>OY735215.1:27300596-27393096 GCA_963457665.1 Thysanoteuthis rhombus
AAGAGAAAAAGAGAGGGAGAGAGTGAGAGAGTTGATTGAGAATGACGAGTGAGGTCTGTGAGAGGGAGCGGCAACAAAGAAAGCGGGGACAGATGAAGGGTTGGAGAAAATGAGAGATGAGAGAGAGATAGAGAGTGAGAGAAAGAGAGATGAGAGACAGAGATAGAGAAGGAGAGAGAAAGAGAGATGAAAGACAGAGATAGAAAAGGGTAATGGAAAGTCAAACATCCCCATCAGTAATAAAGCGTAAGCTTCCGGTGAGAATCGAACTCCGGCAATATGGGGGGCGAGTTCAATTCTCACTGGAGCCTCATCTTCCAGACCGATCGCGATCTTTACTTGTAGCAATGACGTCCCAGGTCAAAGTTTTCATGACCCCCTACCAGAAAGACAAACAAACAAACAACAAAAACAAAAAAAAATAAGTTAAAGGCGAAAACGAATTCTAAATTGATGAAATGTTGGGTTGAAATATAGATTATTCTTCACTGCTCTTTTGTACGTTTTTTTTTTTCGTTTAAAAAATATTCGTTTTTTAGTCTCTCACTTGTATTCAGGACATCGGTGGAGAAGGGGGATAGACAGTGATCATATCAATTCGTCTGTACATTTTTTTTCTTCTTTATTTTACTTGAGTAGTTCAATACAACCCACGTCCGGCTCACAACGAGAAAAATATTTATAGTTTCAGGGAAAATGACACACACACACACACACACACACACACACACACACACACACACACACACACACACACACGTAGGTGCAGTCTTATGATTATAACAAGCTTTTAATCATCATCATCATCATCATCATCATCATCATCATCATCAGCGACAACTGTAGGAACAGAAGCAGCCTTTCAGCATCCTTCCTTGGACATAGACCTTCTCCAAGATTCACCAGACCTCTCTATCGTGGGCGTTGCTGGGCCAGTACTTTCTGAACTGTTCGCCACTGCATCATATATTTTGCCGGCTACAGTTCCGGATATGATGTCTGGGATTCCATGTTATGAGTCGTGATGTCTGTCGGTTGGCTGACATTGTCGCAGCATGATCGGAACACTGCCATTTGAGTTTTTTTTAAATGTTTTTTTAATGATATCTCTTACACATGTTTTTTTCCTTCTTTAATATAATGTGCTGTTCTATGGTCTCCCCATGTAAGGTTAAGCATGATTCTGTCTTGTGCACGTTGCATGACTCTAAGTTTGCGGGTCAATCTTATAGTAAGGTTCCAT
This sequence comes from Thysanoteuthis rhombus, assembly GCA_963457665.1. Classification (NCBI taxonomy): domain Eukaryota; kingdom Metazoa; phylum Mollusca; class Cephalopoda; order Oegopsida; family Thysanoteuthidae; genus Thysanoteuthis; species Thysanoteuthis major. Next base: position 27,301,840 of record OY735215.1, read on the forward strand.
TTTTCAGTTGCATAGGTGATTATCGGGAAGATGCACAGGTTGTATACGCTTCTTTTGAGGACTAATGGGATTTCCTTGTTCTTGAAGGTTGAGCTTGCTCTAGCGAAAGCTTGCCAACCTACAGTGATTTTTCGCCTGATTTCTTCTTCTTCTTTCCAAGGTTTTATTCATTTGTTGTCCTAGGTAGATGTAGTGGTCTTCTTTCTTCAGCTATGCATTTTCGATTTCGATTGCTGTATAAGCTTTTATCAGACAACAAATCAATTATTATCCACGAATTTTTCCAGATCAAAATGCAGCCAATAAATATGTTTCAGTTTATGGACTAATTGATCGAACTCCTCCCCTCTCTCTCCCACGCACATATATATATATATATACATATATATATTAGAGCTAGATCGAAAAATTACGTAAAGATTCTAAATAGGTTAAAATGCGTAGCTTAGAAAAATACGGAACATCTTTTTTCCTGGATATTTTCTTCAATCTCCTCTCCCCCTAATAATTCTGCCAAGAGCTACGTTTGTAACTGTCTCTACACTCCCCGAATTAATAATGGAATGAGTCGTGGACATAATGAAAAAAAAAAAGAAAGAGAAGGTAGTGAAAGAGAGGGGAGAACGAGAGAGGATGGTGAAATGATAAAAGGTTCTATCGTCATGGTGATTTAAAAAGCCACGGATGCCTGTAAGAAAGAAAGGGTGGAAAAGCGAATGGGAGAATGGAAGGAAGGAAGGAAGGAAGGAAGGAAGGAAGGAAGGAAGGAAGGAAGGAAGGAAGGAAGAAAGAAAGAAAGAAAGAAAGAAAGAAAGAAAGAAAGAAAGAGAAGAGACAAATAGCAGAGAAAGAAAGCGAGGGAAAATACTCTTAGGGAAGGACATTTCATTTCTATCCCAAGTTTATTTTAATCAGAAATTCTTTCGGTGGGCTTGGTTTTCAAAACAGCGTTTTAAATTTACGATAAAAACAAACAATCAAACCTAATCCTTTTTAGAACGACGTATTGAATTTAAATACGCTACGCTTTAACAAAGAAACAATGAGTGTGGAAAAAGGAAGATAGTTTAATAACAGGGTAGAGAGAGAGAGAGAGAGAGAGAGAGAGAGAGAGAGAGAGAGAGAGAGAGGTGAAGCGATTTGAATGTAGTGATAATGAAAGGCCATCAAAAATGAAAGAGAGAGAGAGAGAGAGGGAGAATGAAAAAAGAGAGAGAGGGAAGGAGAGAGAGGGAGAGATAGATAGATAGAGAGATAGGGGCAAGGCAACATAAGAAAAGAAAAGAAAAAAAAATGAAAAGCAGCTCAATAAGTTTGATTTACAAAGTTGTTATCCGGTTGATATATATATATATATATATATATATATATATATATATATATGTGTGTGTGTGTTTGTGTGTGGTTCGTATGCATTTCGTGATTGAAATCGATACAACGGATTCAAAATTCACATGGGTGAACACTCAATAGAGATGACACGGAAAACGAGTCACGTCTGTTGTTATACTTATTGGTCCCTCATCGTCAAATACGTTTTTTGGCCAAGTAGGCCCTATGTTTCAAAAATTAAATGTGTATTAAATAAAATTCATATACACTGCATTATGATAACACCCTATTTAAAATAACAAACTACATGTAGTATGACACAACCCCAAAAATGAATAAACAAAGCTATATATTAAAATGGGAGTTTGATCAATACTGCTGAGGAGCCATGTTACTACAACAGTTTTCTTTTCAAGTCCCCAAAACAGTTATATGGTAAACAACTGATCATCCCAACAAGAAAAACTCACACAAAGTACTATAGTATCAAATTCTGAGTGAAAAAGGTGAAAAAACTGAAAAGAATTGTACAAATTGCATCAACAGATTCTCTGGAATGATATAGATGAAAAAAGCTTTTTAGAAATATGTTTACTGTTTAAAGCTGTAAAGCTTCCTAGACTATATATATATATATATATATAATTCATTAGAAAATACTGTGGAAGTCATATCAAAGTTGATATGAGTCATTATAAACACACACACACACACACACACACACATTCTCCACACACTCTCATCCACATATGGTTACACACGCACAAAGTATCAGTCATGCACTTGTAAGTTTGTTCATAGAGAGTTGGCAACGAACACACAAGCACATAGTTTAGTCTTTTAAGAGAATAATGCAGAATTAATGAGATAAGTATGATGTGATGAATACAGAACAAATTTAAACATCGTGAAGGGTAGTTGAGAAGGAGAACTGAGAGCACCCTTCTTCAATTGTATTTTGCCCACCGGTGAGTGTGTTTAGTGCTCGTGCTTAAGAGTAAAGCCAGAATTTCAAATGTTGCTTTTAAAGGTAGATTGGCCCTTCCCGTTAAGAAGATTGGCCCAGCACAATATTCCAACATTTTACGATATTTCGAAGTTACGATCACATTTTGTTTCATTGAAATTTCAAATAAAACTAAATGAACAGCATACTTTGATAGTACGGCATTGCCGTGTGACTATTTGAAAAAGGAAGTTTGCAAAGTTTTTAAGTTAGTGTAGGTACTACCACTCAATTTTAAGATAAAAAATGAAAAAATAAATTTAAAACAGAGTGAAAAAACCCGCCTAGAAACATTTAGATTCTGGAGATGGACACGTCAAAAATAGACCCCAAAAGATCGAAAAGTTTTTTCCTTTCCAAAAATCAAAAAAAGAATTTAGAAAGGGGGTCCAGAGTACTAATGCAAATTTTCAAATCTGTAGTCAAAATACTATGGCCGGGAGCGCTAGGACACAGAAACACATGTACATATCAAAGAAAGGAATATAAACCAACCAAAGGTGGCTACGGTCGTTCAATATCGTGGAGAATACTGGAGCTGGAAGTAAATGATAATGATGCTGGAGACTTGATGGATATTATGGTTCGGGAGTTTCCAGATGATGACTCGCTCCCTCTTACAATGGAACAACAAGAAAGAAATGAAGGAGAAGACATAAAGGGAATAAGAAAATAACAGAGGACGGATTGGCGGAAGCAACTTCTATGTTTAATAAAGCAATGGGAATATTTGTGGCAATGGATTCGAACGTAGAATCCACGAAAAAGAAAAAAAAGAAGAAAAACTCGCCATCAGAGTCAATAACTGAACAACCGTAGCGTCAAAATTTGTAGTCCATCAGAGAATAAATATGGTCAGAAAAAAATTCTATTTATGACATCACCGGCGTTTTCCATTGGGAATCATCTAAAATCTTAATTATGGAGAATATAGACGTTATCAATAAACCAATCAAAATAAGACCCCCTAAAAGTCAACAAAGCTCCCCCCACCAAAAAAAAAAAAAAAAATTAGAAGCCGTTCAGTTGAGTACTGATGCCAATTTTCATATCCGTAGATAGAACAGTTTGGTCAGAAACGCTGGAACGCACAAACATATAAACAAACAAACGCAAATTTAAAAAAGGATATAACCTTCACCATTTTTGATGGCTATATTTTTCCATAATTAAGACAACTTTGAATATTTTCCAAGAGAAGACACTTTCTTCTGCTTCTTCAACAAGTAGCATCCAAACTTTTAGTATGTACGAAGGAGACATTGTTGACACTTTATTTCATCTGACAAGCTTATGCCGTCATATGAACACCAACTGGCCAATTTCAATTATATACTGTGAATTATGTTTTCAGTTCAGTTGATTAAACCATTGTCGAAATTTAGCGTTCATGTCAATCTTGTTTTAAGAATGAAAACATTCAAGAATGGGAAATGGAAAACATAGAAAATTTTCTAATTTCTAACAGATATTTACAAATGATTGACTGGAATGACATAAAACTTCTATAAAAGAAGTCAATAACCTATATAGTGTTTAAAGCTGAAAAGCTTTACAAACTATATATATATATATATATATATATATATATATAGTTTCTAGGGGTGCTCTATCTATGGTAATAGTGCTCAATATCTTAAATTCTAAAATAGAGCGAAAATAGATAGATATTTTCAGTTTTGTTGACAACAAAACTGGAAATATCTATCTATCTATCTGTGATTGCTCGTAGTGATACATCAAATATTCATACAAGTGTGTATGTATGAATGTGATGTACGACCACTTACTTGATGGCCAAGTAGGTGGATGCTTTCCTCTCTCTTTCCCTCCCTCTCACAGTGGCTTGAAGTAAAAACTGAATACAATCAATTTGCATGACAAAAGCCTTAACAAGTGCCTATTCACTTCAATCTTCTATTAAAGTCTCCGAGGCGAAAATTGATGAGTCAGATTAATTTCATCAATCTTACCATTTGAATAATTGCTGAGTCGGCTTTCATGACGAGGTTTGCTCTTCGTATGACATTTGCAAGAACAACGCTTTTAGCGAATACATAATCGGCTTTCTTTCCGTGCCGAGTGGCGTACCGTACTGGTCTGCGGTGCGGACAATAGAATTGGCGAGCCGAGTTCTAACTCTGGTCGAGGCTCTTTACATTCACTTCGCACTAATGCATTTAGGAACACGCATTAATTCATCTCTTCTCTCCCGAGCCATGGGTAGAATAATAGGGCAGACTGGGCTCTCTAGGGAAGGCAACCGATTAAGGAGGAAAACTTTGATTCAAAATCAAGGGATTGAACCCCCGCCCTCATGGCTGTTGGACGCCAAATTTGACACCAATACGGTAGCTGTTGTAGCCAAAATGATGCCAAACGCAACAACCTCCCCTTTCCTCGCATCAGCGAGGGAGACCGGGAGATTCTATCTACAAGGCATCCCAAGATTTCCATACGCTTCGCCAAGGCTCGTACCCTGGAGAGTTCACTTCGTCGTTGCTCCACTTTCTTTCGAGACAGGGGCAGGCCTTCAAATCAGCTTTTATCAAAGCCAATTTGTTGTTGTGTCTGCACATACACGATCTGTGAATTGGCATTACTTATCTCTAAAATTCCGGGTCGGTTCAACAAAATGTTCGTTCCGTTCTTGGCGTTTGGTTGCATCAAGAGTGTTTAGTTTTAGGCAGATTTACGCCAAAAGATCGCTTTTCATTGAAATGAGACAGCTATTATAGCACACCTTGAAATTGTCAGAATTGACATATCAATGACTATCGAGGAGAAAAAGCAGCAGTATTTATTCTCTGAAAGGTAAAATTGCAACCCAAAAACAAACAAACAAAAAAGGGTTTTGTTCAATTAAGGGAGCATTTATTGTGAATACTCGAACATAACAAAAGTAATTTACGCCACGATGGGGGTAATCTAGCTGGGGTTGAAAAATCATGACATTACTTGAGAATAATTAAGGTTACACGTTATGGAAGATTACCAACATACCCAAATCGAGCTTTGGAAATCATTTGCACCAGCAGGGTTATGTAAGTCTCACTGATGCAAAATTCACATAAGTATACAGAGACAAATTCAGATTTAAATTTATTAAATTACTACGTGTCAGGCTACGGATATATTGATCCTAGTTCGCATATTATTAATTATTGTATGTTTAAATAAACTAAATCAAAAATATCCATGATTGATAACGATAAAAGCATCTTTAATCAATTTTATTATTACAAATTATATATATAAATTTAAATGAAAAGAAATAGGTACCGAAATAAAATTCAGATTTGGGGTATGCCTTTTACTTAATTTTTGACTTGACTTTTACACGCTTAAATACATTAAATAATTTGGATAAATTAACATGTTGTAATATCTGAACAAGTGTTTTGTCCCACAATAGATGCAAGTGACTCACATGATAATCAGAGATCTAAAATAGTTTTGTTGTAGCTTTATTTGTGCTCAGTTTCCTTTTCATTCTTTCAGTGTGCTAATCCCTGCGCCTAAAATTCATATAAAATCAGCAAAGCACTGAAGATTCATACATTCAGTCTTCATTATCAGCTACTGGCTGTGACCAAGGTGTTTTCGGGGGCTAGTCTGACGCACGTGTATAATCTATATCTTACTCTGTACGTGCGAGCTTGGGTTATATTTTGTTGCATTACATTGTTATTGCGTCAATCGGATCGAACAGTGTCGAGTCTTCAGAAGGCAACTTCTGGGGGTGCTAGTCCAGCTGAGGAAATGGCTATGGATAAAATAATCCACTTTCTGATATTGTGGTTGTAACCGGTTCTAAATCTCCGCTGGAACAGCTTGACAAACAATATGTACGGAAAAAAATATCCCACGTTCATTCTTTGTGTCAACCGAGAGAGATGCTTTTTTTCAAAAACACAAAACGATACTGGGGAGAACAGTAAGAATGTGTGTGGAATCTTGAGGTCAGTCAGCGGTGGATATGGCTCTGTTACTCTCTGTATCTCCTCTAAGGTTTGTGAGCTCCTCTGTCCAAATAAATAGCATCTCCGTTTCCTTTGTCCTGTCAGTCTTAAATAAGTCTCCCCTCGATAAGAGATAACAAAGAGAAGACGGTTTTAATTTTTGCCTACCACTGATCAGTCTCCAGCATAACGTTTCTGTCCGACGCTTTACCGTGCAACAATTTTTCACTGGGGGTTCATATATTCGTAGAGACAGCGTACAACCTTTATTTTATTAAGATATCATCTGCCGATGAAAGGGAAATTATTTCCCATAACTGACGATCTGAGAGTAAAAAGTTTAAAAAAAGATCTTGATAGAATATATAAATATACATAAGAGAATTTTATTTTAATATTGTGTTGCTTATGCATGTTATAGATAGAAAATAGCATAGAACCCATTACACTTCGCCGTTCATTTTTGATATTGAATATACAGCAGACCGAGAGGAGAAAGAACGAAACTGCTGTATGTTCTGATAGAGTCGGTCATGCTTGTTTCTGCGTACAGTTGAAAGTTTTATGGTAAGAGGTTACCATACTTTTTTCATAAATGCCATCTCGGGAAGATGAGACTTTGAATTCGTAAAGCTACTAAAAAAAGAGAGTTATTTCAAATTTTCTTTCCAGTTCACTGCAAATGCAACAACAATGTCATGTTATCGGGAACATAAAAAGATCTCCAAACATTCCATTGGGTAGTTACGTATAAAATGTCATTTTTAGTTGTAAGATGAAGGACGATATAAACTACGAAATCAGAGAATACACCGTGTCCAGATTTTATGAATGGCGAATTTTAAATTTCTTTTAATCGGACTTGTTTAAAAGCGAGTCCAGATTTTTATAAAACGTTTATTTTCAAGTATTTTCTGTATGGCAGAGAATTCTAATTGACTTTTCATAGAAAAAAAACATGTAAACGTAGATGTTCAGTAATTATATATACAGTGCGATAGTCAATGATTTTTTCATTAACAAAACATTATTTAGCAAAAAGTTAATATCTAAATATATATATGATATGTCTGACCCTTTTGCTTCCGAAACCTGAATGGCATAATCTGCTATCGAGTTTGCCAACGTAGAGAATGTAGACTGAAGGATTTTCCTCCCATTCACCCATGATAAATTAGCTTTTTAAGGGTAGAATATTGTATTGCCAGCGCATATATTTCTTGTCATCATTCCCCAAACGTTCTCTATGGGATTGAGGTCTGGAGACAAGACCAGTCACTTCGCTAGAGATAAAAAGCGATCACGAACGTACGGAACAGTTGTTTTTGTAGAATGGCGACCCGTATTGTTCTGCTTTGAGACCAACATTTCTCTATTTATTAGTAGCTTCGGGATCAAGCTGTGTTCCAGCATCTCTTGGTACTTGAGTACTGTCAACGTTCCTTTAACAGTAACCAGATAGCGTTGCCCATGGCCAGAAAAGCCAGCCTGGTCCATAATTCCTCCACTACTCAACCTACGAGAGGTCCTTTAAAACTGTAGTAGTCAGATCTGACAAGATTGAATTGCTTTTCATCTGTCGAGATCACATTTTCCAGATCAGGGCGCTCTTTGTGGATCATCTATGCCCACAGGCATTTGGGTTCTTTGTGATCTTTACGCAAACACATTTTCGGCTTAGCTCGCACTAGCACTACATGAAAGTTATTGGGCAAGTTTCGATGCTTGCTATTCCTTTGTTTATTGTTTCTGCAATTTTCCAAACATCTGATGGATTTTGTGTAGCATCTCTTACAATTTGTCGTCTGGTCCGCTCTGAAATATTCATTTTCTTGACTGCTTGTTTCTGCGCTTCACCATAAGCGTCAAAATTCCTGAAAATGTTGCCGAACATAAGTTTTCTTATAATTTCTGGACAGAGTTTATTTAATCAACGTATGATCCATTTAAAGCAATAAGCTCTCCCCCCAATTGATTATATACAACTTCTGATTTTCTATTTCTTTACGTTTAGTGGTCACAAATTCAATGAAAGCGCCAATGATTGCTTCCCTGTTATTGAAAATCCTATTATGGATATGAAGTTCAAAATGCTTGTAAAAATTGCTGCAAAACTTAATACCTCTATTCTCTTAGCTTACACACAGCTGAGAAATGTCAAATGTGGCACTATCGTGAGACATTTCATTCAGCTAATGTGAAACTCATTTTCTCAACATTCTAACTTTCTTTATAACATTGAGATGACGTGATACAGCCACAGTTAATGTTCTAAAACGTCATAAAAGGTTTCTGAATGTTGTTCGTATGGTTGTTGGCCCACTGCTGCCGATGATTCTTCATCATGAAGCAAAGGGTTGGACGCCCTCCAGTGTTCATCATTCGTATCCATACTTCCAAACCTGAACTTATTGGGGTAAAGCTAAAGGGTTCGCGCTGTAGTATTACTCCTGAGATTCTATTAACGTTATCAGCAGCTTGAACAACATTATGCCATAATTTAAATTCGTACTTGAAATAAGTCCAGCTTCTTAGTAAGACATCATTGTGGTTGAATGCTTAAACTCCGATAATAACGAATCATATAACTATTTAAATTGAATCCTCAAAATTTCAAAAACATTATCATATTTTTCTATTATGAAAAAAAAAATGACACTTCATGTGTAACAATCTGATAAATTTAGACATTTTTTTTGCTACATCGCGTTTTCACGTTGGCTGAATCGGAAACTGTTGCTGCATTTAGAAATCTCTGACAATGTCGCGCTCTCTGTAGAGTCGCCTTTTGTTGTGGAGTCGATTAGTCGTTGTTGGTATGTGCCGAGAGTCTGGAGGTACTAGCAGTGTCTCCCTAGGCGGGGAGATCCCGGTGTATATCTTCTGCGAGACATGCGTCATGTTCTTCGAAGACAAAAACTCTAAAGTGTGACTTCTAGGTATATTGGTACGACCGAGAAATTGGGCTGTGAACGAAAAAAAAACGGTCTGAAACCAGAAAACCTTTTCTTATAATCTAAACAGAAAGAGAAAGCGACATATGAGAAAATATACCAATTATTAGCCATTATTCGCTCTGTCCACATCTGAAATAAATTCTCCCTCACTCTTTGCTTTTCTTCGGATTGGTCTGCTGCCCAAGTATATATGTTCCCCCGTCCCTATCTAACAATGTCGTACTCTCTCTATGTACTATATAATTGCAGCAAGACAAGTGCCATTATTTCTTTGAAAACTCTGTATTTTATCCCCTTGCATGTTATTATATTTTCTTTGTTATTGTTTAGTATGGTTTCTTTATCTCACAAAAAAATACCTTCTTTACTTAGGTAAGTCAACATATTCCTACTCGTTTGTTGCCAATGAGTATCCCATTACATATAGATGTGGGATGTTCAAGTCGTAAAGTAGTGCATTTCTTTCACTAGTGAACCTGATCTTTTTTAACCTTGTATTACCTATGCATAAGACATTTCCTTCAGGAAACCTTATATTTTCTAATAAACCATCCAAATTATAGTCAGATGTCGACACACACACATACACACACACACACACACACACACATATATATATATATATATATATATATATATACATATACACACACACACACATATATATATACATATATATACATATATATATACATATATATATATATATATATATATATATATATATATATATACACACACACACACACATATATATATATATATATATATATATATATATATATATATATATATAATCTGAATGATTAACTGTTGAATACGGGAAATGTTTGTTTCCATGGATGAACATGAACAGTTATATATTATTTTAGTTGTGATGATTTTCCCAAACCATCAGTAAAAGTGCACGATGACTTAATATAGTAAAATCCAAGTTTTATGAAAGATTTTATTAGAGCAAATATTGTAATGACAAAAAAAAAAAAAATACTTGAGAAAAAATCCCGATACGGTATTTTCTTCCATTGAATTACTGTATCAGGATTTTTTTTCTCCTAAGCCTTTTGTATTTTACTATATATATATATATATATATATATATATATATATATATATATATATATATATATATATATATATATAAAGATTGAAACAGGGAGAAATATATCACTGCATACATACACAGCGGAGTGTTAGGGAGACACCAAAATAGACAGAGAATTAATTGTATTTTTGCTGTAGAATTTTAATAACCAGTTGTTTTCTTCGTGGCTGTTTCCATTATTTGGGACAGAATAGGAAAGTGCGTATCACTATCCGCCATCTTGAAAAATATTTATTTTTGCTGCGAACGAAATGTCGCACTGAAACGCAGTGTGTTATTATCTCGCAGCTTCGTTGGGAAAGAAAAGTGCCAAGCCGATACAAAAACGAAGACAACAGATGAAGACACGTTTGGTGAATGTGAGGAGATGGACGACGAATGAGAAGCAGGTGAGTTTGCGTTGTGGAACAATGGGATGAATAGAGACGGGATGAACGGCAGAAAATGTCAAGAGGTGTTGAGGAGGTTGGCGGACAAGAATACTGAGCGGAAGAAGCGGCTCAAACATGAAGACGTATAAAACGTATTATATATATATATATATATATATATATATATATATATATATATATATATCATTAGAAACTGGCAACTAAACTGTCATCAAAACTGTCGACGTAGGTTTCTTCCGTTTTCAAGCTGGTCTGGCTATCTATGTATGTACGAATCACGCATGCAGGCCGCACCTATGGAGAAAAAGGGCTGAAAGTTTAATCGTTTATTCCTTATTATAAGAAAAAAAAAAACAAAACGTTTATTAAAAAAAAAAAATCCATACAGTTCCCCCACCCCAATAGATTTTTGTGGGGAGGGGTCGATTTGTGGTGTAAGATCATGCTATTTGGTCCTTAGTTTGTTCCTGTCTGCTCTCCTTTTGAAAATTCTGACTCTTTATTGATCCCTATTCAACAAAAGACGAGAGAGAAATAACTTATTTATTGATCATCCTTTTCCCAATTTTTCAATTAATCAACATGGTATGCAGCCAAAGGATGTTGGTCATGTGACGGTTTCTATTGTGTTTGTTTCAGTAAGTTTGTGAAATTAGTGATTTCACAAATTCCCCAGAGGTATTGTGAAATTCCTGAACATTTAAGAAATTTTAGTGAGATCTCTAGCTTCACGTTCAGTGTGGCTAAGATTAACAATCCAGCGATGCTTATTATTACTATTGTTATGAGTTCGACCAACACTGGGTGACCCGCTACTGTAGCCGAGTGCCAAATTGAACTAAATTTTGTAAATATCACGTATGTTCTGCTCCAGTATTTACAGTATATATACATTGCAGAATAATTTGGTTTCTGACAAGGTCACGGTAGCAGGGCACCCAGTGTGTATCAAAAGCATTACAGTAGTAATGATCAGCATCCCAAGCTTGACCATTCATCATCATCATCATCATCATCATCATCATCATCATCATCATCATTCTTTCAACGTCCGTCGTTGGACATAGACCTTCCCCGGGATTCGCCACATTTCTCTATCATGGGCGTCGCGAAGCCAGTACTTTCTGAATTTGTCTTGCTCGTTTCTCCATCTGATATTCTGCCGGCCTCGGTTCCGCATTATTACTCTCATAATGAAACTAGGGATTTCATAAAATTGTAGTATATATCATAAAACTCATCATATGCAGATATACCTTTAATAGCGCGGTTAAAGCATTCTGGAATGTTCTGATATGTTCAAAACCGCTCTGTTTAAGGTCTCATTATAATTCAAAGTATTGTTTTTCAACTTACACTTAGTTACATCAATTTGTATTGCAATACCTTAACCGTAGAGGACCGAAACCAACACTAGTCAAAAATGTACTATTCAATGTACTGTTGTATATTATAAAACTGTATTATATATCATAGTTCCATTATATATATCATACATTGTACATGTATTTGTAGTATGAAATATATCAGGTTGATACAGAATTATTAGCTGTTTTGAACCACCAACTTTGAAACGTCAAAACTCGGCTCAAACCCAACTTTATTAGTCAAAATAAGCACCTTCTGAATCGGAATCACGTTGTCAACGATCCAGCAACGAATCTATTCAGTCATAATCAAAACTAGGGTCATGGTTGTCTGCAAAGTGCCAGAAGGCGTTTTCGACACGGTCCGTATTTATGAACTCTTTCTGGTGCGTATCCGCTTTGAAGGGGCGGCAAAAGTTGAAATAAGTAGGTCAGCTGAATAGGGAGGGTGCGGCAGGACATTGATGCCCAGAAAGAGAGAAAAAGAAAGAAACCATAAATAAGACGAGAGAGAGAGAGAGAGAGAGAGAGAGAGAGAGAGAGAGAGAGAGAGAGAGAGAGAGAGAGAGAGAGAGAAAATTAAAATCTAAAAAACTCTACATTGGAGAAAGAAAGAGAGGTGCCGAACTATTTTGAATTACAAGAAAGCAGAAAGAGAGATGATAGAGGGAAAGATAGAAGGAATAACTGGATAACTATGTAGGAGAATGAGTTACAGAAAACAAAACAAAAGAGAAATAGAGCGAATGTACATGTATTGAATCAAAGGAGGTGAAGTTTTCTATTCCTTTTTATATGTGCGTGTTTTTTTCTGTTTGTGTGTTCTGGTGCTCCTGGATATACCCTTTCGTCTACAGACTTGAAAAGTGACAACAGTACCTCACTAGGCCCATTCTCAACAAAATTATTTTCATTTTTCGAAAAAACTTTTAAAAATCTTTTTAGGGCCTTATTTTGATGGGCTTATTATTGACATCTCGATGTTTCTAGATGTTTCTAAAAAGGAACTATTTTAGAAGTGTTCCCGTGGGAATAGCATCTGGATTCTGGAGAATCTAGATGTTTCTAGATCTTTTTTTCCCTCACTCTATTTCAAATGTTTTCTCTGGAAAACACCAGTGTTGTCATAAATAGCATTTTTTTCGGAGAATATCGGATTTTTTTAAACACTACTTCAAATTTTGACTCTTTTTTTTTGTCAATTATTGATTGCATAATGATATATTATATAAAAGTTTCGTAAACAGTACCAGAATCAAACACATATGGATCAACACTTTGTCCCTGATCAGAGTATCTATGTTTAAGATCAGTGATACTCATCAAGTTTTCTATATATATATGAATCGAATATATATACACAGAAGAAGACACACGTAAATATATTTCTGTATATGCATCCAACATATATATCTATACATATATATATATATATATATATATATATATATATATATGTATTTATGTATGTATTTATGTATGTATGTGTGTGTACTAAGAAGACAAATGTACGTACGCATGGCAAATATACATACATATGTAGTCCCCACCGTAAAGCAATGATTAATAAATATTCAAGTACGCCAAAAATTGTGCGATGTTTAACCAGTTTGTTTTGAAGTATATTTTGCTAGTATAATAGGTTCATTTCTCGTGGGTACACCACAATTGTGGATTTCTGTCTAACTAAGCTACGCTTAGCAAATAACCATATTACTCAACGAAGATCTTGTAGATTCTTTCCGGTATGCTTTTGAGCCCACCGATTGGGGCGGTTCGGTGCTTTTTAGCCGAAGAATTGGCGTCCCAGGACAGTGACCGACTCCTTCGTTCCGTCGTTCCTAATTTCCTTTCTTTTTTCTTTTCTTCTCTTTTTCTTTTCTTCCTTCCATTCCTTCCGTCTGTGTCGAGAAGAGTCATTTTCAAGCCGAGAGAAACGACTAGACATGAACAGAGAGAAATAAATAAAAAGAAGAAAATGTAGGGAAAAAGAAAGGAGGAAAATAGGAAGAAAGACGGAGTTTGTAGAAAAAGAAAATGGAAGAAGAAGAAGAAGAAGAAGAAGAAGAAGAAGAAGAAGAAGAAGAAGAAGAAAGGTGCGTAGATTAGAGAGAACGATAGGAGAATAGAAGAAAAAAAGAGAGAACTAAGAAAAAATGAGTAGTAATAATGGTTTCGAGACTAGATTGTTCCGTGATGAAGCTTCATAAATGATATTTACTAAGTTTTGCTTAATGCAATACAAGACAACTAGTTAGGCACCAAGCGTGAGGATTGAACTTACTTCAGTAATAATGGCTGTCGGGCCAAGATTGCTATTCATTTCTCCACGGCGATGCAAATCTTGAAGTAAGAAGAGGAGGAAAACGATCGTGATTTTTTGAGGACATGCCCGCCATAGAATTCGAAAGAAAGTTTACGGAACGAAATCTCTGTAACACCAATTACCAAAATATTATTAACCCATCAACGGCAGATGACTGAAACACCATTGAATGACGGAAATTCCCATTGGTCACACAGTGCACCCATCCCGTTGAAGTTAGACGACTTTTTCAGCTTATTTCTATGTTTCGCTGTTCGTGACTGTAAATGGAAGGGTCCGTTGTTTACTGAGAAAAACAAATTGTCCATCTTATTTTGCGCTCCTCTATATAATCAAAGACACTGCCGCGTATAGAACACGGAAGTTGAGCTGTTCCTGTCAAAGTTAATGGGTTAAAAGAAGACGGATAAGATTATAAGTCAGTATACGGTTAAGATAGCGTTGGTTCCTGCAAACCATTAACTGTCATAACAGAGGAAGAAGTTGTGGTATCCGTTGCAGCTGGTGCTGGTCGTTAGTTATCATTGGAAACTGTCAACCAAATCTGTCAACCTAGGTTTCTTCAGTGGCTGGCCAAGCATGTATCTAGAATTCGTACAGGCTACACCAAAGTGGCAACATGGTTATGAGTTTAGATATTTACTCCTTTCTTTGTTTAGAAAAAAAACATTTTTTTTTTGTTTTTATTTGAAAAAAATCCCCCTGAAAGGTTTTTAATTGGGGGTTCAATTTGAAATTGAAATCTAAGTTTATGCTAAATTGGTCCCTTAGTTTGTGCCCGGCAGCATTCGCACTTTTTTTTTTTGTTGAAATTTCAAACATTTTTTTTAGTGATCCCTACCAAACAAAATGCAAGAGAGGTAACATTCATTGATCACTCCTTTTCCCAATTTTTAATTGATCGTCCCCAACAGAGCATGCAGACCAAAAAAAAAAAAAAAAACGTGGGTCACGTGACGGTTTCTATCGAGTGACTAACCAGTTTTTAGTTACGACCATTCTGGTCAAGTGACTACCAATGGAAGTATTCTTTACCGCGGAATGGCACGTTATGTAATGACGAATAGTTAACGTGTCCCCTGGGTTGCGTTGATGAACCTGACGGCCACGGTTGTAGCCAGAACGCTGCTCAAACTGACCTGAATCATCTCCTTACTGTCCCGAGTCAATTCACTTTTACAGTTTTGTCCAACCTTGTTCCACCCTCCTCTGACCCGATGCCCCCATATAAAAGTTAATGCTTATTTATGGGGAATAATTTACTCCGAAGTAACTAGTGATCAAATAGACGGTAAGGACATCACCTTGACCTTCATGTTCCACAGTTTTTCTCTTCATACGGATGCCCATAATGGTCGGCGAACTTGGAGCCGTACCAAAACATTTGAACCAAGATTGGATGAATAGGAAATTTGTGGAAGAATTGAGACGGTCCAGACGAGAGAGAAAGAGAGAGAGAGAGAGAGAGAGAGAGAGAGACAGACAGACAGACAGACAGACAGACAGAGACAGAGAGACAGAGACAGATAGACAGACGCGTGCGCAATAAATGCCCACACATTCTGATTTTTTTTACCTGAAAGTTAATGAAACACTTTTATTATATAGAACAACTGGCCCTGCTTGACATTATGTTCCCACCCCACTTAAACGTTGGCGTACCCCAACCGAATTCGACACACATAGTCAATGAACCTATAAGAAAATTTTAGGGTGAAAGGTTTAGAAAAAATGCATTTTTTAGTGTTTTACAACGGGTTGTTCTATCTATAATGTATTTATAATACTAAACTTAATCCTCACCTTCCGTTAAATATACACACATGCGCATACATAATTGCTTGAAACCATCCAACGGGGAGTGTTTCTGCTACGTCATAATAAAGAATAAATCGTATGATAAGATTTTGAAGGAAAAGAATCAGATGTTTGAATCACATAGCAAATAAGTTACAAGAGGTACTTCAAGCGAGGTTTGATATTACATCCATTCTTTATTATGAAAACGTTTAATTCGTTCTCAGGTAATCACTTATAAGCAGTGCGAGGACAGTTTCATGTTTTTTTTACTTGTTACTTATGAGCAGTACATTTTATCTAAATAAATTATTGTTTTTACGGAAAGTGCTGCCCATAATTGTTTGAATCTTTTTTTATTGCCCGAGATGACAAGAACCGTTGAGGGTTTCGAGCAAGGGTGGGTGGGATCCAAATCAACTAATTAGTTTGGCAACTCTTCCAAAAAGCAATGTGAGTTCGCTTTTCAATATCGTCGATTCTCAACAAAATTTCAGTAAGATAGGAAATTACTTGCTTTTTTCCAGAAATTTGGCATTCATCATCATCATCATCATCATCATCATCATCATCATCATCATCATCATCATCATCATCCTTTCAACGTCCGTCGTTGGACATAGACCTTCCCCAGGATTCGCCACACTTCTCTATCATGGAGGTCGCAGAGCCATTATTTCCTGAATCTGTCTAGTTCATCTCTCCATCTTGTATTCTGTCGGCCTTGGTTTCTTATGTGATCCCCGAGGATCTATGTTGTGAGACGTGATGTCCATTGATTGTCTTTCAGTCTTGCAACATGGCCTGCCCATTTCCATTTGAATTTTTTAATAGTTTCTATGATGTCGCAGACACCTGTTTTCTTCCTTATATACGGTGCTGTCTTGTGATTTCTCCATGTAAGGTTGAGAATGATTTTCTCATGTGCACGTTGCATACTTCTCAGTTTATAGGTCTGTCTCTTGGTTAGATTCCATGTTTCAGAATCATAAGTGACTATCAGGAGATTGCATTGGTTTTATATTCTTCTTTTTAGGATTATTGGGATCATCTGCTTTTGAAAGTTGAGCTTGCTTTGCCAAAGGCTTGCCATCTCAAAGTGATTCTTGGCTTGATTTCCTCCTCTTTTGAGGGTCTCATGGAGACTCATAGAGATTCTTTGTCCTTGGTAGATGTAGTGGTCTACCTGGCCGAGGTCGCATCTTCTATCTTGACATCGGAACCTCAAAATTTAACTAAACACACGCCTTCTTATGTTGAGTGCAATAAAATTCAGTGCATCTTTTAAAATCTCAAAACCAAGCAAATAGATGTAAAACAACTATTTGTTCAAATATTCACGACAAGTACGATATATGTGTGTGTGTGTGTGTGTGTGTGTGTGTGTTGATGGAAGTGAAGTTTGGAAGGTGAACAGAAAAAACTTAAGACAAAAGCAGATGTTAAATCTCAAAAATTATAATTATCACGTGGACATGTTTCTATGTATTTCGACGGTTTCCAGCCATCGTTTTTGGAAAAAGTTGTAGTGGCGTAGAGAAAATTGCTGTTTACATGTTTATGAGCGAGGAAAAAATGGGGATGTTCCTGTGTTGTGGGTTGTTTAGTAGGAGTGGGAGGGTAGGCGTTTGTATCTGTGTAGGTAAATTCAACCACTGCAACAATTTTCTGGTGAATTGGTTTGGAGTGTTATTCATCTAAACTGTCTAACTAGGAGACTATTTGATCCAGAATATTATTTTAGTTTTTCTCTCAGCAAAAGTCTTTGCAGGTATATAATAAAAAGAATTTATGAAATAAATAATAAACAAAACAAAAGTCTTCACACGATGTAAATCCTCCGTATATTTCATGTACCGGAGGGGTTCATACACAGTTATTTCTGCAAATTTTATTTTACAAAGTGACTGTTTCATAAATAGATTTCGCAATCAATGAATAGATACCAAAGATGTACATTTCCAAAATGCTTGTCTATGTTTGGCTCTGAAAATTTTCCAATTGATTTTTTTACCGGTTCTCTTTTTGAATATGAACCCAAATTATATATATATATATATATATATATATATATATATATATATATATATATATATATATATATATATATATATATATAACTCTGCTTCTTATATCATGGAAGAAAAAAATGATATCACTTCCTGACTTAACTTTGGAAATAAAATAGTAGCTAAAGCAACAAACGGACACGTTAACTCCCATTCCTCTACGCTGACCACAGGACGACTGATGGTAGCAAAGTATTTCTTATGGTTGTTTCACCCTAGAGAGGACAGGGTTCTTAATGCGTTCGTTTTCAGTTAATATGAGAGACTCGATGTGTTGTCCACTGTACGTAAGCGACTGACATCATTACTTGTATTTCACACTGAACTTGAAAAGCCGAGGATATTGCTTTAGACGAAAATAATACTACCTTTGGACCATCGTAAGTTGCTTTTTAATTGTTTTTAATCCATGAATAATATATATATATAATAACTATTACGGAACAGAGATATTGATCATTTACATTATACATATACATTGAACTCAGTGCATTAAATTGAAAATCTACAAATGGATGAATGGATTGGCAATATATTACGCTTTATGTTCAATAATTAACCTCCATGATATTCACTCAGAGTAGGCAGTGGCTACCTTGCCTAACCGGACGACCTGTTTCTTGTATATATATATATATGTACATAGATAGACACACACACACACACACACACACACACACATATATATATATATATATATATATATATATATATATATATATATCGACATGTTGTTATATGCACACACACGTATGTATATATATATATATATATGTTTGCATGTGTGCGTGTACTCATATCATGCACATAAACTCATGGAGTATATATATATGTGTGTGTGTGTGTATAATACGATGCACATGTGTTTTTGAATGCAATTTTCCCCCGGTGTCTTCATGCATTTTGTCAGTGCAATTGACATAGATTTCTTATTCCCTAGAGGCTTTTAATTCTTCTGACAGGAAGATTTCGAGGCTTTCAGCGGAAAATTCAATGAAACTCAGCTGCTGCCGATGATAGTCGTAAATAATGAAATATGAACAACAACTGAGAAGCTTTGTTTCTCCCAAAATTAACATTGCTTTTATTTTCAACAAGTTATTTCATTTTCTTAAAACGCACACACACACACACACACACACATATATATATATATATATATATATACACATACATGCATACACACATATATATATATATATATATATATATATATATATATATATATATATAAACTTATGGAATCCATACTACAAATTTGCTTCACGCTTCTCTGATATTTTAAACAGAGTTCAAGAATAAAAATCTATACGTAATCTTATGCACACTCCATCTTTGGGGGAGGGGGTAAATCGTTTCGGCGTTCTGGATTTCAATTAGAAAAAAATATCATAGAATCTCAGAGAAGCGTAAAACAAATTTTAAGTGAGGATTTCATTAGCATTTATTATACTAGCTCTAATCTATCAAAAATATTGAGCATTCTTATCATAAACAGAACTTCATATCACTAACAGAATATATATATATATATATATATATATATATATATGTGTGTGTATATATATATATATATATATATATATATATATAATTAATGCCTCCTTATTCAGGGTTGAGCACTCTTTAAGTAAGGTAACTTGTTCATTATAAGCTTTAAGCATTGCTCTTCCAACTCTGGAATAGAGCACTCTGCTGGTTGCAGAATTGTGCATAAGTAAATATATCGCTTAAATTCAACCTTACTGACCATCCAGTTCTAGGAAGGGCAGGGATAAATGCTAGCCTCTGGGTGAAGGTTCCGATCCTCTCTTGTGGTACTGGATGGGATAATGGATAGTCTATAGCCACATCAAAGAGTCGTAGTACAACGAAACAGATGTCTGTGGATGACTCAATTATTTTATTATAATAATAATATATATATGGTACAGATCAGGACAGCAATAAAGCATAATATAAAGCAACTTCTGATATGTGATGAATTTATTCAATAGAGTGCTCGATACATTCAACTTTATACTTCGAAAGTCAAGTTGTTTTAGAGTAGAGCTGGACATGTAACTTACAACCACCAACAAAAATATTCACACTGCTAAAAACAATAAGACCAAATGTATAACTCCTATTATACATATATATAATGAAGTAAGCGATTTGCTACATAATTACGTTTATGTTTCTGCCCTGTTTCGCTTCTTCAGGCGAATCTTCAGAATCTTCAGATTCCCCTGAAGAAGCCCAGACAGGACAGAAGCAGAAACGTGTGGTAAATCCTTTACTTTATCACGTTTTAACTTCTACTCTAACTCAACAATGTTTGATGCTGAATGTATCGTTGACTTTATGTAATAAACCCATCACACATCGGATAATATATCATATTCTTAATTGGTATTGGGTTTTATATACGTATATATATATGTGTGTGTTTTAGTGTATGAGTGATATCTATGCATATATGGACGCACATCACGATATGTTCTATGACAATCAGTCATTAAGCATTTGATGTAATATTTCAAGAGGTCGAGAGCTGTCAATAAATTTCATTAACATCTTTGGGATCGTTGTGGCTGAACGATTCTAAGTTTAATATATTTTTGTGGCCATTTTCTTTCTTCCTTATATTTTTTACTTAAAGATAGTTTGGTGCTTAAATTTACAAGGAAAGGCAGCACTCTCTGCATGGAAAATATCGTCGTAGATAAAATACTCGCAATGATTTTGTTGATTCATCTCTAGTTCTATCGACTTTAAAAAAAAATATTTTCCTTTGTATAAGTCCCTACTATTTCTACTTCGTTGTTTTGTTCCCAACTGGTTCATCCACCATATCTCTCTCATTATCCCTCCAGTGTTTCGCTTTCCCGATCCACGCTTTACGTAATATGTAACTCTCCTAAACGCCTTGATGTGTTTCTTTGTCCACGGCTCATTTCCTAGATTGTTATATCGAATATCTTTTCTCCTCCCCGGAAAAGCAGATGACTTAGAGCAGCAATCCCAGCGATCCTTTCGCTGGTTTCTCCACCCTTTGTTTTCTTTGCCAAATCGAACGTCGGTTTTGTATGATGGTCTGCTATTGTTTCCGCTTTAATAATTTACACGCTACTTATTTTACGAAGTACAAAAAGGAAGAAAAAAAATGTATCCTCGAACAATGACCAATGCCGTTAAATAACCGGCCTTGAAAACCAAAACTATAATAATTGGATGACTTCGTGACGGGCAAAAGTTGTCTTTATGTATTTATATTTCAAATGGTTTTATTTTCTTTAAATTTGTAATTTAATTTTCCTCCACAGAAGTATACGAAAACTGTTAAACCAATCTATTGGTTGGAATGCTACTCCACACCTAGAAAAATCTCATATCTTCATCCGTTAATGCTATTTTTTATTACAGTATTGGCGGCCACTATGTTCTCTGGCCTTGAAATTAAATTGTAAGGATACAGAACAATGAAATAATTTTGTTCCCATCCTTAGTAGTAGAAGTAATAGTAGCAGCAGCAGTAGTAGTAGTAGTGGTAGTAGAAGTTGAAACAGTAGTTGTAGTAGTAGCAGTGATACTTAGCTTTGTGGAGGTATTTTCGTTGGAAGTATGTTAATTATTCCACGTCACTTTGACAGGCATCGTTAGCTCTTTGTTATATTTATGATATTCTTAGCTCATATATTCGGCTTCGAAGTAAATTATGGACATTAGGTAAGAAGCAGTAATTTCGGATTCAACTCAAACCCTTGTGCCAATATGAGGGAGCTTGCTACGTCATGTATCAACGTTTATACCATTTTGGTCGTCATGCCGCTGATAACTATACTAAACCCTTATTCTTAATCCTACAGCCACAGTTTTTATTGGCTTAGTTGTAGTTCAAGTTATCTAAGACATAATCAGTGAATCGTGGCATTTCATTTGACCATTTTGCCGTGGGGATAGGATTGGTAAGTTAGTTTCACCAACCATCATTCATGTAGTAAATTGCTCCAAAATTGTGGCGTTGTACCAGACCAGTCAAGCTTTGTGAATATCTATTCGCATTCGTGTTGTTTCGTTCTGTTTATCACAGCATTTTCGACCAGTACATTCTTTGCCTGTCACATTAATTTATGGTGATAGACTTCAACGTGTACTAGGGTGGATCAATAAGTCCCTGGACTGACACGAAGTCGTTAGCTAAATTTTGATTTAAACTTCCTACTTAAAAATTTTTTTTATAAATGTGGTTAATATTTGCCTCTAAATTAGGTGTATTCACTAAGAAGGAGATTATGTAGAAAAAGAAATATTTGCCGTATAAAATAAATACGTTTTTCATCACTGGGATACGAATTTATTGATTTACCTACGTTCGCAGTTGGATCAAAAAGTCTGTAGTCTGACAAAAGTATCAGTTGAATTCTTATCTGAAATTTAGATATCCAATCTATGTGATTAATGGAGAAGCGTTGGGATATGTGCATTACCAAAAGGAGAGGATTATGTTGGAGATTAAATATATGCTTTGTAAAGTAAATGTTTCTATTATCATTAACGAAAAATAGCCTACCTAGCGTAATGGTGCTGTACACGTCTTAGAACCTCAAACACTCACTTATCCAAGCGTCCCTTTTATTATGTATAGAAAAAAGCTGCAAAGTCCTCTTTCTGGATCGCTATCAGCTGCCTCGTTGCGTTCTTGTCCTCGATCTGATTCCTTCCTTTCAATGGCAATTTTAGTTTCTTGCAGACCTGGACGATGATTTTGTTTTGCCAAAATAACCTACATGAGACATAGGCATGGGCATTGTATATGTGACAGTCACACAGTAAACATGCTCACTCAGTGGTGCCTCATTGTTGATTGAGTAATTCCACAGAGATCGCATGTTAACGCATGCCCAGTCAGATCCCCTCCGATGGGTCAAGTCAAGACTGCGCTATCGGTTCTCGATATATCCAAAACGACTGGATACTCTCTGGTGGACCTTGTAAAAGAAAAAAAAGAAAAATCCATAAAACATTTGACTGTGTTCTTTGCCGCTGGGGCGAAGGGTGTCTTCCAAAATTAGGAAATACAGAAAACTTCTCACCCCGTGTACGAGAAAGCTGAACTAATTGTGCATAAAGAAAAGCTCAGTGAAATGAGAAATGGGGAAATAAAATTTTTCTTTTAACTCTCAGTAATAGAATAGAACAATGGATATAATTGAAAGAAAAAGGGAAAAACAACGAATAGATAGAAAACATTTTCGAAGGCGAAAAACGAATATAGCCTTATATACATATATATATATATATATACATACATATATATATATATGTATATATATATATATATATACATATATATATATATATATATATATATATATATATATATATGTATTACAAATAGGGATGCAATATAATGTAATATGATATAATGTAATATCGGATGTATGATGGGTTAATTTTATAGACTGTTCGATACATTCAACTTCAAATATTAGGTTGGGCTTGAAATTTGCCTGAAGAAGCCCGAACTGGACAGAAATATAAACAAGTTTTGCGTAGCAAATCCTCATTCCATTACATATATTTTTATGTATGACAAAATCCCAATGACAAATGAGTCAAATCAGACAGAATCAGCCGAAACACCACCATTACCACCAATGCCATCGCCAACAATGAACAAATTAACAAATAAGAATTAACCAATACGAGATATCACCTTTGCATGGACAGGCGAGATGAGAACACTCTCGCCCCGTGGTTTGAATCGAAGTTTCAGTTCGAAATTCTAATAACGTTACCGAATACAACAGGCACCTGAAGTAGGTCGGAGGCTACAACAATAACAATAAAAATTCAGTGAATATTTAGCCCTGACATAATAGGTGAAAAAGGGAAGAGACGTTAGCTGAAGACCTGAGGAGACTTATTGTCACTCAGCCTTCAGCAATAACCACTGGGCAACCGGTGTGAAACTGTAAATCGCAGAATTACTGCGACCTATGAGTACTAGGGGAAGAGGGCTGGAGACTTGAGGAGACTTGCTGTCACTCAAACTCCAGCGGTTACTGCCAGACAACTGGTGTGAGATTCCAAATAATAATAATAATAATAATAATAATAATAATAATAATAATAATAATAATAATAATAATAATAACAACAACAACAACAACAACAGCAAAAAAGGTTAGAAAATACAAAGACTTTGGCCGGGAGCTGGGGAAGCTGTGCAACATAAAGATTGAGGTTGTGCCCATGTCTTTTACACTTAAAAACCGCGTCGAAAGCAAATAGAGACGAGAAGTAGAAACTCGAAGAAGAGTCGAGAGTGTTCAGACTGAGGTTGTGATGGAATTTGTGAGAATACCGCAAGATAAGAGAGCCGGAAATTTGCAGAGACACTCGATCTTTATTGAAGGCCACGCGTTACTACTCTGACTGAAACTGAAACCCGAATGAGGAGAAATAATAACGAACGATGGTCGCGTAAAGAAGACTGAGTCAAGCACATACTGATCGATCTTTGTTTTCTTGCCTGACGTTCATTGTTGGTTGCAGTCTACTCCGTTTAAGAAAGCTCCAGCGCAATCCGCTCCTCCCGCTGACGCATTCGGACACATGAATTAGTTAGCCCGAAGCGTTCTTTTAGAATGATAAAAACGGTGACCTTCACAAGCAGGTTTGGTCCACTGATGTTTTTCATCCAGGATTGGGAAGCAATGATCTGGTCAGTCAGGGAGCAAAAATCCCCGCCCACCAAACACTGACCCCCACACCTCACCCCCAGTAACAGAGCGTGAAATAGTGTTTGCTACAGGCGGAACATCAAAGATATGGGCCGTTGAGTTGCTGAATGGCCTTCTGTAATGTGCGTAACAACCAGTGTATAGTGAGATGTTTGCATGTACGAGTCACACACATACATGCATACGTGTGTGTGCACGTACACACATACACACATACACATACACATAGATACCGATTCGGTGGTCTTGTGATTTGTCAGACAATCGGTGACTTCATTATACATGCGTGAACAGACAATCTCCTCTGTGTGTGTAAGTGTCCATATCTGTGTATATGTGTCTGTATTTTGTTTGTATATATATATATATATATATATATATATATATGTGTGTGTGTGTGTGTATGTATGTGTGTATGTGTGTGTGTGTGTTTGTGTGTGCATGTTTTTATGTGTTCATGTATATATATATGTGTGTGTATGTATGCTCTTATGTGTGTTTGTGTTTCTGTGTGTGTATTTGTGTATTTAGCAATATATTCAGAGAAAGCAAGGAGAGGACAGTAATCCTAATTATGTCGCTCCCCTCTGAATACTTGGGCACAAACAAGTCCTTCTCATCGTAGTCAGTTATTCTAGTACATTCCTTCCCAGAAGCGACACAAACGACTATGAAAACTTCAGAAAAATCTTCGACAAACTCATAGTGTCGCAGAGAGGTGAAAAGGTGACTACTTTCGTCCGCCCTATTCCACTTTTGCATGAGCAATCCGAAATAATCCACTTCCGGCTTGTCAGGCCTTGCAAAGGGACTATAAGCATCCTTTCTCTGAGTAAGGAGACATGGATGGAACGGAGATGGGAACAAGCCATTCGGATCGCCAGACCCATTCTCCGTCCCTCTCGGCCATCAACACTTCTCGGAAAGACATTACAGTGAGATGACCATAAGTGTTTGATGCCATATTCTCTACAAGAATGAAGAAGAACCAGATATTGCTACAAGGCAATCTTTAAAACTCAGATCAAGATCAGAGAAGCCATTTCAAGACAGCACATCCGGGGAATCCCCCGAGATCCCCAAGATCACATGTGCAACCGAGGCTGGCAGAATATTAGGTGGAGAGACGAACTAGACAAATTCAGAAAGTACTGGCTCTGCGACGCCCATGATAGAGAAGTGGGGCGAATCCTGGGGAAGGTCTATGTCGTTGAAAGACTAATGATGATATTAAAGTGGGAATACATTGATATCTTGTCACATGAACTCACACGAGCGTTGGTAGTGTACAGGCCAGTTAAACGCTTATTTGGATTGCTAGGAGACTGCTTTAACAACTGCAAGTCTTTGCTGGTTTGCTCATGTGAGTATTGCTATCATGTGAGGTGACGTGACACAAGGGTAAATCTTACTTCTATTTTTCTCATGGTTTTGAGGCCTCATGAGCTAGGTGTATGTCACTGCCTTTAGTTTTATACTTACGTAAGAAAAAAAAAAGGATAGACTGTCCATCTGCCCGCCGCTTGTTCAACTCCCAGACGATGCCATTTTTACTGCTTGACAATACGCGAGAGATACGCGTAACAGTTTTATTTAATTTCCTTTGGTGCCTACAATACACTTGTGTGATATAAAAATGTAAACAATGAATTTTATTCGTCCCAGGCTCATAACTTTGATTGAAAACAAATGATATTTCGCAGGAGACGGTTTATTTCGTTTTCTAACGAGATTGATTTATGGAAATATTATATGAAAACAGTATTTTTGTCGTTGGAAATATACACGTCATGTGAACTATTTCTTTTGACAGCGTACCGTGTTGAGGTAATCACTTAAAAAATAGGAAAAGGGGTAGAGCAATGAATAAGTAATTTCTCTAGCTTTCTATTGGGCAGTGATCACTGAAAATTTTAAATTACAAAAAAAAAAAAAAAAAAAAAAAGCCTGAGTGCTGCAATACACAATCTAAGGGATCAATTTAGCGCAAACTTTCATATAAATTGAATCCTCACCATAAAAAAACTCCATGGGGAGTTTGATAGTTTTTTTTTCACATTATAAAGAGTAAATGTTGAAGTTCCAAACCATCTAACTCCATTGGTGAGGCATGTTCACATGATACACACATACAGAGCCAGCCAGTCAGCCAGCCAGACCAACTCGAAAACTAGAGAAACCTGTTGACATTTTTGGTGACAATTTTGTTCGAGGGTTTCTGATTAATAGATAGATAGATATGAGTATAACCTTGTCGTAGCGCGATGGTTATCAAGCCAGTTTTGCTGATTATAATAGGCGTAGTGAGTTCGATCCTCACTGAATGGCCCATATTGAGCTCCTTAATAAACATGAAGATAAACTGAAGAGTAGATAGATAGATAGATAGATGGATAGATTTGTGGGTGGATCAATAAACTGAACACGTTGTTATTAGCAGACTTTTGATTGAAAAAAATTACTTTATAAATTTCGATGTATGCAATTGATGTTCACTATTGAATTAAGATCATCTGCCAAGGGAGAACACTATGTAAATAAATGAATATTTGTTGCGTAAAAGAAATGCTGTCTTCATCATTAGGGAAACGAACTTGGTGTACTTAACGCATCCAGATGCCTAGATACGAACCAACATAAGATAACTAGATAGATAGATGTAAATAGAAAAGACAAATTAGACTTTTCTGTAGCAATACTTCTAAACACCACTAAGTTAATTCAAGGACTTCGGGATATCAACTTGTGATCTGTGTCCGTATCTGCTGACCCCCTACTTCCCCTGCTATCCTTGTTTCCAGGCCCAGTCCAATGACCATTAACGAAATGCGAAGAGGAGCAAGAAAACACAAAGTGGCTGAAGAGATCGCTTGAGATTTCTTACTGCAAAGGATCCAATTAAAGCAACGCTAACTAAACTAGCCGCCATCTTTTATAGCCATCGCTAGTCTTGTTACACTCGGAGTGTCACGATATCGACTCTGAGACGCCAATCTTGGATTTAATCAGTAAACAGTAAATGTGCTCATGTCATTTGTCCTTTATACGTATATATTTGTTTCTCATATGTATAATATATACGTATATATATTTGTTCCTTATATATACATATATATGTGACACACACACACACATGTATATATATGTGTATATATTACACGTCTTGGCCGCTTACTATCATCTCTTTGCTGGAAATAATTGCTTTGACGATTCCCGTATGATATCTGAAGAATGTTAGACTTTCTGAAGATGATATTAAATTCTATGTCGGTTCTTAGCTAAAAAAATGCCGTAGTGCAATGAGCTGAGTCTTTGCTTGTTTTAGACCTGTTGAAAATGCTTTTCATTTTTTTAACATTCAAAATTTATAAATAACACTTCTAAAATCCGCGATGATAGTAGTTTATATGCTTTATATGCTCATATGCTAATATATATATATATATATATATATATATATATATATATGTATATATATATATTATTGTGTCATCAACAGAAAGCTGTTTCGTTGTATTACAACTTTTCAGTGTGGCTATAGACAATCCATTATCCCATATATATATATATATATATATATATATATATATATATATATATATATATATATATAATACTCGTAGTTATAATAAAGCCCAATATATATTTATCTCTTTTAGTAATATGTTCATTATACACAACAAATAAGGAATATCAAATCGATCTTTTTGTAGTTCTTCTTCTTTTCTCACAAGAGAACGATTGTCTGTTCCGAACTGACGTGAAAAAGTCCTTTTTCTCGAATCAAAAGCTTTGGACTGCTTTTCCAGTCATTATCAAGATCTTTACAATTAATTCTATTTTTCACAATTGTATCCTTAATAACAAATTCATAAAAGTGAGATGTTACGAATTCTCTAATTGCAGTTTTATCGTGGTGAGCGATTGAATTCTTTTTCGCAGGATGGAGGGGGTTTTCTAGGTATCAAACACATTTAGTACCCTTTCTCTATGTTTATAGGAGATATTATTAGGAGAATTTTTTTGAAAAAATATCAAAATATTTCCAAGTACGACAAGTCTTTTTTTTTCGCAATTGGATTCAGATTGCATTTGAGCGTTCTTGACCACGATTTGTCATACCGAAGCTTGAAATGACGTATGCTTGATCATATGAGCTCTTATCGCACTCTGATCAGAAGAATGGCTACTGAGACATCTAGATAATGTGGTAGTAGTAAGTACAGTATATGTCATCATCATCATCAGTCTTTTAACGTCCGTCGTTTGACATAGACCTTCCCCAGGATTCGCCACAATTCCCTATCATGGGCATCGCGGTGCCAGTATTTCTTGATTCTGTTTAGTTCATCTCTCCATCTTGTGTTCTATCGGCCTTGGTTTTTTATGTGATCTTGGAGGATCCATGTTGTGATACGTGATGTCCATTTGTTGTCTTTCATTCTTGCAACATGGCCTGCCCATTGCCATTTGAGTTTTTTAATAGTTTCTATGATGTCACGGACACCCGTTTTCTTCCTTACATACTGTGCTGTCTTGTGATCTCCATGTAAAGTTGAGCATGATTCTCTCATGCGCACGTTACAAACTTCTCAGTTTGTAGGTCTGTCTCTTGGTTAGATTCCATGTTTCAGCTCCATAAGCGACTATTGGGAGAATACATTGGTTGTATATTCTTCTTTTTAGGATTATTGGGATCATCTGGTTTTGAAAGTTGAGCTTGCTCAGCCGAAGGCCTGCCATCCCAGAGTGATTCTTCGCTTGATTTCCTCCTCTTTTGAGGGTCTCATGGAGATTCGTTGTTCTAGGTAGATGTAGTTGTCTACCTTGCCAAGTTTTGCGTCTTCTATCTTGACAGTCATGTTCTTATTCTTAACATGCTCTCAACGATTTTAAATAGAAGAAACATTTTTCTAAAGGGCAAATGAATTCATATACAACATCAGTTTGGTTTATAGTTGCTTAATTTTTGTCAGTAAGTGTTGTTACAAACAACATGGTTGGACGTTTTTCAATTTTTTTCATTATAAATTACTAATTTGATGTGTGAAGCAGATTCAACGGGAGAGATGTATTGGTGCATTATATATTTCCTCAAAGTTTCATCTTGTTTGAAGTTTCTGTGTATCTGATTGAGATAGTATAAGTTTATAGTTTTGCTTATGTAATCTTTACTATTAGCGCTATTATTATGGAAGTTTTCAAAGGCTATTCGCATTTGGTTGTCGACTACGTAGTAAGAGAAACCGCTGTTTATTAGCATTTACTCGATATCAAAGAGTTCTTTATAGAATATAGTATGCGAGAAGGGAATTAATTAAACTGTCAAGTTCACAACTCCAGCATCCAATCTATTCTTGACGACCAGACGAAATTCACTAAATAGAAGAAAACTCCTAAAGCCACCCTAGAGAAGGACGTAAAAGCAATAATATATGCGAACAACGCCTAAAACGGGTCCTTCCAATTGGAAAAAAAATACTGTTGACTACACGCCCGGATGTCTATAGCCACACTGAAGATATGTAATACATAATACATGACATAATGATATATAAATATATACATGGGGACGTTGAATCACATATACCAGGCTGTTCCCTTAGACTGATAATTTCTTAAATGTCAGCACCCCTCTACTGCCCTTCAAAAACACCCAATGACATTATCTCCCCATAGCTACTCCCTAAATATAGCATTGAATCTACCCAAGAATTTCTACAGATTTCAAACCCGGCTCAACATACTGAAGGCATTCGCCAGATGCTGACAGTTTGTTTAACAATGCCTCCGTTGAAGAAACTATATTATTTGGAATTGTGTCCATAAACTCAGTACTCTATCACTTCCCGAAATCAAGCCGGCTATTTTACAAAAAACAAAAAACAAAAACAAAACTATTACGTGAATGCACAACAAAGTTCACTTTTATGACAATAATGATAATATCTACACACAGATCAACGGAGTAGGTATGGGTAGTGCCTTGGGCCAGACACTTGCTGAATATTACGTCTCATGCTGAAAACAAAGTTTTTGAAAATTTCCCTAAACCAAAAATATACGCACAAAATGTTGACGAAATTCTTATCTTAAATAATAATGTAAGTGATATCAAAAAGCCCAAATCGAACTTTGAAAATAACCCTGTCCCGAAGTTCACCTATAGACTGACCATTAACAATAAAATCCCTCTCCTTGATGTTTTAATCGATGCTAATGAAAAAGACTTTACCACAACGGCATACCATGAACCCACAATTAATTTTCCCCTTGCATACTATATTTTATAAAGAGCTTTCCAATATTGAGCAAATGCTTATAAACGAGTGTTTCCCAAACTATGTAGTCGATAGCCAAATACAAATAGTCTTAAAGAATCTCTAGGATGATAATACGAGAAGTAAAGATAAAACAAAGGCAAAACTAATAAACTTATACAATTGCAATCATATACACAGTAACGACAAACAAGATATAACGTAATGAAACATAAAATACGCCAATACATCTCTATCATTGAACTTGTCACACACATCAAATTAGTAATTTACTATAAAAAGATTTGAAAACGTCTCACCTTGTTATTTCCCTCGCCAATACTCGCCGATAAAAAAACAGTCATAAATCAAACTAATGTCGTAGATAAATACATTTGCCCTTTGGAAGAATGTTTCTCCTATTCACAATCATCGGGAACCTATATTGTACTTACCACTACTACATTATCTAGACGTCTCCCTAGCTACTCTTCTGATCAGAGTGCGATAAGAGCTCATATAATCAAGCATACTCCATTCAAAACCTCAACGCGACAAATTGTGGTCAACAACACCAAATACTACGTGAATCCAATTGAAAAAAGACTTGTGATTCTTGAAACTATTCCAATGAGATTAAAAAAAGAACTTGATAAAATCTCCTACAGACATGGCGTAAACCCAGTATTGCAAGATATCTACCGACACAGGAGTTCCTATATCGGGCTACACAGAGACTCTGACCCCTTTTAGCTCGTAAAAAGGGTAAGAGGAGACACCAGCTCATCCAAACTCTTCACTGCTTGCCTCAAGATGATCATCCAGAACCTAGACTGGGAACACAAAAGAATCAAAAAAGAAGGCGAATAACTAAGCAGCCTCTGATTTGCAGACGACATCGTCCTTTCTACCGAGAACCCCCAATTGATGCTGGACAAACTGAATGAAGAATACAAGAAAGTTGGATTCCACATGAACATTAGTAAAACAAAAGTCCTGTACAACAGATTAACATCGTGGGTTGCCAGAGACCACATGTGAAACCGAAATAGATAAGTTCAGAAAGTACTTGCTCCGTGGCGCCCACGAAAGAGAGGTCTAGCAACCTTGGGAAAGGTCTATATCCAACGATGTATGCTAAAATAATGATGATGATTGGCAGGGAATGCTGAACGTGTTTAATAAGTAGAACCATTCCCCCCCCCGAGAGAATTAGATCGCACCACAATGAAACCACAAGTAAAGAATTCGTACCATTTCAATTTTACGAGTTAGTAATTAGCAAACAAAATTGTGAAAGATAAGATTAATTGTAAAGATCTTGTTGATGTCTGGAAGAGCAATTGATTGCGCCCGGTCCAATGAGAAAGAATAAACAGCGAATCTCACGGTGTATGACATGTACCCCAATCCAAGCTAAAATTCATAAAAACAATAAAACATCCTAATGGATACAAAATAAAGATAGAGATTAGACTTAGATCACAGAGAATAATGACAACGCCGCTAGGAAAATTCAACTGTTGAAATCATTCATAATTATTGTAATTTTGAATCCTGGAAATTCGTTACTATCAACTTAACTCTAAAAAAAATCAGCTGTCATGGTAACACAATGGATGTTTGCTTCGATGGCCAAAAAATATGTCCCTCGCACATGATACACAGTTAATTCGAAACAAAAAAATAATTTGAAAGAGAGAGTGTTATACGACATGCGCAGCAGATATATAGAATATATCCATCGCATAAGATAATTTTTTTTTGTTGAATTTTCAGATTAAGGCATGTTCAGTGAGGAAATTTCTAAAAATTTAAAATGATTTTCCATAATTGCTAGTTCGAATGTTCTGCTTTTGATTCCAAACTCTAGTAGAAAAAAAAGGTGTCATATCGAATTTCGAAGCTGCATTTGTTGAATGAAACGCCAGTTCAACGTTTTCAACCTGATCACATAACAGCCACTTGTTTCTCGAACAGAGTCACGTGATAATTTCCTTGTTTTTTTTTGGGCAATTGAGAAATTAAAATTCTGTAGTCAGTGAAGAAAGAAAGTGGAAACAAAGGGGAGAATCCAAGCTGTTGAATGAAAACAGGGAAAAAAAGATATTGCCTGAAAAATTAAGATCGGTGAAAGTTGGAATCGTCGTGAGGGATTTAGAATAAGGATCCTTTCATGCGGCTGATCCAGTAAAAAAAACGTGTTCAAGAGTTCAAAAAGAAAGATGGCGGCCAACGGGAAAATTAACGTCAAAGATGGACAGAACGCAGAGAAGTAGAAAGGAGTACAAGCAAAAAGAATGAGAAAAAGGAGAAGAAGAGAGAAGAATAAATCACAGATATAAATACAAATATAACAAAGTTACATACACGAATATCCTAAAATTGAATTTTGAAAATAGTTATGAGATAAAACGTTGAAATAACACTGATCGGATTAAAAATGACTGGCGTGATGCATGGTCGTAGATGATCTGACAACATTAAAAAAAAATGACAAATAGAATTTTCCTTTTCAGTTTATATACGTATGATAAATTGCGTTGTATTATCTAGGAACTTATCTGAAATGATCTCCCGTCGTTACACGGTTAATATATCATTTAATTTAGACAACGTAAGTAGAATGAATGATTAAAGGAAATGGGCTGCTGCAGGAATCGAACCTTTCACTGATAGGTTGCTGCTTCAACGTGGCGATGCATTTACCTGTGTGTTAAACAGCCCATAAAGGTCGAATAACTGCTTTCAACCCAAATTCTCATCTAATTTATTCTCGGTCTTTTTCGTCTCTTCCATTTAAGAAATAGACATTTTGGTCTCACTCTCTCTCTCTCTCTCTCACATACACTCACACACACACACACACACACACACACACATATATATATATATATATATATATATATATATATATATATATATGGATATGATCTGACAGGATGATTACAAGTTGCTTTGTATTATATTGAAACTCTTATTTGAAATGATCTCCGATGATTATTTCCGTACTTACATTGTCTAGGCCAAGTAATACATTTACCGTATAATCATTTCAAAAAGGTTTCAATACGATATAACGCAATTTATAATCATATATATATATATATATATATATATATATATATATGCGGATATATATGACCATAATGATAGATTGATAGATAAGAACAGACTGTGATAGATATATATGAACAGTCTACAATAAATAGATAGATATGGACAGACTGCCATAGACATATGGATATAAATATACGGAGGCACATGGATAAGGCCAGATTATGTTTTGGTCGAACGTTTAGATGCCAGCCAATTCGGCGCGAAACTTGTAGGCACTTGGGAAAATGTTGATTTATCGTCATCATTCAAACATGAAACTTTGAAAAGCTTTTAAAAAGTAATGTAACTTTATCGAAAAATAAAAACATCACATCTGTAAATCTCCAAAAAACAAACTATACTGCAGCTTCATTGGGTTTATTTGGTGATAATGAACAAGATTCCTCACGTACTCGATATGGTTATGATCAGGATTAGATTTAAAAATTAAACAAAAATCTTGGCACGAGAATACGTCACCAAAAGTCTGACGCCGAAACAGGTTTGGCGGCCGAACAGCTGTGCTAAGATGCCAGCGTCCTAACATCTTCGCCAAAACGTACCAAATTTGATAGACTGAGATGTATGGATTTTAACAGGTGGATATAAACAGTCAGCCACACGCATATCTTTATGTATCCAGTTAAAAAGATAGATAGGAATAGATTCAGATAAGAATAGACGTATATATATATACATATATATATATATTTATATATATATAGATAGATAGATAGAGAGAGAGAGAGAGAGAGAGAGAGAGAGAGAGAGAGAGTTAAATTGAGATGCAAACAGGGGAACAAGTGAATAAGCTGAGGCTGAGATAGATGATCAGAGATGTCCGATAGAAATGTGTGAACATACTGAGATAAATATGTACAGAAATAAATAAATAAACAGAGATAGATACATAGATCTGAACGGGTCAAGGTAAATGATCTGGATAAAATAGATATGAGTTGATTCATGTATGAACAGGCCCTGATAGCTTGATTGTTAGATAGATAGATACATAGAAGTATATGTGAACAGATCTGATGAAGATCGTGTATCAAAAAGAAAACCGTTTATCGGCTTAAGAATCATCGCTAGCAATTACAGCTTCAATTTACTGAACAATGCCGTGGGCTTTCATTCTTTCTAAAAGTCTTACAGACGATACTGTTATTTACGCAGGAAGCCAGCCTTCCGGTCTGTATTATTTTAAGAAATTATAATCGATTAGGATTGGCTGTCGCCCCGAAATCCCGTTTGATGTGACAACAGGCATCGTCTTTTACTTGTCACCTTCGCGGTACACAGGTTTCCCTCGGCTTGAACATCGTTTTTTTTTTTTTGCTAGCATCTTCCTTGATTTTTTTCTCTATTTCCGTTTTTTCCCATTTCATTTAATTCTGTAACGGAGTTGGAAGAGTTGTATGTATTCACTACTATCTGTCCATCTGTCTGTCCCCCTGTTTGTCCTTCCACACGATCTCTCTAAAAGTTCTGAATGAATTTCAATTACACTTCGAGGGAAGGTGGGAAATTAGCAAAGAAAGAAGTAGTTATATTTTTGAGCGGATCCATGGATATTTTTTTTTTTGAAAAAGAGAGATTTATATGATTATCATTATTATTATTCTGCAGGAAAAAATAGGCGATAAAAACGAAAAAATACCAAAGAAAGTTATTCAATATTTGTACAATTAAAGTTCTCTCTCTTGTGTTTTCATATCTTATTTTCATTCACTTGTTAGTGAGTATACGGTGTTGGTATGTGTGCGCTCTCTGAGTGTCTCCCATTTCTTGTTTGCATCATCCTCATTTTCCTTTTTTTATCCTTCTTCTATCTTCCACACTTTTCTGTTTCTCTTGTTGCTTAAATGAAGTCGTCTTCTTCGCACTTAACTTTTTCTTACTCACGTCTTCCATTCTTTCTGGATATTTACAAAACCTAATCCAGTTCGACACAAGACCAAACAGCATGTGGGAAGGAAGATTATAATACGCTAATCTTCCAAAGGTAAAGGGCCAGGCTTGCAATCAGCAATCGGAATCCTGGCTTTCACTTCGACTCCTACCCTCGGGCACTAATTGGAAATACGTACATGTCCGACCCGACAAGCCACGCTGCGTACTTGATTCCCCTTTTATTTTCTGTATGAGTGTTTCTCAAACAGAAAGCATTTAGCTCCTTGGAAGGGTTTTTTTAAGTGGAGGTATTTTAGTAAAGGGAGGTATTTTAGTAAGAGGGTATTTTCGTAAGCAGAGGTGTAAAATGGATTGTATAATCGAAAGAACTAGATAACGATTTGAAATGGCGGTCGTATTTAGGGAACTTGAGAGACTGAGGGGAACAATCTGATAACCAAGGTCCCGGTTTCTTTCGTTCTTTCAATGTTTCCTTCTCTGTTCTTTTGCTGCTTGTTGAAGCTCACTTTCCTTTTCCTTCTTCAGATTTTTTTTTCTTCTTCTTTTTTTTTCTTTTCCTTCTTCTTCTTTTTTTCCTTATTCTTTCGCCATCTTTGTTCGTTCTTCTTTGGTCTTGATCCCTTATATCTTTTTTTCTGAATTCCTTCCTTCATCTTTTTTTTTCTACGTTCCTATTTATCACCCTCTTATCCTTTCGTTATCCTCTCTTCGTCTTCATTTCTCCCGATTTCTCATTTTTTCACTTTCCTACTGCCGTTTTTCTTTGGACACAAGCTTCCCCATCTCAGAAATTCCCTCTATTTCCCTTTGGTACCTGCACAATACAGGAAGCAAGACGAAGCAAAGGAAATATGATTAAAAAAGAGAAAGCAAGGATCTTATACTAACGTTCGTGGTAATTGATTGAACAATTGATTGGATAAGGGTTATTCATTGATTAGAGCATTTTTTTTTTACTGTTAATAAATGATATTTCTGCTTTGCTTCTCGTAGTTTCACGATGCATTTTTTTCCCTTTTACCTTCTCTTGTGTATCTTCTCGTCCCTTACCTGTTTTGTTTCGATTCTCATTAATCAACATATTCTTTTCTTTCCCTCATCATTTTCTTTGACACAATAGCGCTTTGGTGGACCAGATTTGAACGACCCGATGGATTACTCTTTCAGTTTTCACCACTAATGATTTATTTCATCACACAATCCTTGTTTTGACACAACCTTTGTTTTGTCACAATCCTTGTTCTGGTTAAAATTTTTGTTTTTTCGCTATATTCTTCTTATGAAAGTAAAGGGGTTAAATTATAAATTTCATCCCAATTTTGATTAAAATCAAATCAAACTTTGATTGTGTCATCCTTTTTTTATGAAATAATATCAAAACTTTGGTAATTTGCGATTTATCTTTTTGAATATTTTCACTCTATATTGACACCAAACAATTTCATTTATTACTTTTTATTTAGTTATTGATTTCAAAATTGAATGAACTAATTAACCTTTCATTGCCAGTATGAACCTATGCACAAATAAAAGGTTCAACAAGGGAAACTACTTACCTGATTTACGTACTTTAATTCCTTAAAACTTCTTAAATTGAATGAATTGAACAATTTTTTTCTCGAAAAACTATTTATTCCAAAAGCTTTAGGAGAATGAAAGTTTGCGATTGAAGTAGTAAACAACTTATTTATGCACGTATATTTCAAAATGAAAAAAAAAATTAAAATTCATATTGCAAGATGGGAAATGCAACTTTGTTTAATCTATTTAATTCAAAAATCATAAATCATAAAAAAAGTTTATTACAAATTCAATCGTAAACTTTAATTCTGCCACAACTTAAAAATACTTTAATCGAAGAAAGAACTGTGTCAAAACCAGGATTGTACAATGAAATAAATCTCTACCGGTGAAGACCGAAAATGTAATCTTTCAGGTCGTTCAAATCTGGGTCCTCCAAGGCACCAGAGTGCCTTCCCTTGGTTCCCCCTTTTACTCGTTTTATTTTCTTTCCCTCACATCACCTTCTTCAATTTCCTTTCCTCTGATTTTTCTTCTCTCATTACATTTCTTCTAGGGCAATAGTCCTCTTACAAAAAAAGATTTTTCACATCCTTCTTCCATTCCTTATCATTTCTTTCTCATACATAGAAAGAAAAGGATCATTATACATTCTTCACTACTCTCCAATTGGAAACATGCAGAAATGCTTCTCTCGGTAGCCAGATATCACCTTTTACTACAGAGACCTGTCTTAACCACCACCAAGGGTAATTACCGAAATGAATGCTGCATCTATCCAGCTTCAGATATTATTTCCTCCATTTATATATTTTTAACGTAAATTTCATAATTTTATGCCCCTAGCGAGCGTAGCATGATATCATTGTTTCAATGCAAATGCACTACTTTAATGTAGAGTAAGTAAAGTTTGTCTGCAGCGGCCAGTGACTTGGGTGTAGCCGAGGAGATTGGGAGCTATTTGAAATGGAGCGGGTCCCAAAAGCTTAATAAACAGTGCAACATTTCTATTGAAAGACATCCCTAAATGTTAGAGTGGCCCCTTAAAGAGTGACCCCCTCGAATCTCTAGCTACGCTTCTGGCCAGTGACCTCTTCTCTAGCAGTCGGAAGTTGAATAAATGTAACACTTCCTTTTTCTGTTGTTGAAAACACTATCATGTGATGAAATGTTGATTGGAGAAAGAAATAGAGGTTGGACAAAGGACAAGATTTCCTCATTTCAATTCGACCCGTCTGGACAAGGGTCAACGTTTCCTTATTTCAAATCGTCTGATCACGCCTAGCAGTATTGCTGTAGCACCTTGGAGCACTGAGTGCTTAAGAAACAGGGACACACGAATGATCTACAAGCGAGAATGCTGCCTCTTTGTCCTCTGTGAGCGTAAATTGGCTGCTGCATATATGCCTCACTTAGTCAAACCCTCATCAGCATGAGGCGTACTACTTGGTCATGGGCTTCAACTTGGTAGTGATGTGTACCATTTTCATCCAATCATGTCATATCCATCTATCCATCTATCTATCAATCTATCTATCTATCAATCTATCTATCTATCTATCATCACCATCATCATCATCATCATCAGTTTCTTAATGTCCGTTGTTGGACAGAGACCTTCTCCAGGATTTGCCACACTTCTCTAACGTGGGGGTCACTGAGCCAGTACTTTCTGAATTTGTCTTGTTCATCTCCCCGTCTAATACTCTGCCGGCCTTGGTTACGCATGTGATCTCGGAAGATCTATGTTGTGAGTCGCAATGTCCATCGGTTGTCTGCTATTCTTGCAACATGGCCAGCCGTTTGCCATTTGAGTTTTTTTTCAATGGATTCTATGATGTCTCGGACTCCTGTTTTCTCTCGGATATATTGTGCTGTCTTGCAGACTCTCCATATGAGGTTGAGCATAATTCTTTCATATGTACGTTGCATGGTCCTCAGTTTGTGGGTTTGCCTCTGTATACTCTAGTATACTCTTCCTTTTTGGATTAATAGGATCTTTTTGTTTTAAAGTTTGAGCTTACTCTGCCAAAAGCTTGTCATCTTAGAGTGATTCTTCGTTTGATTTCTTCTTCTTTTGATGGTTTCATGGAGATTTGTTGTCCTAGGTAGATGTAATGGTCTATTTTCTCCAGTTCTGCGTCCTCGATTTTGAACTTGGTATTTTTTTTCCAACGTGATTGTTGCACATGATCTTTGTCTAGCTGCAGTTCATGTGTAAGCCGATGTTTCTTTATTTAGTCCATCTAGCATTACTTGGACGTCGTATAGATTCTCTACGAGAAGGGTAATGTCGTCTGCAAATCTATTCAAATTTTCGGCGTCTATTTTGATTCTTTTATTCTCCTAGTCTAGATTTCGGAAGTACATCTCGAGGTAGGCTGTGAAGAGTTTGGGTGAGCTGGTATCACCTTATCTTACCCCTTTTTGGAGCTGGAAGGGCTCTGAGTCTTCATGTAGCCAAATAAAAGAGCTTCTGTGATCGTATACATGTTGCAGCACTCTCACCTATGCGGGTTCTACTCCTTCTAGAGTGATTTCCACAGAGTTGAAGGCCTTTTTGAAGTTGATAAATGCTACAGTAAGTGGCAGCTTGTATTCTGTCTTGTCAGTGGCTCGAGGTTTCTGCGTTTTCCCATGAGATTCCTGGTTTCATCTGATATTTTATTGGTGGTTTGTGTGCTCGTTGGTTCAAATATAGTGGCAACTTCTATTAGAGCGGCTGTTATTTTGTTGTTGAGTTCGTTGATGTTGTTGTCGTTTTCTTGTTCAGTGAGAATTTCATAAATGTTTTCACTTCAAGCTTTGAGAATCGAGAGTGTTCTTTTGGTATGTTTAGTGGTTGCAGTTCTGTATGGAACCTTTTTCTGCGTCATTTATTGGTATCTACTTGGATTTTACAACTTACCATTCTGTGGTCGCTTCCTACATTGACTTGATTCAGGACTTGGATGTCCTCGACGGTATCGCTTTTGTCCATTAGAATGCAATCTATTTCATTCTTCGTTTCATGGTTGGATGTTTTTTCAAGTCCATTTCCTATTGGGTCCCTTCTTGAAGAAGGTGTTCATAGTTTTGAACCCATTAGCAGTCGAAAAGTGTACAAAATCTTCTCTCTTGTTCCGTACTTTATAACCAAATTTGCCGACGTAATTTTCATTTCCTTATCATGCCTGTGAGTTGAAGTCTCTCACGATGACTTTGAAGTATTTTCTGCTATCTTGGAGTAGGGAGTTGAAGTCATCATAGAAGTTGTCTATTATTCTCTCGGGTTGATTGCGAAGTGGGAGCATAGACTTGGATGATATTCAGTTTGCACTTCTTCGAAAGTTGTATGGTGACGTGGGCTACTCGGTCCGATACGACTTTGAAGCCTGCCACGTTGTCTTTGAGGTCTTTATAGATAAGAAAGCCTACTTTACTTTGTTTTATTTTCTCTTTTCCATGGCTGTAAAGACGGTCTTTGCTCTTTAGTTTGATTAGTTCTTCTTCGGGTCTCCTCATCTCGGTAACGTTTTTGGTTTCATTTTCTAGATCGGTTTGGTGCATGTCAGTTGAGAGTGTTCTGACATTGTAGGTGACAAATCTATCCATCTCACTTTGTTAATGTCTATCTCTGTTTATCACAGTTTGTTAATATTTATCTTCGTTCATATTTGTCAGCCTATGTGTCCAATACAAGTAACTTCATATCTTTATGCGTCAGTACATCTGGATAAGCACAAATTCTTATAAATCTCTCTCCCTTTCTCCTCTGTCTCTCTCTCTGTCTCTCTCTGTCTCTCTCTCTCTCTCTGTCTCTGTCCCTCTCTCTCTCTCTCTCTCTCTCTCTCTATATATATATATATATATATAGGGAGAGAGAGAATATAAATAAATCTATGTATTTTTTTACTTTAACTTTAAGGTTAGTGAAAAAATTGTCAAACTCTTCGGTTGAAAATGTTGGTAGAAAATCGACTTTTTTTCTGCGTAATTAGTATTCTTAAAGGTTTCATGGGTTA
Source organism: Thysanoteuthis rhombus (assembly GCA_963457665.1). Classification (NCBI taxonomy): domain Eukaryota; kingdom Metazoa; phylum Mollusca; class Cephalopoda; order Oegopsida; family Thysanoteuthidae; genus Thysanoteuthis; species Thysanoteuthis major. The sequence goes on from OY735215.1 coordinate 27,343,682, forward strand.
ACACTCAATAGAAATGACACGAACAACAAGTAACATACTTACTGATTCCTCTTCGTTAAAAACGTTTTTTGGGTAACCTACGTAAGTAAGCCCTGTTTTAAAAATATCAAATGATATGTAGCATGAAATAACAACTATATACAATACATTATGATGATACCTTATATGAAATAATAATCTACAAATATGACATGAACTATATATCAAAATCATATCTGAAAGGGAGGGGGTATTTTATCAACATTGCTGGGGTACCATGTTGATATAACTGTTTTGTTTTTAAAATCCCCGAAACGGTTACATGGTGAACAACAAGTGAAAATTTACACCATACCATGATAATTTTACATAACGACAAAGTATTTGTAAAACATAAAAAAAAAACACTTGAGAAAATTACATTAACAGATATTGGGAAATAAGTGACTGAAGTGACACAAAGATATCTTTCAAAAAACTACCTTAATGCGTTTAGAGTTTAAAGCTGTAAAGTTTTCTAGACTATATATGTATGGATATATGTTGAGAGATATGTTTAGACACGTATATTTTGTGAATGTTTGTATAAAGTATCATTGCTTGATATCAAGACTTAAAGTTTATTTTCTCTTTTTCGTTAAACATCTTTCAACCTCTTCTGTTTTATCTCCTGGTTGCTTAAATCATGAGTTCGCGCCCCAATGGAAACACTTATGAAATAATGGACGGTGAAAGCTCTCGCCACATCTCCCCCCAGCCAATCTCATATTGACACAGGGCGATCGAGTGCCTCCCACAAAAGAATTCCGTCACTTGATCTCGATATTGTTACTATATGTCAAAATTTCTGAATAGGATTGCCATGTTCGTTTTTGTGAAGTTACCATTACGGAACAAAAGCAATTTTGTTAGCAGACGATAGCGAGCGTCCATTGCAAATGGCTTCCCTTTTCAAAAACATCATGAATTCCTAAGATTTTCATTGTTGTAGCTTGAGCCGACAAGATGGTGTCTTAATAATCCACGGAATGTGATCCATTTCTTTCAATATGGATATTTTTCTGTTGATGGAAGAGTGATTTAAAGAAAAATTCTTTCTGCAGATAGTAAAAAATATTTTTGTGATAGCAAACAAAAGGTTGGAATATCGTTTTTGTACAACGAAAAAAAGAAACAAGCAAAATTTTAAAAAGTAATTTTATCCATAAATGATATACACTTTCGGTTCCTTATTGAATATAGAATTAAAAAAAATCTACCCAATGTTATAAAATTTCCCCAGTAATAGTCTAAGGCCAAAAGTTTTGAATTGAAGGTTACGTGATTAAGAGTGAGAAGACGGTATTAGTGTCCAAAAGAACTGCAAAACTCGACTATGATGCAAGGGAGACTTGGGACAGTTACAACACTTTTTGCATTTGTCTCAGTTATTCAGAGACTATTTGGACTAAATCAACCATATTTATATATATTAAACATACATCTGTTTGTTAATTGCCCATATAACTTAAAGGTTATTATATATGAAATACTGTTCGAAATATTTATTTGAATGGATAGAATCAGATGTTGCAGACGACCCAAAACCTAGAGACAGTTGCAACAAGTTAAAAATACACTAAATTGCACCAATCAACTTTTGCTTTATGTCTCAATGTGCATAGTATTCCGAAGATATGCGCTATTTTATGGTAATATCATATTGTTATTTATCTATGATCAATAATATCATAATAACATTAATGCATTTATCAAATTACAGTTATTATTTGTATATGCATAGAATATAGGCCTACTTCGTGCAGATGTTACAGATGCTATTCAATCACTAAAATTAAAAAAAAATTGAAGATTTGTTGCAACCGTCCCCAACCTATCAGTCATGACAGAACACCATATGATAGGTAGACACATTGACTTTGACACATGCTAACCATGTCACTTAGAAATCAACAAAACCATAATTCAAACTGAGTTTTTGAATAATTCATTGGTCAGGATTGTGTGAGAAAAATATGGCTCATGTAAAAAAATACTTTCGTACAACCAAAACTCATTTTTCAATAAATGCAGTAACAGATGTTGAATGTGTCTTTTGCCCAACTCATGGCAATGGAGGGGGGGGGGGTCTGACTGCACATATGTAATATGAGTGTCATCAATCTGGCATGCTTCTGATTGGAGGAATTAAACTTGTTGCAACCATTCCCCTCCCTTTTTATTCAATAAAGAATTCAATAATCATAAAAAGCGTGGGTAACTCACCTGACAACTTCATATCAACTCAATATACGTGCATTTATAAAATCATATATAAATAATAATAGAACGATATTGAACATTATTATATAACAAAACAAGTAGTATAAATTTGAATAAATGTTCAGATCTGAATTCAATATTCAAGTATTATATCGAATAAAATTTCATTTGGAGGCGATGATGACTTCCAGCCGATGACCAGGAGGGAAATCTAAATGTTCGAAAATATATTAAACACGCCTAGCTGATGCAGAACAAAACTGCCACTTCTGTTCCGACTGAAGATGATTACTGTATATCATATATATGATAAATAAAAAATTATAAAAATGTAATATATCAATTATCGAGAATGAAATAAGCCCTTTCAAATCTGTGAAATAAATTTGGTTGGTATGTAAGCCGTAAGTATAGCTCAGGCTGTAAGAGGCCTGCACACCAACTGTTGGCCGTGTTTTCAAATCACCATATGGGGATTTAAAGTTTACTCCACTAATTTTGATGGGGATTATTCTTGTTGTTCTTATTATGCCATATAAACAAAGTCAACTTCAGACTTGGACTGGAGTTTGACAATGAACTTTGCGAAGTATTTGTTTTTATTTGCATTCATTGCTTCCTGTCACGTGACTGATAAAAATAGTGTAACAATCGAAGTTTTTGTAAGAATTCTTCACGTATCTTGAAGAAGAGTGAATAAAGGAAATTGGGAAATGAGAGGGAAAAGAGGGGGTTAAGTGAGTGAGTGACACAGAGAGAGAGAGAGAGAGAGAGAGAGAGGGAGAGAAATTGAGAGAGAGAGAATGAGAGGAAGAGAGGTTGATCGGAGGGTAAGAGAGGGAGGAAAAGGCGGAATAGCTTTAACTATATATATATATATATATATATATATATATATATATATATATATATATATATATATATATATATATATATATAGTGATAGATAGAGAGAGAGAAAATGAGAGGAATAAGATTTGAAATAAAACAAAATACAGAATATAAAGAAACTAAGAACATCAAAGATAAGTAAATACTTATAGTCACGTGAAAAAAATAAATGTATGGCCGATAGATAATACTCGAAATAATTAGGTCGGAAAAATTAAAACTTCCCGCAATCCGTCTTTAAAAAGTCACAACAGTTTATGAAATTACAAATCATAAGAAGTTGAAAACGTAAAAACAATTTTCAAGCACTTCGTGTTTTAATTTTTTTCTTAATGCTGTTCGAGTCGATTGCAATTCGTGATTCCGGAAAGTGGCACTCGACGACGTAAAAAGTAAGTAGCGAAACTGCAATGTCCAAGGTTTGGCAAATTTGAAGAACTTCTGAGAGTTTTATTGAGACAAATATTTTTTTTTCTTTATTTCAAAAAGTAATTTTATCCATTTTTATTTTTGTTCGACATCGTACTGGGGAATATCAATCGATTCAATTACGCAATTGCAATTAATCCCACCTCCATCCACCCATCTTGCCTTTATTCCTTGCTGGAAGCAGACTATGGATAAATACATTTTCGTCGAAATTCCTCAATAGCTACCACTACTAAGAAAAATAACAGTAAAAGGAGTAACTACTACGATTAATAATAATAATAATAATAATAATAATAATAATAATAATAATAATAATAATAATAATAATAATAATGATAATAATCATCATCATCATCATCAGTCTTTTTATCGTCAGCACGTTGGACTTGAGAATAACGAAAGTTTACGATTGAAGTTGACATGAACTTATTTCATTCTTGCAACACGACCAGCCCATTGCCATTTGAGTTTGCTAAAGGATTCTATGATGTCTCAGACTCCCGTTTTTTTTCCTAATATACTGTGCTGTCTTGTGATCTTTCCACGTGATGTTGAGCATGATTCTTTTGTGATTTTGCATGTTGCATGGTTCTCAGTTTGAGGTTCAGTCACTTGGTTAGGTTCAGTGTTTCAGCTCCATAGGTGACTATCGGAAGGTTGCATTGGTCGTATACCCTTCTTTTTAGGATTAATGGGATTTTCTTTTTCTTGAAGGTTGAGCTTGCTCTAGTGAATATCGTCATCACATCGACCAATGCAGTACATTTATAAGTATTTATTTCCATTGCTTAAATATAGGTTTACCCCGTCAACCAGGAAATGGGCGTTCCTATAAAAAATCCAACTTTTGTTATCTGAAATGCCATAGAACGAAGAAGAAATCTTCATCAATTTATATGGGACGGAAAATACTGATAACAGTATGTTAGAGATGGAGTAAGGTTGTGAGAGGTACAGGAGATTAGAATGTGGTATAGCGAGGATGGACACTGCCTCTATAACGGCTCGCTGCAAAACAAATGCTGAACATTATTTTCGCTTTTTGCCCATTTTTTTAAAAAGCCGAAAGTGGCATAAAGCGAACTTACGAAAAGTGGGAGATACCTGTACAATGGACCGTGCAAACGATTCGAGTTCGTCAAATGGCATCGGCACAAACCAAAGGATATCACAGAAAACAAATAAGAGCAAAATACTTTGAGACTTTGAGATTCAGACCGACCACCCTATCCCAAGCAAGGTGTCCAGACCTGGTTGTTGTGAGCAGTGAAAAGAAAGATCACCAGATCGTAGATGTGGATATGCTGCCGGACCAGAGGGGGAGAAAGAAGTAAAATACCTGGACTTAATCAGGGAACTGAGGAAATTGGGGAACATAAAACTCAAAGACGCGCCCAGGATAATTGGTGCATTTAAAACAATACCAAAAACAACAGAGACGAGATAGGCAGAATAAGAGATTCGAGGAAAAATTAACATTGTCTATAACTTTACTCGAGCAAAATCAAAGTTAAAGCCGGCAAATTACAAAATCAAAAGATATGTATTTTATAATAGATATCATATGTATTAAAAGAATATGTAAATGTAAAAGACACGTAGATTTAAAATACGACAACTACATATAATAGTACAGCCTGCAAATTGAAAGATACAGCGTGCAAATTTAAAAACCAAAACAAAAAAACAGTTGGCGAATCAAAAAGACAAGCAAACTAAATCTATTACCGTTAGTAATCACATATGATATACAGTTATTGCTTCAGTTGCTGCAAATGCTTTAAAAAAAGTCTAATTGATGGAAACACGTCTCTAAATAAAATTCACGGTTTTTTTAGTTAGTCTCCACCTAAAGCTAACGTCTATAATTTTGAAGTACGACCCTCCCCAAAGATTGAATAGCATCTTTTTTCCCCTCCTCGCCGAATAAAAACCCAGAATGCTGGGTCTTTATCGTTATTCCAGATCACGAAAGCGGAAAGCCTACACCTAACCCTAACCACTAATACCAGTTGTATCCGATGGCTCTCGCTTGAAATCAAGTAACACCTAATCGTCTCTATACTCCAGCACCCTCCTCTATTCTCGATCTAATTTAGTACTGTCTATCTTCAGATTCACAGTTTTTCATTTTTTTCCCGCAAAGCTCTTCAAGGCTGTGTATTTCGTTACGGCAATATCGTATGATACATCTTTTTTTCCCGTTGACAGGATCTAGTCTCTTGGCTTGATCTATGTGAACAGTTTGAATTTCAACATTATAAAGCGTTTTACTTTTTCTCTTATCTAGAATGACTCCTGGTTTACCACAGGCCTGCATGGTCAAATCCTACTTGTTGGCACAATTTCTCCATGGATCGTTTTTACTACCAAGGTATGTTCATCTGTATACTATTAGTATTGTTGGCATCAGTATTATCAAGTAAATAATAATCTATACACTGAAGAGTAGTAGCAGAAGAGATCAAGGTGTCCAACCTACTATGTCTTATCTTTCTTTCTCTTTCTATCTTCCTCTTTCTTTGTTTCTTTGTTTCTTTCCTTTCTTCTTTTTCGTTTTCTCTTTCTTTTTTTTCTTATGCATTTTCAACTGGTTGCTTGGTGATCATCGTTGGAGACTGAGTGACAGCAAGTCTCCTCAAGTCTCCTCTAGTCTCCAGGCTTCCCCCCAAAACTCTCACAATCTGCAGCAGTGCTGTGGTTTGCAGTTTTCACACAAGTTGCCTGGGGGTTATCGCTGGAGGCTGAGTGACAGTAAGCCTCCTCGAATTTTCGGCCTTCCTCTAATATCGTCGTCACACATCACATCAGCCTTTTCATCATCATCACCACCACCACCACCACCACCACCACCACCACCACCACCACCACCATCATCATCATCATCATCATCATCATCATTTCTTCATACAATAGATGCCTGGTGGTCAGACCTGAAGATTCAGTGATATCAACCCTCCTGCGCCTTTCTCAATATCTTTGAACACCTTGGTACCATCGTTGTCTATAATAATATTTGATTCAGGAAAAAAAAAAAGGTCAATCGTATATCTGACAAAGTTATGTCTTTTAATCTGGAATTCAACTAAAAAGATGTACAAGTCTGACTGTCAGAGAAAAAGGCCAGTCTTCTAAATATTTTTGGTTGGGTTACAGACCGGTTATTATTTCAGATTTTTCAAGCCTTTGATCTTCATCTTCATTATTTTTATTGTTGCAATTCGGTTATAGAGTAAATAATACAACTGCTTAACCATGACCATCAATCAAGTCTCAGTCTATCAAGTATAACGTGAAGGGACAGGATTAAACAGAATGAATCAATTTTAATATGAAATTAAGAGAGAAAGATAGAAAGTGAAATATAAAAGGAATATGCACAGAAAGAGAGAGAGAGAGAGGGGGGGGAGAAAGAGAGAGAAGTGCGTCATCAGCGTTCGTTTCTGTGCGCATCTATGAAATAGACAGAAAGAAAGGAAGAGTGGAAGAAAGAAACAAACAAAGTGAAAATAACGAGTGAGATAGAGAAAGAAATGAGAAAAAAAGAAAGGAAGGAAGGGGAAACAGAGAAACGAAGTGAAGACTGAGAGAGAAAGAGAGAGACATATATACATCATGTGCGATCGGAGAGAGGGATTGCCATTGTTTGTGATTATATTTGTTGACATCGGGTAACTATTTTGTGTGCAAATCGTTTTACGTGTATGATTCATCAGTTTTTGGTGAGAAAAATGTGTTGAGTTTGACAATTATCGGTTTCTTTATTTGTTTTTTTTTTTCATGAAAATATATAAGGGAATCTAAATTTTCAAAAAGTGTTATATTTGAAGTTATTTTTCCCCTTAAATTGCCGATTATCTATGCTAATTTTTATACATATATATGAGAATTTGATGCAATTCTAATATTTTGAAAAGAACAATGTTTCATTGGTCAGTGACACTTTTTTTCCGATGTCCTTATGGGCAACTCATGTTTGAATTTATAAGTGAATCTTGGGGTAAATTCTACATTTTCATATAACCTTGGCCCTTTTGAGGCCACATACCCTATTTACTTTGTATTGTTCTGCTATTTATATATGTAAGCTGCATTTCCTGTGGGTGCCATTACAAAAACTAGAGGCTTTTCAAGTCCACTATCAGATTTAATACTTCGTTGCCTAAATCATTATTTTGGGTTGGTGAGATTTTCTTGGGTTGGCCTCACCTCAAATGATGAGGTAAAATGTCTGTCTTTCGTCTCTCACATAACAAAATTCTTTCACTTCATCATCGAATATTTTTCTTCAATCCAGTTATTCAGTAACGAAATTATTTTAATGCTCGAACCTGATATCAATGTCATCTTCAAAACGATGAAGCAAAGGTTTTCGAATTCTTCTCTATCGATAGGGTCCGTAATTCCGTCTCCGTTTTCTTCTTCTCCACATGTTTATCTCCCTTTGGAGTTAAAGCAGTTGTTTGGGCTTTTGGATTACCTGACGGTTGTTTAGCTCTGTGGTAAGAGCAAATTCGGCTGCAGACCCATTTTCTCTGATCGTCTATTCTATTCATGCTGTCTAGGCTAAATGATACTTTCATCGTATAACAACAGGATATCGTTTCATATATATATATATATATATATATATATATATATATATATTCAATTTTGAGAATTAACGACAATTCTGGTCTTTTGTAAAGAAAAAAAGTATCCTTTGTCATTGACACCTTTCCAGAATACATTTTGGCCACCTCATAATCTGATGTTATGTACTTCTTAGTTTCTGATATTAGCTTTGTAATGTCCACAGGCACAGTGTTCACGAACATCGCCAATTTGAAATATCACAGCCAGCGGTCTATAACTTCTCGTTCCGTTTTTCATGTCTACTATTTTGGCAACTCCCCTTTAACAGCAGTTTTTGTTTTTAAATTTCTGGCCCCATCCATAGCTTACTAAACACTTAATGAAAATTATCAGGAAACCAGTGTCATTGATGTCTGATATTTTCCTGTAAATTCTCCCTCCAACTAATTCATTACATCCATCCTCGTCTCTCAAATATGATACAAATTATGCTCGATTTAATTTGTTGGAAAAAATTCGTTGATATTTGTGCCACTCTCAAGACATTTGAATTCCAGGAAGACTTGTTATCGGTGAATGGATTGCCTCGATATGTGATGACACCTTTTTTTTACCTTCTGTGTACGTTTCAATTATGACACTGAATTCTCTGAAGAAATCAATTCGCTGATCTTTATTTTCTCTGATTCAAATGAAGAAGAAATCCCTTGCATCTTGCTGGTAAATGCGAAGATTTGGATCAGAGAGATAATTTTGATCGGTCAAAAAATAGGCGACTCATGTGTCCCTCTCCCATTGTTTAAAAGTCTTCGATTTTCTCTTGATCTGATCCCGTCTCAAAATTTGGGTTTTTCAAAAACATTAAAATTTCCCCAAACTGGTTCAAATGAGCTGAGCATCGTTGTCCTTGATCAAGTCTAGTTAGAATCAATTGCAATGTGGAATCCAACCTGCAATTTTCTGCTAATCTATATACAAAAGTTTGTACAAATCTTTTTTTTTTGATGGCCCACCATCTTTTTGGGATTGGCAGTGTTGATGATGAGTAGTTTGCTATCTTTTTAGTTTATTCATCTTTATCCATAGGATATACGAACTTCTTTTCTCTTACAAATGATGGAGTTCATCAAAATATCCTAGTTTTGAGATATTTCTAAACTTGTTTCCTTTCTGCGATAATCTTATTGTTATAGACTTATGATAATAAAGTCTTTGTACGCCATTGACAGAGAAATTTTTACCATTTTTTTCATCTGTTAGAATATTGGTTCGATTTGTCCGTTATTACTATAATCAGGACATTACTATTTCCATCGGCGTACAGCTTGGTCATCAGGTTTTTACTTCTTCAATATTCATACTGATATTGAAGTCTCCCATGACATATCCTGCTTCATAAGAGTATCTTTTTATTCTATTCATACCTTGTAAATCCGGCGTTTTCCTGATTTAAATGACAGAAACTGATAACATCATTTGATGTTTTTTCAGGTTTATCAACTGCATGTACTTAAAAGATCGATCGGATACTTTCTTAGACCATATTTAGTTCAGTTGTATTTATGATTGTTCACCAGCATAATCTTTTTGAGATTAGAAAAATCATACCCATGTGAATTTCATAATAGATGAGATCATGGCTAAAAACTATAATATAGTTTGAAAGTAACTCTTTTAATTTTGTTTTAAATCTGTTTCTGCAAGCATTAAAAAGACCAAATTCAACCATTTTTTAAAAATCTTAGTTAAGATAACTACTGTGTTGTGCATTGAAAACCTCATTTATATTCAGATAACTAATTCTAACTTCTTTAAAAAACAAACTTCCTGCTTGAGATAAACTTTAAAAGGAGACTGCATAAACGCCATCTTTTTTCAATCTCTCCATCGAATATTATAAAATTCCTATCATATTCCTGAAAATACGCCTTGTCTTCCATTTTCACTCGTGTCACGGCAACATAGAAAGCAGCAGGAAAACCCTTGAATCTGTAAAGTCAATCATGACTTCATCCAAAGTCTGGCCTTGGCATTTGTGGGATGTTAATGTATAGGCTAATGTTAAAGGAAATTGTGACCTCTGTTATGAAAGGTTTCCCGGTCTTAGGTTAAATTCTTTCTTCCCCTTTTCATTGGCGCAGAAAACGCATTTTCTGTTTTGTGTTGTTTCGATAACTTTTGTTCGTCTTGTCTCAATCTTTGTCCAATACTTTTGTCATTAAAAAAAAAACCCCAACCCATACAACATCAACAATATCAGGATCACATGAATGCGTTTGTATGCTATCAATATAGTCACGTGTTCCATTACTGATGCCATCTTTCCTATATTTTGCCTCTGAACGGTTACATGTAATTACAACTGGTGTATGCCTTTTCAATAACAATCTTGCACCAGGCTGATTTCCATCATTCTTAGAATGACGTTTTGAAAAATCTATAAAAAAAGAATTGTGGCTCAATCACTTGCTGTTGAATAGAACTGTTTTTCATTTGGCAACGACTTTTCCAATTTTCCTTCATTGATTCGTTCTGTGTTCTTGTATGTTTGCACAATAATGGATAGCTTACTCCATTATAAACTGTCATTAGAAGTCTCATTTAGTAGTTCATTTTCAACCATAGGATTTCCAGGATATTTTTCAACTTGCTCATTAATCAAGCCTTTTTCTAACTTTTTCGCAAATGTTGGCATTTCGATCAGTTTTTCAGTCAGTGAATTTTAAAATTTTCATCTTCCGAATTCGGTGAAATTGATGGTCTTCCATCTGGAGAACTTTTCTCCCAGATACACTTATCACCAACTGGAGGTAGCTGTCCCAAATCTTCAGTTACCACTAAGGAAACCCCATTCATTCACTTTTTGATTCCAGTGATATCCTGCCGACGAAAATTTATACTGGCCAGTTTATTTAATCCAACTTAACTCATTCTACCAATAGAAGCAGCTGCACTAGATAAGTTTCATGAAGCTTTGATCTTTATGAGGCCTCATGCCAAAAGTACTCTCTGTTGTTCTGCTCTTTATACGTGTAAACTGTATTATCTGTGGGTACCATTCAAAGAACTGATGGCTTTTCAAGCTCACTACAAGAAAGTTTGCTAATATACATTGTCGCTTCAGTCATTGTTTTGAGTAGGTGAAATTTTTCCTGTGTCGGTCTCACCTCAAATGTTGAAATAAAATCTCTGTTTTTCCACTCTCACATCACAAACTTCTTTCACTTCACCATCAAATAATTTTCTTTGTTGGTTATTTAATCCAGGTATTAAACAACGGAATTTTTTTTTGGTTCAAACTAATATCAATGTCATCTTTAAAATGATGAAGTAAAAGTTTCCGAATTCTTCTCTATCAGTAGTATCCGTTGCTTCATCTTCTATGTAACATTCTCTTCTTCGACCTTCATCTTTGTTTTCTCCAAGAATACTATTTTGTACTATTGTCTCCATACTCTCTAAAATCTCAATTGTAGTAAGGCTTCTCTCAAATTTTGAACTTTTTTCATTAATAATATCCTGTTTCTCTTCAACAAGAGATTTTACATTCTTCTAGTGTATTTTTCTGCAAATTCTGAATGTTAAAAAGAGAATTCAAAAGGCTCTGCAAAACTCTTCATCGTTTTGATGATTTAGGTGACAATTTTTCTGCGTTTTACTCTCTTTGATAAAACCATTATAATTCTTTGTTCTAATTAGTTTCTTACGCTGATTTTCTGCAGTTGATGGTTCGCTATAAAAAATGTCAAAGTTAGAAACAAATTCACTCAAGCTTAATTAATACCCAAACTCCCTGGCTTAGATTCATTTGAGTTAAATTTTGGTTTGGCCTCATGGTAAGTAAATACTGAGTCATCGAATATATCATTATCATTCTATTCATACATATCCACTCCTGGTACACCTTCATGCTTGCGTGGATGTAATCTTTTGATAAATCGTATACACCCTTGAAAATTTACCCATTGGTGAACCAATAATTCTGTAGACCGCCTCTTGTATAGAAACATCTCAGTTTTTTGTCTAGGGCTCGTGAAAATTTGTTGATTGTTTTGATTGTTTGTACATCTATTTATACTTTCATCCTTGATATTTTAAAGATTTAAACTAATGTTAATTTCACTCTTTTTAGGATAATTTGTGACATGTTGAGCACGGGCCTACAAATCTTAGACATGTTGGATGTCTTTGTTCGTTACACAGTAATTCATCATTTGATGCTGTAGTTGTTTTTTGAAAAGATCTAATCTCAGAACAAGCCTTCCAGAACCTTTGTAATCTCATCTTATTGCGGTAATACATATCTTGAATGCATTTCCAAGAGATTTCCATTAGCTTCGATAATAGCAAACATGTCTGATTCAAAGAGGAAAAGTTCCAATTTGGATTTTTGTCTAAACATGCATTAGGAGTAATTCTCGAATTTTTTTTTTATTTCTGCAAAATCATTTTCAGCTTTTTTTTAAAATCGATTTTTTGGATTTTTTTTAAAAAGGAAATACGAGTTTCGCTTGATTCACGAGATAAAATAGCAATCTGAAGCGACGAATTGGACATTTTGATTCACCCCCAACTTTCTGATCCGTCCGTGCCCCCCCCTTGTTGAATTGTTACCCCCTTCTTCTTGCAGGTGAAAGTGCGGTGATGATTCTGAAATTTTTTGGTTTCACTTCACGGCAATTAGAGCTACTTTCTTTGATATAAGAATAGAGTAGGCAGTGAGCTTCTGAAGATGATTCACCTATGATGGAACTCACAAATTCTGCAATTTCTTCACCAATTAACCCTTTATTGGCGTTGTATTAGTTATTCTCGTTCCCCTACGGTTGGCAGAAGCTTCATCCAAAATTCTTACCTTTCAAAGCAAAAAAGTGAACATGGAGTGCATCCCATTGTTTGAATACAACTCCGTAGAAGTAATGCTCAGCATTGAATCGAAATTTTGAACTATTCTATTGTCCATGTTGGCGAAATGTGACAAATGAATCTTCACCTTTTGGTAATAATGAAGCAGAGCCTCTTTGATTCTTATACGCATTAAATACATTGTTATTTCTATTTAAGTATTCTTTCTTTATGTCCTTGATACCATTCTTGGTGAGTTATTTGGATATTTGGCTACTTTTCTAAGGAGTGTTGCTTTTGATTTCTTCATCTCGGTTAATTCTTTGAGAAGAAATAAAAAGAAAAGATAGATTTGATCATTCCTAAAATTCGGATCCAATAGAAGTATGCCATTTCTACAATAGTTTGGAAAATCTCTATCGGATCCACGTAAAATATCGGATGATAAATAACCACCAATTCCATATAGAAAAAGAGCAAGGAATGCTACTCTTCCAATGAAAATGTTCTCTTGCCAATTCAGAAATTGTCCATTTTCTCCACGAACATTTCTTGTGCTTCCGCTTTTATGTATTCTGTAGTTTTTGTCACATAGTTTAATGTTTCAAATTCATTTGAGATGCTATGTCCAAAAGAGTGTTTAAAGGAAATACTCACATCATTTGCTGCAGAACGACACATTACTGTATTCTATTTCTCTAAGTAACTACAATTTTTCATTTTTGTGAATATGTCATTTAACTATTCTTTCTTTAGAAGTCTAAACTCGTCATTTATACCCTCAATATTTTGTATATCATTGATAAGACCGTGCATTGAAATAAATATATTATCATTTAGATGTTTGCATTTCATTGTAATCTCATTCGTCAGATTTGACGCCTTTTCCTTCATCACTTGAAGTTAATTGTTTTTTGTTTTTTTTTACTTGGGTTCTATTAAGTACTTCTTCTTGATATTAATTTTCATACTTACCGCTGGAGTAGAATATATCTTCTTCATCATTGCAGAGTTTCTTTCTTCCATTTCAAAATCGATAATTGAATCTGCCAGCTCATTGGCAACTGTATCTGAAAGAATATCTTCCATATACTTATCTATTGAATAGACTGAATGATTGCTTGGCAAAGATTCTCTATCAATATAAGAAACAAACTTACTTGCATCATTTTCTACATCTATTTGTCTTGCTTTTTCAATTGATTCATCCACAAAGTGATCAATTAATCGTTCGTCTAATTGAAAATCTTTGAACAAATGGTTGTTTTCTTTGAACCAATGAATATACGCAGACAGTTTTTTTTCTCTATCTGCATACTCTTCAATATAGCGCCCTCTATATTGAAGTTGGCTCTTGAAGGCAACGGGGATTAGCGGCTGTTCAAACGAAATGATTTTTCCATACTTGGCATTATATCTGCTCCAATTAGGACCAAATTGTCTATAATCTTCCAGTGTCTTCTCCTGGTAGATATGCCTCTCCAATGAATGGTATGCTGAGTTTTAGAAGATAATCTTCAAATCTGTTCAATAAAAAGTGCTTTTTGCGTATCATTTTTGTTTCGATATTATCTGGTGGGCAAACTTTTCCCAACATCACTTTTAAGGATTTAGGGACATTGAGGGAACTAAAAAAATCTTTTTTGTACCAACTTGGTTCTTTGCATTTCTCCAGTTGAAGTTTGTAAGACGAACAGATGTAGTACTTAATATCTATACCCGAGGCAACTTTGTCTTCTGTTATATATTTGGCGGAGTTCTTTTCACCCAGTTTGTTAGTATGAGAACAATGGGAAAATGGTTTTCTTGCTAAACGGGAACAGCGAATGATATCCATCGTTGTGTCTTGCTCTAACTTTGCTTGGGAATTGGAATCACGTTCTTTTAGCGATTCAGCATTTTCTAAAGCAACTTTTTCTTCATATCATCTTGATTCGGAATGCTTTTCATAGGACTCTGTTTTTCTATTTTTGTGCTGATTCAGGTTTTTTTTTCTTAGCAGGTGCTGTTAGGCGTTTTCAAAATGATTTTTCTTTAAGAAGTTTCATACCGAAAGTGAGTATTTAATATATTTCTTCCTTCGATAAAATTCTAAGTTTCAAATGTATCAACTTCAAATATTAAAGTATCAACGACTAAAAACTGGATCGACTCAATATAAATCGTGTGTTGTCTTATAAACCGATTATAAAATGTCATCTTTGCATTTGAAGAAAGTTTCCATTTTTCCTGGAATTTTATTTGGATTTATTTCACCTCTGCTATTGAATATCTTTCCTCCAACTTTGGATGGATTTTGCTAAATCAATCTTGATGCTTTTCCCCAAAGCAAGAAGAAGATAGATTTGATTATTTTCAACATAAAAATCTGAAAGATCAGCAAATACTCTCAATCTGCGTAATTTGATTGAATGATTTTCTACCAAACTCAAAGATGATTATTTGAAATTTCTTGTAGAAATAATCTATCATCACGCATTTTCAAGTTAATGATTTCAGAAGTTTGTAAATTGATGTTTTTATCACAAAATTTGCAATGAAAATGAATGGATCGGATCAGAGGAGATACCCATTTCTCTGAATTAGTCAGGAATTGCTTTTTTTCACTTGACATATCGCTAAGGTTGAGTTCATCAAAGTTTCAATTTTGAAAATATCCCCAAATCTCAACGGGTGATACTGGAGTTTTTACTACGGTCTTCCTAATGCGAAATGAGACTTCTCAGTAAATAGCAGCAACAGGCCAAGTTTTTTTTTGTGATTACACATTTTATGGGATCTAAGTTTCCTCCAGAGTTTTCTCATGTTTCTATAAAATGATAACACGGAATTGATTTTAATATAACCGCTTTTAATTGCAACAACATTTGCTGGTAGATGTCCCACCGCCTTGCAGTACATGATTGTTAAATTTAAACATATCACATGAACTATTGGGGTATGAAGAATCGGAAAGGTCAAGCGCCATTCGGTCTAATAAAGAATTTTTCTAATACATCATAGTTATATCCACCAACCGAGACGTCGTCTTCATTGTTTTCAAGAATTTTCATTTTATTTTTTTAATTTTTAAGCGTCTGCAGAATTTCAAATTCAAATTTTCATGATTCTTTTTGTTCTTCTTTGGACGAGCGATAGAAATTTCAATGGTGCAAACTTTTTCATGTATCATTAAAATCCTAAAGAAATGTTTTTATAAATGAAATGTAAAATCAAACTCAACTCCTCCTTTTATTCCGACTGTAACTTTTTTATTGTATGTATGAAAAATGAAAAAAAAAATCAGATAATATATATTTTAGTATATCATAAATGTGTTAATTTATGCATATTTTTTTACAATGAAATAAGCCCTCTTTGGTATCAGTTTACTAATTCAACGTTACCTTTTAAAACTTGTCAATTTATCTCAGTCGCTAAGACAGGCGACTGAAATATATGTTGGCAGTGAGTCACGGTAGAGAAATGTGGATTTTACGTATCTGTTTACACTTCAGATTTTGGTGAGGGTGATTTCAGTTCGTGTTGTCTTGTCTTGCTGTTCAAAGTTAACTGTATGAAATTTGAATAATAACATTTTTAATAGGCATTTAATTTCGAATGAATAAGTCGATATCTATATAGATTCTTGTTTGTATTGTTCTACTTAACGGACGAAATTAAAAGTTGTTTCTGTGTATGAATCCGTTCCCTAAAAATATGAAAATTCCTTTTTGCTATTTTTTTCTTAGAATAAAACAACTTTTAACTTTATATTTACGGAATGTTTACGAAGAGATTGAGTGTTCGTTAAAGTTCTTAACTAATTTTCAATTAAATCTAGTTCAATTTTAAACTTAAGACTATATCCAAAGATCTTAGATGAAAACTGCCGATATCTTAAACACCTTGGACTATTTTTACAGATTTTAAATTCAAATAAACCCCTTTTTCAGTCCATTTTATTATAATAAAACATGTTTCAACTTTAAGCTAAAATCCCCAAAGCTCCTTTTTATTATTTTCTTCTGAAAATAAAACACTCAACTTTCAGACTCATAACTCAAACAGCTAATTTTAAGGTTGAAAAATACTTCAATTTTGCGTCTTACTTTCGTTTGAAACAGAGATTACACAATACTACGAGGAACACGATTCCAATTAATCATCATTTTTTTTTTAGATCTAACAATATTCTTACCTAGTATTAGATATGCAAATGCATCTTATCGAAGAAATCTGACATTTTTTGTTGATATTTCGAGTATCTAAGCAATCTCGCTGTGGTTTATGTTCATCGTTTAAAGTGTATGAATCGTCGGTTTTTGGTGAGGTACGATTGTTACTGGACAGAAATAAAGTCAACTCTGGAATTTGACAAAATTGTTGGTAAAACAATATCTTCAGAATACTTCGTGAATCTAAAGAATAATCTTACCAACAATTTCCTTGAGAAAACTGGTCTTCTATATTCTTAAGCACATTTTAATTTTACATCTGAATTTGGCAATATGTTAGAACAATCCTTGATAGTATAAGTAAGACTGGAAATAAGGTATTTTCAAAGTTGATTGGTTTCAGTCTGACCGAGGAATCTTTAGATTTGCTTATCAATGCCTTGTGAGATCTTCAGATCTAATGCCATGTAACATTGCATTAAATTATGTTGAAGGTGAAACAAAATTTTCAAAACGAATGAATCACAATCTTGTTGAAAATCAACAACTGCGATGGCCCCGTACACCATATATGTATATGTACCTCAACTCTCTAATATATATATATATATATATATATATATATATATATATATATATATATATATATATATATATATATATATATATATATATATATATTCAAGAGTTGTCTTTCTGGGTGCTGTGCATTGTTGTGAGATGGTTTTCAGTGCGATAATTCAGTGTTCGAATTCAGCTCATGACAAAGTACAGAAATTTGATTCTTAGGGCAATACCGAATCCCATTACATTCTTTGAAAACCCATTCATATGCTTGTAAATATGTAAAAAAAAAAAAAAGACTTGGGGAGTCGGATCAGCACTAATTTCCTGCAAATCTCGTCATTCAAAGTTCTGCAACTCTTTCTCAACACAGGTTCTGTATTTTTTCTTAAAAAAATGGAAGATTGTATGTCACCATTCTTTCCAGTCAACGGTTTGTGCTGTCCACTGTCGATAGTTAATGTCGCAGAAGCTAAAAATCTCTGTTAAGAAGTCCTTGTACCACATACTACTCCTCCCCTGATTCGTTGACCCAATTGGATGAATTAATTTCTTGGATAGTGTCTGAGGTCACGAGCATCTTTTTTTTTCCATATTGGCACTGATAGGTTCAATCCTCAGCAAATGATTTCTCAACTGTTGGCTGTGGAATTGCGAACAAAGATCTAAGAAGTCGTTACGCTTCCGGTACAGAGCCACTGATGGCTGATGAGGCCAATACTGGACAAGTATGTTCTGTCTCTGCAGTTGCAAGGTATTGATTGAGAAGTATGTTGAAGATGAGATTTTTCTTACTGAAACTCAAATTTTACAGCTCTATTTTAATCAATATTGGTTCTGTGTTTTTTCTCCCAAAAGAGTGTTGCCTGGAAGTCTGTCTCTGGCTTCGTTTCACTGCCAGAAGCTTGAATTGCCTGTTGGCAGTAGCCAATGATATAGGAAGTGGCGGTCTTCTTTGAGGAGTCCTCGAACCTCTTCATTTCCTCACTCCACCTATATCATTGCAATTTTAGAAATCTAGAACAGTAAAGTAAAAGATAACCATCCGTATTTCAACGTCTTTTTTTTCCTAGTAATGCATTTTGCATAAAATCTCTGTTTGAATTTGCGAGCTCAGATTTTAGTTTTCAGCGAATCCTTAACTTTTTATGCTCACCTTTAGGTAATGTCGTTTGCTTTCCGAATACGTAAACGGCTTCCAAAACATACAAAAAGCCTTCACCGCTATTGGTAGGCCTTAGTAAATAACTATATCTATTTATATTGTATAATAGAAAAAAGAGAAAGAAGAAATAAAGAGATAAACTGGCACAGTTAAGAATACAAAAAAAAAAGGTTAGATAGTCTGAAAATGATAAAAGAAGGAGATAAGAGAGAGAAATTAAAAATGGCTAATAATGAAAAAGAGATAAGAGAGAAAGAGAAGAAAAGAAGCAATTAGTCATTAAAGACAAAAAAGGAGAGAGATTGGTAAAAGACTGAAATAAAAAGACAGATAGGATAAAAGAGATAGATTTGAAAGAAAGAAAGAAAGACAGAAAGAAAGAAAGAGAATGAAAAAGAGATCAGACATAGAAGAAGGAAAAATGAACGAGGAAAGACTAGAAAAATAGAATTGAAAAAAAGAATGATTAGTGGAAAAAGGAGAAAAAGAAAGATAGTAAAAATGATGATAGAAAAAAAAAGATTGAAAAAAAAGTAGATTTTTAAAGAATCAAACAGAGAAAAGCATATTGCGCAAAAAAATAGTACTTACTGACGTTCTCACATTGTGGTTTTCTAGAAAATCTTTCTCTTTTTTTTCCGATTCTCTTCTGTCACAGAATCAAAATATTTTGCTTCATGTTGTACATCTTAATTTTTTCCACTAGATTCAACAAAAGTTTGTATAATCTTGACAATTTATTATTTGGTGTTACAGAATAAACAAAACCGTGTCAAAAGTTACGATGGAATCATAGTATACAAAATCATGTGACAGTTGTGATTCTGTCACACTCATATTTTGTCACGGGCAATTACTGAGTGATGTCAACATTATGCATTTTCTGAAATGACACTGTCTTATCAAATTACATCATATACAGAGATATGTTCACACTTTTGTAATCTATTGGAAACTGCATTAGAATCAAGGTATCAAAAACTGACGGTAACAAGTGTAATTCTGTTGTTTTTTTTATCAGGACACAAAAATCAACCACAAACCTGTTCTGATTTGGAGACTTTTGAAAACGAATGAACAAACCCTGTTTTACTATAATCTGAAGGATGGTTGCTCTGAAATATAACATGGTACAAAAAATGGGAACAATGTGCGATTTTGTCAGGCTAGAATTCATGATGTTTGCAGATATGTCTAGTACCAGAGTCACCACCATAACTTCATTTGCCAGAAAAAAACAAAAAAACAAACTCGTTCATTGTAAGCTTATGCAATGCTCTTCCAGCATGTAATGGAGGACTTTGGTGGATGAGGAATATACACAATAAATAGATATATCGCTTAAATTCAACCTCACTGACCGTCCATTCCGTGGAGTAGAGAGAATACCAGTCTCCGGGTCGGAAGCTACTGCCTTGTGGTCCTGGATGGGATAATGGATAGTCTATAGCCGCACTGAAGAGTTGTAATACAACGAAACAGCTATCTGTGGATGACACAATATATATATATATATATATATATATATATATATATATATATGTGTGTGTATGTGTGTATGTGTGCATGTGTGTGTGTGGCGCAAAAATGTGACTCTATGTAAATAGAAGTGATATATGATTTGGGGTATCATCGTATATTTCATGCATGTACATTGTTCTCTCCTCATACATGAGTTGTCCAAAACCATCACCATATTCATTAATATTACCACTACGGTTAATAGACACTTTATCTCAAATGTTCTCATCTTTTCTTGCATTGTGCAATTGCTTCAATTGTAATTAATCACATCAAAATATACTTGGTGTGTGTAAATATTACCGGTCACATACCGACCATCATTCGTTCTTCCAGCCAATCATCCCTATTTCTCTCTCGCTTCCTTTCGTTGAATCTAACCCCACCCCAAAGCCTCAAAGACCTGATTAAGAAATAAGAATGATCATTCCGCAGTCGATACAAAGACCGCTATATAATCACTGAAATTCCTGCCTTTATCTCCCAGCCCTATCTCAATAAAAAATGGCGTCAACGCTCATAAAGTCGCTATCTTTTGCAATGGACGGTCACCTCTTTCTTTCTTTCTCTCACTCTCTCTCTATCTCTCTATCTCTATCTATCTATCTCGGCAATGAACGTCTCCGTTGTCTTTTCCTTTCAGAACTCCAAGCGACAGTGCTAATCAACAAAGTTTCGTTTAATTAAAGCAAATACATACGCGCGATTTCATTTAGATAAGACCAAACGGAACTCGCAATAAAATGTAACTTTTGTAATTTTCTGCCAGTCTCTTACGGTCGGTCGGGTGGGCGCCACTCTCCGCCTGTCGTACGACGGACACTGATCATCTCTCACAGCTGTGGGAACGCGCTCTCCATTTCAAGTGTTGGATGAGGTCAGTTGTTGCTGGGCAAAAGATTCTCATTGGATGTTTCAGAGACAGAACGTTCTCATCTGAGGCATTGTCTGCGTAAAGGACACGGCAGAATGTAAAGGTTCGGAGATTCTATAGACCGGACACCGTTTCTGTTGTTGTTTAAATTAATGACATATTTAGCTTGAATGGGTTTAATTTCTTCTGCATTTCTGATTAGATGTTATTGGATTTTGATATTGGATCCTAAATCGATTTCAGTTTTAATTATTTCGGTTGTAAAAAAAAAAAATTCAAATCTTTTCCGCTTAATCTCCTCAAAAAATAATGTGGAAATTAACCGGCTCTTGTTGCTTAAAAGTCATTAACGGTTTTCTTCATGCTCAATATTATTCAAATGAAAATTGAACGACAAATATTAGACATAAGCGATCAGTATCTGCATACAAACAGGATGTTCTTATCAGTATTTACACAGCTTAGTCTAGTCTGACACAAGGCTACGTGTGTGGCATCCAGCAAGAATAAAAATCGTTGTCGTAGTAACAGTGTACTTAGCTGACCCTCACGTCATGGTTGGTCGTCGAAGAGGCTGTTTTTATCGACATTGACCCGGCTTAACCTAGTCTGGTTCAACGAGGATGTGCTAGGCATCCAGGGATGACGAAACCTATTACTGTAGCAACAGTGTGCAGCGTTAACCATTACACTGTTGTGGTTCGCCGAAGAGACAGTTCTTATCGACATTGACTGTTTACTTTAGTCTGGCTCAAGGCTACACATGTAGGGGCACCAAGCGATTATAAAACCCACTAGAGTAGCAACAGTGCTAAGCTAGTTCGTCAACCATTATACATTGGTGGGTCGCCAAAAATGCTGTTTTTATCAACATTGACTCAGCTTAAAACGACAGGAATCTAGATGGGATAGGAAGATTGTGTTACACCAGTCTCCCAAGCGGTTGAGCTGGTAAGGCCCATAAAATCAATATTTTGAAATCCTGGCTTTTTACGTAACACCCACGGAAAATACGCAACTCTGCTAATGGAACAGTTATTTAGCTTGTCTGAAGTTGTCTGGATTTTCTTGGTGAAGCAATGTCCGTATCAATACGGCTTAGCATATATCGGCGAAAGACCACATTGTTTAATATAGGGGTGTAAAGATTGGAGAGGGCTTGACTGCTTCAACATCCAAAATTCTGATTTTGCATAGTGTTTAAACACTGATCTAAGGCACTGAACATACGGCTGCTCTTATTAGTAACTAACGTCATAGCTTACTACGATTTGAGAAATATCCTTGTTTGTACGTACTTGATGATTCAACAACTGGCGAGTGTGCGAAGTTGACATTCGACAGAATATTGGTCGGCCCAGAAGGCAGAGCTACTACAGATTATGGATCTTTTATCTAAAACCATAGATCTAAATTTAGAAATAAAATGACTAAATTGACAAGTATCTAAATTTGGAGATAAAATATCTAAATTTAAGTAACCGAAATGATTCAAAGCTGCAGTTTCGTATAAGGGTTGAAAAATTATTTTACATGACAATTATGGCAGACTGAAGTGAAGTCTGACCCCTTTCAAACACGCACGTTTGGGGCGGATACTGCTCTCATTATCAGGACAGGAGAAAATTTAATGAGATGTGAAGATGATTAAAACGTAAATCTAATGAGAATATTATAATCATGGTGTGGTAAATTTCATCATTGTGAGTGAATTTTATTTCCATATCAAGCGAAACAAAAATCAAAATAACAAGTCGTGGGAAAAGAAATTCCGAGTAAGATAATGTCAATTTGAGTTAAAACATTTGCACGCTTACTAAAGAAATACAATAATAATTAGATAAGATCAAATTCAGATCAAACACAATTTAATAAAAAAATCGCCAGATTCAAATTTAACCAGTTAAAAATAATGGCAGTAACTCTAAAACTTATGGTTCTAAATTAGTCATATTTGATCAGCAAATAAGATAATGTTGTTGATTTTGTATTATTTTGTGTTTGTCGTAGGCCTTCAGTGAATTACTCATGGGAAATATAGGTATAGCCGAGAGATAAAAGATTGCCGAAGAAGATACCGTGCACTATTAGTTGTAATAACTCTTTAACTCTTCTTGGATAAAAAATGCAAGCATGACGCAAAAAATATTTGCCGGTTGAGAAATCACACTTTGTTTGCGCACGCGCGTGTGTACTTGATCATTGCAACGTCACTTTCAACGCTTAAATCTTACTGACTCTGGGCGAGCGGCTTACCAGACTCCCTTTTTCGAGCAGATGTAGTCATTAGAGTGAATTAAAGATTTGACGCCTTTGTTCAATAAACCCTGTCTATGATACCACTACTTACATAAACAGGTATTTATTTATTAGTCATTCAAATTTTTTTCCTAACGCAATCTCCGTCAATGCACTGAATTCAGCGGTGAATATTAATCACAAACATCAAACATTATACAATGAACATTTCAGATCAAAATTCAGCAAATCACTACATATCAGTCTACGGAGTAATAGTTCCATCATCATATATTTATATAATAACACATCATGCAGTTTCAGTTTTTATAATCTTCTTTACACAAGAATTATTCCATTGGGAGTTGAACATCGAAAAAGTGCGTGATATTACTGTTTACACACAATATATAAAAATATCTTAGAGCATAAGATAAGCATTTCAAGTACATTATTTGAAGCATTTTTTCTATTTTACTCTGCATTATTTAATAGAATTCATTTTAAAAGAATACCCGAAAAAGGTTTTAAAATTCGTATAAGATACTTTCCTTGTACGTATAAGATACTTTTCATGTTATATCAACCAACATCAGATGAGAGTTTTGCTTACCACATTCAATCCGAGACGTGTTTTATCAATATCCCACCATAGTAGTAATGAAGGGTGTATTGACCCAGGTCGTTGTAATAAAAGGCGTCAATTATAAGGTGGAGTGAAAGTAACAATAAAATGATATCAATAATGAAGATCGTATTGACCGATAGAACTGTGATAAAAAAGCAACAATGATACGATGACGTAAAACTAGTAACAAAATGATATTAATGATGAAGAATTGAATAGCCCAGAGAGTTTGGGGAAAAAAATAATAAGATGGGATAAAAACCAGTAACAGTAACAGAATAATAATTATGAAAGCGTTTAATGTAAAAATAAAAAATCTCTGGTCAATAACATTGTTGTTCTTCTCATCAAGAATGCACTGGAACTTTTTAGACCAAAATTTCGCCAGATTACGAATTTTGCTCTTGCATACATTTTGCTATATTCATTTGCTATATTCTTTTGCTATAGACACGTTCTGTTTTCAGTTCTACCGCATTGAGGCAATGTAGACAAAGGTTGAATGAAAAGATTTGTATCAGCAAGAACTTTTCAATGCAGAAAATCAAATTACTATGTTGAAGATATATAAAGAAGACACGATGTAGAAGGAAAAAGTAAAAACGTTGAGCTTTGGACACCGTATGTTGCTCTGTCTCAGGTTCATCTCTCTATAACATCCAGCGAAATTCGGCAAGCATTCTTACATTACAGAAACCCTGGTATCGATGCTCCGTAGAGGTGATGCCCAGATGAGAGCGCTTCAAACACTCCTCCAAAGTTCTCCATCAAAAGAAAAAAAACTTCAGGGACCCTCGACATCCCAGAGCAGCATACGATTTAAGGAGTTTTTCAAAACATCTGCGAGATCTGGAGATCTCTGATTTTCCAAGGAATGTCCACAAAGCCACCTGGAAGAGTTGGAGGCTTCTTGTTCCCACTTATCAAGTTTTGTGCTGAAGTTCCAATCTTTCAGAAGTTCCTTTATCTGCGGGCCGACAAAAATGCCCCTTCTTCAAATTATCCTTAGTGATTTCTGGGGAACTTTTCCAACACATATTCGAAACCTTTCGAATTCCTCTTGGCTAGTGTTTGCTTCACGAGACCAAATTTCATGCGGAGTAAGGAAAGATGAAAATTTCGTGGATCTGCATGAGGTTTATCCGGGACGCTCGAATCTCGAGGCTCATATAATCTTCGTAGAGGCCAGTCCGATTCCACATGAAGCCTGGTGGTTGCTCGACTTTTCGACGGACATAAAAAGCAACAGTATTTCTCGAATTCTGATTACATTTCGATCAGCGTGCCGATCACTTTCAAGTCCCCTCCTCGAATTTATCAGCTGTAGGCTTTACATTCTATGGCATCGAGGAACACCTTTACATTCTCATAACACTATTGCATATACCCTGATCAATAACAACACGAAGTATAACTAGAAACAAAATATTACTAATAATGAAGAAGGGTATATTGACATAGAGTGTCGGGATAGAAGGCGACGATGATAAAATGAAGTAAACTATTAATAAAATGATATTGATATTAACGAATGTACTGACCTTGTGTTTTCACTAATTGCTTAATGGATGGAAAGCAATTATAATATGACGAAGCAAAAGTAGTAATGAAATAATAATGAATCTACTTAGAACATACATTATTCTCTATCAAAACTGTAGGATTTGAACTGAACATGAGAGGGAATACTTTAATAATTTCCTTTTATTTAGGTGACGTGCAATAAAACAGTCTAACATTAATCCTTGATTTTTTCACACAAGTGACAAGACTCCAGATAAATACCACAAGTGATGTTATTAAACTATCACTTTATTATTTTTATTAAGAAGATGCGACAAGAATGCCGTATCAAAGGGCGAATCACGGTGCTTAAAAACTCATAACTTCCAAAGACATTTTATTTAGCGTTTTTATTGCAAACAATGGCATCAATAAAAGAATGGTGATCCCTGGTTTCTGAAGCTGGAAAGGTGAAAACGGACAACGACATTTTTACGGACAGGATTGATGAATGTAAAAGGCATAGAGGGCGAGGGCGATATAATATATATATATATATATATATATATATATATATATATATATATATATATATATACGTAGATATGTCTATATATATATATATATATATATATATATATATATATATATATATATATATGCGAAACGAAATGCAGCAAATATTTGACACGTGGAATTGGTCGTTGGGACATCGAAGAGTAGTCAGCAAAAGGACCTCCATTGCCCATCCAACTACAGGAAATATAGGCATTGCTCCTGTATGCATAAGACATTTAATCAGATTTCCTTGGAGACGAATGATGCCGGACCCAGGAGACTTGACTTCGGTGACGTATTTGTTCTGTCGCAACTCAAACATACGATCGCAGATTGGGAGAAATTCTGAATCGGACTCTTTGTGGTTTCTTCTTGGAATCGTTCTTATTAGTGGCATTTAAGTCTGTTTTATCCCGAATTCCGCTTTTATAGACCGAGGGACTCATATAGGCACATATACAAAAACGTCTGCATTTGTGTATGTGTGCGTGAGACTTTTCATTTTATGTAATGTTTAACTATCCCATTCGGTTCTATATCTCGTATTTATATTGTTTTTCTTTCTATCTTTTTATATGCTTTTGAAAAATATCTTTATCTATTTATTTCTCTCGCTTAGTCTTTATCTATCTATCTATCTATCTATCTATCTATCTATTGCACTAATTTTAATCAGTCGTTTATTATCATACTCTATACAGAGCCGCAGTGTAAATGGTGTAGAAAGATTAGCTGGCTAAGTATTACTCTATGCCAGGCGCCCAAATTTGTATGTTCCAGCGAGCATGTTCATATGTATGAATTAAACATTCAATTGATATACAAACTAGAAAATCAGATTTTTTTGGCGTACATGTATGAAGGTCAGCATATTATTTAATTGTAGGAACATACGCAAAGTCTTTGGACATAAAATGATCTGAAATGAATACATGGTTTAAAACACGTTGAAAAAATATGTGATCTTGGGTTTTTTCCCTTAGATCCCACCAAAAGCAAACGCCCATAATTTTAAAGTATGAAAACCTGAAAAAAAGTTGTATTTTCTTTTTCGCGCCGACAAGAATCTCAATTCGTGGTGTTAGTTTCTTGCCAAATTTTAATAGCAATTTGATCTTGGAAAATCAAAACATTTCAAGATTCAGTTTCCTGATCTGTTATTCTTGTATATTTTTCCAGTCGAGTTCCAGAACAGTCAGATAGTCAGATTTTCGCAGCTTTGCCCGAAGAAGAGGCTAAAACCCTCGAAAGTTTGAAAAAAAAAAGAAAAAAAAAGAAGCAAAATGGGTCGTAGCATTTTTTTATCTTAAGTTCCCTGCTTTGCAACATTTTCATAATCATTGGAAATGTATAAGCTAGGTTTATTTCGTTAGTCCCCACACAGATGTCACTGTAACGGTTAGTGGTTTTGTTTTCATGGTGGAAGCTAACTAAAAAGACTCAACATTTTGGGTCTTTTTCAGCGAGGAAAAATGCAACTTGATCATTTTTTTTAAGGCTTCTATATTTTAAAATTATGGGCGTTTAGTTTTGGTGGAGACTAACGAACAATATCCTTCATATACTTTACCCCGTTTGATAGAGTTACTTCCAAAAAAACAACTCAATAATCAGGGCCCCCGTGGGAAATTTCATTAAGGCGCTGCAAAGCTGTTTTGGGACACCACCTCGTCCTGCACAGTGAACAAGCAACCTTGTCTTTTGGCCACCCTGTTTTCATCTGCAATGGTAACTCTGCCCAGGAAATTCTACGAACCCGACGAGCCTCGGTGCGATGAATCGCTTGCTCTCCCTGCATCCTCTCATAGGCTCTGTGAATAATTGCTCAACAATTATCGATTGATATCCGAGCATACCCTTTTATGAATCCAGGGGTAACGAAAATATCGAGCCGATTATAAAACAAGAGTGAGTTTTGAAAAAAAAAAAAGAAAAAAAAAGTAGTGTTCGCACACTTTTGAGTTCACGGAGTAAATCGTCTTATAGATCGGCTGCAGACTCTCATTTATTGAAGATGCACAGGCATCCACAACAGAGGCTGAATCTGACGCTTCAAGTGTCCGAAGTTGCTGCAATGCACCATACACATGGGATAGCTTTTTTCATAGACACAAAGACGCTTTATTTTTATGTCCGTATATGGGTATATATATATATATATATATATATATATATATATATATATATATATATATATATATATATATATAGGTGTCTGTCTGTCTGCTTCTAATCCTCGTCTCATTTTCACGTATATATATATATATATATATATATATATATGTATGCACGCATGTACACACACACATACACACACATACACATATATAATCATAAAGCGGCCCATTTATCTCTGCTATTTCAATTACGTATAACTTCAGTAATATTAGATTGTTTCGGGTAAAGTTTTCAGATATTAGATGTGTTAATAAAAGGTCGTGGTACAAATTTCTTTCCATTGAACCTTGTCAGCACTATTTGACGATGTTCAATAAAAGCAACTTGTATGTGCGTTTGTATGGATATGCAGCTGACATTTCATCTAATGTAGTTCTCACTTATCTCAGTTCTATCTCTCGTTTTAATACTGTTTTTTCTTCTTCTCCTTTTACACTTTCCTTATTCTACTCTTCATCTATGGAGTTCGAGCAAAACTAGCGATAAATGATATTAGTAACGAGGAGTGTATTGACGGAGAGTGTTGTGATAAAACCAACAATAATAGAGTTGAATTAGAAAATAGAATAATATGAATCTGTCTCGAGTTGTATATTGTTCGATAACAAAATAGATCTGAGCATATCCGTTATGATTCCAATGTATTCTTTCTTTTATGGACGGTTTATTTACTGTTTAGGTTGTACTGTGAGATTCAATTAAAGAGACACCAGAGACGAATTGTCTTATAGACTAATTTAACTTATGGCTAATTGATCAGCGACCAACTGATCAGCGACCAACTGACCAGCGACCAATTTACCGATGAGGTTTGTCCCAGAAGCTTTATTTGTAAGGACCAATTCCGCGCCGAACCACTTGGTGCTCGAATGGCCGAAAAACATGGATCTCTGGGCGAATGTTGGGTTGGATCCTCTACTGCCTGCTCTGTTAATACGTTCTTTGGCCAAACCTTCATCGGAACCTGACGATGTGTATTTGGTTGATCATGTGATCGTCACACCAATTCTGACCTTTTTTTACAGCGCTGTGTTGCTGGATATAATACATTTCCTCTCTATTGTGGACCTTTTTTTTAATACCGTTTTTATAATCTCTCTCACTAAGATGTGCCTTACAAATAAGAAGGACTAAAGCAAGTATATAACCCTGTCAACGAAGTCGGAGAGGTATATATATATATTTAGTCGCGTCTGTTCGTCTGTCCGTCTGACTTTCCACATGATATCTCCGAAAGTGTTGAATGGATTTTAATAAATTTTATGAAGAAGTAGATACTTTTAAAGAATTCTTTACCAGAAACCTTCACGAAATCCAACTTAAATTCTGTTTCATAGTGAAATCAACCCTTTCTAAACAACACCTAATCTATGTAATACCAATATATTTAATTGATGTCTCACCAGAAACCTTCGCAAAATCCAGATGAAATGTCTCACAACAAAACAGACCATTTTTATAAGCGACATTTACTCAAAGTACTATTCACATTTTTACAAATTACCAGAGGACTTCACATAATCCAGCCTTGTTTCGAACACGCTAAGGAGGTTTCTGGCCTTCAGTTGTTTGTTGTTTAATCTTCGAAAACTTTGCCCATCACTCGCGTCAAAAGGCGATTATTTTGTCCAAAGATTTAGTTGTCAAATGTCGATTTATACACAGGTATATACGGCAAATCTGGACGAAACCACGAAAGATAAACTTTTATTTTTCTTATCCCAGAAATTAATGGGAACGCACTTTCCGTTGACAACAGATGTTTTCGTGTCTTATTCGGGTTCTACCTTGGCGTTTATTTGCCCCGTCAAAATAGCTTCATGTCATCGGAATCAATATTTTAGCCAAGAAAAACTTGAAATGCACTTGGACACACATACAAATGTTCTATTTTTGTCGGGTGACTCACAGAATCTTCTCAGTGGCTAGAAAAGTGGACAGTAGAACGCTAGAGGCTCTAAAACATTTGCCAATCTTTGATTTTTCCGTATCAGCACGATATTTTTGAAGTCGTGCCTGTAAATTGAAATGACTAAGGGAATGGTGATATTTGAAAGGAAGGAAGACAAATGAACCAACACCCGTGGTCTAACAGATGCAAGAGACATCCGAGGAGAACCGAAAAACACACCAGCCTAATGATGCGCTACAAGCAATTGAGATCGGAATACTTGTCCATATTCATAGGAAAATGACAATGCTAAATATCATCCCATCTATTGTCTCTTTTGTTAACACTTCTCATCTTAAAAGGATGAGGAGAAACAAATTCTTTGTTAAATAAAACAACAACGACAACGACAAAAATCAAACAAAACACTGAGTTAGGCAAGACAAAACAAGAGAGTGAGATGGCCAAAACGTTGCGATCAAAGCAACATCGAGCAGAATACTACTTGAATATTTCATCTCAAAACTCCTGACGACACTAGGAGGGTCGGGAAGCGCAGCGGCTGAAACGAATTGAACAAATCAATACACACGGGGACACAGACAATACAGCATTGACTTACGCACTTCTCTGCGAGGCTGATACATGCAACTTTCAAATTTCTCACCCTCCAAGACTACTTCCTATCCATTACTTGGATCTTTTCCCAGAAGAGTTAGCGTGATTCGCTCTCTCTCTCTCTCTCTCTCTCTCTCTCTCTCTCTCTCTCTCATTACAAGGTCTACCATTTCATATCTTTTTACTTCACCTTTGGATATAGTTTCTTCCGTTCCTTGAGTCCAAGGATCAGCTGATGTCCTCTGATATACATTTCTACATTCGCATCGGATGTTTATATGTATCGAGAGCTGGCAGCAGCTTAAAAAAAATCAAAGATCCCGTGCTCAAAAAAGCCAAGATTCAACACGAAACCCCAGATAACATACAACTCAATGAGGCGCGTTTAATATAAATTATTGATTAAGTCACTAGTTAGATACTACACAGCATTACAGATAAATATTACTGACATTTGATTTTATCACTATTAATCAAAATCTTTAAGTTTTTTGTTTCATAAATGGTGATAAAAGACATTGTGAAACTCGTATAGCGAAAAATAGATATACGTAAATTTTATATATATTTAGCAAAAATCTTTGGTTATATCATAGTACGGAGTTCATATAATGTGAAATAGTGTTAAAATAAAAACTGGTTCTCAGTTCCTATAGATTCAATAGAATTAAGTAATCAAAAAACTTGAGAAGCTGTAATGCATGGAAAGCCTTGGACTTGATTAAATTTAAAGTAAAATAACAGAAACTCAGAGAAGTATTGAGAAAAAACAATCTGGATTTGAAAACCAAGCACTGACAGCATTGTTTATAATATCTCCGGTCATCGACTTCTTACTAATTTCAGTAAGAAGATTGCAATGTGGTACTACGCCATTAAAAAAGAACCTGATGTAATAACTACAAATCTTCTTGATTTGTAAAGCCAATCCTCTTGCATATGGTGGGTTTACTGTAGGTTCATACTTGGCACCTCTTAGTTTCGTCCTCCTTCTTTTCGTTCCAGATGTTATATGGAAACGATTATTCGTGCCACATGACACTGGCCATGTGAAAGGATAAGTTCAGCTCTGAGAGTTATCTCAATTTATCGGTGTTGGTCTATTCACACGTACATATCTCTATAAAGGGCAAAAGTTACTCGGGAAACATACTTGTAGTTGATCAATATTCGAATAGATTGAGATGACTGGAAGATTTATACATATTTATGTGCGAAAAGATATATATATATATATATAGTTGTAATATATATATGTATTTATATATATATATATATATATAGTTGTGATATATATATATATATAGAGAGAGAGAGAGAGAGAGAGGGAGAGAGAGAGAAAGATTGATACAAACAGATGGAAATATATGGTTAGTTATCATGAGACTGAAAGCAATATATATGAAGAGATAGATAAATAGATAGATACACGACAGTTCTTTTATCAGGTAAACATAAAGACTCTGGCCTCTTTTAGCACTTGAATCGCACAGGATTCCACCAAGAAGTTCCATGTGAGCCCTTCGAAGTATACCCTGAATTTGTGATTAATTCATTAAATGAAATACGTACAAGTAATATAATTCACACACACACACACATACACACACACACACACACACAAAACAAAAAAAAATAAAAGAAAACAAAAACAGAAACACTAAAACCCGTAAACACCAAGTCTGCTCGATTCTACTTACTTGCCAAAATACACAAAAAGAATAATCCTGGTAGACCAGTAATCTCTTCGATTAACAGACATACGATTACACTATTAGAATATGTCGATCACTAAATAAAACCAAAGATGTAGAATCTTACATACGGGACACTATAGATCTATCAATCAAAATGAGTAACATTAAACCATTACCATATAGTGTAATTCTAGTCACAATGAATGTGTGGTCACTGTGTTCTAATATAAAAAAAACGACATAAGTATATCAGACCTTAAAGAATGCCTCGAATAAGTAAGTGTAAAGATGAAAATCGAAAACGTAGAAAATAAAGCCATAAAAAAATACCTAGTAATTCTAAGTACTTTTTCCAGCTATGTTTGTAAAATTAAAAAAAAAAAATGTTGAAGTCTTATAAATAACCCAGAAGACATTGCAGATCACCTTCAAAAACACTATTTCCCGGTTCTCACAAAGCCTGACACTAACCAAGTAATTCCTGATGTAAGCGCATTTTTCACCTGTGATGACAACTCCACTGAACCCAGACTTGGAATTCACAGAAGCGGATATTGAAAAAGCTATATCTGAGATGAAGATAAATGTTTCTAGTGGGAGCGATGGTTTCTCTAAGGTATTATTGTGAGAACTGTAAGACAGGTTTAAGTGAACCACTTTACTACATATGCAGAAATCGTTATATGAAGGAGTTATACCAAGTGCAATGAAAGAAGCCATTATTTATCCTATATACAAAGGCAGATTGAAAGGGTAAGCTAAAAATTATCGCTCCATTGCTTTGACATCTTACATAATTAAGTGCTACGAGGAGAAACTCTCTAGTGAAGTTTTCGGA
This sequence comes from Thysanoteuthis rhombus, assembly GCA_963457665.1. Lineage (NCBI taxonomy): Eukaryota > Metazoa > Mollusca > Cephalopoda > Oegopsida > Thysanoteuthidae > Thysanoteuthis > Thysanoteuthis major. The sequence continues at coordinate 27,377,096 of OY735215.1, forward strand.
AGAAAATAATTTACCGAACTAAAATCAGCATGGTCTTAGACTACATACGTCATGTCCAAGTCAACTGTAGGGCCATTATGACTTTATGAGAAATGTTGATGTTGTCTATTTAGACTTCAGTAAGTTGTGGACCATCACCAACGTCTAAGAAAAGTAAAAAGGACTTGGAAATATCGGGAAAGTTGAGAAATGGATCAATACATTTATACCATAGAGAACCAATCATTAAGGTATTCTCCCCACCCCTGCTCGACCAGACACTAGTATGCGGACTTATACTTTTTTTAGTGATCATAGGAGATAATAATGAAAACATGGGGTCTATAGTGAAAATCTCTGCAGACGATACTAAACGTGTTCAGTCTCATTTGGAAGATGATACCAAACTGCAAAACAGTCTACAATCTATAAATGAACCAAAACTAATAGCTTATACTTCAATCAAGATAAATTTGTACTTCTGTGGAATATTCCGAATTCCCATTGGGCAAAAGGCATTAACTATAAAACATCCGTGAATGAAGACATCGTAGCGAAGGATCATACCAGACACCTTGGCGTGATAATGAGCTATAATTTAACACTCTCTGAACATATTGTAACAACGGCTATAAAGTGCAGAAGTCTCATGGGATGAATTCTGAGAACCTTTCAAACTAGTTCGGCAATTCCCATGCTTACACTATAAAAAAGCATTGATTTTTTCGAGGCTAGACTATTATTCCCCGTAGGTTCGTCGTCTAACCCAAGAACAAATAAAATAACTCGAGGGAGAACTTTCATTTGGAACGTCTTGATTATTGGGTGGGACTTAAGTACCTGAACCTTTATTCCATTCAACAAAGATCGGGAAATCCTGGAAAACATGGCTAGAGATTTTACTTTGAACCCTGTCAAGACCAGTCGAAATTATAGGCGAGGTAGATATAGTGTTATACTCCCACTGAGAAAAAAAGAAAAAAAGAAAAAAAAGAAGATACACTTGCAAAGTGACGAGTCTGAGAGGGAATGGCCTTGTTATACGTGGTTCCGAATTCTTTAACGGTTTACCGCCGAATATCAAAGACAAAACTAGTGCTGAAACAGACTCATTCAAACAAAAACTTGATAAGCCCCTAAACTGTTCATCCAACGTACCTGCAGTTCCAGGTTATGCAGCCAGGAGACAAACAGACTCAGACAGCTTACTAGCGGAGGCTTGAATAACACGTCCATTCTTATGTCCTTTAAGAGAACGAAAAACTTAACGAATTCATCTCAAACCTAAATATGAGACACGTCTCTATCAGATCTGATCACGAAAAATCAACGTAATCAATCGCATTTCTAGACACCGTAATATACATAGATGAAAACAGACAACTACAAACAGCACTCAACACAAAATCCATTGACACCCATAACTCTCTTTGCATTTCAATCCTCTAAACCCAGACACATAAAAAAACCTCATCCTACTCAGTGGCACTACAACTTAGACGGATATGTTCCACTAATGGAGAATTTGATAAGCAGAGTGACAGATTTAAGCAACAGTTCATTGATAGAGGATTCAGCCATGATATAATCGAAAAACAGACAACGAAATCTAAAACGACCTCAAGAGAAAATACCCTAAAATCAACAACAAAAGAGAAATAAAATTGCACCCCCTCATAACAACATTTGATAATACTCTTCCCCACTGAGCCAAATAATCAAGGAGCGCTGGGATATTCTTGAACAAGAACCAGTTTCAAAGGGTATGATTCAAGAAACAGGAATACTAGCGTCGAACAGAAAATATTAAAAAGATTATTGGTAGTAAACAACAAAGTTATCTGTAAAAAAAAAACATAACATAACAGAAACAGTTGAATTTTGCCAACAATGCAATAAAAAAATAGATAGTACTGAAAACACCTTTAGATTTACCAATTCTTTCGCCAGTTTCATAACTAAAAAAAACCTGCAAAATTTACCATGAATCTAATTAAAAAAGTAAAAACGTAACCTACCTTTTAGAATGTACGCATTGTTATAAACGATATATAGGAAAATCTGAATGGAATTTTCACTATAGATTAAACAACTAAAGATCTAGAAAAAAAATCAGCTGACTATAACAAACTATCATCTGTTTGACAGCACTTCCACTCAGCAGACCATGTGTTAAGCTGGAATACTAAAATTTACAATCATAGACAGACTAGAATAAACTTAGCTAATAACACCACACCAACACTAGAAACATATGGAGTGAGATTGATTTTGAGACTAAAAACCCGATCCTCTAATGGTCTCAATAACAAACTGAAGCAACTTAAGAACATTATATCATACCCTGCATAAAACACCAACAACTGTATACAACACACTGCATAACTAAAAAAACTTACTTTGAACAAACGTTCATCCAGCAAAAAAAATACATCTTCAAATACGATAAAAAAACTTTCGCAACTTGAATATAGATAGGACCATTTACTATGATAAGCGATGTGAATACTTGATATAAAAATTCAAAGCGAATCTAACTCACATTCGAATTTAAACTTATTCGAGCTATGAAACGTTTTGATAAATTATAAGGCAATAGATAATGGTGAAACTTTACAATCAACAACTTGATTTTGAAAAAAAAAAAATAGTGTTCAAGTGACAGTTTTGTTTTAGGAACAAATGTTTAAAAATTTTCCCCAAAGAAATATTCTTATGAAGACACCATTTAAGGCGACAAAACTGACCAGGTAACATGTATAAAAATGAATTAAAATCTTTTTTAAGCATCACTCATATCTGTGCGTCTTCCATATGTTCACATACACAAACACACACATATATATATATAACTGTGTCATGCACAGACAGCTATTTTGATGTATTACATCTCTTCAGTGTGGCTATAGACTCTCCATTATCCTATCCAGTACCACGATGCAGGATTGAAACCTTCGCTACAGACCCAGATATCCTACCTCTGAGCTACGGAACTGGACGGTCAGTAAGGCTGAATTTAAGCGATATATCTATTCACACATAAATTCCCCATCCACCAGAGTGCTCTATTCCTATGGAAGAGCATTGCATAAGCTTACAATGGATGAGTTACCTCACTTAAAGAGTGCTCAACCCTGAATAGAGGAGCATTATTTTGTGTTATATTATTTTGAAACTCTATTTGAACTGATTTCCGTCATTACACAATGAAAGTAACATTTGGCTGAGACAACGTAAATAGAATAAATAATACTCCCATCGTATAGTAACGGAAGACTGTTTCAAGTATAGTTTCAAGATAATATAACGCGTTTTATGATTATTTCAGTCGGATTATAAATCCATCCCCCGGTAATGAAATAGTTCGCGTTTAAAGAAACAAGTAGAGCAAATATAGACAATGAATGAGCAAAATGAGAATTCGGAGTTTAAGCAGTTTTTTCTGGCTTTTTCATTACTGGTTGCTGTTTAGCTCAACGGTAGGAGCAACGCTCCGTTAAGTTGACTGGCCTTTTAGTCGCTCGTTCGATTCCTGCAGCTGTCACATTTTCTTTTATCATTTACTCTATTCAAGTTGTCTAGACGAATTGATACTTTCTCCGTTTAATAACGGTAGAAACTTGCAAATACAGTTTCAAAATGATATACTGCAATTTATAATCATTTCTTTCGGATTATATATATATATTAATTTGTTGATAATTTATATACACACACACACACACACACATATATATATATATATATATATATATATATATATATATATATGTATATATATATATATATATATATATATATATATATAGAGAGAGAGAGAGAGAGAGAGAGAGAGACAAACAGACACGCAGACAGACACACAGATAGATGGAGAAAGAAAAACGGCGTAGGTTTCAGATAGAGACATGTGGACAGAGAATGCTGAGATAAAAGGGATCAGGGCGGAAGAAAATTAGACAGAATAGAGGATTGGATAATCACCAGATGTGCTTTCAACCAATTATTGTATCACGCAAGGAAAAATGCTTGAAAAATATTCAACGAAACTAAAAAAAAAAGAAAAAAAGAATTGAAACAAATATATCAAAACGTAATACCCATAAAGCCGAAAAACCAACCTACAAAAAAAAAAAAACAACTACTTCTGTCCCATAATAATTGTTACATAAATGAACATATATAAATGTAACAACTATCATGGGTTGGGAATGATAATGAAAATAAATAGATAAAAAGAAGTAAAACATGAAGGGCTATTTAATAAAATCTGGCATTTCTGATAGGAACCGTTCAGCTTTTATTTTTGCTCTTGTTATTTGTTGTTGTCATTCACCGTTGACCAGTAATCTGTCTTAGTGGACAGTAGGCGCCGTTACCTGGCACTGACTGACGTTAATCTGCGTTAATCAAATCGACTGACCATACCCCGTCCAAGCATACACCGTCCTCGTCCACCCGATTCTTTACCCTTTTCTCCCAACAGATCAAACCTTCCATTTTCTTTCTTGTTAAAACTGCTCCCCCCCCCACACTTAGATTTTTCTGAGGTGCTGAATGGCCGATCGGAAGGGTGGACTCAGTGAGTCGAATTCAAACCCCGGTTTGTGTTCACTTTTCCTTAATGCCACTCGGAAAGTCCTTTATCTACATTTCACCCTAGCTATGGATAAGAGAGCGGAGGGTGGAGTGACTGACGTCACGTACGTTGTAAGTCGACTCAAAGTCTATTCACGTATCGCAAACAGGCCGAGTAAATAGCGTTGTGGAGCCAAAACAGGGATGGCTGCAGCCGTGCCCAGTGTAAGGGCTTACTTCACATTTTTCGGCTATAACATTTATCTTTGATTGATTTGATTTGCCAGCAGACATCTACCTATATATTTATCTATCTATCTATTCCTGTTCATTCACACCAAATATTGTTCATGTAGTTTTACTTGTTCATCTATGTACATATCAGAATAATAATCTGGCTTTATTTACCTATTAAAATGTATGTATGTATGTATGTATGTATTTATGTATGTCTGTCTGTCTATCTATCTATCTATCTATCTATCTATCTATCTATATACACACACACACTCTCTCTCTCTCACACACACACACACACACACACACATATATATATATACACACACACACACACACACACACACATATATATATATATATATATATATATATATATATATATATATATATATATATATATATATATATATATATAATAACAATTTACTCCCGAGTCTGTCTCACTCTTTACAGTACACATTATATATATATATATATATATATATATCTTATTCAATCCTTTGTGCAACTGGAACCTCTCCCCGTCTCACTCTGTCGAACATGCACCCCCTTGTACTTTTCCCTTTTATGTCTCTGACTTCCACCTTCATCTTGACTCTCTTCTCTTTAATCATTATGTGTTTACTGTCACGTGTTCTTATGGTAATAGTTTCCTTGACTATTAGGGCATTATAAATGTATTTTTTTATATTAGCTGCCCTTTGCATTCATAAATACAGGAGGAAACATGTGTGCACAAACGTTCATAAACTCACACAAAACCTCGGTGAAACAGATAAAATAACATGTCTAAAAAAAGGGCCTAATTTTTTAAAAAGACTTTTCTTTACTTCCTTGCACACCGGGACGCATAGACATATATCGATATGTTAATTAGCATGAGGTTTCTCAGGCACGCATATTTTATTGAAAAAAATTTCTTAGACGAAGGATTGTCAATATTTCATGTCTTATTCAGACTAGTATCCATAGCATTGATGTTTTGATCCGAACGCTCTGGCTGGTGCAATATTAAAAATGCTCAGTGTTGTTATAAACCCTGAAATGAAGCAATGTCACTGTCCCGTGTTTTTTTGTACATTGGTATTGTAATCACTGTTGTTTTGATCAGCTTCGGCTGGGGTTGTCTGAAACTGTGATATGAAGCATTGATACTATTCCATATGCTTTGCACCCTGACATTCTAATCATTAGTATTTTGATCACTGTGCTACGGCTGGTGGAATATTTAAAATGCTTACTGGTTTTGTAGCCCTGAATTGAAGCATTGTCATCATTCCATATCTTTTGCACACTGGCATCATGATCACAGCTGTTTTGATCTCAATGCTTTGGCTGGTGCACTATTTAAAGCGCTCACTGTGGTTTGAAGCCCTGAATTGTATCATTGTCCCTATTCAATGTGTTTTGCACACTGGCAGTGTAATCATTGCTCTTTTGATCAGAACTCTTCGGCAAGTGCAATATCTAAAGTGCTTTGAATTGTTTGAAACCCTGGATCGAAGCATTGTCACTATCCCATGTGATTTGTGCACAGGCATCAAAATCACTGCTGTTTTGATCAGTGCGTTTTGGCTGGTGCAATATTTAATATGCCTCATGTTTGAAGCCCTGAATTGTATCATTGTCATCATTCAATGTGTTTTCTGTACTGGCATCGTAATCATCGCTGTTTTGATCATTATACTTCGGCTGGTGCAATATTTAATATGCTCCATGTTGTTTGAAGCCAAGAATTGTATCTTTGTAACCATTCAATGTGTTTTCTGCACTGGTATCATAATTCTTAGTGTTTTTTGAAGCCCTCGATTGAAGCATCATCACTATTCCATGTGTTTTGTGCCCTGGCATCTTAATCATTGCTGTTTCGATCATTACGCTTCGGCTTGTGCAATATTTAAGATTCCTACTGTTGTTTGAAGCCCTGAATTGAAGCATTATCACCATTCAATGTATTTTGCCCACTGGCTTCGAATTCATAGCTGTTTTGATCAGTAAACTTCGGCTTGTGCAATATATAAAAAGGCTTAGTGTCGTTTGAAGTCCCAAATTTGAGCATTGTCACTATTTCCTGTGTTTTGCGCATGGCATCACAATCATTGCTGTTTTAATCAGTTCGATTCGGCTGGTGCAATATCTAAAATGTTCACTGTCGTTTGAATCCCCAGGTTAAAGCAATGTCACTATTCCATGTGCAAGTCCATCGTTATCATTGTAGTTTTGATCACTACGCTTTGGTATTCAACGTCCTTTGTCCAAAGTTCTTAGAGGAGACAATTCTGTTATTTTATCTTAAATCATTTTTCCTAAGATATTCATTATTGGTGTTTTGATCATTTGACTCAGCTAATGCAAGATTTCACATTTTAAAGATTGTTTGAAGTTCTGAGAGAAAGCTTTGTCATTATCCTATGTATTTTGACCAGCATTTTATTCATTGCCATGATGATGCAATATTTAATCCCCGTAGTGTTGTCTGCAGTTCAGAGAAGAAACAATATTAATATTCCATGCAATATTCGTACTAACATCCTACATTCTTTTTAAAAATCTTTGTTGTCATTATTCCAACGTTCTGACTAATGCACCCTTTTAACTTCGGATAGGTATTTCATATACCGTTATTCTTGTAAGAGGCATGGATACCCATCTCTGGGATCTGTACTATGGCCAAATATGTTGATGAAAATGTCTTGTTTCTAGCATGCCACGATGACTGGAGGAGAAGAGAGTTTCACAGAGCTCTTGGAAAAACCACTTTCACACGACTATAGATAGACAGTAATAATTGTAAAAAGTTTTTACACCCATAGTAGGGTCCGATATATATATATACACGTGTGAGTTGGCTGGAATGGTTGAGCATTTTTGACCGGCTCGAGAGCTTACTGTCTGAACGAAAGCAAAAGTCTGATTTCGAATGCTGATTTGTAAGAAAGGTTGGTCCCCCGCTCATGGAACATTGGCATAATGCTATCTCTCTGTTATCATTTTGATGCATTTAACTTAGTATTGGACTAAGGTACAATAGGCATTTTCATTCCGTTTTACAAAGCCTCTGATTCTCTATTAATACAATGCTTTCACAATCACTATTGATAAACGAGAGTTTAAATGTATGAAAAAACTGTTTTCTTCCCAGGTCCGTGGAAGCTAGATAGGAAATGTAGGCACCATTTCAAACTGCTCATTAAGTGCTAATGATTTATGTATGAGTATATACATGTACGTGATGTACCTTTGAGTATATAAAAAAGAATGAACGAATTGAACCAATTTATAGAGAAGTTAATGGCAGGAATTTTTATTAAAAATTTATAAAAACAATGAGTGCATAAGGAGGCAGTAAATACATTGGAATTTGCCCCTACCATGGGGCATTGTCCCCCTAAGAATCGTTGGCCCCTGACAATTGTCCCACCGACCCCCCCTCTGTTCTGGCCAATTTGTCTCAAAGTATGGAACCAAACCAAGAGACAGACCTACAAACTGAGAAGTATGCAACGTGCGCATGAGAGAATCATGCACAGCCTTATATGGAGAGATCAAAAGACAGCACAATATATCAGAAAGAAAACAGGGGTCAGGGATATCATAGAAACTATTGAAAACTCAAATGGCAATGGGCAGGCCATGTTGCAAGATGAAAGACCATCGATGAACGTCACGTCTCACAACATGGATCCCAGTGATCACATGAGAAACTAAGGCCGACAGAACAAAAGATGGAGAGATGAACTAGACAGATTCAGGAAGTACTGGCTCGGCGACGCCCATGGTAGAGAATTGTGGCGAATCCTGGGAAAGGTCTATGTCCAATGACGGACGTTGAAAGACTGATGATGATGATGATGCACATGCACGTGATGTACCTACGAATATACAAAAAAAGAATGAATGAACTAGACCAATTTATAGAGAAAGTAATGACAGACATTTTTTATTCAAAATCTATATAAATATGAGTTCAGTAGTAAGCAGTAAATACATTGGAATTTGCCTCTAAAATCGAAGGCCCCTGACAATTGCCCCACCGGACCCCCCCCTTTCTGTTCTGGCCTATTTGTCTCAAAGTATACACTCATTTCAAATCGTCTCTGCGTGGAACCAGTCTGACATCGGAGGTTTTCTCTTTTCAACCAAGAGTTCGCTGATTTTTGTCAGTGTAGAACTGGGGGATCACGGTCGTAGAGTTCAAACAGAATGCTTTGACATGGAATATTCCATGATGTCGTCGATCCCATCTGAATATTTTTCTGTGGAGAATCGGAGGTTAATTGAGATCTTAGTTTGATTTAGATTTACATGAAAGATAAAGACTTAGGCTCTGAGAATGACAAGTCAAAACGATATGGCAACCGGAAATGACACCATTTTGAGATTCATATTTTCCTGTCTTAAGGTCAGTTTTGCCGTTCGCTAGGGGCCAACCGGCTGCTCACTCAATATTTTAGTTTGGCCCAGAGATTAAATATCTTTTAAGATCATTTTGTTGTGAGTTGGGATTTATGTTTGCAATTTAAGTGGAAATAATGCAAAGAACCGTAATGATCCTATTTAGTAGGAGAAATGGAAGGGAGAGACGAGGATGGGTGTGAAAAGAGAGTGGGAGACAGAGAAAAAAAAAAGAGAAAAAAAGATAGAGAAAGAATCATAAAAACTAGTGCTGGAGACCAGGCAAAATTGGTTTGTAGCTGTATAAAAAGGAGACAAAAAGGGAAGAGAAGAGAAAGAAATAGATATAGAAAGACATACAAGAAAGAGAGAGGGAAATAGATATAGAAAGACGTACGACAAAACAGAAAGAGAAATAGATATAGAAAGATATACAAGAGAAGAGAGAGAATCAGATATAGGAAGACAAACAAGGAAAGAGAGAAAAACAGATATAGAAAGACAAACAAGAAAAGAGAGAAAATAGATCTAGAAAGACATACCTTGTCAGGGAAGGAAGAAAGAGAAGAACAGAAAGAATGGAATGATGAGAAATAGATGAAATTGAATGCAATGAAGAATATCTATATGTATGTATGTATGTATGTATGTATGTATGTATGTATGTATGTATGTATGTATGTATGTATGTATGTATGTATGTATCTATCTGTCTATCTATCCATCGATCTAGTTAACTATCCCAGACCCTAATTTATATATCTGTGTAACTGATCCCTATCTATCTATCTATCTATCTATCCATCCATCTATCTATCTATCTATCTATCTATCTATCTATTTATTTATCTATCTTGAAATCACATCCATGTATTCATCCTATTGATCTGTATCTATGTTATCTAAATGTTAGCCTTTCCAGACATTCATGTGTCTATTTCGATTATTCCCCTCTCTCTTCTTCTCTACCCTATTGTTTATTTATCATTCCTCCCAGTGTTCATATCTATCGATATATCAATCTCTCCAAGCCTGTTCGTATCCGTCTCAGACCGTCCAAATGCGTCTCTGTTCGTATATACGTAAAACTTTTTTTAATTTATTTTTTTTTATACGTGAATCTATCTCAATCTGTTTTTGTTTGCCTATCAACCTTTCTTAGTCTGTGCGCATTCGTCTATATACTATAGAAAAAGCCGACCAATTGAAGCCACTCATCAAATTCTTCTCTCCAACTGGAAGTGACAGATACAAAATGGTTTTCCATTTTTCTAATTATTCTCAAATATCCTCTCCATGCGTACGCCGGTCACACTCACTCACATATAAATGCATGAATGCATATGCTTGTTCATAAATATACAAGAATATTGGTGTGTAGGAACATATATATATATATATATATATATATATATATGTGTGTGTGTGTGTGTGTGTGTGTATATATATATATGTATATATATATGCGTGTGTGTCTGTGCTAATATAAGTTGATGAGCATGTCGATATGAAGCTGCAAAGAAAGATGGGATATTCCATGTGATTACATGGGTAGTGAAATCTATGAATACCTCCTTCTGTGTTGATAGGCATATGAATCCCAATCATAAGTATATCCAATCTATATACATAAATGCATAAGTCATTGAAATATTCCAATATTTACAAATGTATTAGTAAATACGCTCGTGCGCACGCACACACACACATGCATATATATTTATATCTATGAATATACAACTATACAGTAGTACCTCACGACCATCGTTCCAATATGAGGTGTCGTTATTAACTAATATTCTAAGTTAAGATTCGTCTGGTATGAGGCCGCATTAGTAGTACAACCAGTCAGAACTGGACTCTCTGAACTTGATAGATGAGAATGCTAACCATCGGTCAAGATCATCACCTCTCTTCATTAAATAATATTAGAAGTGTTCAGCCTTAACTAACTTCATTAAAAAATATTGCATTGGACTGTATTGTGACAGCTTGTCATACCAGCGAGCATTTTTTTGAATGTCCAAATCATCTTATTTTTCTTTATCGATTTTAACATCGAAGACGTGAGAAAATAAACATCGGAATATTACGCTTCTTTTGTTTAAAAGAAGGTTGGAATGCAAATCAAGAACTAAAAGAAATGTTGAGTTTACGGAGAAAGTACTTTAAATGATCGCGTCAGATGGTCGGTGATACTGTTAATATGGTAAGTATGGAAGGGAGTCCTCAGCTATGAGCTTCTTATAGATAACCAAACGATTGATAAAAAAAAGTACTGCTTCCAATTAGAGTAACTGAAGGCAGCGGTCGACAAAAGGCATTTGGAATATATCATGAGAAAAGGTGAAATATTAAATCAGAATAACTCTAGACCGGATGTTATTTTGTTCGGTGACCATGCAAAAATCGTTTCAGCTTCGTCGGGAAGTTTTCATTCATCCATCATATTCACCTTACGCATACACACGTTCGTGCACACACACACACACACACACACACACACACACACACACAGACACATGTACATGCACGCACGTACACATAATATTTGCGAGGTACAATGCTAAAGAATTAGAATAGATGGCAAGTATCAGAGCAACCTCAGATTTGCAGACGACATTGCCCTTTTCGCAGAGAATCTACACGACCTCCGACTAATGATAGATGAATAAAATGAAGGGAACAAGAAAGTCGGCCTGCACATGAACTTCAGCAAGACGAAAATCATGTGCAACAACCACATCAGAGATAAAAACACTAAGATCAAAATTGAGGACAGAGAACTTGAGAAAGTAGATCACTTCATCTCCCTAGGACAACGAATCTCCATGAGACCTTCAAAAGAGAAAGAAATCAAGCGAAGAATCACACTAGGATGGCAAGCTTTTGGTAGAGCAAGCTCAACCTTCAAAAACAAGAAAATCCCATTAATCCTAAAAAGAAGGGTGTATAACCAATGCATCTTCCCAATAGACACTTTTGGAGCTGAAACATGGAACCTAACCAAGAGACAGATCTGCAAACTGAGAACCATGCAACGTGCACATGAAAGAATTATGCCGGGCCTCACATGGAGAGGCGACAAGACAGCACTGTACATCCAGAAAAAGACAGGAGTCAGGTAAATCGTAGAATCCATTAAAAATCTCAGAAGAAAGTGGGTCGGCCATGTTGCGAGAATGGCGGACAACCAATGGACATTGTGACTCACGACATGGACCCCTGAGATCACATGGGCAACTGAGGCCGGCAGAATATCAGATGGAGAGACAAGCTAGACAAATTCAGAAAGTACTGACTCCACGACGCCCATGATAGAGAAATATGTCGGATCCCGTGGAAGGTCTATGTACAACGACGGTCGTAGAAAGACAGATGATGATGATGACGCCAAATTTCAGGAAATATGAACCGTGCACGTTACTCTTTGCAAGCCAGTGTACACATACCCAAGGGGCTACTTCGGAGTAGACGGTCGGGTATTTTTTCATGATCGAATTCCCCTCGTGTTTGTACATGTGTGTGTGTGTGTGTGTGTGTATGCGTGCGCGCGCGTGTGTGTGTGTGTGTGTGTATTTGCAAGAAAATTTGTAAACACACACACATATATATATATATGATTATCATTCTTGGTGTAGAAACTCTTCCGTAATATATTTACTTGAATCAATTATTTGCAGTGATATTCCTGTTGGATATTAGAGTCTACGTCACGCCACATGAGCTGAGAACTTATTCACTGTCCAATCCATCGACTATAAAGTGCTGGCCGAGAAGATAAGAATAATTGTTTTTATCAACAAGTTGTAGTTCGTCATATTCAAGAGTATTGGTCCATGCATGTATCTGTACGAAGACTTCATATAGTGTCCAGTTCTTTTGAATATCTCGAAAACTGGCCGCAATAGACTTGATGTAACTTGGCAACCAACTAGAAGGAACTTTACTGAGAATGTGTGAACAGATCAATCTATAATGGAGTCACTTCTTCGGCAGGACAAGTGAAAAAATATTGAATAAAATGATAAAAGTATTCTTGCTAAGTTGGCCTGAGGGTTAACAGCAAAGCAAACAAGGTTCTAATTCCAGTTAAAATAGTTAGTGTTTACTTCACATTGATGCTCTTGTGGAAGGCATGAGTAAACGTCTCCTGAGTAAACGTTAGATCGGGGATTACTCCCCACCGCTGGTTTCATGTAACCCATTACAACATGTTACCAATTGCTTAGAGAGGTGCTAGGCACCGCAAGTGACATCCATTGCCACAAGAAGTGCCAGGAATGACCCATTCTAATAAATGAACGAAATACGATGCCATTGGATAATTAGATTGACTGGGTTGTGATCTTATGTTCTTCTTTAAAATGCATTTTAATGATGGAGAAAAATGAATCATAATGTAAAAGCAATATTAGATTGATGCAATGTTTCCAGCATTATTTCGATAAAATCTTTTTCCCATGAATTCATAGCATCATCATTGTCATTAAAGTATTTCCCTGGATCCCAATCACCTTACGAAACCTTCAAGCAGAAGTGTGTATTCCATTATAAAAGAACGATTCCAGTTTTGATCGAATAAATGCACTGTGGGATTTTCCTGATATACTGAAACTGTTGGAAGCATCGATCCAATAAAGGGACGTTGAATGGGACAGAAGAAATGATAGTCTGAAGGTGATAGATCTGGAGATCATACCGCATGTTGAAGAACTTCCCATCCCAGCTCAATGATTGATCGTTTAATGCGTCGCATTTTCAACATGGCAGCCGGTGTAGTCATTCAGTAAAAAAGAGCGGTCGACATGCTGGTCTAGAAAAAAAAAAGTCCCATTCAAGCAAGTGAGTTGCTCACTGCAGCATTGGGCAATATCGTTTTATCCTGGTTTCAGCAATTCGCTATAAAGAATTTTCTTTTGTATACCATCGATCGCAGATAACAATGTTTTTTTTTTCCCCAATGGATTGGAGGTCGCCCTGATCGTAGCGACAATATTCTCCTTTTTTTTTTTTTACACCGCCGGTGACTCTATTTTTGCAAGGTCTATTGGCAACCTGCCCAAGAGAGGGTCATGGCTAACATCACATCGATAGATCTCAAGTCAGAATAGTATATTAGAGAAAACAGAGATGTCATAAGATCCATTAGAAGGAAACGTTGCAAGAATGTCGGACAACCGATTGATATCATGATGCATAACATGGATCCCTAACGACTACATGCAGAATGGCCATCGACTGAAAATCGGATGGCGCGACGATTTAGAATGGTTGAGGAGAAAATGGCATCACGACGCTCGCGATGAAGAGATCTGGCAAATCGTGGGGAAAGAATTTGGCCAACAAAATACGTTAAAATGCTGTTGCTGAAACAACACACTATAGTTGACTGATTACACAAGCAATAAAAAAATCGTTTGATATTCAGAGACACTTCTGGGATTTCTTTAAAATCGTACAGAAGCTGGTGCTGTGAACTTTTGCATCAATCCGAGTATCACACTTAATGACTTTCCAAACGTGTTTTAAAAGTCTGTAAATACATTTGTCAAAAAAAAGTGGGATTTTATTTTGGACATGTGCTGTGTATCAAATGACAAACTGCAAATGCAAAGTTTTTTTTTTGTTTTTGCATAAAGCCAGGGTGTACATAATAGATAAATACGAGCCAAAGTTCATTGGTAGGTAATAATGGTTTTCTAATTGGCAGAATTTGTACATTAGCAAATACTGCATGTGTAATTGAGGGAAACGAGCCAAAACTAATACCATCATCTGTTGCTGATTCATTTTTCATCCTCATCTTTCTCTCTTTTTCCTCTTTCTCTCTTTTTGATTCTTCTTTTTTTCTACTTTTTCCTTTCACTTTGTCGTCCTCTCTTTTTTCTCTCGATTGACTTGTTTTATTTAGGTTTTTATTTCATTGTCCGCTTTTTACTCTCTTTTTATCCGATATATTTTCTCTCCTATTTATCTCTCTGTCCCTCTGTTTTTTTTCTTTCTGTCTCTCTTCCTCTCATTTTATGCTCATCACTTCCTGATTTTCTCTCTCTTTTTGTCCGACACATCATCATCATCATCATCATCATCATCATCATCATCATCATCAGTCGTCTTTTAACGTCCGTTCGTTGGACATAGACCTTCCCCAGGATCCGCCACATTTCTTTATCATGGGGGTCGCAGAGCCAGTATTTTCTGAATTCGTCTAGTTCATCTCACATCATCTCCGTATTCTGTAGGCCTCGGTTTTACATGTGATCAGTGGGGATCCATGTTGTGAGTCGTGATGTCGATCAGATATATATATTTCCTTTCAATTTTTCTCTCTGTCTCTGTATTTTTTTCTGTCTCTCTTTCGCCCTTTTTATGCTCATCACCCCCTACTTTTCTCTCTCTTTTCAAGCGACATGTTTTTGTTTTGACGGATATTTCTTCAGTATCTTTTCTTTTTTTTCTATTCCTTTTCGATTTTTTAGTTCTCTTCTCACTCATTAATTTCTTCCTTTTTTTTCTTTGTCACCATCTATTTTTTGTTCTGATTCGTCTTTTTTTTCCAACTTCTGCCAACGAAATGTCTGTCTTCCCGTCTGCTTATTTTTATAGCTGTTTATCAACGGGATATATCCAAAATTTTTCGATTAAAATTCGTTGTAGGGTGGGCAATTTTACTGTTGCCTCTCCTGTATCGTAACTATTTGTGAACTTATTTTCATTCAGCTTTTAGTGACAATGGGTTGGTAAAGTTATGTAATCTCTGAGTGCTCTCTAGTGTTATTTCTTTGCTTTTTTTCCATTCCCTCTTTCAT
>OY735215.1:27395596-27445596 GCA_963457665.1 Thysanoteuthis rhombus
CATACTTGCTGTCGAAGTTCGACATTCAACATTCGAAATTCTCCGTTCCTCTGCTGACTAAAATCAATGGAACATAATACAAAGGTGTACGTATAACTCTGTAGTCTGACACGTAGTTATTTGCTGTATTCTGTTCTGAAATTTTCACTGTATAACGATCGATCTATATGATTTATGAAGGAAGGAAAAAATGTTGAAAAAGTTATTGGATTAAAAAATAAATATCTGTTGTGGAGAATAATTCTTTTTTCCTGATCAAGATATAGATTTATTAAGGTAGATTTATACACTGTATTACACCGGGTTGTGTTCTAGGGAAGATAGTGTAGTATCTTATGAAGCCGATCCTACAAAGAACCAAAGATGAAATACACTATCAATTTACTCATTGAGACAAAAGTAATTAATGAAGATACGAAAATAGTAACTCTAGAATCAATTCACTGATGGTCTCTCATCGCTGTGTCATGCTTAGCAGACTAATCTGGCAGATCATTACTACTTTTTAATGACTTCGAGCTCCACCGTGTACTCCATAGCCGTGATCTTGTACCAATACTAAGTTGTGTTTAGTAATACATAATACATGTACTGTAACCTTCTCGCAGAAAAGAAAATCTTTGCATTTTTTTGTACAATCATACGTAATATATGCGACTTGACCGTACACTAATATAATGGGTACGTTTTAGATATCCATTATTTCATAAACAACTGCTTTCTTCTTTATTTTGAAGTGTTGGTTTGTTAAAAACCAAAGTTTAAATGAGGGACGAGATTTCCTCTTTCAGTCCAATCAACTGATCACTGAGCGACCGGTACAACCCAAGTGAAATATGATTCTCATATTTCTGCTGACGTTGACACGAGGTTGTCTGAATGATCAAGTGTCGAATCACTCAGTTTGATTGCTCCTAATCTCAGAATCGTTCTCTTTACTAATACCAGCCGCCAAAAAACGTTTAATAGCACGTATATTCAAATTCACGAAACCTGATCACGTACTTTGTTTTCATTGAACTACATTTAACATTTGCGTGTTGCATTGGTATGCATTATCATAAAATTCTGTGGTGTGACATTCTGTCGAATATATTACACATAAGACGAAAGCTATTCGTGAAAAAAACCAATGACAACAGTATTGTATCGTTAAGTTTCTCTTTATTCATAATCAATTTTTGGTGTATTTTCCAATAATGACATATTGTATACTTGATAAATATTGTTCCGTTGGACTTTAATGCAGACCAGTATTTTATATCTATTTTTCGGTAACTCAGCGATATATTGTTGCCCCAAGTATAAAACTTTAAACTTGTATTAGTTATTCTCCCTTCCCGGTATTTTTCTGTGATAAAATACTAGCATAAGTGGTGATTCATTTTCTATCTGTCTATTAATGGAAGACTGTCGTCTTCCAAGGACCTTTGTGTTCAGTTTGTTGGTCTCCGACCGACAGAACAGAGAGAAGCCACAGAATTGATACGAAAAAAATCTTAAAAAGAACACCCATCTCTTGTCGAATCGATTACCACCGATTGGTAACTGTAGCAGCCGACACAAGAAGAATTGAAACACAGGGTCTTCCAAATCAACCTTTTTATCTGAAGCAAATCGCAGATCTGGAGCAGAAGGGGCGCCATCATAAAACCTGAGCTCCTCTGGTTGCCAGATGTTCTGAAACAACAATAGAAAAAACAAACAAAAAAAAACAAAACTCAGTGGCGATCGGCAGTCTTACAATAGATATCCGCACATAGATCTTCGTTTGCAGATCTTATATGACCAACCAGAGGCAGCAAAATGCTGTTTACCCTATTTCCACCCTTGACAGAGTCCAGTTAGTCAAAATTTTGTCAGCACCAGCAAGTAGCTCTTTTTAGTTAGTATCAATGTCCAAATTTACTCAGGAATTAGTACAGGGACTGTTATTATATACAGGGTGGCACAGAATTTTCTGACCATTTTGATTTTTTTCGGACTACTGTTTTTTTCCTGTGACAGAAATTTGACAGCAAGAATGTGGAAGTGTTTTATACCGTACCCGGTCTGTTATTGCTTGTTACTGTTGATCGAGGCTTTAGC
Source organism: Thysanoteuthis rhombus (assembly GCA_963457665.1). NCBI lineage: Eukaryota > Metazoa > Mollusca > Cephalopoda > Oegopsida > Thysanoteuthidae > Thysanoteuthis > Thysanoteuthis major. The sequence goes on from OY735215.1 coordinate 27,397,685, forward strand.
AATAATTTGAGTTACTTTTTCTTTTCAAGAATGCTGGTTATAAAAATTAATTAATTTATCTAATTCTAAAAAATAGCTCACGAACGCATTGAAACGTGGTCCAAAAGAATCAAAATCGTCAGTATATTTTTTTGACATCCTGTATAAACCAGGTCTTTTCAGTCTCACTGAAGGATTGACATTGCAGTCAAGAATAATGTCGATCTACATAAGCTACCATAAAACTGAAGTGACAGTGGATAATTTTTTCTAAGTTTAGATTTCTCGTTGTGCAGTGCTACAACGAACGTCTCTGTGCACGTATAGCCTGACTCGTGTTTCCTTTGTGTGAAAAATGTCCACCCCCGAACAACAAACAATACCCATTGTCTCACCCTTGTGAGATATGATGAGATGTATTATTCTCCGAGAATAGATTCTCTTCCAATGTTAAATGTGAACTGTCTTCCTCTTTCGAGATCTACTAACTTGGGACATAAAATGGGTGCTCCATTTTGCATTTGCAAGCTATGTCATAAACTAATCCCTCCTTCCTCATAAATCATAAATCGTACAGTTAGCCGCCCGATGGGGCGATCAAATTTTGGCTCGAATTCTTCACAACCCATTATGCGAAATATGCGATTCGACCACATTTCGAATAATGGATTACAAATTATTTGTTTGTTACTAGTTCCATCCGGAACGTGACCGAGATGATAACGGATAATCGATGCTAACAGACAATCCATCAATCGAAATGACCACTGTTAATTATCGTAATTGCTTTGCACAGTTCCCAAACCGAGAACACCTTAAATCTTTACCCTTGTCCTTTTCCATTAGATAGTAGATCGTCCATGTTTGAACAGTTGTGCTCGCACAAACACGCTTTCTCCGCCAGCCCCCACTTCCTTTGTTTACAGTCCCTGCAATGGCAATATTTCGAATTACATTGCCTGTGCTGTTGTTAATTGAGGGTAAACACGAAAGTAAACCTTGGTGTGAGGCAAATGCGCTATAGTTGAATCTTCTTATTTGACATTGATTGTCCGCTGACTTCAAGATTAGGATACAACTCTGATCAGATATTCCTTATCAAAAACATGTATGTCTGTGTCTGTGAACGCTTTAAAAGAGTTTAAAGTTTTGTGTCGGTAAATTTAGATTAAAAGATCTGAGTCGGTTTTTATGTGCAGCGTGGGTATATGGTTAATGTTCTGGTTTTGGAAGCCATTGCTTGTGAATTCGACCCTCACCGAAGTGCCCCACCATTGTGACCTTCTAGAACATGATAAGCTTAATAGATACCTAAACATGTGCCTATGAACACAGCACCTGACCGATAGCAACTGTAGGCATGCTAGTATTGCAAACTATTGTTAGTAAGTTCAATCTCCACCGAGGGCCCCACTATAGTAACCATGTCCCAGACTACCCTAAACCGAGTGGACATCTACATATAAAACTGCAAAGGAACATCTAGCGAAGACTGGGGTAAGTCATTGTAAGTCGGTTTCATTGTCGTCGTTATGTACCCTCCTAGTGAGTTTTTCAGCCATATCAAAATACATTTGATCTTAACCACATATCCGATCAGAAGTTCCATATCAAAATATGTGCGAGCAGGTTTATGTTAGGTCATCCCATAAGTAAGGTCCCAAATCCAGGACAGATAGATATTTAAAAAAATCCTGTTTAATTAGAATCTATTCATTAACATTGATTCCTTTCTTCATTCCAACTACTTACAACCTTCGTATTACCGTTGTTGTACAAGTCTTTTGGTGCAAGGCATAAAGATGAAGAGAAGTTAGTTTCCACCTCTTCAAGAGTCCAAGAACGATAGCGTACTCTGCTCTTATTGTCTTGTGCCAGGCAAGTTAGACAGTGAATAATTACTCTAATAGATATCCCCATCGTACGTTCCATTCTTGTGGTCTTGCAAATACTCTAATGAATATCCTAGAGTTTTGATCATAATGCAAGGTTTAAAGGAAGTCTACGAAAATCCATTCAAACGATTTTCATCCTCCTCTGCATGTGATTTATCTATCCTTAGTAAAACTACGTATTTGTGCTTTAGTGTATGGGAATATACACCTACGAACTGCATACGCCAAGTAGATGTATTTGAATGGTATACGAAGTAAAGAGACATAAAAAGAAGACATTTCGAAGCTGGAAATGTTTGAAAGAACAAAAAGAGAAAAAAGAGAAGAGAAAAATATACATATATATAAATTTATATATAGTAAGAGATAGTGAGAGAGAGAGAGAGAGATGAAGAAGAGTCATGAATGGAAGAGAGAGAACGTGAAGAAACGGAAGAGAGAGAGAGAGGGAGAGAGAGAGAGAGAGGGAGAGAGAGAGAGAGAGGGAGCATCTCAAATACTTAAAAGAGATTGAGTGGCCATGTTTGGGGGGAAATGGAAAAAGAGCTAGGAAAACAGCGGGTGTATGTTATAGAGAAAGGAAATCGGAACACAGGGTCCGAAGACGGGGCAAAGAGTTAGAGTGGGAGGAAAGGGGGTTTGGGGGCGAGTGGCAGGATTGGTGATACGGTAGGTGGAGGGTAGGCAAGGTAGAGGGGGTCGATGATGGGTTAGTGAGGTGGTAGGGGGAGTAGGGGGGGAAGTTGTTGGCACGTGGCGAAATCTGATATGCCACTTCCCTGAGGAGGATAGAAGGATTCGGTGACTTTTGTGAGAAGCTCTCTTAAATGGCTTTGATATTTAGCGACGAATGCAACAACACGAAGCGCGCCAAGCTGCTAGCGTTCGTCTCTTCCAATGTTTGTGCTCTGATGGAATGCCAAATATCACTAATTGGTTGCCGGAATGGAAGCGATAGGAAGACACACCAGGAAGGTCGAGGTTGGGAATACACAGTTCGTACAACACACTCATACACACTCATACGTATATATATATATATATATATATATATATATATATATACACAGAGTTGTTGTTCAAACCTTGTATTGCATATATATATATATATATATATATATATATATATATATATATATATATATATATATATATATTCATATATATATACATAGTTCGAGCAATGACATGATTTATACACTGATGAGCCAAAACATTATGACCACCTGTCTGATAAGATCTCGAGCCCTCCATGTGCAGCGCAAAACAACTTTCATCTGATCAGGCATATATTCGGAAAGGCATCCTCCGGGATCAGGTGCCAGGATATTAACAGCAGGTCTCTCAACTACTGCAGGTTATCGTGTTGGAAGTTCTGTACAGCAGATTTGTCCCCAAAGAGCTCAACGTGGTCCAGATATGAGGACTTCGGTTGCCAGTGCTACACATTAGAGCTCTTTTCATGTCTCTGAAACCATTCCTCTACAACTTATGCAGTTAGACAAGGTGCATTGTTTTGTTGGGATATACAACTAGATCGTAGGAGATTGTTGTCATGAAGAGGTGCAACTAGTCTTCAATGATATTGAGGTATATGATACGGAGTAAAGTACCTTTTACATGCATGATAGGATCCAATGTTTTCCAGTAGAGCGTTGCCCCAAACCATCAAAATACCGCTACTGGTTTGTTGTTTCCTCAAGAAAAAAGCCATCGAGTCAAGCGATCTTCTTCTATTAATGCAAGGAACAGTTCCGACGCTCGGGTGTCCATTGAAGATGCTTTCAGCGATAGCATTGGTTGGCATTGGTACGCTAACTGGTCTGCGGCAACATAGCCCCATACACGATGAACTGTGTGATGAACACTGATGTATTCCTCCTTTCCCCTATATTAAATCTATCTATATTCTGTGCCATAGTAGCCTTTTTCTAAGCACGCTCTTGGTGAAAAGTATTTGCTCACTTCTCACGTTGATGTGTCATAGTCATTCAATGACTTGTGAGCGGTTGGTGATTTTTCCTTCCCTCGTACTACTGCAGCTAGGTACATATCGCACGTTTACGTAAGCATTCCACAAGCCACGCCGTTTCAGAAATACTCTAACCAGGTCATCTTGCCATAACAGTTCAACTTTTATCGCAGACACTCGAATCTTTTCTCTTTCCCATAACTTCGGCATTCAACACATCGAAATGAAGTATTTGAGGTCTTCTTACTTGATTATATACGTCTGACAAGTGCAGTTATTGCAAGACAGTAGATATTATATTAGCTGCATGCTGGTGATCATAATGATTTGGCTTGTATATATATATAAACATATAAACATATATGTATTTCATCATCATCATCAGTCTTTTATCGTCCGTCGTTGGACATAGACTTTACCCAAGATCCACTACAATTCTGTATCATGGGCGTCGTGGAACCAGTATTTTCTGAATTTGTCTAGTTCATCTCTCCATTTTGTATTCTGTCGGTCTCAGTTTCGCATGAGATCTCTGGGGATCCATGTGTCGTGATGTCCATCAGTAGTCCGCCATCCCCGCAACATGGCCTGTCATTTAAGTTTTTCAATAGATTCTATGACGGGTCGGACTCCCGTTTTCTTCCTGATATACTGTGCTGTCTTGTGATCTCGCCCCGTGATGTTGAGCATGATTTTCTCATGCGCATGTTGCATACTTCTCAGTATGCAGGTCTGTCTTTTTGTTGGGTTCCATGTTTCAGCTCCATAAGTGACTATCGGGAGGATGCATTGGTTGTATACTCTTCTTTTTAGGATTTTTGGGATCGTCTGTTTTTTGTTGAGCTTGCTCTGCTGTAAGCTTGTCATGTACATATATTGATGGATAGTTTGACAAATGAATATATATATATATATATATATATATATATATATATATATATATATATATATATATATATATTTCTCAATTGTTCGCAAAGCCAAGGCATTCAAATTCGTGCACTCCGTTATTGGTCAATTTTAGTACCTAACACTATTTTGAGCCTCTTTATCATTTGTTTCCAAACTGTCAGCTTTATTTAGTGGAAGTGGAGTAGAAGCAGCTTTCATCTGTGGGCCTGTGGTCAATTATAGACAGGAATGTAGTTTCGGACTGGCCAGGGTAATCACCTTTGGATACAGATTGCATGAATCCCGATCAACTAGGGCGATATGGATGTTATCTGCCAACTATGCAGTACCATGCCAAATCCCTTTTCTGACGGTTACCATGTGTTCAACCGACTCAATATATATATATATATATATATATATATATATATATATATATATATATATATATAGATGTGTGTATATATATATATATATATATATATATATATATATATATATATATATATATGAAATATTTCAGCTACTCCTAAAATAAAAAATGATAGAGTAATATAGAATACGTTGTAATTTCTTTTCACTTGGTCTCTCTTCAAAATCGATATATTGCTAAAAGGTTTTTAATTATCTATAACGCCCCTTTGATTTATATTTAAACACACGTGCAGAGCAAATGACCAAATCAGTCAATATTCCAACATATTGATAAATAAAGGTTCCCCTGCAATCTGTAAGTAGAGCATTCTTATAAAAACTTAAGCCGAAATGGCTTAAAGCAGAAAGGTAATTATCATTAATATAAATGCTAGAACATTTTGAGCGATCGAACACTCCCCAAATATCAATGACTATATGTTAGGCCAAGTCGTCAGAGGCAGGAGTTGTGGGAAGTATGGGAGTGGGGTATTAGAGAGATTTTATTAGAGTATTTTTCTTGTGACTGAGTTGAAACCAAGTAATATATTTGGGAAATTTAATTATTTTTCATATGCTCATAACTCCCAATACGGGCGTCAATGGATTTTAGATAAGTTTCGTAGGGTACCAATCCTATAAATAATGCAAAATTCAGCTTGGCCCTAATTTTTCCCAGGTCAAAACATATTTCTACTGGATCATTAAGCAAGCAACATGGATCAGAAATAATGATAAAATAAAAAAACATAATAATAAAATAAAAAACATCATGCAGGACAGGCTCCCAAGATTTAGTCGAAGTTTGCTCCAGTATTTCAAATCCACGCTGATTACTTAACGGTCGTAGACTGTGAAAACGACTGGAGCGTTTGGATAGAAAAAAAAAAACAATAATAAAGTGAAAAAAAAAACCCAAAAAAACTCGGCAAAAATAAATGATGGAAACGCTTCATCAGTGGAATTCCGACAGCTAGGGTCCTAGGAATAATTTACGATTTCTTATCTGTTTTCCAGCAATAGGGTTTCCGGCGTCCGGGTTAGCCGAATTTCGGTATGGTTTTATCTTATGTTTTACAACGAGAAAAATGAATATATAAGAATTGATATAGGTATTATACAACATTGATACCAAATGTCAATAATTCAAATTACTATACATTGATTGAATGAGCTTGTGAACGTTCAATTTCTTGTTGCAGTAGTCTCCATTGGTTTCACTGCAATAGAGAGTATGTAACTGTCAAATATTCCTGAAAAATCTGACTTCACATCAGGGATTTTTTTTTCATTTTGACTTTAAAAAAAATTCTGTTTAAGTCATTCATTTTTTTCCATTTATGTTTGAAAAGCTCGTACTGTCCCAGACACGTGACCGGCGCCACTAGCACTTGGCGCCCTGTGTGATTGCCCGTGTTACCGGTGACTTGGGCTGGCCTTGGCAGCAGCCGCATCAGGCCACCTCTACTTTTTTTCTGTTGTCTTGCAAAGATAACAAATAAATTCTTTTTTTTTTTCACTTCAATTGATTGCTTGCCTGACTAGGCGCCATTTCTCTACCACCTTCTCCCGTTCCTGCTGATCCCGAAGCACAATTTGCCCCGGGAAGTCTGCAATTAGGGCTGGATATTTCCTCTGTCTTCAAAAACCACGAGAGACAGCAGAGGAGATCCACTTGATTGTCCCACTATCAATCTCTCACGGAAAGGAGTGTCTCCCAAAGAACACTAAAAAAAAAAAAAATAAAATAAATAAATAACAAAGCCAAGAAAAAAACAAACAAACCCCAACAACAACAAAACAACAACGTTAAACAAACAGAAAAAAAAATGAGGTATGTGCTTTTCAGATACAAAACCGGTTTTAGCTGAGTCATCACTTCACAAACAGAATTAAATCTAGCGTATTTGATGGCATATAAGACCCCATCGCCACCAAAAAAATGGCTCAGAAAATATCCACTGGATCTAATATGTGAGGTCAGTCGGTGTATTAGGGGGGCTAATCTTTACCCAAACGTTGTAGACTACCAATACTGGTACGTAGATTAACTCCCATACTACTACTACTACTACTACTACTACTACTATCATCATCATCATTATTACTATTATTATTATTATGAATCTCACACCAGTTACCTGGTGGTAACCGCTGGAGTTTGAGTGACAGCAAGTCTCCAGCTCTCCTCTCCTAGTACTCATAGGTCGCAGTAATTCTACGATTTACAGTTTCACACCGGTTGCCCAGTGGTTATCGCTGAAGGCTGAGTGACAATAAGTCTCCTCAGGTCTTCAGCTAACGTCTCCTCTCTTTCGCATATCATGACAGAGCTACAATTCGTTGCAGTACTTATATCTGTAGCACCTTCCTCAGTGTCCGTGCAGTTCCAAGTAGCGCTGTGGTCTGTACGGTCTCTATCCTCCCCCTAATCCCGATCTCCTCCAGTCTCTCCCTCAGCGTTTTGGGGACAGTTCCTTGTGCTCCCACTATGACCGGTACTGGTTTTCATGTTCCACATTTTCTTTAACTCCCTTTCTAGGTCCTGGTATTTTTCCCTTTTTTCACCCTCCTTTTTTACTCTATGGTCTGCAGGTACAGCAACGTCTACTATTTGGTAGGCCTTCCTTTTTTTGTCTACTATTACTAAGTCCGGCCTTCTTGCCTGGATGAGGTGGTCAGTTTGGATGTCAAAGTCCCACAGTAGTTTGTGGTTGTCATTCTCCAAAACTGCCTCTGGCTTGTGCTGATACCACTTTTCCCCATGGTTGAATCCCATTTGTTTACTTAGTTCCCAGTGTATCATCGTTGCTACTCTATCGTGTCTATGCTTATACTCCTTCTGGGCGAGCTGACTACATTCACTAGTTATGTGGTTTACTGTCTCATCTCTTTCACCGCACATGCGGCATTTGCTGTTTGTCTGTGTTCTGTCGATTTTTGCTTTTATGTAGTTTGTCCTTATGCTTTTGTTTTGGGCTGCCATGATGAGCGATTCTGTTTCTCTCTTAAGGTTTCCCTTTCGTAACCACGTCCATGATTTCTCGTCTGCTATATCTTTTATCTGTCTTTTAAACTCGCCGTACAATTTTTTCCCTTCCCACTTTTCTTTTCTAGTTTGCTGTACTGTTCCATTGTTTTCTACTTTATTGTTTGTTGCACTATCCCTCGCGCTCTTTATGATTTCTTCACTATTTGTTTGCACATATCTATCTAGGACTACTTTAGCTCTCTGGACACAATCTTCTATGCTGATGAGCCCCCTACCACCTTCTTTTCTCTTAACGTATAGTCTATCTGTATCATCCCTAGGGTGTAATGCTTTATGCATCGTCATAAGTTTCCTTGTTCGCCTATCCATTGATTGGAGCTCTTCCTTTGTCCATCCTAGGAATGGTCCTGTATACCTAACTACTGACACAGCCCAGGTGTTCATTCCTTTTATTAGATTTCTGCTATTTAATTTGGTTTCTAATATTTTCCTTATCCTTCTGAGGTATTCTCTCTTAATTTTCTCCTTCATCTCTTCCCGTTTTATCGTGTCACATTCAAGGACACCTAGGTACTTGTATCGGTCTTGTGCAGTCAATGCCCTAATCTTGTTGTTGTCCGGAAGTTCAATTCCCTCAGTCATTGAAAGCCTTCCTTTGTGCATCACCATGATTGCGCATTTTTCTATCCCAAACTCCATTCCTATGTCCTCACTATATTCCCTTACTTCGTTGAACAGAGTCTCAAGCTCTCCCCTGTTTTTTGCAAACAATTTAATATCGTCCATGTACATTAAGTGGTTGACCTTTCCTTTTGTTTTAGAGAAGTGGTATCCTTTGCTGTTTTTCAGGATTCTGTTAAGCGGTATCATTGTTAGAACAAATAATAGTGGGGACAACGAGTCTCCTTGGAAGATTCCCCTTTTTATCCCTACCTCGGCTAGTTTGTCCCCTGCGGCTGTCAAATCTACTTTTCAGTCTTCCATCGAATTACCGATGAATTTAACCACCGGTTCGCTGATTTTGAACATTCTAAGGCATTCGAGTATCCAGCTATGTGGAATCATATCGTATGCCTTTTTGTAATCTATCCATCCCATTGCGATATTCTTTCTCCTTTTCCTTACTTCTTTTAAGATCATCTGGTCTATGTAGAGTAAATCGTTTACCCCTTTGGTTCCTATCCTACACCCTTTCTGTTCTTCTGGTAGTAGTCCCCTTCTATCCATTGACATGTATATTCTCTCTGCTATTTGCCCGGTCAGGATTTTCCACATAAGTGGTAGGCACGTGATTGGTCTATAGTTGCTTGCTATGTTCCCCTTTCCCGGGTCTTTTTGGATGAGGGTGGTTCTGCCTTTAGTCATCCATTCTGGTGTTTTGCCTTCATTTAGACAATTTTGGAGTAGGTGAGTGAGTCCGCCGTGTAACGTGGTGAATTTTTTGAACCAATACCCATGGATCCCGTCGGGACCCGGTGCTTTCCAGTTGGCTACTTTCCTAAGAGTATGTTTCAATGTGTTTTCATTCAGTACTATTGGTTCCCCCTTGTCTATATCTTCTAGTTCTTTTCTCATGTTTCCTAACTATTATTATTATTATTATTATTATTATTATTATTATTATTATTATTATTATCATTTTTTTTTTTAATTTTTAAAAAAATTTTTTAATCTCACACCAGTTGCCTGGTGGTAACCGCTGGAGTTTGAGTGACAGCAAGTCTCCTCAAGTCTCCAGCCCTCCTCTCCTAGTACTCATAGGTCGCAGTAATTCTGTGATTTAGTTTCACACCGGTTGCCCAGTGGTTATCGCTGAAGGCTGAGTGGCAATAAGTCTCCCCAGGTCTTCAGCTAACGTCTCCTCTCTCTTTCACCTATTATGTCAGGGCTAAAATTCGTTGCAGTATTTATATCTCTAGTACCTCCCACAGTATCCGTGCAGTTCCCAGTAGTGCTGTGGTCTGTACGATGTCCTCACTACATTCCTTTACTTCGTTGAACAGAGTCTCAAGCTCTCCCCTGTTTTTCGAAATTATTATTATTATTATTATTATTATTATTATTACTATTATTATTATTATTATTATTCACACCAGATGCAAGGCGGTACCAGCTGGAGGCTGGGTGACAGCAAGTCTCCTCAGGTCTCCAGCCCTCCTCTCGCAGTCCACAGCAGTGCTGTGTTTTACAGTTTCACACCGGTTGCCCAGAGGTTCTCGCTGAAGGCTGAGGGAAAGTAAGTCTCCTCAGGTCTTGAACCCTCCTCCCATCTCTCCCTCACCTATCATAGCGATGCTGTGGTCCGTACCTCCACCACCATCTATGTGTGTTTGTGTGTGTGTGTGTGTGTTTCTCCTCTGTGAGGCCACTGCTAACATCTTGGACCGTAGTCCCTATCAGTGCTGTGGTCTGCACAGTCTCAATCCGTCTTTTTAACCCTAGTTCCTCAAATTTCGCTTACAGTGTCTTTGGTACTGTTCCCAGTGCACCTACTATTACTGGTACCATCCTGACTTTCATGCTCCACATCCTCTTCAGTTATCATTGTAGGTTCTCTTATTTTCCAGTTTTTCACTCTCTTTCGTATTCACTCTGTGGTCTGCAGACACGGCCATGTCTATTAATTGTCAGGTTTTCCTTATCCACGATTATTAGGTGTGGCCTCCTCGCTCGTATGGAGTGGTTAGTCTGGATGTTGCAGATGAGTCCTCTAGCGCCTTCATTTCTCATCATGTACTGTCTATCCGTGTCATCTCTGGGGTGTAAGGTTTTGTGTATTGTCATAAGCTTCCTTGATCGCCAGTCCATTGACTTGAGTTCTTTCTTTGTCGATCCATGGAATGATCCTGTGTATCTTACTATTGATATGCCCCGTGTGTTCATTCTTTTTACAAGGTTCCTGCTTTTTAGTTTGATCTCTAATATTTCCTTGTCCTCCCAAGGTATTCTCTTCTCATTTTCTCCTTCATTTCTTCCCGTTTTATCGTATCACAGTTGAGAACTCCCAGGTATTTGTATCGATCTTGAGTGGTCAATGCTCTAATCTTCATGCTGCCCAGGAGTTCGATTCCTTTTTCAGCTGCGAGCCTGTCTTTGTGCATTACCATTATTGTCTATTTTTAAAAAATTTCAAACTCCATCTGAATGTCATCACTGTATTCCTTCACTTTGTTGAACAGCGTCTCGAGCTTTTTGCAAATGATTTTATGTCGTGCACGTATATTATTATTATTATCATTATCATTATTATTATTGTTGTTATTATTATTATTATTATTATTATTATTATTATTATTATTTGCAATTTCACACCAGTTGCCTGGTGGTAACTGCTGGAGTTTGAGTGACAGCAAGTCTCCTCAAGTCTCCAGCCCTTCTCTCCTAGTTCTCATAGGCCACAGTAATACTGCGGTTTACAATTTCACACCGGTTGCCCAGTGGTCATTGCTGAAGGCTAAGTGACAATAAGTCTCCTCAGGTCTTCAGCCAACGTCTCTTCTCTCCTTCGCCTATCATTCCAGTGCTGTGGTTCACATTCCCGCTTTCATTTCCCATCCTTTGTTCGGTCACTGTCAACAATTAGTGTTGCAGTCTTTATATTTCTAGCACTTTCCTCAGTATCCGCGCTGTTCCTAGCAGTGGTGTGGTCTGTACAGTCTCAATCTTTCCCTCTATCCCGATCTCCTCCAGTCTCATCCTCAGTGTCTTTGGGAATGTTCCTAGTGCGCCAATTATTATTATTATTATTATTATTATTATTATTATTATTATTATTATAATACCCTGCGTTATTCACCATCTATTGCCGAGTCGTTATCAACAACTTGGGGCAAAAGAAGTGACGTACAACCCCCCCAGTCTTATTTTGTATGTCGCTTTTATTTTCATGTTGCAGTTTTTCCTTTTGCGTTGTACTTTACATCCGTGTACAATAGATGATATTGCTCTTCTCAATACATGGACAGTGCATTGTAAGCCCTATCTTCTAGCTTTCACAGAGAGAAGTGACACCCGGGATTTCGGCGAGATGGTCTTTTAAATGCCCTCCCCGTTGCCTCGACAATAACGGGGGCAGTTCGTGTCTTCAAGGGCCACCTCTTTAGGTTTTTGATTTCAAGATCCGTGTACTTGCGTATTTTCACGAGCTCCTTTACTGCTATATTTCGATCAGAAGGCACACTCATGTCAATTGAAAGGAGAGTTCTTTTACGGTGGTCCTTGGTTACTATGTCTATTTGCATTGACGGTCCTGTCGATATCGATTGCAGTCCAATATTATCGTGGCATTCTACCCTTCAGTTACTGGGGCTGGTTGATATTCATTACAGTTATTGTCCATAGGTATTGGCCCATTCTGCCATGTCTGGACTTATATTCTGTAGGTGTTAAAACAAGACAACCAGATACAAGGTGAAATATTGTTTCTACATACTAGTCACAGAAGCAGCATTTTGGTTCGGCACCGTTTCTATGATATTTACTTGAATGTTTCGAGTATGAACCCCTCTGTCCCGGTTTCAATCCACTACCCCAGAGCAGCTAGTGGGTGTTTTTCTAGTTTACATCAGCCACCCTGCTTTGGAAGGCGTATTGACCATGCAGAGGTTTCTCTCTCCATTTTACTTCAAGCTCTTTATTGCCCTTCTCCTTTGCATGTTACCCCAGTTTTTGTCTGTTATTTTTCATTATGTTCCTCCTTACAATTGCAAGCTTTTTTTTCATCTGGGATTTGGGGTTTGTTTACAACCCGTTCTTTCCAAATTTTGTAGGTATTATTTGTATGCCACGTGCCCGATGGTTTGCCAGGCGAGTAATAAAACGCATACATCACTTCTTTGTAAACCTTATTTGTCTATTTGTCAATTTATTTATTTACATGTTGTTGAGTTTGGGAGGCTTCATCCAAGTTATCATCCAAGTCACCCAAGGAGTTTGTTACAGTTGTATGCTTTTCGGCTCCTGGCTGGTTGGAGCGCGGTCCTTGATGTCCCGGGTGACGACAGATTCAGCATATTTTTTAGTTTGTTTTTCCTTTAGCATAAGGAGTCCAGTTTTATTCTTACTTCCAAAATGCATTTTTATCGTGACACAATTACTGAGCAGGTTGCTCTCCGAGGCTAGTGAGGCCTAACCTCAGTTCCACCCAGGATGTACGGAAGGGGTACCATGGTGGATCGGTTAGGACTGAGCTTCAACAGCCCTTAGCATCGATAGTATTCTCTCTTGGTGAGGGAAAATATGGATATGCGCTACATCGGTGAAGTTAACAGAGGTATTATCTATAGATGTGTCACTATGTTAAAAAAAAGTATATACAACATATGAACATACACATATATACACGTATATCGAGTGCTATGTCTCTTGCTACTGAAAATATGTTAAGATTACACAGTATAGGTATCACGAGTAATGATCATGTGCAAAATGCAAAATGCACGCGGAAATCTCAGGAACACCGATAGGTTTGAGTAATTACCAGGGTCGATTCTCCTTTCATGCGGTCGACTAACAGAAGATCCTTTGTCCAGGCTCTGGGGCCGGGGTATTCTGTCAGTTTATACCAGTTTTACTGAGTTTGAAACCATTGCTTTATATTCAAATCGATGTGTTGCTAGAAGAGTGTTACAAGTCTGTAATTATTTCTCCTTTATTTCTATTCAAGTCTTGACTCCCAATGGGAGATTTCACACAAAAAAATCTCTTTAATTCCTCGGTAGACCAACTATAATACTCAGGGGTACCACTGCTACTTTTCCCCTCATTTGTCGTTGAAAAACAAATTATTCTACTCTTATAGATTTATGGAGTAAAGACAAGTCTATTCAAAAATAGGTTTAAGTTGTTGAATAAAGATTCATATGGATAAAATTAGACACATCATAATTCCTCAATTTATTTGGTCAGTAAAGAATAATGCGTACACATTACTATCTGCTTTTTCAGACCAGTTGCCTGTTGGTCGTCGGTGGAGGCTAAGTGACAGTAAGTCTCTTGCCTTACTCTTATCGTCCTCACACATCACAGCAGCACTGTGGTTTGTACCGTTTCAACGTTCTCCAGATTTCTCATACTCGCTGTCAAGATATCGCTGACGACAGTAAGTCGTAAGTCTTATCCTCTGCAGGATTGGTTGTGGTATTGCAATGGTCTGTATAGTCTCAATCATTCTGCCCCTGGTCATTCTGCCTCTGGTCATCTGGTCATCATGTTAGACCCCACCTTCATATACAGTTGGAGTTGGTGAATCAGTCTGTAGTGCGGTGAATTCATGTTCCGTCTTCTTTCTCCATTCAAGTCTTGGTGAATTTTTCTTTCCTTGTTTTGGGAATTGTGGTTCGTTGCGTATAGTGCAATCCTTTGTCTAGGCCGGTCGGCAAGGGGGGGGGTGGCCCCACCTGGAAATCACTTGGCACCACCGGTGGATGTGATACTGGAACATTTTGCACATTTGGGGCAGTTTTTTTTGTCCATTCTGAGCATCTCTTTTGGTAGGTTTCAGCTACTTTTAGCGTTTTTTTGGACACTCCAAAAAGTAATTTAGCACTTTATGAGTAACACTCTGAACGTAAACTCGCAGACCCTGAACTTGATGGATTTCTCCGCTACAATCATGGCGACAGGCATGCTTTTGTCTAAATCTCTTCAAGTCTTGCTTTTCTGGCTCGTCTTCTTATGCGTATTCCTTCCACTGCAACGGTTACCCCATAATCTTGTAGATATCCCATAGACTTGCATCAGGTCTGTGCAATGTGTTCTACAATAATACTTCGTCTCTGTGCAGTTGGGAGATCTGTGTTTTTTCCTAATCTCCTTTTCCAGGGAGATGTTTTTAGTTCCTTTTGTCCCGGGTTTCTCCTTGCGTCGTAAAGATGTCTATTTTTGCACTGGCGTAGATCAGCTTGTTCAGCTCGGTTGTATTGTTAGTTTGAATATGCTGTAAGAGGCAACTGACATATTCAGTTGATTATTTTACTTTTTTTCCCAGTCCTTGCCCCTAGGGGTAGGTAGTGACTTCTCTTCTTAAATCATTTCTTTTGTATCACGGTTTCTTCATCTTCCGTTGGGGTATCTCAACGTCCCTCTCTTATATTTGGTTTGTATTTCGCTCAGGATTTCTGCTTTTGTCCAAATTTGTTTCTACTTCGTTGTTTATTATGTTAGCTGTGTCGGGAATTCCTCTGTGGGTAGGCCACGTTTTTTTTTCTCCCATAGTCTTCCTGTATCTCTGATAGCCATTCATTTCTCAAGATTTGTTTTACTTGGTCAGCTAGACGCCAATTTGATGCCTCTACCGTGGATTTTTGTCCATTTTGTGAGTATGTGTTCTCTGTAAAGCCTATCAGAAGGTTTGCTTTTAAAGTAGCATCATATAACTGATTTGTTGTCCTCTTTCGTTTATTTTTTTTTTCTTATTTCGGCCAACAGTTGGTATCACTGAAAGCCTTAAGGGGATTACGAATTGAAATGTTGGCCAATAGTTGCTTGGTAACGATTTTATCTCTCTTAAAAGTCATCAGAGTAACACAAAATAGAGTTTTGGCAAGCGATCGTAGCACGACGTCCGCTTTTCTCTTGGAAGACAATAAGGGATCATCTGCCGATTATGACGCACAGATCCTGAATTTGTGCTCAGTTTTAGGGTTATTCTGATTTGGCTATAGTTTTATATCCGTTTGGTCGGTGGTAGCTGTGAGGTAGCACCAGTCCCTGCTGACCAACAGTCGCTCGGTACCGAATGTGTACCTCCTGAAGGTCGATAAAAGGAAGGCAAACCGGTGTTGTAAATTACAGCAATAGTATCAGGCACACATGACAGCGCTGACCCCCTAATGTGATAAAGATAAGATTTTACACAAAGCGATAATTTGAATTCTGTATTGGAAAACCCTTGTGAGCTGTAAAACACAAGCAATTTTGAACTCTTTTACAAAAATGCACAGAAAAAGGCTAGATACAAAGTGTTAGGGAACTGTACTTTTTCTTCTTTATGTTTTAGCTAAAGGTTCGCTAAAAGAGGTTAATGCACGCCTAAACTGCAGAACTGAATAAGACAAACATGGCAGGCTTATGGAACATGACTCTGCGAGGGTTGCAGCATTCAGCGGTTCACTAAAATGTCTGTAATTCGAACCCATGCACATTTCGTGAAACTAGAGACGTAGTAACTGAGGACGAATTATCTAGTAGCAGTTACCCTATTGGTCATAGGTTCGATCCCTGCAGCAGTCCCATTCTCTTTGATAATTTATTATATTTTCGTTGTCAAGGCCAAATGATGCATTAACAGTGTAAGAACAGGAGATAATTTTGAAAAAGGTTTCAATATAATATAACGCAATTTATAATCAATCTGTCGGATCATATATCCATTTCTCAATAACACACACACACACACACATATATATAGCCAATTATTAACTGTGGAAAAAAATTAGGGGATGTATTTGAATTTCCATGAAACGAATTTTAAAGAAAGTGAATTCGTTTCAATTGAAGAGTCCTTAGTTTCAAATGATGGATGAGATGTGTTTTTTTCAGCATATCAGCAAAATTTTACCCGTGAGTGGGAGAGTCTAGTGTTATGGACAGGAAAACAAAAAGTCAATCATATAAGTATATTAACTTGGTATCAGATAATATATTGGGAGATCAGATGTGAATCGTAACCACTAAAAACGGAGAGAAATGTCAGCTTTCTGATCAGTGCTACCCTTATATGTTTTTATTAATATGATCTGTTATCTTAACATAATTAGGTATCAGATCATCAATACTGAGGATTAGACCCACTAACAATGGGCAGCAAGACAAGCTTGCTGATACGACGTGCTCCCTGATCTATTCTTTTTCTTTTGATAAGATCTATTCGTTATTCCCAGTGAAAAAGATTCTCAGATATATTTCTATTGAGATGTTTCCTTTTTTTTAAGAACAGAAAGAGCGCATAGTTTCAAATGTTGGTTAGGAGGTATTTCCATCAGTAAAACTTTCACCCTTGAGTGGAAGAGTCAAGTGCTTCGGATAGCAAACCAAGAAAATCACACTTTCCATTATCAGAGTAGATCATTTGAAATCGTTTTAATTTCTGGAGTTATGTGGGTAATTAAAACATTTTGAAAGTCATGCACATGCGAATTTAATTCAGAAATAGAAAAGGCTTCGACGTATCTGGCATATTCCCTCGGGATGCCACCGATTCGCATGTACAGTAGTTAACCAAAAGTCCGGTGGTTCGAATCAACCCGCAGGCGAAATGCTTTCGTTTTTTGATAAGCATAGTCGCAGTTAAGGGTGAATTTTCTGATGGTGGTGTATACATATTAATGAAAATCTAGATTCATTTGAATTTTCTGTGATACTAGGGTTTTAGTTTTCGACGATTTTAATTTTGCAATTACTTTTGTGAAACTCAACGAATTTTGATAAAACCTTAGTCATTTTTAGTATGCTAATTGTTCTTATTTCGCAAAGTCATGAAAATTGTTCGGAAAAATCCTACATACAAAGACTTTGTATATTGTCGAATCTTTCTTGTACTTTTGGAAGATTGTTGTAAGAAGTTGATACAAGCCTGGATCGGAGGATTAAGACGGCATTGTGCATGCATATGTAACGTGACCACGCGAAAGTCGTATGCTACTGAAAAACAAGGATTTTCCCCATTTTGTAAACATATAACATGGGCCCAGTTTTGCATAAAGCATACAAGGCAGATAAGCGACATCAAATCCCAATAAGTTTATATTTCCACCACCCGATTATCCTGAAATGGTCAATGGAACACGTACAATCTACCTACTCCCGTAAATCATATTCAAAAATGCCTTGTAGTTTACTAAGTACAACGGACGCTATTTAGAATAAATCAATGAATAATAATGATAATGATTCTTCCCTCTTGGGAATTCAGAAAGAATTCATATTGTAAAATTTGCGGTATTTTTTCGGTATTAATAGATATCGAAATATAGTATATAACGATATTTTTGCATGCATAGATCAATTTACACACTCTAGGGGAAGTATAGGAAATATATTAATACATGTAATTGTAAAAGCTTGAAAATCATCGAACAAGGATATTTCAGATAAACGAAAACATTTTAATACAATAGCATAAAATAGCTATTTTTAGTGCCATGTACCCAAATGCAACTAAACCCTATAAAATATGTTCAATTTTGCCACTACATTAATATTTTTTTCTTGATTTCATGTTAAAATATTTTTCAGTGTTTTTTTTTTAAAAAAAACCTTCCCTGTTACATTAACACATTATGCAGGCATGCATTTTTCTTACTGGTTATTAGATAGATTTTTCATGCTATTTTATTTGCAAGTTAAGTCCGTTTTTTTTCTGCTATACTGTACGTAAATATTTCAATGACATTGTATGCTTACTTGTAGAAACACAAATTTTCTTGATATTCACTGTAGAAACAGGAAAGGTCTTATAAGTCAATTTTGCTCCTGCTCGACTGTATCTTCACATTCAATGACGTTAAATCATTATCATCATCAGTCTTTTATTGTTTGTCGTTGGACATAGACTTTTCCAGGATTCTCCAGGCCTCTCTATCATGGGTGCGGCGCCAATACTTTCCGGGTGTGTCTAGTTTCTCCCCATCTCATATTCTGCCGGCCTCGGTTTTGCATGTGATCTCTGGGAATCCATGTTTTGAGTCATGGTGTCCATTGCTTGTCTGCCATTCTTGCAACATGACCAACCCATTGCCATGAGAATTTTTAAATGGATTCTATGATGTCTTGGACTCCTGTTTCTTCCCTTATATTCATTGCTGTCTTGTGATCACTCTGTGTGAGATTGTGCACGATTCTTTCATGTGCACGTTGCATGGATCTCAATTTGAGGGTTAGTCTCTTGGTTAGGTTCCATGTTCCAATTCCATAAGTGACTATCGGAGGGTATGCATTGGTTGCATACTCTTCTTTTTAGGACATGGGATTTTCCTATTCTTGAAGGTTAAGCTTGTTCTGCCAAAGATTTGCCATCCTAGATTGATTCTTCGCTTGATTTCCCCTTCTGTTGATGATTCCGTGGAGAATTGTTGTCCCAGGTAGATGCACTGGTTTACTTTCTCCAGTTTTACGTTTTCGATTCTGATCGCTGCGTGTTTATTTCCGACATGTTGTTACACATCACCTTTGTTTTTCAGAAGTTCATGTGAAGGCCAACTTTCTTGCTTTCTTCATTCTGTTAATCTAGCATTAGTTGGAGATTGTGAAAGTTCTCAGCAAAAAAGGACGATGTCGTCTGCAAATCCTGTAAATACATTCGAATATTTCTCTCAATATTCCTCGTTGAAATGGGAAGGGTCATATGCCTGTGGGTCGCATATGACAACCAAAAATGGTGATTTTTATGCTTAGCTATAAATTTTAGCTTATTCTGGCACAAGGCCATGATAGTGGAGTAATAATTGGAACTCATTAGACTAGATATATTTTCTTGCAAGACTGAGTAGACTTTACAGCGAGGCACCCGAAATATTAATTGAACACGTCTATGTTAGTGGGACACACAATGAGGCTCAAACTCAACACATAGTTGTAGATTTGTCGGTGAGATGAGCTTGCTAATCATTGCTCTACGGCGGAGTATACTTATCAACTAAGCTTAGTTCAGCCTTGTTACAAAGACACACGTGTAGGGCACCCAGTGAGGGTGGAATTCACTATATTAAAGATCAGCCTTGTAAGACAAATTCAATGATCTTTTTGACCTTATTTCATAAGCTTGTTTTAGTCTGACACAAGGCCATACTAGTGGGTCGCCTACTAAGCATTTACTTTGCTGTTTCGAGAGAATTGTTAACAATTAATACAAGTCAATGTGCAATTATTTTCTTAGTCTAGCTTAGTCTGGCATAAGAACACATTAGTGGGTCACCAAGTTTTCGATTAAATCACTTTCATAGTGAATAGGCTTACGAGACGACCTTGATAACAATCGCGTCAAGGTAGGTATTAATAAAGTAAGGATTTTAAATGCTGATTTTCCAAGATAGGCATTCAATTTGGAAGATTACTGCATCACAAGCTTTTTGTCACCTTTTTTTTTTCATTTTACCTGGTGCCATAATTAGTTAAGCCAGGTAGATACAAAGAATATTAGCAATTATACTTTTATTAGTTTCAAATTCATAATCAATTTCCTTGTATTAGGAACCTAACTTAGAGTTCATTTACTGAGCTGAGCTTGGTCACAATTTGTTTCAGTTATGGGCGCAAAACCACAAATATGGGGCACCCTGTGAAGATCTCACCACTCTACAGTAATTGATCTAGAAGACCAGCTTACTAACCACTATACCATAACCAGGCGTCCTAGAAATCTATTGCCGTAACTGTTATGGTTTTGTTAGAAATACGGGTGAATCTAGTCAACCAGTCGTTCCTATACGTTTTTTTGTTATCCCGGCATGAACACGCAGAATGATTGTAGGTGTGGGTGGATAAAGTTTTATGTGGCAATAACCGACTATCAGACAGATTTCTCTTACAGGTTACTGTGATATAAACAGGCTGGTCGATGGAAATTTCTGCATCAGTGTGCAATAAAAAAGCAAACAAAACGAAAAACGTGTTTTATTCTTGTATCATGTACGAGACAACGTCGGTAAACTCATAAGCAGAAGAACCTTATTGAATCTCTTATCAGAAACCATTGGCATCAGATACATTTCAGAATTCGGAATTCGGAATTTGGAATGGATAGTAGATACATAATGCACATCCCAGAACTGGCCATTACTAAATCTCCAAGAGGGCAAATGCTGTGTCGGTGTAACGTAATATTTATGACTAATGTCAAATATTCCTTCAATGAATATTCACATGTAGCTGATAAATTAAGACTATAAATAATGCTCAAACTTGTCTGCTTATTAATAAAGTGGTAAATGAAGTGGGTAAAGGTAGATGATGAAATTATTAGCATACTCAATAGTTCTAGTTGAAGCACATTGCTTCCATGATGGCGGCTGTTTTCGGTGTTAATCATAAATGAATAGAAAGAAATATCAGCAAGCAACAAAGGCACGTCTGACTGATAGGAGAGCTGAACTTAGGTGTGCTGATGACCTCAGCGGAAAAAATTACCCCCCCCAAACTTTTCGTTTTTCAGAACCTCGAGTACAAGTAACCTGTAGTAGTAGTAGTAGTAGTGGTGGTGGTGGTAGTAGTAGTAGTAGTAGTAGTAGTAGTAGTGGTAGAAGTAGAATGCCATGTGATATCATGGTTTCAATCGATGAATCTCTGATTTTCTCTGAGAAATCATGAAAAACAATACGCTGGATAAATCGTTGTCATTATTCCTGTCCAGTGATCACTGTTCATCGTATTAAAAGAGAGGGTTCGTGTTGGGCTGAAGAGCCTACTGTAGCACGATATCAGGCTAGTTTCGCAGACTAATGCGCGAGTGCATTGAGATCATCATCATCATCATCATCATCTCAACGTCCGTCGTTGGACCTTCCCCGCGATTCGGCACTCTTCTCTATCATGGGCGTCGCAGAGCAAGCACTTTCTGAATTTGTCTAGCTCATCTCTCCACCTGATATTCTGCCGGCCTCGGTTGTACATGTGATTTTGGGGGATCCATGTCGTGAGTGGCGATGTCCATCGGTTGTCCACCATTCGTGCAACATGGCCAGCCCACCACCACTTGAGTTTTTTAATGGATTCTATGATGTTTCTGACTCTTGTTTTTCCCCAGGTGTACTGCGCTGTCTTGTGGTCTCTCCATGTAAGGCCCAGCATTATTCTTTCATGTGCACGTTGCATGGTTCTCAATTTGTGGATCTGTGTCTTTGATCCCTGATGTGGTTGTTGCACATGATTTTCGTCTTGCTGAAGTTCATGTATAGGCTGACTTTCTTGCTCTCTTCATTTAATTCATCTAGCATTAGTTGGAGGTCATGTAGGTTATCTGCAAAAAGGGCAATGTCGTCTGCAAATCTGAGGTTGCTCAGATACTCGCCGTTTATTCTAATTCCTTTTCTCTCCCAGTTTAGTCTTCTAAAGTTCATCTTGAGTCAGGCTATGAAGAGTTTGGGTGAGCTGGTATCACCCTGTCACCCTTTTCTGGAGCTGGAAGGGGTCCGAGTCTTTATGTAACCTGATAAAGGAGCTGCTGTGATTGTATATATGTTTCAGTACTTCGACATATACTGGATCTACACCTTGTCGAGTGATGGCCTCCATGACCTTAGGGATTCCTACTGAGTCGAACACCTCCCAGAACTAGACTCACCTATGCTGGATGAATAATCATTAAAAACAAGAGGTGGTCATGTTCTTATTGTGAACTCTGATCACAACTATAATTCTCCCTTTATGAAATATCGGAGGCTTACCAAACAAATGTAGACCGTAGTTTTTTCAAGATTAGTTGTGCTGCCTCCACATTCATTTTCCTATCTTTAATCATCGTATTTCCTGCTTGAAGATTTGGTCAAGTTGTTGCTTGGTCAAATTCTCCTTCGTGACATTTTTTCTCATAGATTTTCTCTTCCATATTTGGGATATAAACAGGATTATCTGTTGAACCTTATGTATCAGTTTGCAATAAACAAACGGGTGGCGTTTCATTACTATATCAGATACGGTGAACTTTTGGTGGAAAGAGAGAGAAAGATCGAAGAAGTGAGAAAGCTTCCTTATTTCAGATCGTCTGCTCACTTCCATTTGCTTGAAAAAGGTAGGGAAGAAAAACCTGAACCTGAATACTGGTGCTAAACTTTATTGGTCGAATTCATGTATGTGTTTCCTGGCAAAATCCATATCAGCGCCTAGCAACATGTCTTTACTTACACCACTCTCTCTTTCTTTAGTTCGTTTGAATGCAAAGACTTAAAGACCCCTACTCTCGGTCTCTCTGTGTCCCTATCTATCCATCTGTGTATGTGTGTGCGTGTGTATCCACTTTGAGAGGTAAAGAAATGGGGGAACATTAAACAGTCTTGTCAATAGAATTTTCTATAACAATGTGCAATAAAATACTTTTTGTTTTATTTCTGTTGCACATACCTGTAAGATAGTGATCTTTTTGTTATATATATATATATATATATATATATATATATATATATCAGCGACGTCGTTTGAAGATCATAGTGGCGTGAACAAGGAACTCGTCTCTCATATTCAGTAACATTACATGTTTGAATGGAAACGGTACACATCACCAGCCACACAGTTCGAGTACACAGATATAGATTTGTGTGTGTGTGTGTGTGTGTGTGTGTGTACTAATATATGTATGTGCTGACACCTACTTATCATAACTCCCTAATTCTATGGACATAATTGGGTAGAGCCTTCATGCTTTGAAAATCAGCATATATCCTGGATTTGAACTCATGATATATCGGACACAATGAAAAATACTCACGCACACCGAGACATAAACACCTGCACGAGTCTTCAGTTATATATACGCAACACGCATGTACATTCGTTGATAGTCGTGGATTTTTTCTTCTTTTTTCTTTTTTGAGATTCCTTCTCTTTTCTGACAGAATTTTTTCTCCGTTGTAATTTTGACTTGCGTAGCGTACACGTGAGTGAATGGATAAATGCATAAACCAAAAAATCTTATGAAAGAGGAAGGGAATTTGGACGACTCACTTGCACGGCGTACATGGTAAAATACATTGATTCATAAAGAAGTTGATTTGAGTTTCTGCTGTAAGATCGTTAGAATATATATATATATATATATATATATATATATATATATATATATATATATATATATATATATGCTTGAAATTAAACTTTAAGAATTTGAGAATAACGTCGTGAGAATGATAAAATAACATTTTTTGTTCAAACTGAATTGAAAACGTTGAATGATTTGTTAAGGATAAGTTCGTCATTCTCGTGACAATATCCTTCCTTCATTCTTTCCATGAGAGAAATCCAAGTAATAAAATTTATTTCGGTTAATTATAAATACCGTGTTCTAACGGGAATTTTAAAAGTAATCAAATCAAAACTAAAAATAATCCTCCTCCCTTGATGAATGGATAAACTGAAAACACGTGTTGGGTGTTTTCTCTCCCAAATCTTAAAATTATTTCAAGCATGATTCTCTCCTGTGCACGTTGCATGTTTTGGTTCCATGTATTGGCTGAGGAGAATGCAGTGGTTGCAGACCATATATATATATATATATATATATATATATATATATATATATATATATATATATATATATCCTAACCTACCCACACAATCTAACACCAAAGAACTTCCTTCCTACCCTGACACCTTATATCCTCTCCAAGACCCACTGCTGCTGGTAAACCGTAGACTTAATCACTGGCTGAACTTTCTCTC
The DNA here is from genome assembly GCA_963457665.1 of Thysanoteuthis rhombus. Classification (NCBI taxonomy): domain Eukaryota; kingdom Metazoa; phylum Mollusca; class Cephalopoda; order Oegopsida; family Thysanoteuthidae; genus Thysanoteuthis; species Thysanoteuthis major. The sequence continues at coordinate 27,422,196 of OY735215.1, forward strand.
ACACAACAGGATACCCCCAGCAGATGGGATACCATTTTTTAATCCCAAAACAAAGCTCTTGATGATGGACTCATGCTCCACATCAAACCTATAACCTCTAAAAGTCCACACATACAGCACACACTACTGAAGATGGGAATACCTCCCGAAACATGTCTAGACCATTAATGAAAACATTTACAGATAAATAAGCCTAACTTCCATACACTTTACTCCCTAGTCGGTCTCACTCTCTATAATTCAAATAATGTGTATGTATATATATATACATATATATATATATATATATATATATATATATATATATATATATATATATATATATATATATATATACACACACATATATGTATATATATATATACACATATATATGTGTATGTGTGTGTGTGTGCGTGTGTGTGTGTATGTGCATAAAATTCACAACCCTATACATTGAAAAGGATATCAAATATTTATACAAACGTTAATTGCTATCCGTCCATGTCAAAGTATTTACGCACAAACATTCAAGAATCTTCTGTGGTACACCATCATCCTCCATACACAGACACAATCTTGCAGACGCACACATTCAGTTACACTTATGGATATATTCTCAATATTTCATCTTAATGAGTCGAATCATCAACACGGAAGAAGAAAGTACTCTAATTAGAACATTAATTTTGTTCAATGGCTCATTACATACCCCCGGTCTTGTGTTCTTAGCACGCTCACACGCATGCGTGCACACACACACACACACACACACACACACATACAAGCATACATACAAGTATATACATATATGTATATGTGTGTCCGTGTATAATTGTGTAGTTTGTTGGATTTTGTTAATCTAGTTCATTAAATTAGTTTTACAGCTAATAAAGCAAAAGAAAAAAAACACAAAAAATTTAAAAAATTAATATTTCTTTAATTAATGGGAATTGATTCTTATACCAAGAAAACTTCAATAATTACTCTGTAATCTTATCTATCTATCTATCCATCCATCTATCTATCTCTCTATCTATCTATCTATCTATCTATTGAACAAACGTAGCCATCAAGATATCGAAGGGATCCATCCTTCTTATATGTATGTGTTTGGCTATTTTTGCGCTCCTGGTCATACCGTTTTGTTTACAGACCTCAAAATTGTCATCCATATTTCCCCCCCTTTCAAAAAAAATTGTTGGGAAAAAGAGCTTTTTTTGCGACCAAACATCCACCCACCCAGAAATATGTACGAGTTCCGACTCCAAAACGGGGTTTTTCTATCGATTTGCAATCCCATGAGAGGATGGATAAATACCGATTGTGTAGCGCCGCCAATCTCACTCAAGCTGAACATGGCATGTATTCGAAATTCAATATTAGAATGCCGGTTCTTTCTCGCCTCCCGAAACCTTATCGCTCAAGGTTGATGCAAATCGCAAGTGATTACTTGAAAGTCAAGTATATAAATCTGAACGAATTTACATAAACACATAAATTGATGGATGAATTGAAAGGCGAGCAGAAACCCTGGCAAAAAGACCAACTCAAACGGAAATTCTATCATAAAGTCTGACACACATTCATAAATAAATCAGGGGAAAAAAAATCTACGAATCAGGAGAGACAGGGAGAGATTGTCAGAAGGGCCAAGAAGAAAGCTACAAGTTATTCTCAAAGATAGACAAGCCACAAGAAAGATTATAACAAACTGACAGGCGGGCAGTCAATTAGATTTCCAAGAGCAATTTATTTATTCATTTTTTTGTTGTTGGGGAGGTAGGGATTGGGGTTGGGGAGCTGAGGTTTGGGACTTTTCATTTGATTTCCTGCTCATATTTTTGAAGGAATCATTCCTTCCGATAGATTTTGACGTGAAAAATAGCATTTCAAAGTACGGTTAAGAAATCAAAACAAAAATTAATAAATGAAAAAAAAAGAAAAATGAAATATGGAAATAAAGAAAATAAGAATTTGAAAAAAGGAGGGAGATATGCACAGAAATCAATTTGATACTGAAAAATCGTAAAAAAAAAAATCTAATAATGAGAAAGAAATAATAAAAAAATATTTGTTTTTATCAAAATGTAAAAAAAAAAAAAAGCAAGTATTATGAAAAATGTTTCGAGATGATGTTGAAGTGATTGTCAGGAATGGAACCTTGCACTTTTTTTGGGGAGGCTGGTCTTTTCATGTAGACACGTGACAAGTGCCACACACACTTCCGGCACAAACCACCTTTCTTCACAATTTTTCCCGCTATTTTCAAAAAAAAAAAAAAAAAAAAATTCACTTTCATTTTCATGGGCATCTCTACTTTTGCTTCCCTTTCAATTAGTCTCTCCCTCCAAGAAGACCATTCCAGTATTTCTGACATATGCACGTAGAATGGCAAACTCAACGTATAGACGAACACTGGATTGTATTGACACACATGTTCACACATTCGCACATACACTTTTTCATACCAACACACACACACACACACATACACACACAAACACACACACACACACACACACATATATATATATATATATATATTTATATATACATACATATATATACATATATATATATATATATATATATATATTATCATCATGATCAGTCTTTTAACGTCCGTCGTTGGACATACACCTTCCCCAGGATTCGCCACAATTCCCTATCATGGGCATCGCGGAGCCTGTATTTCCTGAATTTGTCAAGTTCATCTCTCCATCTTGTGTTCTGTCGGCCTCGGTTTATTGATGTAATTTGACTACCAATCAGAGAGTACACTTTGCATTTATAAACAGACACTAACCTGTATGCTTACTCACCTATTGTTTCAGCTTATGTACACTGTGACTATAGCAATCACAACGATCGAGCTCGTCATTCTTCAGAGATGGTGCAGGTTTTTTTTCTTCAAAGCATCGCATCCTCGTGGTTTGTCAATCACTTCCTTCAGTTTCCGAGATTCAGCATCCAATGTCTTCTGGCTTTTCCCCCATTGAAAGAGACGAGATTACAGATAGGGGACAAGATTGAGGGGAACGTGAAGAGGCAATTGACGATGACCTTTTGAAGAGTGGAACTGACTCTAGGATAAGTGTATGGAGTTCCAAGGGGGTACTCTGAACCGGACTAAGAGGCCCTTGCTGTAGGTAAGCTATTTTTTTCGTAAATGTTAAATGATTAGATGTTTTCTGGAGGGACCTCTTATTCATACATAAATACAAACGCACATGTATATATATATACATATACATATGCATGAGCAGCATATGAATGTATATATGATATGCGTGTGTTTGTGTGTGTGTGTGTGTGTGTGTGTGTGTTGAGTACTCCTTAAATGAAATGCCTGGAACCAGAAGAGTTCTGGACATAGGAATGGTTCGGATTTCAGAATATTTGCGCATAAAAGACACATACAATGGGGATCGGGCTTGTAATCTTATCAAATCTATGTTCATCCCCCATTAAGTTGATAATGTACAAAAAGCTGCTGTTGATCTTTTGTTAGAGTAAATTTTAAAATCATTTTAAAAACTGTTACATTCAATTTCCCTTGTTTACTGGAATTTTTCCCAAGCTGCTAAATAGTTTGGGCTTTTGGTGTGATTTGGTTTTCGGAGTTTTGGAGTTTCGGAATTTAAGAGATACTCAATACAAACCTACGGACGGAATGGTGCGAAATTAACATTTTTACGAAAGTTGCATATTTATACTCATCCACACAAGCAACTTTATCAACACGTAAACTGGGTTACATTTGTGCACACAAAGATGGAGGAGATGTGTAAGCGGAAGCTCTTACGCACTCATGCGCAGATAAGAACTCTACATGCAAGCATTTCCGTTTCCTCATGCCTAACGGACATCTTGACCAGAATTAACTCACATTTTAGGGCATGCTCTTTCGAAACTTGACACTTTCCTTCGACATTTTACGACCAAAAAGCTTCCCATTCGTGTCTTTATGAAAAAAAACCCCTCGTTCCTATTCTTCCCCGAACCAGTATAAACGTTGAGAATAATGAAAAAAAAAAAAAAAAACGGATAAGGGAAGCGGACTATTTATTCTATTTTGCTGGTGTTTTAATTCGGCAGGACCAATTCATCTTGTATGTCAGTGATGAGAACTTATTTGGAGATAAATCCAGCTAGTTCCATGGGAACATACAAAATCAGTTGTAAACAAACTCAGAATCACACGAAAAACAATGCTAGAAAATGACTCCTAGAGATAGAAAAAGATCAGCGGAGATCCGTGGGCAGACCAAAGTGAAAAATATGATAGACATACTGATGTGACAAAAATGGAGATGGGCAGGACAGATAGCAAGAGGGAAGGATATCGGATGGTGGAAAACAGTTAATAGACTGGTGCCCACGGGACGCAGTGAGACAAGACAAAGCGTAAGATGGGGAGCTGACATAGCGTTATAGCAAAGGCTAGTACATTCACTATCAACATGGAAGAAGCTGAGAAAGTCCACTTTTTATTTGTGGACTGATGATGGCTGATGATCATGACATATTTCGGGGACAAGCGTGTATGCAACTAACAAAATGACGCTTTACAGTCTTCTCGAAAATTACATATCGTTAGCTTATATACTGAGCATCGTGAGTTTTCCTTTACAAAATATTTAATCGTTTTCAGACTACAGGAAGATAACGTTTGCCAACAAACAATAATTTTATATAAAATAACACTCTTCTGTCAGTAACAATTGTCTTGTATCCTAACCGCTGTCATTCCTATTTTATCTCATTTACTTTCTATCACGAATTATTCTGAAATGCATTTCTATAGTAACATCATTTACAACTCATGAAATAAAACATTGCCAGAAAGAATAATTATGCGGATAATAGCCTTATTCAGTCAATAAAGCCTACCTTAATTCCTGACCTCAAGATAATAGTTTCTGTAGTAAAATAAGTTGCAATGCGTTTTCTATTGTAAAATGATTCATAATGTATTTCTACTGTAAAACACTGCCTCTGAACAATTATGCATCTCATAGCTGTATGCAATCAGTGATGTTTGCAATATTCCCTTTGCACCGACATCTTTTTTTTCTCATTTGCCAGGCTTTTATATAGTAAAATCTTTCACTGGTAAATCCTTCAAAGTTTGGAGGTTTCATTTTCATTTTCATTTTCAAACTATCGAGCCAAACTATCGACCCAAACTGGCAACAGCTTTTTTCAGTTCTCAAGTCAGTCTGGCTAGTTGGCTGGCTAGCTGACTATTATGTGTATCACGCTTACAGGCCACATTAATCGAGCTAGAGGGCTGAAATTTGAAACATTCACTCATTATATCTAAGAATTTTCTTTTCCATAAAATCTCTTAATAGGTTTTTAGTGAGGCAGGGGGTCAATTCGCAATGTGAGTTAATGTTAAATTGGTCCATTAGTTTGTGTCCAGCAGCATTTACACTTGTTTGCTTTTTTTTAAATTTCAGATTTTCTTAGATATCACCATCCAACAAGAGGCGAGAGAAGTTATCCATTGATCACACCTTTTCCAATTTTTAGTTGATCGCCCCAAACACGACACGCTGTCTAAAGCAATATAAAGAACGAGACGGCTTCTACTGAGCGACCAATTGGACCTGCGTTTAAATATTTGTTCATTATGTCTTCTTCTTTGTAGAATTCCTACGGGAAAAAAAGATTGTTCACATGAAGATCATTTGGTAGAGTTTTAGGAAACCAGCGGTTGTCGAACTTACAAGGCAAGATTAACCAGGAAAGGTGGCTTTACGGTAGGTGTCTAAAAACGACTGTATGTGTTTGAGTGTAGTTGTTAGTGCCTACCTGCCCATTGAATAAATATCGTCGCTTCATTTAACGTGCAAGAAATTGCTGAATTTGTTATAAATGGTAGAGAACTACCAAAAGAATTATTTTAGCTTTCTTTTCTTCCTTTTGGAAGCTCTTCCACTTCCTTTCTTTTCTTTCGTTGCTTTGGCTTATCTTTGTAGTTTTTAAGTATTTAGCTTTTTAACGAAGCTTCTTCTTTCTTTTTCTCCCCTCTTTCATTTATTCTTCTTTCTTTCTTTATTCATTTATTTATTTCCTTCTTTCTCTTCATTGTTTAACGTAAAGGTTTTTAGCCTTTCATGAAGATTTTTTACTTTCTTCCTTTCTTTCTTTCTTTCTTTCTTTCTTTCTCCATCCCTTCTCTCCCTTATTTATCGTCTTTTCTGTATCTGTTTCTTTTCTTTCTTTTCTTTTGTTAACCTTTAGGTTTTTTAAAAGTTTTTTTTTGATAAAGGTTCTATTTCTTCTTTTTCTCTCTCCCTCCCTTTTCTTGATTCTTTCCCTCTTCCTTTTCTTCTGTCTCTTTTTCTTTCCATCTCTCATCTTTCTCCTCTTTCTTTTCATCATCCTTTCTGTATTTGTTTCTTTTCTTTCTTTTCTTTTGTTAACCTTTAGGTTTTTTTTAGTTTTTTTTAATAAAGGTTCTTTTTCTTCTTTTTTTTCTCTCCCTCCCTTTTCTTGATTCTTTCTCTCTTTCTTTTCTTCTGTCTTTTTTTCTTTCCATCTCTCATCTTTCTCTTCTTTCTTTTTATCGTTCTTTCTGTATTTGTTTCATTTCTTTCTTTTCTTTTGTTCTTCTCTGTGTGTATTCTTTTTACTGTTTTTCTTTTCTAACAAAGGTTCCTTTCTGTCTTTCTTTCTTTCTTTTTTTCTTCTGGTGCATTTGTTCGTGAAAGATCAGGAATCAATCGCGTGCAGTTAGACCGGGTCTTCATGACGGAAGCCTTTTTAATAACGAACTTGTCCGTCCGAATTCCCGCGCCGTAATCAACGCTTTCACTCAGCTGGCAAATGGAGCATGGCAGCACGATTTTCAAAAACGAAAGTGGCGGGAATCGTGCATATTACAAAGGGAGGAGGACAACACACACACACACACACACTTACTCGCTCTCTCTCTCTCTATCTCTCTCCCTCACACACACATACACATGTGCAGACAATTGCACGCCTGCACGCACGCACGCACGCACACATATATACACAGACAAATGCTCTCTCACACACAGACAGACAAATGCAAGTACCCACACACACATACACACACGCACAGACAAATAAGGAAACAGAACTCAAATTTCGGCTCTTGCTGTTAACACGTTCACTGCCACACGACTCACATGTGCATCTAAAGCAATGTTGTGTATAGCTTCTAATGCACATATCTATCTGTTCCAACGCCAATATAAGCAGTTACGATAACTCACTTTCTGCTTTGCGGCACTGAATAGGGGACGTGATTTTCTTTTCATTGGACTGTATGTTGCGGTATTCAAAGTAGTAGTGAACGTGTTAATATTCAGTTAGTACTAACGCTGGCGCCATTGGCAAAGGCATGAACCGATATTCCTTGGTTCAGTCCAACCATCAGATATATTGAGGGTAGACGAGCAAGAAAGTGGGTAAGTGTGTACTCTTGGCAAACCACTCACAAATAACTATCCCCCGGCCAGTGGTTAACAGCCAAGGAGTTATTCCCCCTTGGGGTGAATTTCAAAATTCTAGAAGGGGAATTTTACTCCATTCAAAATACATGTACACGCAGCTTGGGTATTCTTGTAAATTGTTACGTCCCTGACTGACCTATTTTTCAAAATGGAATCGTCTGAACACAATACATAGATAACAGTTGAGAAAGAAATAAGAGAGTAGTAATAAAAAAAAGGGACATTCCTGTTGCCATGGAGATCTCAGATTTTTAGATAATTTTCTTCAAACTTTGTTACTCGAATGAATCTTATGTACTGGCGATGGAATGAAGCTAGCATTGACTATAAACACATGGGAGGATAAACACACACGCACACACACACACACACACACACACACACATATATATATATATATATATATATATATGCACCTGCATATATATCGAGAAAACTACAAAGTAGGAAACGAATATCTTACAAATCTGAGCGAATATATACACACACACACATCTATGCATAAACATATCAATATAGACAAACGTATACTTTTTCAGGACCTAGTAAGTCATCGGGATGCAATGTAAGTCCTTGACTTCTGGGTGCCATTGTGTTACTTACCGGTCCCCACCTTCTTTTCAAATAACATGCGACAGTTTGTACTGGGTTACATGGTATAAGTAGTGGGGAGTGATCTCCGACTTGATTTATTGGAAAATGTGGATCCATGCCTTCCTCGAGAATATCATTGGGAAGTTTGTGGAAGGTACCCAAACCAGAACTCTATGGCCCGATTCCATTTTCTGTGTTGTCGTTCTCAACAACTATACCATCTCTGTATTTTAACATACATTCCCTTGTGAATACCAAACACACACAAAAGCACTCTTGCATCTGTATACAAATGCACTTACCTAAAAGAGAAATTTCCTGTCCTCATTAAGGACTGTTCTTCTGCACACACATGGGTACTTCAAAATGTTTTGGGGACTTGGATATGTGAGCAAACCTATACAGATAAAATATTCATATTCATAAATCTGAATATACTGATTTTCAAAACAAGCATTGTCAACAGGAGGCTCAGTCATTTTGTGTAATTGTAAAATCTAGATACATAAAGGGTATACATTTTTCTGTCTATCTGTCTCTCTCTATATATATTGTATACAAACATATACATACAAAGACATACAATAAGGAAATAGACACCATCAATTTTGGTTAAACTTTATTCGAGCATTTACAGTGCATAATGAAGTTTTGACTTATTTTTAGCCTTTTTAAGAGCCACAATTTTGCATTAGAGTAATAACAACTGGAATGGTAGTTTGGGGTATTGCTTGGCATAAGAGATTCAGTAAATCTGAACGAATCGCTGGCCTCTTAGAGTAATTACGCAAGTTCTGAAATTGTCCACACATATTCAACGCGATTCAGTATCTGGGAATTTAGCATATCTTAATTTGTTCGAAAAAAACACTCATGATTTTCTTAGATTCTAAGGGCTTACAGCTCATCTCGATTGCCCATCCATACCTCTTCTTGATATTTGCAGTAATTAAAAGGGGCTGCCTCGTGGCTACTTGCCCATTATAATCAAATTAATGCAGATAATCTTTTGTTGTTCTTGGGTTGGTTTGAAATTTCTCTGACACTCCTGAAGCTTTTGAACGGGTGTTGTTCTCAACATAAAACCGAGGTTGTCTATTTACTTCTTGCATGGCTCTGCATATATATATATATATATATATATATATATATATATATATATATATATATGTGTGTGTGTGTGTATGTGTGTGTGAGAAAGAGAGAAAATGAGAGTGAAACGGTAAGGGTCTAAGGAGAGCATTCACATGCGCACGTCTTTAAATACATGTTGAAAGTATATCCGGCCAGTGTACTTTGTTGTCCAAATTTCAGCTAACCATTCAAATTTATCTTTGCGCTTTGCCGCCCGAGAGAGTCGACCGGACCCTTTTTAGTTGACTTGAAGCCGTTTCTCAGGGTGGCGGGAAAAAAAGGGGTGGGAAACGTGTGCAACTGCTACAGAGTGCAACGGACTGCTTTAATCTCGAAAGCTCCACAGAGAAGGTGAAAAGTGGCGAAGCGGAGAGGAAAGTAGAATTTGATGGGTAAACTGAGAGGAAACCGTGTGGCGAGGAGAAGGTCGTTTGGGCGAAGAAGGGAACGCGGCACGGAATGTTAAAAACAGTGGCAAGCCTTCACTTGGGTGCTGAATACGAGCCAAATCGCACACGGCCTTTTGTGCGCTGATAAATATAAACAAATCCATTGGGATCTTCTTTAGACGTCTAAGAATTACAGGAAAAGAGGCGAAGGGTTATGTAAACTGAGAAATAGTAAATAGATTATATGTACGAGAGAGAGTGAGAGAGAGAGAGGAAGAAGATGTGCTGATTTTTGTCAGCACATCTGCTCTCTCTCTCACTTTCTTGTACATGATCTATTTATTATTAGAACGACACAAGGGCCAAATGATGGGAAACGATAGGATAGGAAGATTGTCTTGTGTCAATCCCCCAAGTGGGGAGGGTCTGTCTGATTTGAGTTTTCGAAATCCTGTTTTTACCTCGGCTCGGACATCGATCACTGAGGCTTGTGAAATGTTTCCAGCTATCTCTGCTACAAGGCAGATCACAATGACAGACTCTATTGAAATGCATACGACACCTGATTGCATGAATGAATCTAGGAAGATTGTGTTGCCCCTATCCATTAAGAGGGAAAGGCGTGCCTGCTTCGTATAATCGCATACGAAATCCTGGCTTTTAATAGAGCTCACTCCCCTACTAGTATCAGTAGGAGATATGGAACTTCCCTAGTCACAAAACAGGTCGCGACCGTCAAAGGAATATTACATACGGGGTCTATCCGGAAAGTGTCCATCCGTTTAATATTAATGAGAAGATAGCCTACCTAGGGCAATGATGCGTCTCCTCCCTCCAAAGTATTCATCTTCGGGGCTCACACACTTATCCCAGCGCACTGTTCACTTTTCAAAGCAGCCTACAAAGTCCTCTTTCGGGTCGCCATCAGCTGCCTTGCACATTCTCCTTAATCTCCCCTATCAACAATGGTTTTTAAGGGGCATTATTTGAACTTCTGTGCCCAGTTGATGTCTTGATGGCTCAACTTGCGAAGCAGACCGGACTAAACGGTGCTTCCCTAAGCTACGGGGATGTGGGTTCGAACCCCATTTATGGCTTATTCTTCATTTTCCGATCAACACTATTTACTCACTGCTGGAGGATAACTGGACTGAGCAAAAAGTTGCGATAAAAAGTAATTGTATTAAGATGAAACAAAAAGGAGTAGGAAAACAAACAAACAAACATATGTAATGTAATAATGATTTGATCAAAAAAAAAGGGGGGGGAAATGTATTAAATACTAGAATCATCACAATGCAAACAACGGAAGGAAGGATTTGTTTAAGAGCTCAATGGGTGAAACAGGCAGGGATCGATGGTACTTCCCCTGGCTACAGGGGATGTGGGTTCGATATCTACTAATGCCTATTCATTATCATGTAATCAACGCTATTTACTCACTACGGCAGGTGTAATTGCAAAAAAGATGCGATAAAAAGCATTAAATGAAATTGACTTAAGGTAGAAAATAGTAAAAATGATTAAAATAATGATGGTTTATAATACCTTATCTAATTAAAATATAAAACCAGAAAAATATATTGAATACTGTAACTACCAGAGCGTGAACGGATGGCTGCATACTTGCTGATCTACTAGTTCAGTCCTTGGGAATCTGACAGTCACACAGCATAGAAGCTCACAATACCGTAACACTGATTGGTTGCTAAATTACATCAAGGCCACGCAACCGGTTCTCGAGATATTTGAAAAGGCTGGATACTCTCCAGACAGGTCTCATATTTTTTATTTCATTTTAAAAGGCCTTTTTCTCATAGTTTGATTCTTCTGGCATTTACTATGCTTTGTTTAGTCTGCTACAAGGCCAAGCGTATGGGGCAATCAGTATCGAACTCACTGTAGTTGTAGCAATGATATTTTGTGACCTCTAGTGACCCCCGGCATTGTTTTCTTTCAAATAGGCAGGCCTGCCTTATTTCTTAATCAGCATTAAAAATCTCAGCTCTTGTCTGGGCTTGAAAACTTCTTGTATCAGTGGGAAATACGTGCCTATCACCGTCACCAGTGAATGTTGATGAGTCATTCTGGCCTTCAACACCTGCAGTCTATGTTCGATCCCAGATAAAAGCCAAAATTTCAAATCTTAATTTATGTTTCAGGATGGTGGCCTCTCTCCACTTTTCAAGATTCTAACGATGCGATGTTGCTATCGCCAGCATTTAGCACGTTCATATTCTTATAAGATTTGAAGTAATAAGTACAGATAGTACTTCCTTATTTCACTGAGAGGTATACAGTCAGAGTTAGTACTCTATTATTTCATGGTACCTTTAGTGGCCAGCGTTTCAAATGCTGATGAAAGGCAGGCACACATTTCCAGTAGATTTTATTCAAATCTTACTATACATCACAACGCAAAAAAAACCTGCGATAAAAAGCAAGCTTGATTTTTTGAATACAAAAACACTACTGCGAAATGCTTGTGTAGAACCAGACCCCCATTGCTGACGTCATACTTCGCCTCTCTGTTTTTTTTCCTACTCGTTTTTTTTCAGGATTACACTTCTTTGAGAGTCTAGTCTCTTCATCTTTTTTTGACTAGAGACGACCTGCTTGTTATCCGACTTTCATCAGAATAAATGTTCGTCTTCATTCTGCATCATTTCTTGTCCTCAAATTTCGCCCTTTCAAGTATTTACAAGAACTATCCCTCAAAAGCAATAAATCTCAACGCTTGTTTGTTCTCCCCGGTATTCTTCCGCCGATAGAACAAGTGACATTGTATCCGGATTCGGTTAGTGTCCTATCACCTCGGCTAGTGTTTGCCTTCCTTTGATGATCGTCTTTAATCTCACTCCGATTTCTCATGTACTACCTTCCCGTCTTTCGCCATGGAAGAGCTAATCACCAACAGCCCGATGGTTAGTTAGCAAGACGTTCAAACGGAAGCCTTGGGCAAAAGAAGCATCGGACCAGAGGAGAGCGTCCAGTAGCTAACGACCTATCAGTGTCCTCCGTAATTGTCAGAGGCATCTGTTAGGTTCTTTTACTATCTCCAGTCAATCTCTTGGTTTGACTCTCCACTACTTTAGTCTTGTCGGTCGTGATAGTAGCGAGCGCCCCGTGCTGAGAAGGTGGGTGGTGCTCATTTGCTAAGCTACAGACTGTGCTCTCGTCTCAAAACAAATGAAGAAGAAGAGGAAAAAATACGGCGAGGATGAGTGAATTTGTTGCCATTAGCTTCTTATGGTATCTGGGTAACAACGGCCGGGGGTTGTTTTCTGACATATTAGACATAGCATGTTTGCTTTTCTATATGGAGATGGAGCCTCGTGTTTTCTAGCAACGCTATCGGCCATCATAGTCAAGCAGGCTTATCAAGCAAGTTAGGGAAATAAAATAATACTCAAATTGATTGATGGAGGGAGCTGAGGAAGAACAGGGAGTCATCGGTGAATTAAAACGATGTATACATACGGTAATATATATATATATATATATATATATATATATATATATATATATATATATATATATATATATCTCGAGAGAAAGAGAGAGAAAAATAGAGAGAGAGAAAGAGAAAAAGAGAGAGGGAGAGAGAAAGAGTCATAGATGATGTTATAGAATGAGTAGGAACCATCACAGAAAGAGAGAAAATAAACTAGCAAAAGAAGATGAAGAAAAAGAGATAGGGAGGGAGAAAAGGGAAGAGGGAGAGAAAGGGAGAAAAGAGAAGGGAGACAGGATGACAACTAAAAAAAAAGTCTGGTTAGTAACAAGACCATAGACTTTTGGCAGCATGTCGCGTTTGGGGTTGATCAATTATTGAAAAAAATTGAAAAGAGGATGATCAATGAGTGTTACTTTTCTCGCTTTTTATTGGGCAGTGATCTCTAAAAAGGTTCGAAATCAAAAAAGAACAAGCGTTGATGCTGTCGGCCCCAAACTAAGGGGTTGATTTAGCATAAACTTACATTGTGAATCGAAAACCCACTGGAAACCGGTTTAGGTGGAGAATTTTCAAAAACCAAAAACGACCGGTTTTCTAATGCTAAGGCGTAGATGTTAAAACTTTCAGCTCTCAGAAAAAAGAGGGAGAGTTGGTTAGCAGATGGGGGGGGGAGAAATGCGTTAGAAATTAAATTGGATGTCCATAACTAATGTCTTCGTATTGATTAACGTGAATAAGAAAAAAATATTCGTTAATATATATACATATCCTAATAAAAGTTAACCATGAACGTGTCTGTCTGTTTGCCAGTCTGCCTTTCTCCGTCTCAGTGTCTGTTTATTTATCCATCAATATATATATATATATATATATATATATATATATATATATATATATATATATAAAAGTGTGTATGTGTGTGAATGTGCATGGACGAAGAAGTGAAAGAACGTGTGGAAGGAATTAGATAATAAAAAGCGGCGAAATTGCAGGACGAAGGTCATCAGTAACAATCATGGGCCTCTCCTAATGGAGCTGATACAACAATACGAAGCGTTGATAGATTTTGAATGTGCGCTGTACAGTCATAAAGGGACGATCCATAGCGAACATTGTTTGCTAAATGACCAGCAACAGTTCCTAAACAAATGGCAATAAAATGGTGGCGTTTCCCAGCAGACGATAGCAAATTTGAGATTTTGTCAGCAGTATTCTGTCAATCGACCGAAAAAGAACGTCTGACAATATCGAATTCGGATAACGAGTACGCGGAAGCAGACCCATCCAAAGCCGGTAATAGGTCCAGGTCAGATAAGAAATATATGCCCAATTTCAAGCTGCTCATTAAGTACTTTTGTAATCAGTGCTAAATATATTCCAGTTATATATAGTTATATACATGTGCGTGTAGTGTACATAATGGACTTGAAAGTAACAGAACATAATAAAAAAAAAACTATAATGAATTATAAAAAAATAATGGCAACTAATTTTATTCTTTACCAGCAGGGATATCCGGCATTGCCCCTGGGGGATGAATACAAATATAACCAAATAGGAGAAATATGTACTTTGATATAGCCCTTCCACAGCATATGAAAGAGAAGAAAACTCGATTATTTACAGTATATAGACGTGAAAAAAATAGTTGAAACAGAATTAATATTTTGGCGCGCAAGAAAGAACAAATGGTATTGCTTTTTGGATATACGACATAAGTATTTTGTTCCATTGGGTGCCATAATCAGAAGTTGATTGGAGTCTGACCGTAGAACAATCAATATAGAGCTGTTCATGAGAAAAGCATCGAGAGGTCAGGTAAAGGTCTTGTCACAATTTTTAGAAATGTCTTCAGGTGACCTCTAGTGACCCCCAGTATTAACCCCACACTGCATCTCATATTCGCCCGGTAAAGATGTACCCAATGCAAATTTTCTGCATCATAGGTACACTATTGTGGCCAAAAACTTGCTAGAAATGATCAGAAAACGATATATCGTGACTTCACACAACCATGATGCCACAATCAAATTCCTAAATACTTAGGTCGTGAAATAATTTAATTCTGTTTCAGTTTCATAGGTGCAGAATTGTACCCAACGAACGTGCTAGAAATGACCTTTGATGACTTCAGAGGTCAACTCCTTTTACTGCATAAGACTTTCTCCATGGAAAGTGTCATAGGTGCTAAATCATGCCAAGGAAATTGAAAAGTTTCTTTTGAAATTACCAAAATCGACATCTGGTGAACTTGGATGACCTCAGAAATCAATTTCACGAAGATTGCTATCTCTGCTGTGGGAAGATATACCCATATAGAACATATCAAAATTTTGGTGCAAAATTATGGCCCGCAATTCTGAAAATCGACTAGAAATTCCAGAAGTGACTTCAAGGTCAAATGATCCTAGAGGTAAACTCTGCATCGCCAATCACTTTTGCCACGGAAATATGTACGCCTATGCCCAATTTCAATTTCAGAGGGGGCTAAATTGTTGCCAAGCATTTGAAATTACCTCCAGTGACCTCAAGCATACTCCAAAATCAAACTCACATAGCCTATGTGGTAAGTTGACCTCTCCCTTGTCTACATGCAGGATATTTCGATAGGTCACGTAGTTTTTGCAGAGAAGAGGCACTAATAAACAGACAAGAGGCTCAGATATTAGTATAGTTGATTTTGTTAACGTTTTTGACGAAATGACTTGACCGATAATAATAATAATAATAGTAATAATAATAATAATAATAAAAATAATAATAATTATAATGAAGCATGATGTTCTTCCATTGTAGTCCTCATGACGTATTTTAATTTCGGTTTTCATTTGTTTGAGATCTTTGCTCATTATCATTCATTAGAAAAATGAAGTTAATGATATATATACATATATGCATGGATATATGATTATGATATATATGTATATATGCGTGTGTGTCTGATGCATGGATGGTAGATGATCTGACAAAATGTTGGTGAAATGACAATACGTAGGTGAAGAGAAATTTCAAGGGAAAAATAGGTGTTACATCTCGAAGATCACGTGGGCAAGTTCAGGTGCATTTCGATTGTAACCAACCACCTTTTTTTCAGAGAACTTGCAGCAGTTGCAGAGAAGACTGCATGTTGTTTACATGATTGAGATATGAGGAATGAAATGAAGAGATTTCTGTGTTATGTATAGGAATTGGAGGGGAAGTGTTTCTATCCATGTCTGTGAGAATAAAGTTGGTCTGAAATAAGAAGGGTCTGTGAGAGGAGGGGATCAAAAGATGTTTATATCTGTATCAGTAAGTATCAGGCTTATCTGGGACCCTATCACACACACACACACACACACACACACACACACACACATATATATATATATATAGGAGATACCTACGGAAATTTACTGGCCGTTTTGAATAACCCAAGAACCGGTTGGGTTACTTTGTAACGTTAACCAATCAAAGGGGACCTCACTGCAGATGCATGAGCACATGGTCACATATAATGTCACTCAGTCAGCGGTGAGACTCCATTGAAAGAGCTTATGTACTGTATGATTGTCGCACTTACAATTTCTGAGCTTATCATTCTTCATGTCTTGTGATCACACTGGTCTTTTAGA
Source organism: Thysanoteuthis rhombus (assembly GCA_963457665.1). NCBI lineage: Eukaryota > Metazoa > Mollusca > Cephalopoda > Oegopsida > Thysanoteuthidae > Thysanoteuthis > Thysanoteuthis major. The sequence continues at coordinate 27,438,859 of OY735215.1, forward strand.
GCTCCCTACAGTCCGGACTCGGCTCAATGCGACTCCTGGTCATTCTCAGAAAGACCAGACCGTGAACAAGATTGAAAAGAACGCAAATAGGTAGCTGATGGCGATCGCAATAGAGGACTGAAAAGTGTTTCACAAAGGGACGCTGAGATAAATGTGTCAAATCGCAAGATTGGTACTTTAACGGGGACTAAGGTGTCATCCTCCTAGGTGAGCCGTTTTCCGGTCATAGTAAATAGCTGGATAGTTTCCAAACTGAGCTTTTATATTACATTCATTAGTCGTGGTCATTGGCAAGCACACTGAAATGGAAAAGATTGTTCAATAAAAGTAGCGTCTTCAAGTCGATAGAGAAGGTCTGCGCTGAAAGGCTCTGGAAATAGAGTTGGTGCATTAGGGAGGGGAGTCTGTGGTCGGAACGACATGACCTTCACAGGACTTGATATTGGACACAAAACTTCCTTGGTTACCGACTGGAAAAGGGAGCCGTGCTAATAGTTCTTTTTTAAATATTCCGTGGATATGAACTCCAATATACATATAAAGAGAACACAGGTACACGGGAGGAAAAAGTAATGCGTGTCCCCGTACACACGCAAGTTCATGTGCACAAACGTACAACATATGCGCAGGTGTGTATGTGTAACTATGCGTGATCTTATGAATATCCTCAGAATGATAAACATGGCTATACAGACATGTGCATATATATATATATATATATATATATATATATATATATATATATATATATATATATATATATATATATATATTAGGTAGTAACTCGTACACTTGAGATATAGTACATATAGATACGTATATATATATATATATATATATATATATATATATATATATATATATATATATATATATATATATAAGTTACTGCAATTAGAAATTGTATTCATACCATAAAAGTAGACAAACGTCTTAAACAAAAAGGTGTAATAATGAAACCAATGTTCATGACTTTTTAGACAAAGAAGGAAATTCGAGTTTTTTTTTTGGTGAAAATGAATCTAAAATTTGGGAGTTTTCAAAAAAGATATTAGTTGCAACAACATCCAAAGAAGATTTTGGAGAAAATCTTTGTCCGTGTAAATGACTCAAGGGAATGGTAATTATTTGATATTCTCAAATAATCAGAAATGATAGAAAAATAAATTGAAAACATGCAGGCTCCAATTGAAACCAATTCAAACACGTTTCAGCCATACTTTGGGGGATTATATTTGATTGCTCTAATTTAAAAGGGAATGCCCAGGGTGTAGGGCATAGATCCAGGAATCCTTCATAAGCAGCACACATTTTGATGATGATGATGATGATGATAATAATAATAATAATAATAATAATAGTAATAATAATAATAATAATAATAATAATAATAAAATAATTGCAAACCGCAGCACTGACATGATAGGCGAAAGAGAGAGGAGACGTTGGCTGAAGACCTGAGGAGACTTATTGTCACTCAGCCTTCAGCAATGACCACTGGGCAACCGGTGTGAAACTGTAAACTGCAGTATTACTCTGACCTATGAGCACTAGGAGAGAAGGGCTGGAGACTTAAGGAGACTTGCTGTCACTCAAACTCCAGCGGTTACCACCAGGCAACTGGTGTGAGATTCCAAATAATAATAATAATAATAATAATGATATCAAAACAAAATGCAATAATGAAGCAAAAAACAAAAACAAAAAAAAAACGAGATTGGAGGGACTAAAGATAAGAAGAAGAATTCAGACTATACAGACCACAGCACTACTGGGGACTGCGCGAATATTTCGTAGAGTACTGGAAAGATAGGATACACGACCCCGAGTTGGTTGCAATGGCCTAAAATCCCAGAAAAAAGGTATGGTGGGGGCAATACAAATCTCAGTGCTGCTGTCACAAGTGAGGACAATATGAAAGGAGGAGGGCTGGAGACCCGAGGGGACTTACTGTCACTATGCCTCCAGCGATCATCACTAGGCGACTGGTGTGAAATCGTAATCCACAGCGCTTCTGTGGACTGATAGATAGAGTGTGAAAAGGAAGACTACAGACTTTAGGAGACTTACTGTCACTCTTCTCTCTCCAGCTGTGACCACCAGGCAACTGATATGGAAATGCCAATGATAGATTATGATGATGATGATTATAGAGACATTCAAAGTAATTATTGACAATCAAACGGAATGAATAAGTGATAAAGCGATAAATCTTTTAAAGCTGGAATAGATATGAAATCCTAAATTTTAAGGAATATCTTGTAGCAAAAACTTTACTTAATAAGAAAATGTTTTACAAGTTTCTTGCTCATAAGTACCACTAGAGGTACGGAGACTTCGGCATAGTCGTTAGCTGACATTTTCTGTCTATTTTCGGTCTTTTTTCGAATTACTTCGAAGTTCGTCTCCACCAGTCTAGTTTGACCAAGTACTAATACCGTCGGACTTTTAGGTACTAGTTTATGTTCCAGTTCGCATTCCACCTTGTAGTTTGCTGCTACTATCATTGGTTTGTGTGAAATATTATTAGTATTGGGAGAGAAACGACATCGAGATTAATAATAGTACTAATAGTCATAAAATTTTGTAGAGATGTGGATGTAGAAGTGTGGACAATATGCTACATTGGTAATTTAACCGTGGGACGCATCCAGAAATTTGTTTTTGATTGAGATCTATTTTTCCATTTTTCAATACATTTCTGTATTCGTTCGTGTATATTCACACGATATCTCCAAAAGTTTTCGATGCATTGCGATGAAAGTTTGTGCAAGATTGGGCCATGTAGTGAAGAAGAAGCGATTAAATTTCTTGATTAAATTTCTTTCCTGATCGAATTAGTGTATGGTGCTAGCAGAGGTATGCGCTGTCCGAGTGCTTTTGAGTTTATATTTATCGAAACTATTCACACATTTACTGTTAGACCACCACCACCACCATCATCATCATCATCATCATCATCATCATCATCATCATCATCATCATCATCATGTCTCTCAACGTTCGTCGTTAGACATAGACATTCCCCAGGATTCACAACACTTCTCTATCGTCGGCATCACGGAGCCAGTACTTTTTGGATTTGTCTCGTTCATCTCTCCATCTAGTACTCTGCCGGCCTCGGTTGCACATATGGTCTCTGGAGATCCATGTTGTGAGTCGTGATGTGCATCGGCTGCCTACCATTTTTAGCCATCGCCATTTCAAATTTTTAATCGATTCTATGATACCCCTGACACTTGTCTTCTCCTGGATGTACTGTGCTGTCTTGTGGTCTCTCCATGTGAGGCCCAGCATAATTCTTTCATGTGCGTGTTGCATGGTTCGCAATTTGCGGATCTGTCTCTTGGTTAGGTTCCATGTTTCAGCTCCATAAGTGAGTATCGAGAGGATGAATTGGTTGTATACCCTTCTCTTTAGAACTAAAGAGAAGATTGATCTTACTTTGCCAAAGGCATGCCATCCTAGGGTGATTTTTCGATTTTTTCTTCTTTCGAGGATCTCATGGAGATTCGTTGTCCTAGGTAGATGTAGTGATTTACTTTCTCCAGTTCTGTGTCCTCGATCTTATTTCCGGTGTGGTTGTTGCACATGATCTTCGTCTTGCTGAAGTTCATATGTTGGCCAGATTTCTTGCTCTCTTCATTTAGTTCATCTAGCATTAGTTGGAGGTCGTGTAGGTTCTCTGCGAAAAGGGCAATGTCGTCTGTAAATTTAAGGCTGTTCAGATATTTGCCGTCTATTTTGATTCCTTTATTCTCCCAGTCTAGTCTTCTGAAGATCATCTCAAGGCAGGCTGTGGAGAGTAGTTCAACACACAACATAATAAAAAAAAAGTATCCTCTATGCGGTTTGCAAGATAGAAACTGAGTCTAACGCATTGTCGTAGCTATTTATAATACCACTTTTTCCCCCTGGATATATATATATATATATCACTGCTGGGATATATTTGTCCCGTAAATATCTTTTAGAAATCCACTGGGACAACAGTGTTACGAAAATCAGGTTAAATGAGATTTCTTAGGTTTTTACAGGGGTGTCCCAAGTTTCTGAAATTCCTGGGGTTTCGGTGTAGCGTAGGCAGGTCCTTTTTCCAGGTACTACCGGGTCGATGCATCAACATTACGAAATTAAAAAAATAGCCCAGAATTTAAGAGTACACTAATATTAACAAAACTACTTTGTACCACTTCTAAACAATTACCGACTCTTTTTGCTTTTACCAAAAAATATCTGCAGGAAAATCTTTTAATGTATTTTTCTTTTAAATATCTCATCTAGCAAATAATTTTGTGCTCGGTATATGCTTAAGAATTATTGTTATTCAGAAAGAACGGTATTTTACTTATCGATGAATAAAAACTTCTTCAAAATTCGATAATTAGTAAATTCTTGAAAATAGTCAGGTTCTAATGTTAACAAGTCTCTGAAGACGGAAGTTTGTGATGCCTAACTGTATAGAAAATATAATACTAGAAATTCATGCATTCAGCCTCTTGGTGTATTATTCTTGAAAGGGTTGGATAAGACCGTGGAATTAATCCATATAGTGCATCAGAGGCAATACACTTCACGTCAAAAACGCTCCTTGTATGCGTCATGTGGCACTGAACGCGTTAATGATGGAAACCCGTGGAGGTTTCAAATTGGTTATCTACATTGACAAAATCGACATTTTAAAAGAGTAAATTAAACTACTTCTTTAGAATATTGGTTTAATGCCGTGGGAGAAGTTGAAAAGACTCACAAAAAGACTTCTGTGGTAAAGTCAGTTTAATTCAAGTTTTTCTTTTTTTTTCAAATCTACAATTTTGATTCATTTTAATACTTTGGAGGTGTGTATTTTTTTTTTTAGGTGAATAAAGCTAGTATGGAATGCCTGAAGTACTTATGTAAAACTAATTGAAAGGGAAAGTAGAGAAAAAGAATGTATATATCAAATGACGAATGAAAATTCTTTTTTTTTTCGTCAGGGGTAATTTTTTACAGATTAGTTTTATCTGGAGCAGTGCTTTGATAGTCGGCCATTACGAATGCAACGAAAAGAAAGGCGGGTAAATCACATGAAAAGAGCTTGTCCAATGGAAAATAACATGTTGCCTTTAAGGAGATTTAAGCGTAAATACACCAGTCCCCCACGACCTTCAGAATAGAATGAGAACAATAAAATAGAAACGAAATAAACTGGTTAAAGGAACCATGAATTGGAAGATCTTTTTTGAAATACAGAAAATAGTAGGATATATAATATATATATATATATATATATATATATATATATATATATATATATATATATATATATATATATATATATATATATAAATTATAGGGAAATTGAAGTGAAACTGAACAATCAGGGATGCGACCAGAAGGAAAAAAAAGAATCGGAGTGGTAAGCTCGTGTCATAGAATCGGTAAACTGGGTAACGAGAGTTGTGAATAGAAGAAAATTGATCGGTGACCGCTCATCTGCCGTAACATTACTTCTATTTTCATGCAGAAACATCGGTAAAGATTGGTGTCGAGTAGCGAACACTTTTTTCTTTCTTCTTTCAAATTGTGTTTCGTGCTCTCATTCATTCTGTTTTTTCGAATTATTTATTTATTTACTTCCCAAAACTCCGTGGCTTTCAAACTTTTAATTAGGTTGTTACATATGAACATTTTTTTTGCACAGTAGAATAATAATAATAATAATAATAATAATAATAATAATAATCGGAAATATTCCATCAAAATATGACATATTTGAAGCAATAACCCTTTTCTTCAAAAATTATTTTACGATAATAATAAGCGGTCTCTATATAAAGAAAAAGTGTCCAGGTTTTATCATCATCAGCCTTTTACTGTCCGTCGTTGGATATAGACCTTCCCCAAGATTCATCAGATCTCTCTATCGTGGGTGTCACAGAGCCCCTACTTTCTGAGCTCGTCACACAATCTTTTATTTTTGCAGTCCCGGTTTTGCATGGGATATCTGGGTATCCATGTTGTAAGTCATGATTGTCAGACATTCTTGCAACATGACCAGCCCATTGCCATTTGAGTATTTTTATGGATTCTATCATATCTCAGTCTCCTCTTTTCCCTCTCATATACTGTGCTGTATGAGGTTGAGCATGATTCTCTATTGTGCACAGTGGTGACAAATTAAGTAATAGCATCAAATATGATATTGCACTTAGTGTAACTTTTATTGTGGATATGAGGAACAAAATCCTCATTTTTTTAACCAAGTATCTTTTTTCTTCTTTCGTTATAATTCCATCTCTTTTTTTTTCTTCCTACTCTTAAAATTCCGTTCCCTAACAATAAATTATCCACCCAGCCGATTATCACTTCATTTCTTTCGATTTGACGTTCACCAAACCGATATATATATATATATATATATATATATATATATATATATATATATATATATATATCGGCCCCTCCTATGCTAACATTCTCATGAACAAATTCAAAGAAACCGAAATATACCCAGAGGTAGACAAAGATTGCATCTTCTACGTTAGATATATAGATGACATTTTTTTTTACATGTTCACGGGAGATGAAAACGAATTAGAGAATTTCTTTGCACATGTAAACCCAACTCACAATTCGATTAAATTTGATTATTTGACATCTACTGACTTCATAGATTTCCTAGACACTTGCATATACGTAGATAGTAGCAGAAACCTTCAAACGACCCTCTACACAGAATCCACAGACACTCATAAT
>OY735215.1:27450596-27468096 GCA_963457665.1 Thysanoteuthis rhombus
ACGTACCACTGAAACGACTGATTATAATAATGCTTGATAGACCATTAGATCTACCTGGGACAATGAGTCTCCATGACATCCTCAAAAAATCACTCTTGGGTGGCAGGCCTACAGAAGAGTGAACTCAACCTTCAAGAACGAGTATATTTCATTAGTCTTAAAAAGAAGAGTATACAGCCAATGCATCATCTGAGAGTCACCCATGGATCTGGAACATGGAACCTAATCGTGCAACTTCAACATGAGAGAAGCTCAACCTCACATGGAGAGACCACCAGACAGCATAGTATATTAGGGGAGAAAACAAAAATCCAAGAAGTCAGAAAAACCATTAAGAAACTCACATGGAAATAGGCTGGTCATGTTGCAAGAATGGCCGACAACTGATGAACATCGCGACCTTGAACGGAGGTTAATTGCAGAACCAAAGCCGGCAGAATATGAGAACTAGGCTGGTTCATAAAATATTGGCCCCATGATGCCGATGATAGAGAGATGTGGCGAATCCTAGGGTAGGTCAATGTCTAACGACGGACTTTAAGTACTGATGATGATGATGATCCCTTTTCCACTTCTAAAGTTTTCGCCACAAGGAAAGTGTTCAAATCATCATCATCGTAATCCTTCCCGAGTCTGTCGTTGGACATGGACTTTTGTCAAGATTTGCTAGATCTCTCTATCACAGGCGTTGCGGCAACAATATTTCAGGAAACCGTCAAAATCGTCACGCTGTCTTATTTTCTGTCAGCTGAAATTTCACATGCTGTTATTCTTTGTCATAGCCATTTGAGTTTTCTTATGAATTCTATGATGTCTCCGACTTCTGTTTTTCTCTCTGATGTACTGCGTTGTCCTGTGCTCTCTCCATGTCATGTTAAACATGATCCCCTCTCTCGGGCACGTTGCATGGTTCTTAGTTTTGCATTGCATGGGTTGCCGACCCTCGTTTTCAAAACTCTTGTTCAAATGATTGGAATAATTAAAAGTTTGAAGGTGGATTGTAAGTCTGAAGGTGGATTTACTGGACTGTAATTCAGTAAATAAGAATGTTTCCAGATCCTACCAAAGTAATTATTCTCTAGATTTTAATTTACTTCGTGCAGGCTTGCATAGCCATTGCGAGGAATGACGCATTGGTTATAGTTGTTTGGACTATTGATCCCATTCCCTTTTGCTGTTACCACAACGTTCCAGCCGATTCATTTTACGGCCATCTCTAAGTGTACAATATGGATAGAAAGAAAAAGGGTTTCTTTTTTCTTTTTAGAAAACCAGAAAAATATAGATTGTACAACTGAAGAAGGTCTTAAAATAGATGGGGCGAAATATAACGATGAAAGCAACTAAAAAATGAAATCAGCAGTCCGAACAACGCTTGAAATGAGATTATAACTCTTCTCAGAGTAACAGAAAGTATGTTAATCGTAAGAATGTGATTAAAAGTTCGAACTACTCTTCAAATGATACTGACACCTCTCAAAATTACACAACATATCTTAGCAAGGATAATGAAGTCAATAGTCCGAAAAGTCTTTGAAACAATAACGATTCAAATTTATAAGAGATATCTTTATAGACACATCAATCTGTTGACCGAATGTTTACAGACACACTGCACTATTAACCAACTTAGCACAGTTATTTCGGGGAAGTTTTGTTATTCTATCGTTCTTGAAAATAAACCACTGTCGTGATTGAGTTGCACTATTGTAAAAGTTCGTTATAAACAAAGCCAAACATATTTCCTGGACTGCTCGCTCAAACCTTTACGAGATTGAAGCTTCGGTTTAGATGTTGATATGAGTATCTCATCCAGAATCCCTGATTCTTTTGACAAGTTATAAAGGGATTAGTTTCAGAATGTGCCCCTGTCATTGGTAATAGTTATGCTTTTGACGATCTAAAATAAAATCGTTACATTCGAACGGATTTTATTCTTGTTATATTGTTTGGATTGAATTACAGCATTTTTCTAGTTTTTATCCCTGATGCCTCTGGCCATCATCAAGGGTCTATCACATTCATCAAACTTTTGGGAAAGTCGAACGGAACACTTTGATTAATCCACAGGGCCATGTTATTCTCAATCCTATACTAATCACATACAGTGTCCTTCCTTTAGAACAAGCATTATTTCTTCATCATGCTGATTATCTGGCCTCTCGATAAATGCGACATTATTTTACGAGCATATTTATACAGAGAACCGCCTTAAGTGTCTGCTTATTTTGAATAGTTTATTCATTGATTAATTCAATGCTTATCGTCTGCCAGAATCTTCTGCCAATCTTAATGCAAGCAGCAGGTGTAATAGAAAAGACTCACCCCTGGAATTTACTGATGCAAAGTTACAATTGATGCTTTTGTTAATTAAAGAATTTCATGTTTTCTTTTTCTTCATCGGAGGAATTATAATTTTCAGATTCTCTTTCTTTCTTTCTTTCTTTCTTTCTTTCTTTCTTTCTTTCTTTCTTTCTTTCTCTCTTCAAGGCAGTTTAAAAAAATCTCTTTGTTTTCATTTTTCCCCTTTATTTTCTCTTTTTTCTTTTTTTTTTTCTTTTCGGCCAATTCAGTTCGTTTTTCTCAATTTCAGTTTTCATAGTGCTTTCACTCTTTCCCTGAATATAAGTCTTTCTTTCTTTCTTTCTTTCTTTAAGGCAGTTTAAAAAATCTCTTTGTTTTCATTTTTTCTTTTTTTCCCTTCATTTTCTCTTTTTTCTTTTTTTCTCTTTTCGGCCAATTCAGTTCGTTTTTCTCAATTTCAGTTTTCATTGTACTTTCACTCTTTCCCTGAATGTAAGTTTTTCTTTCTTTCTTTCTTTCTTTCTTTTTTTCTTTCTTTCTTTCTTTCATTGTACTTCCACTCTTTTCCTGAATGTAAGTCTTTCTTTCTTTCTTTCTTTCTTTCTTTCTTTCTTTCTTTCTTTAAGGCAGTTTAAAAAATCTCTTTGTTTTCATTTTTTTCCCCTTTATTTTCTTTTTTTTCTTTTTTTTTTCTTTTCGGCCAATTCAGTTCGTTTTTCTCAATTTCAGTTTTCATCGTACTTTCACTCTTTCCCTGTATGTAAGTCTTTCTTTCTTTCTTTTTTTCGTTCTTTTTTCTTCAGCACTGTTTGGGTAAAATGTGGGGAGGGATTTTTAATCAATTTTTACCACGGAGAAACTTCATTAATTGTTAAGATTTAAGCCCGAGTGCTTTTTTGAATAACTTGAAAAATTGGCAGGAGGTTGAGGTTAACGGGGAAAAAGTGGAAAATGAGATTGGAATAAAAAGGAGGAGGTGCTGCTGGATGAGAATTCAGAAATAAAGAAAGAAATAAAAGGTAAGGTAAGAAAGAAAAAGAGGGTGAATTCAACAGGGGATTCACTTAGTAGGAAATTAAAGCGATAGGAAAAGGAGAAGAAATGAAGAGAGAATCAACAGGAATCAGTAATAAAGTAAATGACAAGAGAAAAAGACGAGAGAAATCTACAGGTAAGTGAGAAAAGCGAAATACTGCAGACTACTGTTATTAAAGCACCATCTGGCATTCAAAAGTACCGTTACAACGAATTCGCTGTTATAATGGGTGGATTTTATACGAAATATATTAATGATGAGGAACAATAAAAGAATAATGCAACGAAATCTTCACGTGTTGTTGCTTGAAACCATTCTCTGACAATAGTCTTGCGAGAATGTAGCAGACGCGTCTTAGAAAAGTACGACTAAATAGTGCCGTCAAAACGAATGCCGTTAGAACGAGAGTTTATAGTGAAAGTACAATTGAGAGGAAATGGAAAGAGAGAAGATGAAATATGTTTAACAAGAAGAAAGAAAAGAAGGACGAGAAGACGTGGAAGAGGGCAAAAGAAAAGAAGAAAAATTATGTTAAAATGAAAGAAGGGGTGGAAAATAAGTAAAACAAAAGGGAGTTGAAGAGAAAATGTGTATACAATTCAAATATGAAATTAGAGACACGAAGGCTGAATATGTAAGAGGACACGAAGGAAGACCAAAAAGGAAATATTGTTAGTGAAGTTGAGAGACAAAGAAAAGAGAGAAAAAGAAAAAAAAAAAAGGAAGAGATGGACAAAGGGATGAGTAGAAAAGAATCAAGTGTAAAACATGCCTGACTGACTCAGGGTCAAGCTCCACTCTAAATACAACTACCTCAGCCATTAAGCGGAGTTTTCAGAAGATTCTTCCCTATTGATTGAGGAGAGTGTGTGTACTGAGTTTCAAGTTTCTACTATGGATGATTAGGGCTGAGACGAGTGGACAAGAAAGGAAAGAAAAGAAAAGAAAAACGAGTTGACGCGGTATGACGTAACAGAATCACTCTTCCTGCCCATCTTCCTCTCTCTCTTCCATGTCTGAATGATAAAGTCATCTCTCTAGGAATTCGACAAAAATGAAAGAAAGAGTTGAGAAAGTAGATAATTATTAGATAAAAACAGCACAAGAAGAAGAAGAAGAAGAAGAAGAAGAAGAAGAAGAAGAAAAGGGAGTAAAAAGAAAGAGAAAAAAAGGAAAAAAAAATTTGAAAGAAAGTGATGTAGTATTAGAATATAAAGCTAAAGGAACGAAAGCTGAAGACATAATGAGGACATGAATTAAAGAAGAAAAGGAAGAAAAAATGTTCAAAGGAAAAACAAGGAAAGGGTTAAAAAGTTTTAAAAATGAAAAAAAAGATGAAATAAGGATTAAAAGAATGGTTAATGAATGGGGAGAAAAAAGAAAACGGGGACACAAAGAGGAGAAGAAACAACAAAAAAAGAAAAATATTAATGTGAGAAATAAACAGGTAATCTTATTTTTGGTTGAAGAGCAAGAAAAGTTTGCAAGTGAATAAAGAAAGAACGTAAAGACCGTTTAAGATTTTTCGCAATAATCCTTCCAAGCAGTATTGCTAATTTAGCTGGTTTTTTTTCTTTCAATTTTCGAGTTATGAGATAAAAAAAAACTATATAAATTGGCAACTCAGGACTTTTGTACTCGAAAATTTGGAAAAAAAATAAAATAAAATGATGAATAAATTAAAAAAAAAATAAAACAAAACCAAAACGAAAATATCGAAATTGGCAACACTGGATCCCCAAATTCAGAAAATTAAAGCAAAAAAACAAAAACAAAAACAAAACAAAACAAAAAACATAACAAAACAAAAGAAAACAAGTAAAAAAATCTTAATTGTCAACGCGACTCCCTAATTCGAAAAAATAAAACAAAAACAAAAACATCTACACCGAAGTCCTTAATTTGAAATAATGAACAGAAAAAAAAATGAATGAATAAATAAAAAGCCTGGTTGAATTGGCTTCGTTTTTTTGTATCTCCTACATCTCGAATTGTCGTAAAATATGGGGACACATTCTCTACTTTATCTGTTTGCCAGCCACTCGTGATGCGGACTGTCCACGCCGGGGTTCAAACTGTTCACTGTCCCCATTTTCCCGGCATATTAACTATTGCGAATCTCTCAAAGCGGCATCGTGTAAGCAAGGTGGTAGGAGTGTGATGTCAGCAGTAGTAGTTGTCGAGTAGTAAAGCCACCATCAATTATTTTACCCCTGTGAGAAACAACAAAACGCCACATTGCTTAAATAGGGGAAGATGTTTGATTGCAAGGTTACTAACCGACTATTGCCAACCCTGAGATCGAACTCCGACCACCTGACTTACCATAGCACAAAGTGTATCAAAAACTTTGAACTTCTGGAGATATTGAGAACATGGTACGGATTAGTGTATCGTCTGTGATAGAAGATTAAGTGTCGAGATTATCTGCGAAATTAATACGAGGCAACTCAGCTGTGCGGTCAGTTACGAATGGAGCATAAGTACAAATCAAATCAGTCGTTAATAACGGTACACAGAGAGAGAGAGAGGGGAAGGAAGGGAGAGAGAGAGAGGGAGAGAAAGAAAGGAAGGGAGAGAGAGAGGAAGGAAGGGAGAGAGAGGGGAAACAGAAAGACGGATAGAGAGAGAGGGGAGAGAGAGGAGAGAGAGGGGGATAGAGGGGGAGAGGAACAGACACAGACAGATTGATAGAGAGGTAGGGAAAAGAGAGAGAGAGCGAGAGAGAGAGAGGAGAACAGACACAGGCGGATAGAAAGAGAGAGGAGGAAGAGAGAGAGAGGAACAGACACAAACGAATAGAGAGAGGGGGCAGAGAGAGAGAGAGAGAGAGAGAGAGGGGAACAGACACAGATGGATAGAAAGAGAGGGGGAAGAGAGGAACAGACAAAGACGGATAGCGAGAGAGATAGAAGGGGGAGAGAGAGAAACAGATGCAGATGGCGAGAGAGAGAGAGAGGGTGAGAAATGGGGAGACAGAGTGAGATGAAAAAAAAGCATTACTGCATGTTGGCATATAAAACACCTCTTATTTCAGCGGAGGAAAATGCATTTTAAGAAAAAAATAAATACATTTCCCTGAATTCCTCGCATTTATCACTTAGTTTTTTTTAACACCACATCAAATTTTAGCCAATGTTGGGGTGGACAATGAAGGTTACGCTTACCTTTTGAAACATATTTGAAAAAAAAAGTGGTGTTGGGGGTGTCATATGTGCGGTCAAATACAGTAGTCATTAAGAACAAGAAACATCTATTTGCAAATAAAGTGTAAGTTTCATTTTAGTTATTTAACGCTATTATGGCCTTGGAGAATTCGGGACTCGTAAAAGCTTTCCAAATTTCGGATCTTTCTCGTTTTGCTCTTGCCAGAAATTTCCAAAATAATCCAATTTTATTACTTAGGCGGGTTATTTCCCCAAGCACAGAAAGGAAATTGAAAATTTTGGTTAGAATTTGGTTCGATTAAAAACTGCGACAAAGAGACGTCAGAAAGAGAGACGCCAGAAGAGTGAGAGAGAGAGAGAGAGAGAGAGAGAGAGAGAGAGAGAGAGAGAGATGTCAGAAAGAGATAGAGAGAGATGTCAGAAAAAAAGAGAGAGAGAGAGAGACGTCAGGAGAGAGAGAGATGTCAGAGGAGAGAGAGAAAGAGAGAGGGACGTTAGAGGTGAGAGAAAGGGAGAGAGAAAGGGGTGGAAATTAGAAGAGAAGGTGAAAGGAAAGGGAGGTGTTTAAAGGAAGCAAGAGAGTTAAGAAGGAGAAGGATGGTGAAAGAGTGGTTTAAGAGGAATGAAAACAGAGAGGGAGAGAGAGGGAGAGGGAAAGAGAGGGGAAGATTGAAGGTGGAAAACAACTAAAAAGAAAGGTGAAGAAAAAGGAGAAGCGAGAGAGGGAGGGGAGAGAGAGACGAACATTGGTGAAAGGGAAAGATAAAGAGGGAAAATATCAGAGAAAAGATAAATAATAACTTTGGGAAGCATGATAAGAAGAAAGATTAAAGCCGGAATTGAAAAATCTGCATATATAAATGAGAGGTTTCATACTCTGTGTGTGTGTGTGTTTGTGTGTGTATGTGTAAGAGAGAGAGAGAGAGGTTGGGAGAGAAAGAGAAAGAGCAAGAGAGAGAGAGAGAGAGAGAGAGAGATGCCAAAGTGGGTCCTTACTTTTCGTCCATATACAAATTTTCTTATTGAATATGTTCGTATATAATTTTTGATGTATCTGAAGTGAAAGAAAAACTTACATCCCCTCCTTTATTATTGAAAAAGGAAGGGAAACTTTTTCCTCTCAGTAAAGGGTTAAACATGGGAAACCTTTCGCGCTTATAAGTTGTCAAACGTGATTGTAGACGTTTCCCCCTGCTAAAGAGTAAAAAATGACTGGAGCCCCCTCCCCTTATCCCTATATATGCCAAATGTCGCATGTGTATCTGTTTGTCTATCACGCTATCAGGAACACCCAAACATGAATGAAGCCCAACAAATTTTGCATGCACACTCAATCAGCCCCTTTCATGGGTCAAAAGTAACGGGAGACTAATTGCTTTTTTTAAGTTGTCAAAAGTCATGGAAGACATTTCCACTTCTAAGAAGTCATTGACGGAGAAAAACTTCTTACTCGTCAGATGGATCAAAGTCGAGAGGAGGTTTTCCCTCATTCAAGGCGTAAAGTGAAGGGGAACTTTCCTTCCCAGTAAAAAAAATAAAAAAAGTGGAGATTTTTCCTCTTTTAAGGTGTCAAAAGTGAACGTATATTTTTTTCCTCTTTAAGATCAAAAGTTAACGGTGATTTAAGGTTTGCCTCAAATGGGAGACTTTCTCGTGAAAGGTACTGAAGTGAAGGAAGATTACCCCTTCCTTAAAGGAGTCAAAAGTGAAGGTAAACCTTATTCACCGTCGAAGGAAGTTAAAGAATAAAGTCTCCTAAGAGACAACTCAGTATTACGGCCGGGGACGAAGTACGGTTTTCCGTTGCATGCATTAGCTTAGTGATCCTTGTAGGTGCCAAGTCTGGTCAAAACCTACAAGTTATTATGATCAATCCCACCGGCAGCCCACCGAAGGGATACCTCCACTCTAATCACACAGCTTAGAGTGTACTCATTTAGCTACCGAGTGCACAGGGAAATCCGTTATCAAGAGTTTCTCACACTCTTTGCTCATACCGGGAATCGAACCCAGATTCTTCTGCGTGTGAGACAGATGTGCTAACACTATTCGAGTGGATATTTTGAAGGTGAAAAGTGAAGGGAAACTGACCCCTTTGGGTGACCGAAAAGAAAGAGAGATTTTTTCATTCACATGAAGGGTCAAGAGTGACAAGATACCTTTTTTTCTTTTAAGGGGACAAAAGTGAAGGGAAAATTTTTCTACAAGTGGTCAAAAGTGAACAGCAGACTTTCCCTCTATATCCGGAGGTCAAATGTAAAAAAGAAACCTTTCCCAGCCGAAAGGGGAAATGTTTCTCTGCTTGAAGTGGTCAAAAGTGAAGGGATACTTTTTTCCGGTGAAGGGTCAAGAGTGAAAACAGACATTACCCCTTCATTTGGAGATTCAACTTTTTTTTCATCGTTAAGGGGTTAGAAGTGAAAAGTGGCTCCCACCTGAAAAATTGTAAAAAGTCAAGGGAAACTTTTTTCATAAGCCTAAAATCTTTGGTCCTTTTTTTTTATCCTTTAAATATTTTCGGTTCTTCGGCTATCTTTATGTGAAAAAATCAGGGGTTTAAAGGGGGTAAATTTAAAATGTAGCTATAATTTGAGGAGTTAAAAAAAAGTGAGACTTTCCCTCCCTCAAGAGGGTCAATAGTAATTGGAAACCCCACCTTTAAGGGGTTAAAAGTAAAGGTAAATCTTTTTTCGCCTTTATAGGGTCATAAGTGAAGGCAATTTTTTTTTCACCTTTAAGGAGTTAGAAGTGGGCAGGGTTTTTTTCCCCCCTCCTATAAGGGATCAAAAGTTTTTTCAAATGTCTGAAGGCTTCGGTTCTTTTTTTTTTTTTTTTTTTTACTATAAAGTATAATACACGCCACAGACGGGTACTTCAGCTATCTGTATATAAAAAAGTTCAGGATTTTAAAGGATGGGGTTCCATTTATGATGTGACTATAACGCCAAAATAAAACCTAATTTTTTCTGTCTAATATACGTATCTTTTTATTTTATGTTTATATATAATTCTTAAAGAGGTTCTAAAATGAAAGGAAACTCCCCACCATGGGTCTGACGTGAGGGGAGACTTTTCCCTTTTTTAAATTGTCAAAAGTGGACAGAAGACTTTTTTTATCCATTTAAAGAAGTCAAAAGTGATGGGAGACTTTTTTCTACCATTAAGGCGACAAAAGTGTTGAGAAACTCTTCCTTTAAGTGGTCAAGAGTGAAGGGAGACTATTTCATCCTTTCAAGGGGTCAGAAGTAATGGAAGACTACCCGAATAAGGGGTCAAAAGTGAAGGTAAAGGCGTGATTGAGGAAGGGGGGCTATTTTAGGACGCATCCAAGGCCCCAATGGAGGGGTTCGTAAGCTTCATAAATAGTAGTTTACGGACTAAATTTTCACTGATATTACACAATAACAGCTTAAACTAAATGTTGGAGGGCCCTCAAAAGACCCAACCTCTTTCAAGTTTTAGCCACGCATCTGTGTGAGGGAAACTTTTTTTTTTATGTGTCTGAAAGTTTTAGTTCTTTTTCGCCCCTGAAATGTCTTATCCATCATAGACAGGTACTTCGACTAGTTAAGAATGGAGGGAAGTAGAAATACTAGAAAGGAAAAAGTACAATAGACTTCCGTTATTATGGCATTCCCCGGGAATGCCATTTTAATTGAATTTGCCTTTACTCTAATAGTCTTGTCAAATAATTCCCCAGTCATCGTACGAAACTACAGCTTCGAAGTATTTCGCTTACTTCCTTTCGTTGCTGGCGATTTAGATATTTCATATCTAAATTTATATCTATAATTTTTGATAAAAGATAATATGATCTGTGTTTTGAAATTTCATTTTGTTAGATTTCCCGGAAACAGCTTCTAACACGACACTGCAATGCCTTGAGCGCTGAGTAATTCATTTGACGAATGTCGGCTTGGTACAATAGCCAGATATCAAGTGATTGCAGTGCATATATAGACAGACAGACAGACAGACAGACAGAAAGATTTCTTCCATTGTAGATAGATAACTCGTGGATTATAAAAATACGGCAAAACAAATTATTATTATTATTATTATTATTATTATTATTATTATTATTATTATTATTATTATTATTATTATTATTATTATTATTACTACTATTATTACTATTATTATTATTATTATTATTATTCTTATTATTATTCTTATTATTCTTCTTCTTCTTCTTCTTATTATTATTATTAAATTTGCTCGGGAGAATAGTGAGTGAAAGTCTAAAATAAAATGGCAGGAAAGCAAAAGAGAATCGACGCAAGAAAGAAACAACGAAAAAGAGAAAAGAATGAAAGAATAAAACAAAATCAGAGACAGGTCTGGTTAATCACTCAACAGAAACCGTCACATGACCAACGTATTTTGTCAGCAGGCCATGTTGGGGATGATCAATGAAAAAATTGAAAAAAAGGTTGATCCGCTCGACTCTAGTTAAGCTAAGTTCACAAAAAAAAATCCGAATAAAAAATGGATAATCAAAACAAACAAAACGAACGCAAATTGAGGGACCAATTCAGCATGAACCCACATTGCAAATTGAACCTCCAACTGAAAACCTATTTAGATGGATGGATTTTTGAGGAAAAAATATAACGAGGAGTAAATGTTGAAATTTTTAGCCCTCTAGATCAATTTGCAAGGCCTGTACGCTCGATACGTACATACATATATACATACATACATAGCCAGCCAGACCCACTTACAATCAAAAAGAAAACGTAAAGAGAGAAAAAAAATTAAAAAGTTAACGATGGAAAAAAATAAAACGAACCAAAAAAAAAAAAAAGCGAACAAAAAATACCCCTTTTTATCGACAAACTCGATATATCCGACTGAGTACTTTTTGTATACACGCCGTAAGCCTATTTGATGACAAAGGTAATCTAACTCCCATGCATCCACTAAGAAATATATTACACTTACATGATATCATCATCATCATCATTCTTATTTTCATTTTTTATCGTCCGTCGTTGGATACCTTCCCCGGGATACGTCAGATCTCTATCATGGGCGTCGTTTTCCTAGTCTAGGTTTCGGAAGATCATATCGAGGCAGTCCGTGAAGAGTATTGGTGAACCGGTATCACATTGTCTTACCCGTTTTTGGAGTTAAAAGCGCTCTAGTTATTTATGTAGGAGCTTGATGTGACGGTATCAAGGTTTCAAAGCTCATGCAGCAAACCAACTGTAAAAGAAAAAAAAAAAGGAATGAATTAGACGAAAACTTTTCAGCAGTCTATGAATGAAAACTTTTACAAAATAATTAATTTAAGCTTTACCGTTCAGGGGCTTTGAAGGTGCCAGGGCCAAGATTTCGAAAGGTTAATGGAAAAAGAGAAAAGCAGATTTACATTGTGAAAAAGGGGGCAAAAAGTGCACAAATTATAAACTGTGAAGACGAAAAGCGAGAATAGACAAATAGTAAAAATGGCATGAAAAATGTAAAAATACTCTAGCATCCATATTAGGAGATGGAGTTAAAAACAGGAAAGTCCGATCCAGCGTTGTTAGAGGCTGGCCACAGATAGACTTCTTCCAGGAATTCATGGTTAACAGAGCTATAGTGAAGCTCCGATGCACTCAGCAAACCGGAACTGGATTATTATTATGAAAAAAAAAAAAATAATGGAGAATAAAAATTGTACAAACGAACTATAGCGACCGCCGTCTCCACTTCCCCATGACACTTCAAGTATGTGCAGAAGATAATAAGACAAGAACCATATGTTCACCGTGCATCCACCATTTGTGGTGGTAGTAGTAGAACCGAGTAGTAGCACAGAAGGAGGAGGAAGAGAAAGATGAGGATAATTTCATAAAGGAGGAAGGAGAAAGATGAGGATAAAATTTCATAAAAATCCCACTTAATACAGCTGGGAAAATTGATACATAAATCACTAGTTGTGGTAGTAGTTGCAAGGGGGAGAAAAGGAGGAAGGGGATAATAAGGAAGGTTCACTCAGAGGTCTGGACCAAGTTTCATATCAATCCCACTTGACACGGATGAGAAATTTGATACAACGTATTAGGGATCAACCGACTGAAAAGTGCCCTATATAGATGCGTTGCACGCATATACAAAAAAAAAAAAAAAATAAGGAAAGACAATGGAATGAAAACAGAAGGAGAATAGAATAAGAGAGAGAAAGAAATAGCTTTAGCGTGGGAAAATATAGAAAAACTGAAATGAGAGACAGAGTAAAACAAAGTGAAAACTCGGGTGAATATTGAATAAAGTTAACTGAGTTTGATATAAGGACAACAAGTGCAGGACACCCATTAAGAATCAAGATCACTACAGTAATAATGGTTTTTGAGATAAGCTTACTTATCATTGCTCCATAAAGAGTCTACACATTTCTACTAAGGCCACAAATGTGGAACATCCAGTGAGAATCGAACACACCACAGAAATGATGGTCTGGGAGGCTAGCTACTTTGCTAACCATTGCTCCACGGAGAGTCGCCTAATTGATGTTCATTCAGCTTCGTTGAATACAGTACTGGGTCACAAGTGTGGGCCACCTAAAAATGAGGAAAAATAAGAGTAGGAAGATTTGTTGCTAAAATCATCAAAGGAATAAACCTGTCTCAAAAATATGCATTTTAAATCCCGATTTTTACTCAAGTTCTAAACTTATCACCTGTACTGGTGGAAATATTCAATTTTCTTAGGTATCAAGTCGATAAATAGACAAATAGTGAAAATGGTAAGAAATCTCAAGGGGCATTTGTGCCAAGTACTTTGATAGTAATAAATCAGAAGAGAGATTTATTTAAAAAGTAAACAAATGAATTAGACAATGAAAAGGTTTTAGAGAGCGGATTTTGTAGGTCACCCAATAGCTTCCGTAGTCTGTATCTAAAATTTGATCCCTATTGAGTCTTTCGCGTTGACCTTATACCTGTACTTAACTAAACTTAGTAAATATCAGGCATATCAACGTGGAGTGGTTGTTAACAAGCTAATCTCGTAGTTCATTATGACTAATGAGTCTTATACTCCCTGGGAGACTCACACTGGCCTTGTGTGGTACTGAACTTGGTAAATATCGATTAATTATATTCTTTCAGTGGTGTGGTTAGCTAGCTAATCTTGTAGACTGTAAATACTACTGTGTGTGCAATCTTTACTGAATGCCATAGACATTTAACCATCGATTATATTCATCAAAGCCTGACAGATATCGTTTGGGCGACACTCCATGGAGCAGTGGTTAGAAACTTAGACTTACAAACCATTATTACTATAATAAGTCTATTCTTGTGTTCTGGTTCCAAACTATCATCATCATCAGCAGCAGCTGGACAAAAGCCTTTCCCAGCTCCTTCCACAACGACCATAATTGGGCAAGCATCTGCAATGTCTCGACCAGCAACATCTTTTTATTTCCTCTCTCCATTTTGATTGGTCTCTTCCTACTGCATTTGCTATTCACCGGAAACCAATCTATTAACGTTTTACACGATCTTTTATCAACCTTTTCTTGCCATATGACCAGTTCATCTTCATTTTTATCGAAACGAGTTATTCCAAACATTGCTCTTCTGGGATTCTGAGTTTGCCAGGCTAAGCTAAACTTATATACTACTTGATGAAAGCTGGAGAGATGACCAATTGAAACGTGCTGAATGTGATCAAAATGAGGACGTTGTTTGGAATAAATAACTAAATAAATCATATAGATACTCAGTACAGCTCAGTTTCCCTCGTTTTGCATGGAACGCGAAACAATGGCATTGTTTCCATCTTTCAAACGATTCATAGAGATCCAGTTACTGTTTGTAGCAATTGTCTATTTCACGGAGTCAGATCGCTTGCCCGGCTCCCAAGATGGACATCCTCACAGTGCTAAACTACCCTGCTATTTACCAATAGTTGAAGGGAAATGGGGAAGTAGATTCATGCCTATTCAAAGGGCATTTGTGCAAAGTAAACATAAACTGTCTCAGCCGGAGATTGAATCGTTAAGCCAATCTCTTATATACATAAAAAAATGGGCGATGGTTAATTTTGTTTTTGGTCGCTAAGATGCACATAGTGTTATGAAGTATTCGGACCGCTTTGGGAAACGGTATTATACCGACTATTTTTTTTTTAAATAATTAAAGCACAGAAACAACTTATGGGTTGAATAAACCCTGGAGACTTTGATCTCGGTCAAAGTGAAGAATAAACAGAATTAAAAACAAACAGCATGATATCTTTTTTCCTATTACGAATTAAACATTCAAAAAATGAGTATCAGAGTACTCTCTCCAGCTGATAATTAGAAACAAAGACCATACTTCATTTATTAAGTATTTAAATTTCTTCGCTTCAACGAGCGTTTTCCATTACATGACGAGCTTTGTCTCAGGTATCTGCAATCGATATAGTGCAGTGGATTCACCGGACCGGCCTGTTCTCTGCCTTCCCCGCGACATTACCGGTCTCACGAGGTCTTAAATTTCTAATTGCTTTTCAAATTATCCGTTTCTAGAATTTTGCCCGATGTGCGTCCTTGCTTCGATGTCATTAAGAGCAATAAAAGGTAACAGAAACGAGAAGGATATTTTCATTTGGTAAAACAAACAAACAAACAAACAAACAAAAAAAAAAAAAGCCTCCCCGAAAAAACAACTTCCACGTGATCCGCTGTAAGGGAGAAGGTAATAAGATCCGCCCGAAAATATTATTGATATTGTATCAGCATTTCACGACAGATGTGAATAGATTCGAAACAATTGGACAAATAGACAGAGAAAGAAAGAGAGAGATAAAGAGGTGAAAAAAGAGGGGGAAAAGAATGATACAGAGAAAGGATAGGGAGAAGAGGAGATAAAGGCAAAGAACACTATGGGAAAGGGATAAAAAAGAATCATAGAGAGATGTAGAGAAGGGGTGAAAGAGAGATGATGCAGAACAAAAAAAAGGGGAGGAAAAGATGGAACAGTTAAAAATGAAAGGGCGAGATGAGCTAAAAGGATAGGAGGAGAATCAAACAGAGGGAGAGAGAGAGAGAGAGAGAGAGAGAGAGAGAGAGATGGAGAGAATAATCAACATATGATAATTAGCAATGTGCAATTGTGGCCTGTCATGCCAACGTCATCAGTGACGTCTAATGACGTAACTTAGATATAGAATTTTATGTTACGTCAAAGATGGTGAAGGGTTTCATCCCTTCTGTATGTGCATGTTTGTGTATTTGTTTATGTGTCTGTGTGTTCCAGCGCTCCTGGCTATACTGTTTTGTCTACAGACTTTAAACTTGACATCAGTACCCCACTAGATCCATACTAAAATGTTTTTCCATTTGGAAGGAAAGCTTTTGAGGAACCCTATTTTGAAGGGTTTAATAATAACATCTAGAAATTTTTAGATGATTTTTTTTACTCTATTGTAGATGTTTTCCTGTGGAAAACGCCAGTGATGTCATAAATAGAATTTATTCTGATCATATTTATTCTTCAATCAATTTTTTTACATGAATTCGAATTTTGACGCTACGGTTGTTCTTTACCAAATTTTGCATTTAGATTAGTTTAATGTTCATGAATGTACTGAAAATAAACAAAAAAATTATTTGCAGCATACTGTCTTTGCTATCTTATAAGTACAATGCAATTACAAAATGACTTAATTATTTCTTGATGAAGATGTGTAAATATTCAAGAATATAAAGGAGAAATTGAGGTAAAAAGTGAAGAAAGGACAACATGCTGGAACAAGTGAAAAACTTTTGTGACCAAAAAATACGTTTATCAGTTTTCAGCATACGTTCTTTGTCAATGTTCTTAACCCAAGGGTTAATTACATAGATCGAAAAATTATTAGATGGATAAGTTATCTCCGACATAATGACAGTTTTTTTTCCTCTCATTTTGCTGATGATGCGGGATCATTCCTTATGAAATATCCGTGAATAAATTCCTGATCAGCCAATCTGTTATCCCTCATTCTCTGTAGAAAAAATTCACCGTAGACTGAAAAAATCAAATAGATTCCTGTTGCTGTCCGGAAGACATTGCATCCACCGAAATGGCGTTAAGTGAAGACACAATTATCATTAATCTATATGGGAAAATATTTCATGTATTTCCAGAACCTAAAAATGCTGATGGTATTTTGACTGAGTCCTTGGAGATCGGAGTGGTGGAAGGTACAGGAGACTAAAAGTAAGAGAGCGGAAGATGGTTCACGATGCCCTTACGACGTTTCGTAGCAAGACAATAACTATACACTATTTTCGCTTTTCGCCTTTTTTCGTAAGAGCGAAAAAGAGATAGAAAACTTCCAAAAAGCCAAGAATATCTATGTGTAGACTAGAAGATACTGCTATTAACAAATAGATATACAAGTCTTAAACGGATAGAATTTATATAGAGTTGAGAAAAACAATACAAAAATTCTCAGGTATCTGACAGAAAAAGGTTGAGAGAGAGAGAGAGAGAGAGAGAGAGAGAGAGAGAGAGAGAGAGAGAGAGAGAGGCAGAGAAATGGAGAGAGTGGTCAAATAGCTGTTTATTGAAGCACTTAAATCCGAGATGCCCCGTTTTTGCTAACAAAATGTAAACCAACAATTGGCTATAACTCACCCATCCCCTGATAGAATCCCCCCCCAGTCAATATACAAACATTCATTGAAATATATTAAATTGATACATCTTAAATTGTGGATCTGACTAATTGCGATAATATAGTCAATTCAGAGAGTTTGACTTAAACAAAATTTTCCAATTGAGAGAAGGAGACAACGTCGACGATGATTACGACGACAATGATGACAGTTATCCACAACGAATGACAGTGACCGGGGGCTTTTTTTCCGCCAGGGACAAAAAGAAGAAGAGAGAAAGTGAATAAAGAAACGGAGAAAAGAGAGGGAGAAAAACAGAGAGAAAAAGAAAGAAAAGATAGAAATATGTAAAAAAGAAAAGACTTAATCGATATCTATAATATTGTAACTAGTTTCCTGTCCCTGTCATAA
>OY735215.1:27470596-27473096 GCA_963457665.1 Thysanoteuthis rhombus
TTTTGAATAGTCACTGACGTAAAATGTTTGTAAAAAGTCAGTGACGTAACATGCTTGTAAATAGCCCCTGACGTGAAATTCATTTAAATAGTCTCTGACGTAAAATGCTTGTAAAAAGTTAGTGACGTAGAATGCCTGTAAATAGTCACTGATGTAAAATGCCTTTAAATAATCACTGACGTAGATATATATTCAAATGATCACTGACAGAAAATACATGTAAATAGTTCCCAACGTAAAATGCTTTTGAATAATCATTGACATAAAATGCATTAAAATAGTCATTGACGTAAATGTATTCAGATAGTCACTGACGTAAAATGCATCCGAATCGTCACTGATGTAAATGTATTCAAATAGTCACTGATGTAAATGCATTTAAATAGTCACTGACGTAAAATGCATTTAAACAGTCACTGGCGTAAAATTCATTTAAATAGTCACTGATGTAAAATGCCTTTAAATAGTTGCTGACGTAAATATATATTCAAATAATCACTGACATAAAATGTATTGAAATAGTCACTGACGTAAAATGCATTTGAATAGTCACTGATGTAGGCTGCATGTAAATAGTCAGTGACATAAAATGTTAATATGCATTAATACATGCTTCGTCTGAACAGGACAGCGGGTAGAATGAGGTCGGCACATGTTCGTATAATCATGTAGTCAGCCAAGGGCCTTGTTGAAGGTGTATTCAGATGGAGAAACATTAAAAGCAATGGGATTGTGTTGGTTTGGGCATGTTTCAGGTAAAGTGACCAGGAGATAGACAGGAATCGCGAAGGCATGAATACATCAATAAGTTTACGGAGATAAAGAAGCGCATTTGCATGGTAAGTGATCATCGAATGTTGATTAATGTATATGAACGATAGAGGACAAGGATGAATGGAAGGAGGAAGAATAAAAGGGGAGAGAGAACGAGGAGAAAACAGAGAGAGGGGGAGAAGGAGAAAGAGAGCTGAAGAGGAAGAGACATCGATGGTGGATGGAAGAAACGGGAACAGAAATAAAAGAAGAGAAAACAGAGACACGAAAAAGAGAAACAGAGACAAAGTTAAAGAGAAAGAGAGAAAGAGAGAGAAAGAAAGAGTGAGAGAAAGAAAGAGAAGAAGAGAGAGACAGAGAAGAAAATAGTTTTCAAAGAAAGAGAATGGAGAGAAGTAGTTGAGAGATTGGGAGGGAGGGTAAAGGAGAAAGGAAGTGATAGAGAGATGGGTGCATAAATATATATATATATATATATATATATATATATATATATATATATATATATATATATATATATGTATATATATATATATATACATATTGTGTGTGCGTGCGTATGTATGTGTGCGTGTATTACAAACAGAAATTAGCGTAACCTTATTGTCAATTTCAAAATGGTTCAATCATTTTTGTATACACTGATGAGCCAAACATCATGATATCTAATAAGGTGTTGGTCCTCCTTGAGTCAACAAGACAATTATTACCCGATGATTGAAAAAAAAATTAAATGTACGAAGTATTGTAACACTATTAATTATTTTGTCTTGTTCTACCATCATCCTAAATTTCAGTTGCTCTTTATCATAACTCGGACACAGACCAAGGTGTATAACCAGCTTTTATCCAACAATGAAGTCTTTGTGGACCGATTGATTAAAAGCAGCCAGGCGTATACTGGACTCCCTTCTAGCTAGAGGATGTGAGTTCGATTCTCACTCTTCATTTCCGAATTTGCTGTTTAATCGTTGTCGTAGAATCACGGTCCCAGTCATAGTTGTGATACAAAGCATCAGAAACTAAGGCTGAAGGTAAAAACTAGTCAAAAATAATAATAACCATCATCCGATCAGGCATGAACTCTACATGACTTCTAAGGATTTTTTCACAGACCTGGTGTTACGATGATAGCAGAAGGTCCTTAAACTGCTGCAAGTTATTTTGTAGAAGCAGAGCAAACTTGTTGGCCCAACAAATCTTGTGAGTTCTCGATGGGAGTTTGTTGATTAGGGCTATCTACTGACTTCTTTTTATGTTCCTGAAATCATTCCAGAAGACTTTGTGTAATGTGGTAGGGTGCATTGTTCTGTATGCACGCATTGTATGCTTCTGCTATATCAGACGACTGTTTCCATTAAGGGTTATACCTGGTCTTCAATGATATTGAAAAAGGTAGTATGAGACTAGATACCTCCCTCATTAATTATAAGACCTACTGTTTCCGAGCAAAACATGGCTCAAAGCATCGCACTGTCTCTATCGGCTTGTTGCTTTCCTTACAATACACCCAGGTGCAATCGCTTACCCGGAATAACGACGCACGAATCCATCCGCCTACCTTATTAAAAAGAAAACAGAACTCACAGGAACAGATAAACTACTTCCATTCATCTAAGATATATATATATATATATATATATATATATATGTATATATATATATATATATATATATATATATATATATATATATATATATATATACACATATACACACACATTAG
>OY735215.1:27475596-27498096 GCA_963457665.1 Thysanoteuthis rhombus
ATTTACCAAGATTCTCGTAATACGGACATGATCAGATCTGGAAAAATAGAGGTGCAAGCAGATTATGCAGCTCTGATAAGGATGTTCTTGCCTTTAAAATCGACATTCGAATTCTTCGTTCTACCGAGGATCGAACAACTACTACTGACAGCGGTAGGGAATAAGAATTTATTTAAGTCACTATATATAACATATATACATACCCCCCCCATATATATATATATATATATATATATATATATATATATATATATATATATATATATATGATACAAATCAGGAATACAATATAATACGACATAATACAAAATCTGATGTGTGATGGATTTATTCCATAAAGTACTCGATACATTCAACATTAAACATTGAGATGAATTGGAGTAGAGCTTGAAACATAATGAACAAAGGATTCTCTTCACAAATACGTTTATGCTTCTCCCCCGTTAGGGCTTCTTCAGGCGAATATATATACCAATGTCCTGTCTTCGGGAACGAATATTTTTGATGGTGTTTCCTTCAGCACTAGGACCATAGCAGCGGGGCTTATCTGGATTAACTTTCCAGCCTGAGCTCTTACGTGACTCTTCCAGGGCTGACCCTACTCTTTAAACCAAGAGTTTATATCATACGGTCCACCGAGATGGTATAAATAGGAATAGAGATCCTTGACCGTAGATTTAACAAGAGTGTCTTTCTGCTGGCAGATGCGAATGAGCTTGGGGTTCTGCCACCCTTTTGCAAGAATATTCTGACTGTATTGCTGACCTGTGGATAAATCAAGGGACACGAACATTCCGTAGTTGGTAGATGCCTGAGCTTGCTATAGAGTTCTACTCAAGACAGTATGGCTGTGTGCAATTTCAAGTGCAGGTCCAAGATATTCCGACAAACTGATGTGCGCTGGTAGTGGAGGTTTGCTATCTTTCGGAGAAGTAACCCGACAGAATAGTATCCTGTGCAAATTTAATCGCAAGTCCGAGTCACACATCTTGAGAGAAAATGGACGACTATCATCATATTTTAGATTAGTGTAGACTTAGCTTGATTAGTAAAGTTACAATATTGTTCAAGTCCAATTATAAGCTTTTTGGAACATCTCTTACATTCTTCATATTGTTATCCCAAAGTTTTTATGCTTTAATCTAACCTGCTATTGGCTCTGGAAACATAATTTGCATAAGTGGAAAAATCGAAATAACAGTACTGAATTTAGAGTAGTCATCAGCAAACGATTTTATATTTAGTTTAAGCCTTGGGAAGTATTCGTAGCTGAGAATTTGGTCAGAAAATTTTGAAGAAAACTTCTCAACTCTAACTCTCCCCCAAAAGGTCACTTTTCATCAACAAGACACTTGTTTTCCAAAGGAGTCGCCCTGTTTCCATCTCTGTCTCCCTGCCACTCTGTTGGCCGAAGATCCCAACTCTCTATCTCGTACACCTTTTATATTGTCATCTCAAACTTTTGATGATTTAATCCAACGTACTATTGTCTCTAAAAATATTAGCAAATGCAAATAGATTCAACTAACAATACCGAATTTTAAGTAGTTACTAGCAGACAATCTCATACGGAAACGAATGAGTCGTTGGGAATAAAGATATTAATAATTGAATCGATACATTTTTTTTTGTTTTCTTAATGTGTGTATGAGTGTATGTGTATATTTGTGTGTATGCATGTATGTGTATGCGTGTGTGTGAGAGAGAGAGAGAGATAAAGGGGAAAGGGGGAGGAAGACACACGTATTCATAATGACGCACAGACAAAACTATGAAATACGTCAAAGATATTCAGAGAGAAACCCGAATGATGCCTATTTTAGGATAAATCAATTAAAGAATAATAATAGTGATAAATACACAGACTAACATCCTTTCCGCCCATATGTTTGCCGTATCTACCAAGACATTTACTTCTCTCACTTGAATGGGGGGAGATTAATCATGAATTAAATGTCTAAAACACTAACTACTACTACTACTACTACTACTACTACTACTACTACTACTACACGCTTTGCTTTTTACGCCTTGCTCAAATCAGGAAAATGGTGCGTCTTACGACCACAATAACTATTTGTGTACATGCGGTGCCTTCCATTCCTCAGGTGAATATAAAAAAAAACAACAAAAAACAAAAAACAAAACAATCACCCCCCCTCCCGAAAAAAAACAAAACAAGAACCATAAGTTCAATGATGCGTACTGAGCCGTGGTAGTTGTAGTAGTAGCAGCAAGAGGAGGGTAGGGAATCGATTCTAATACTTGTAAAATATCTTCTGTCCGACTGCCACGTGACCTACGGATAAAATCATTATTCAAGAAAAAAATTCAACCTTTCAAAGTCGTGTGTAATAATATTCACGCTGTTGCGATTTGGGGATACTCTGCGAGTATTATTTTCAAAAGTGTGTCTCGAAATGCATTTGGACATATCTAAAAACGGCATGCTTCGTAAAGACGACTACTACTAATACTACTACTACTACTACTTGAATACACGCTCTAACTATTATCAAGAAATGCATGCCCTACGACCACTACTACTACTACTACTACTACTATTGAGGTATATACTCTGCCTTACTGAAATGCGAATAAAAACTGATGGAATGTCATACTACTACTACTACTACTACTACTACTACTACTACTACTACTACAACTGAAGTGTATATTTTGCCTAACAGAAATAAGAATAAGAACAGATGCTGTGCACGTTCCGCTACTTCTTTCTTGAATATGTCTTGAATAAAGAATATATGGTTGTTCCAGTACTGTGACCACCACCACTACGGGCACTGCTGCAGTACAGACTCTGTTTTAACCCAGAAAGACCGGATCTGGTAGTCTTGGACAAGGGAGGGAGACCTGGCTAAATCATAGACGTGGCTGCACCCACAGACCAAAAGAGTGAATGCAAAAGGAGGGGAATTCGAGGACTTGTCATGGGTACTGAGAAAGGTGTGGAACATTGCAGTCAGGGTAGTATCAATAACAATATGTGCACTGGGAACTGTGCTGGGGTCATTGAAAACAAGATTGGAGACAACACGGGCCATAGCACTACTGGGATCTGCATGAATACTGAGGAAGGTTCTGGAAATATGAGACTAACGATCTGCAGTCGTCAGAAATGGCCTAACAACCAGAAATGAACATGGCATAAATGTTGAAAAAGCGGGGGAAGGTTGGGACAGTACAAACCATAACGCTGCCGTGATCTGCAAGGACACTGGGAGAAGGCTGGAGACCTGAGGAGACTCACTGTCAATTAGCCTTTAGCGACGATTACCAGGCATCTGCTTAGTCACATGATCAGACCAGCATTTGATGATTCAACAAAGATTCTGGAGAATTGCTGCTGCCGTAGATTCTCTTCACATGCTACTTAAATCGTTGAGGGAATAAATAATTGAAAGCCGTTTGTCTTGGATGAACAATGAAAAAAATGAAGCAAGGCGGGGTAAAGAATGAGAGAGAGAGGGGATTCTAGAATGGAAAATTAATGCATGAATGCTTATAGGTCTATATTTAGTCAACCCCCCAAAATTGCACAATACGATATACTTATGAAAGAAAGAAGATCAAATTACAAATGTACACTCTCGATGATAATTTAAAAAAAATGCTTTCAGTTTGTTTTTTTTTACAAATAAATTTGCCTTACCATTCTTATATACTTCCATCTACCTCTTATTTTCAATTATACCAAAATCTGACACAAATTGGTAAGACAAATTTAGAAAATACTGGCTCCGCGACGCCCACTCAAGAGAAGTGTGGCGAATCCTGGGGAAGGTCTATGTCCAACGACAGACGTTAAAAGACTGATGATGATGAGAATTTACTTGTTTGACTTAAATGCGAGTATTTGAAATGAATGCTTGCTATTATCGGTTGGATTGGTACAAGTATTCATTTAAATTGCACTGGTGGATTTGTTATGTTATCCTCTCGATTACTTTTATTTGATATTAGTATTGTCTGACCAAGTATAATATGCTCGTACATAGGAATCAATTCTTACTAATAAGTTGATACTAAAACCGTGTACGTGTGTGAGTAATGCATATTTCACGAGATTCAGTTTTATGGTTTTTCGCACACCATTTGTAACTTGTACGATCTAGTCATGTATGTGATACGTCGGATGATTATTATCGATAGAACTCTATAGACTATCCATGGCTGTAATCAGATATTGCCGATCTCTCTGTATTCAAGTTTGGAATTATCACGTTGGGTTCGGGCCGACATTACACAACCATTTCTCATGGAAAATACAGTTAAAATAATCGATGAGCATTGGGCATAAATAGCAGATTCGTGCGTCATAACCGTCAGATGTTTCTTTAGGACCTGGTGGTCGTCCTCTGGATGTTGATCGAACTTTTGGTTGGTGCTCTCTCGATGGCCTGCAGGAGGGACACCATCGTTCTTCAGTGATGGTCAGTTATCAAAGGACTTCTAAAAATACCTTGGATTGATCGAATCGAATACAACTGCATAAAGCTGATTCGAATGAAGGGAAAAATATCTTGGGAGAATCTTATTATAATTCACTATATGTCCGTTCGTCTGTCTGTGAGAGTTTATAGTAAAAACTACGCGATATAATCCGATGAATTTTTCTGTTGGTATTCATTTGAGCTCTAGGCAGGTTCTCATTGTCAGATTTTGAAAATCACTCCCAAATGTTTGCAGGAGGCGTTGATCGATTCACAGTAGAAAATCTACATGAAACGGATACAATTTATGTGCCAGAGGCATAAAAAATACGACTGACCGGTGGTTTTACAGACTGAGTCAAAGATAGGGGAGGTGCTTAGATCGCTTCTTGAGAGCATGGGGTGCTAAGAGGGTGACAATAAATCAGTTTAGAGATATTCTCTCTCTCTCTGAAAATATAAGAGAATTTATCCTACTGTTCCCCTCTTTGATAATTCAGGTTGTTACTTCACCCTCACTATAAAAATGTTGGAGCTGTGCTTCTTCATTTTTTCCCGCTTTAATAGCTTTCAATAGCGACTTCTGCTTTAAATAAGACTCTTTCTTCACGAAAAGATGTATTGACATCGAAAGCGTACAAAAATATTAGAAACGAGAACAGTAAATAATTTGTTTGAAGAAAAGTTTTGAAAAAATAATTAAATGAATACATTAGAAGGAAACAACTTACGTACATCTTAGTATTAACTATCAATTCTAAAAATGACCAATAAAATTGCCTGGTCTGTATAATCTATCAAAAAAAAAATCTTACAATATACGTAAATTATTTTTGATATATCTTATCTCCAAAAAGTTTTATTTGCTTACTTTTTGTTTAAAGTTTTAGAAATAACCAATCTTTCCGATCGTAAGGTCTCACACACTCACCCTTTAAATATATCTAAAAAAAAAAATAGTGCACAAATGATAAAAAAAAATAATCATTTGATTTATTCTGAACAACTAGACTAAACATCTCTTGTAAATTGATGTCCAGAAGGAAAGAATTTATAAAATAGAAAGATAGATTGATGGAAATCAGATAGCATTTAATTTTAGGGAAAAAAAAAGAGAATTACTGAGAGAAAAACAGAATTAAACACATCAATTTAAATTACAAAACCAAAAAACCCCGCCCAAATGGGCGAAGTCAATTGATGTTCAAAAAATGATTTTATAAAATAGAAAGATCAACAGATGGAAATCAGATAGCATTTAATTAAGAAAAAGAATTACAGTAAAACCAACAACAGAAGTGAATACATCAATTTTAATCATATTGTTAGTATTATTAATTCTTTCCGAATAATTGCTTTAATCTTGATAGCGGCTTTTTATTGCGACTGAACTTAGGCTGGGTACCCTTTAGCAGAGAGTAAATATATTAACAGCGTGAATCAGAATAAAGAATAAGTTCCTGGTGGGAATCGAACTCACGACCTCCTAATCTTAATTCGCTCTCTATCTCTATCTATTAAAATGAAAGAGAATATTAGCAAAAACATTACAACTAATTTTTGAAAATACTTCATTTAATAAAATAAATGAAGATATAATAAATTGGATAGAACTGAACTATCGTTTAATGACGCAGGAAAGATCGGTGTAGGGTGTCAGTTGAAGGGTTTGATTTGGAAAGGTGTTTGCCAATGAGTTCAGTGGTAAGAACGGTTGCACA
This sequence comes from Thysanoteuthis rhombus, assembly GCA_963457665.1. Lineage (NCBI taxonomy): Eukaryota > Metazoa > Mollusca > Cephalopoda > Oegopsida > Thysanoteuthidae > Thysanoteuthis > Thysanoteuthis major. The sequence continues at coordinate 27,481,769 of OY735215.1, forward strand.
TCATGCGAGTGACTCTCCCAACATAGAGGGTCGTAAGTCCGATTCTCACTTGGAACATAATCATTATCCCGATCTGCAATGTTGATTTATTTACTCACTGCTAAAGGGAACCCAGCCTGAGTTTAATGGCGATCAAGAGCAACAACAATTAAGATGAAAGTAATTAGCTGGAATAAAAAATCAATAATGAAAGCAATATAATTTAAATTGATTGATTGATTGATTAATTCTGTTTCCTTTTTAGTAATTCTCCTTATAAAAAAAATCAAATGCTATCTAATTTTCAATCCTCCATCTTTGTATTTTACAAAATTTTTCGAACATGATACCATTGCTAAAAATGTCAGAAACAAAACTAAATAGCAGAAATTTAATGAGAGATGAAAACCAGGTTAGAATCAATACTAAGTTACGCCGGACCTTTTCTAGGTGGGTCACACAAGGAACTTGAGTCGATGGATTGAGAGACTAGGTAGTTAATGATTATACAGAAGGTTCCTCACTCCAGGGACAACATAGAACATTAAAGGTAGAATGAAAGAAAGCGAAAGTCTGATCAGCATCGAGGATTCAGTCGAAATTCGAGGAAAAGGTCAGATGGCGTTGTTGGGGGTCTGCGAGTGAAAGTTACCAGATATTTTGAAGGATTTGCTGTCACTCGATCACTTGCGTAATGATTAGACATCTGATTTGGATCTACAATTGAGTCAGATTTAATTATCATAATCAAAGCCGGTCCATCCATTTGGGGATTAGTGGCGGTCGACTAGGGCACAAAAATCCCCAGGAGCGCAATCCAAACTGAAAAGAATTGTCAAAATACGACTGGACGTGCGAATTTCAAGTTTCGCTTCGGGCATATGAAACCCTTGCACATATTTTAAGTCTCACCTAGGGTTCATGAAACTTTTGCATGGGCTATTATTATTATTATTATTATTATTATTATTATTATTATTATTATTATTATCATCATGATCATCATGATCATCATCACCATCATCATCATCATCATCATCATCATCATCATCATCATCAAGCGGCCCATTGAAGAAACTGCTGGAGTTTCTAGTAGACTTAAAGTGACTTGACCCCCTGTGATAAACATCTGATTTGAAAGATGTCACAATCCTTATTATGATGGAATTGAGGTATGTATGTATAACCAAAATTGCTACTTACGCGTGAATTCTGCTGCTGATTTATGATGTCAATTGTTGACGTGTGTTGAAGTCATATCCGGCCGTCTACGCGAACAATTATTTCGTTCAGAATCTTGAAATTATAAATAAGCTAACGGACGTCTATCGAACGGACGTTTGGGGTTTGCTTATGAATAATAATAATAATAATAATAATAATAATAATAATAATAATAATAATAATAATAACAACAAGGCTTGCTGCTGCAGGGTTAATATCCACTCTCACATTCTGACTGAAGATGATCACGCAAGGTTTTTTTATTGTATGCACAATAAATAAGAAATTATTGAAATGAATTTTTCTAGTGTAAATTCATCAACTTATTGGAAAGAAATTAGCCCTTGTTGGATGATGAATTTTTGTAAGAGTTATCGATTTGGCTTATTCGGTAAGAGAAATGGCTGCCAATCAGTTGGTTGTGATTTCAAATCATGATAGGGAAAGGTTGAATTTATTAGAATGATATAATCCCTTGCATATCTCTGAAATAAATTTTCGCTGACGTCAATTTTGCTCAGTGGGTAAGAGAGACATCTACTAAATCAGTTGGTTCTGATTTCAAATCACCAAGTTTGACAATAATAAAATATAATGATCATCATCATCTTCACAACTTCTATCGAACTTCTCAACTCATTTCACTTGATAATAAAAACAACAATAACGAATCATTTGTATTTAGATATTTGCTGAGATGGGCAATACTTCGTGGTCAGTACTATGCGGAAATGCTAGTCTTTGCATAACGTCTGGCAAGCGACCATGGAACCTTTTGAGGAAACTCTTCTCTCAAGGAGGTAGATTGCGTTGATGCGAACGGCGTGTGAACCAATGCCAAACGTTGACGTCTGTTCTCATCCGTTCGTTTCATGTTTGACCGGCTTTCATCAGAAGAATGAATTACAGCTCACTTTCTCTTGCTTTCAATTTCTTTCTCTCTTTCTTTCTTTCTTATTCAGTCTGTTTCTTCTTCGTCTTCTTCTCAAGCTTGCTTCAACTTCTTCAGCTGGCTTTACATTATCAGCCACCATTTTATCCTTCTCTTTTAACTCTCTTCTTCTTATTTTTCACTCTCTTTCATCAAATTTTCCTTTCTTGTCAAAAATCATCTCCAGACCTGATTTTCCCCACTTGCCTAATGACATCCATGCCGACAGGCTTTCGATTCTAGATTCGGGGGAATAAGGTGTCCGTAAGCCAAGTTTCAAATCTGACTATTGGTTCTTAAAATCTTTTTATCATTGACAAAGGCCTGAACCTCAAAACTCCGATCCATACTAATTCACATTCAGCCACAAACTATGACCACGAGTGGTCAAATGTCCATTTAGTTTTTTTTATCATATTGTATTAGAAGTGTTGAGTTGCAAGTTTTTTCATCAAAAGCAGAAACTTTTTTTTATATTGAGACAGTCATATCAGCTTGCATATTTTTAAAAAATTGTCAAATTTTGTGTATTTATTGTTTAAAATTATCTATTGATTTTAATATTCAACGTGTAACAAAATATTCAATGATTATCGGTATATTATGAGAATACTCAGGATTTCTCGCTGGGTGATAGTCCATGAAGGATATACCAGTAGAAATTGATAGCAGACAAATCAAGATATTACTTGAGAAAATCAAAATTATACCACGCGAGAAATAGCCAATATACTCAAAATATACAAATCAAACCATGAAAATCATCTGCTCCAGCTTGGTTATGTGAGTAGCTTCGAGGTATGGTTTCCTTATAAGTTAAGCGAAAGAAAACCCCGACTGGATCGAATTTCTGCCTGAAAATTGCTTAAATGTACAAGATATACTCATTTTTGAAAGAAATTTCGACGGACGATGAAAAGGTGAATAATTTGCAACAATGTGAATAATGTGAAAGAGATCTTGGAACAAACCTAATTATCCATCAATAAATATACTAGAGGCTGATTTTAACTCCCCAGAAGTTGATGCAGTGTATATGATGAGAATGAAAAAGGGTTTCCTGATATAAGCACCTTTCAGCGGAGCAAATGATTGACTCGAACAAGCACTGTTCCTGACTAAATCAATTGGAAGGAGCAACCGAAGAAAAAAAATCTCCGGAAATAGTTGAGAGAAACGGCTTAATATCCGATTTGGATAACGCTAGACCACAAATTCCTTCGATGAAATATTGCAGCTTGTCAGGAAAGTTTTCATGCATCCACTGTATTTACCAAATACGTGGAACATTTCTTTTGTGAGAGGGTGGAATTGTGAAGTTCCTTGAAGGATGTCAGAAGGTAGTTCAACAAGAAGGTAAATATGTTGTCAATAAAGTTAATTGAGACTTGCCATATCATTACATACAAACGTGGGTAGGACGAAAAACCAAAAAAACAAAAAACAAAAAAAAACAACAAAAAAACGAGCGATTTGATTGGCTAGTATGTCTCTCCTCCTGCCCACTCACAACCCGGGTATCTTCCTATATAAAAGTGACTGCCATTCAGCAGCAGTAACATAAAAACATGTTCATCGGAGAAAAGCGTGACCGAGACGAAGGACTGTTATTGAACAAATCAGACCGGGTTACCTGGTTGAGGAGGTCTAATGTTGAGGACCACCGGATAATACTACGTTTACAACACCTACATTTCCTGCCATTAAACACCTTTCCTCTCCTTTTTTTTCATTTTTTATATTCCATATACCCTTCATTTTTTTTCTTATCGTCGAACTTCAGTTGAAACCTAGAGACGACTTTGTTTTTTTTCCACCGTACCAAGAATAACAAGAATGATAAGAACAATCCTCACCAAACCGATAATCGTGTCCCTTTCCGACAGAGTTAAATTGACAAGTCTTACACATCTAACAGACTCTATGCTACATATTTACAGAAGGGCTTATTTCATTCTGATGAATAGATACATTTATAAAATTTTCCCGATGATCGATTGAGACAAACTGACAAGTCTTGCATATCTACCAGAATTCATGCTAGAAATACGCAAGGGCTTGTTTATAAATTGGTAGTCGGCTCTTTTTCTGACTGAGCCAAACTGACATGTCTTAAATATCTACGAAATATATACTACACAAGCGCAAGGGCTTATTTCATTCTAATAAATGAATATATTGATACTTAGGAAAATATCTTCATAATTTTTTTATCAACTATATATACAATAAAAAGGTGAAGTAATCATTTTCAGTTGTACTACAAGTAAGCGTGGTGTTCGATCTCTAGCAGCCGGGCTTGTTCTTCTCCTTCTTTTACTACTAAATTGCATTCTTAACTTGAAGAAAGAAGGAAAGAAAGAATGAGTGAATGAGATATCTGATGCATCTTTAAAAAAAAACACCTCTTATCCGTGATATCACGGGTTACACAGATAGCTGGTATCTAAATGTTTTCTCTTTCTCCGTTATTTCTATTTTAAGGCCCAATGCCATAACCTGTCTCAAACCTTTTCCTGTTCTCTCTCCCCACCAACTCATTCTCTCTTGCTTCTCTCTCATTATTCTGCTTCCTTATCGTAACCCTCTTGATCTCTCCATTCAAGACTTTTTTTTCTCTTTCCTTGCCCACCAACGCCCACGGTTCACTCCTTATTTGGAAAGAGTAAACATTTAAACCAACTGTAACGACATTGGGCTCAATTTTAGGCCCGCCATTTTTATCATAAAAACCCGCGAAATCAACGCAAAATAATTTGCTGGTTTACAGACACGTAAAGAGAATAGAAAGGAGACATTTCCCCAGCTGGAGTCCGAATCAATAATCTCCCATGTCACACAAATGCATTGTACGTGTCGTGGATTTAAGGCTGCAGACGTGCCTCTTTAAATGCGAACGTGTGTGAATTTATTTAGATTACGTATCGCACGAAAGAAGCCAATCTTTTTTTCCCCCCTAATGTTTAGCTACACTAACCCAACCAAGATATTTCGATAAAACATTTCACCATTCTTCCCTATTTTTCCAATGAAAATTTCAAATTCTTTTGGGAGCCAATGAAAAAAAAATATTTCGGAAATTTTCATTAAAAAAATAGACTATCAGAAAACAAAAAATGTCTATTTCTAAGGCGTATAGGAATGACAATAATAATGGAAGACTCTCTATCTCTCTCTCTGTCTCTCTCTGTCTCTCTGTCTCTGTCTCTCTGTCTCTCTCTCTCTATATATATATATATATGTATATATATATATATATATATATATATATATATCGTAGTATGCAGTGAATTTAGAGTTAGTCACGATGCGCTATAACCAAGTTTCAAGTTATATTTCTTTCTATCGATTTCCAGTGATTTAATTTTGATAAGTAGCTTTCATAGAGGCTACACACAGGGAGAATGGACGTATGAAGGCTAAGTTTCGCCAATCTCCCGAGTGGGAAGATCCTAACAGCCTTGTAAATAAGTATTTGAAATCTTTGTTTTTACTTGGGCTTTAGAACCGACCTCTGACCCCTGAATGGAAATAAGCAACTATCTCAGACACGAAGCAAGCCAGAGAACTTACTTGATACCGAAGGTTGGACAAAGAAAACAGTGTATTTTTCTGAAAGTTATTTACACGAAAGGTCAACGGTTTATCTTGCGGAGAATGAATGCTCAGAATACATACTTCTGATATATATATATATATATATATATATATATATATATATATATATATATATATATATATAGTAGAATGTTGATTCGCTACATAAACTAGCTCATGTTTCTGCCCTCTCCGAGCCTCATCAGGTGAATCAGAAGTTGCTTTATATTATTGATGTATCATTATATTATGTTATACTGCAAGCCTGATCTATACCACACACACACACACACACACACACACACACACATATATATATATATATATATATATATATATATATATGAGGTCTGTCCGTAAACTGTCCACCAATTTAATTTTACCGAAAAAATAGCATACCTACGGGAATAGGGCAAATTCCCACTAGGACAACGCGCACCTCATCCCAACGATTACATTGTACTCAAGATCCCTCAACGATGGCGCTTTACCGACTGAGCAAGAACGCAGATGAGTGTCTGTTCACGCATGCGCAGCGAAGGTCTCCTTTGATTGGCAGCAAAATTACATTGAGTAGCACAATCAATACCCGTGATATTTGAAATGAGTAAATACTTTCCGGTCAGTCCTAGTAAATAAGTAGGGGAGAGCAACTTACTGAGGAATTAATTCATTAAAATGCAAATTTGACCAAAAATTACCATGGTAGGCGAAATCCCTTTAAACGGGTCACTAAAGTCTAAAACAAGTCTATCATATTATCATGTAAACATTCAGGGAAAAGTATACCAACCTACCCAACATTAGGGATATTTGGTACAACCTGATTGGATAACTTAGTTCTCTTGCTAGTAAGTACATATATGATGAATATATTGTTATAATTGAGGAACATAAAATGCTCAGCCACACATGCATTTATAGTATTAGAAAATGTATTTGAGTAAAAAGAAAGATTTTAGGAATATAATGACCGCACAAATCCATGTGTATTACCAGTTTTTCCTTCCCTTCCCTTTTTGGCCCTTTTCAACTTTTCTTCTCTTTCTGAATACCTTTTGACATGTTTGAAGTTTGTTCAGATATTTTGCTGGTATTTATTTTTTGTTTCTTTCCTCTGTATCAGTTGTGTGCAGTTACAGCGTATCAAGTAACCCCTATTACAAAGTACTAACCATCCCCGAGCACATGTTTGTTACATTCTGTTCTGACAGAAGATGCTTGAAATGAAGCATGTATACTGTTTATCGTCACTTTTCATAAACATAGACTGCAATATCATCTACCACACATTACACGAATTACATAAGTTTTATAGAAAGTGATTCACCGTGCCCCACTCACCAACTAATCCCAGTCTCCTGAATGAATACATCATCATCATCATCATCATCATCATCAGTCTTTTAGTGTCTGTCGTTGGACATAGACCTTCCCCAGGATTAGCCACACATCCCTATCATGGGCGTCACGGAGCCAGTACTTCCTGAACTTGTCTAGCTCGTCTCTCCATCTAACATTTTGCCGGTCTCGGTTGCACATGTGGTCTCGGGGAATCCATGTTGTGAGTCGTGATGTCCATCGATTTTCTGCCATTCTTGCAACATGGCCAGCCCACTGCCATTTGAGATTTTTAATGGATTCTATGATGTCTCTAACTCTTGTCTTTTCTCGGATGTACTGTACTGTTTTGTGGTCTCTCCATGTGAGGCCCAGCATTATTCTTTCATGTGCACGTTGCATGGTTCTCAATTTACGGGTCTGTCTCTTGGTTAAGTGCCATGTTTCAGCTCCATAAGTGACTATTGGGAGGATGCATTGGTTATACACCCTTCTCTTTAGGATTAATGGGATCTTATTATTTTTGAAGGTTGAGTTAGCTCTACCAAAGGCTTGCCATCCTAGTGTGATTCTTCGCTTGATTTCTTCTTCTTTTGAGGGTCTCATGGAGATTCGTTGCCCTAGGTAGACGTAGTGGTCTACTTTCTCGAGTTCTGTGTCCTCGATTTTAATCTTAGTGTTTTTATCTCCAATGTGGTTGTTGCACATGATCTTCGTCTTGCTGAAGTTCATGTGTAGGCCGACTTTATTGCTCTCTTCATTTAGTTCATCTATCATTAGATAGAGGTCGTGTAGGTTCTTTTTATATTAATTTTTGATTAGGCGCAAGAGAACGCGTGTAACGTTCCAAGGAATGTAAATATTGTCCAAATATCCTAAATCCAGGCACATTTGGACAACAGTTTTGGCTATTGTAAAGAGCAGGCAAAACTATAGATGTTATCCGTATTTTTTCCAATTTTTCAATCATTGAAATTGGCATGATAGCTTATGTATGTTATGATGATATAATACTCAAGGCGACTCATGAGCGAAATTATACTATTGGCTAAACGCATCAATCAGTTGTTGAAAACATTGAAAATTCCCGTCCCCAAACTGAAGATTTTTATTCATCTTTTCTTGAAATAACGATAAAGGTTTCTGGTAATCTGAAACCATATTTTCCACAATTAATGTTGATGGTGTACACGTATTGTTTTTTGGGGCAGGGGATATTACAATCAAACGATATAGAGCTGGATGAATGAGCAAGCCATTGAAGAATATTGTGGAGAATATTATGAACAATGAGAAAATGAACAAATAAATTCAGAAAATTCAATACTACTCATCCAAATTTGCAGCAGCATAGTCGTCCTGGGGACTTCGTTTTAGCTGTTGAAATAGTTTGAGTTTTTCAAATTTCGTTGCTAAATATTTCATGTCCGTCTCCCAGCAAGAATTTACTACTTAGATTAAATGGAAGACTGACACATCCAACATTTGGTTTGTTTGTTTTTATGGCAAGTCAAGCCCCGGTCGAGGCAGTGGGGGGGGGGTAATTTTTTAATGAGTTTATATATATATATATATATATACATTTTTTAATCAGTGCCTAGCAGTCTATCTTTATAACATGCGCTCGAATAGCTCCTTGACTGGGCCAATGGCAAGTTAACCTATAGGGTGGTAGTTGTATATTCAACACACAAACCAAGCATATTATCGCCTTTGATTCTCACTCAGAACCGATTTCTCATCAAAGGTCAATAATTGATTCCAGAAATTCATTCTGTAGACGTTAGAGATATAGCAAGTGATTCGTTACTCTTTGTTTCATTCACTGAGTTCGTGGGTCACCCGTTCTCCGAATATATATACATACATATACATATATATATATATATATATATATATATATATATATATATATATATATATATATATATATATATATATATATATATAGTCCGTGTTGTATTTTTCTATTTGTAATAATACCAAAAGAAAGATATAGAAAACAGATTTCATCCGGGGTTGATGACATTTAATCACAGTGCTCAATATTCAACACAGTAAATAGAGCTATTAATTCATACAAAAAAGAATATATTACCCGGTGAATGCCAACATTTTGCCTAAGGCTCTCATCAGCAACTAGCAATATATTTTGTTCTTGTAATTGAGAAAACATATTGCCAGTTCCACGACGAGCGTGACTGCGATGATTTCTACCAGGAGAGATTCCATTCTTATTTCTCCATCTTGCGTTAGGTACTTTCCTACTGCGTTTACTTTCCCAACGGTACCAATCGGTTATCCTTTCGCTCCATCTTTTTTTTTTTTAAATTTTTTATTATTTCCCAACATGTAAGCAATCCTTTGATACTACATAATGAAAAACCAGGCTGTACAACTTCCCCAAATACTTTCGGGTAGGGTCCAGTATAGCGGGATCATTTTCTCGCTAGATTAATTACTGTTCGGAAATCTGATTGAACGGGACGTGCCACTCGTTAGATCATCATCGCAGAGTGAAATTAAGATGAGAGAATCGTCGAAGCCAACGGGTAATCTAATTTGTCAGTTTATCATCCACCGAAATGGACCTTTTACTCGTGCCAGAAGAAAAGATTTTCACTTATCGAAAAGAATGTAAGCATAAGGATTGCTCTGGTAAATAAGTCACTATCCGTGAAAAACAGGCCAGTTTTTACGATTGGTTGAACTTAGAAAGATAGATGATTCAAAATAAGCCCTCCTCCCGAAATATTATACACAATTATGATACATTCGTGCTCAAATACAGAATACATAGTTATGGTTCATCGTCCTCGTATAGATTATAAATAAATATGATATGCTTGACCTCAGATGTATTATACATATGGTATACCAGCAGGACAAAAATTGCCCTCCAGGCGGTTCTGACCAGCCATATGGATTCTACGATCGTGAAACGTTGTATCATTACTCAATCTGTAGAATCCATATAACCGGGTATCATCAAATGTAGGGTGGGTATCTTCAGCTAGCGTTATAAAAATCGAAGGTAAATGATGTGTTGTTTTTAAGTAAATAGTACACACTTCTCACAGAACGCTCACTTCACTTTACTATTTTATTTACCCCAGACGAGGTGAAACATGTGAGTAAATCTAAATAACAACCATCGTTTTTAACTTCAAATTCAATTTACTGTAGATGAACTGGAAAGGAAGACCAAATTCGAGTGAAAATCGTAGTTATGACGGTAAGTTTTGGTACTTAGAAAAAGTTACAATCAGGATTCGGTTTAAACATTTTTCTTTGATGACTGATAATTCTTAATGACAAGAATCCCAATATCTAAGATTAAATAAGTAATTTTATGTGTTTTATGAAGGTAATTAGGAGTTAAGATTGATATCATAGGTTTCAGTGAAAAAATCTCTGTAGTTTACATCACAGTTTTCGTTGAAAAAAAACTTTAAAAAAAATTTACGTTTAATGTGATCTATATACAATTAGAGGAACATGTGTGTGTGTGTATGCGCTGCGATTATTCGACAACAGGCCATTTTCCGAAATTGACATACGCCAAATATATGAGCTCGCACACAAGGCAGTACAATGACGGGTTTGAAGATTTTTTTTAGATCAGCGGTTCTTGAGTAATCTAATACAAATTAATAGAATATTCGGAATCAATCAAATCTAAATAAAAGATATCTAAATTTGTAACACTATTTTATCTAAATCTAGATATGAGATATCTAAATTGGCAACACTGAAGAAACCTAATCAAAATATTTCAAAGCTTTAGTTTCGTATGACGGACGGAAAATTATTTTATATGACAATGACGGTAGGCTGCACCACAACCATAAAGTCCAGTCCATCCCAAACATGCAGTTTTGGAATGAATACTACTCTATTACTATAGCAATACTAAAAAAACATAATCGTGATACATTCGTTTTAAGGAACATAATACATATTTATGATGCATTTGCCCTCAGATACAATATACATTATCATGATACATTGGTTTCCAGATGCAATATGCATAATAATGAAACAATAGTCCTCAAACACACTAGACGTATATATGATTCATTTGTCTTCAGAAATATAATACATAATCATGAAACATTTATCCTTGGATCCAATATACAAAATTATGACACATCTGTCACATAATGCATAATAATGTTACACTTGGAAGATATAATATCCATATTTACAATGAATTTGTCCTCAGATACAATATACATAATTATGATACATTTGTTTGATGATACAGTATACATAATTATGATATATTAGTTTTCAGGAAAAAATACATAATCATGGTACACTCTTCATCAGATACAATATACATATTTATATCGCAGTTTGAAAATAAAACATTTTCCTCGGGAATATCATACAAAATTATAATACGTTTGTTCTCAAATATAATGTACATAGTAATGATACATAAGTCTTCAGATACAATACGCACAATAATGATCTACTGGTCATATGCAATAATGTACATGATTATGATACATTTGTCCTCAGAGACTATAAGCATGTCTATGATACATCGGTCATCAGATACAATATACATAATTATAATACATTTTCTTTAGAAATATTTAACATAATCATGATGCACTTGTCCTCAGATACAATGTACATAATCATGATACTTTTGTCTTCAGATAAAATACATACAATAATGATATGGTTGCCATCAGGTACAATATACACAATTATGATTCATTTGTCTTCAAAAACATAATACATAATTATGAGGTATTTGTCCCCAGATTCAATATACATAATCATGATACATTTGTCCTCAGAAACATGATCATGATATTTTTGTCCTCAGTTCTAATATTCCTGAAAATGATACATTTGTCTATAGATAATAAATACAGAATTATGTTTCAACTGACTGTAAAACCATTATACATAATGATGATACACAAGTCTTCAAAAACATTATACAGAATTAAGATACATTTGTCCTTAGGTACAATATACACAATTATGATATCACATTTGTCATCAGATACAATACATGTAATTATGAAACACTTTTCCTCTGATACAATATACGTATCATGATACATATGTCTTCAGATATAATACACACAATTATAATCAGCTTGCCACTAGACAATACGTTCGTTCTCAGATAGGATATACATAATAATGACACACTTGTCCTTAGTTACAATACACATAATTACGATACATTTGTCTTAAGAAACCTGATACATAGCAATGATATATCTGTCTTCAGAAACATAATACAAAATACATCTGTCTTCAAATTCAATATACATAACTTTGATACATTTGTCTTCAGATACCATATACATATGCACGATATATTTGCGCTTAGATGCAATGTACATATTCATGATATATAAGTCCTCAAATACTATACATATGATTATTATATATTCAGCGTCGGATACAATATATATAAATATGATACGCCTGTCCCCAGAAACATTTGTCCTCAAATAGAATATATATATATATATGATACATTTTTCTCCAGAAACATAATACATGAATGTTAAATATTTGTCTTTAGATTCAATATGCATTGTTCTGATCAATTTATCCACAGAAATATTGTACATAATCATGATACAATTGTCCTCTGAAACATGATTATGATACTTATGTTTGATACATTTGTCTTCAGATATCACCAGACTTCAGATTGTCCTCAGAAACATTGTACGAAAAATACAATTTACTTCAGATGCAATATACTTAATTATGATACATTTATCATCAGCTACTATATTCATAATCATGTTACACTTGTCGTCGGATATAAAATATATAATTATTATATGTTTGTCCTCAGATGAATTATAGATAATTATGGTACGTTTGTCCTCTGATACAATATACTTAATTATGATACACTTGTCCTTAGATACAATGTAATTAATAATGATACATCTATTTCAGATACAATACACACAATTATGCTTCCTTGTCATCAGACAAAAGATGTATAATTATGATTCATTTGTCATTGAATACAATAAACATAATTACAATACATTTGTCCTCAGATTCAAATACACAATTATGATACATTTTTCCTCAGAAATATTCTGCATATTAATGATCGATTTGTTCAAGATACAATACGTATAATTGTATTTTATTCGTACCCTGACAGAATATACAAAACTATGATACACTTGTCCCAAAATACAATATACATAATTACAATACATATATTTGCAAAAGCATGATGCAAAATTATGGTTAATTTGTCTTCAGATATCACATACATATTTATTATGCATTTGTCCCCAGATACACTATACATGATAGTGATACATTTGTTGTTGGATAGAAGATACGTGATTATAAAATGCTCGTCCTCAGATCCAAGGTAAATAATTATGATACACTTGCTCTTAGATGCAAAATACATAATTATGATACATTGATTCTCAGATACGATTCACATAATTATGATACACTCATCCTCAAATAAATTATATATTTATATGATAGATATTTCACCAGGAACATAATGAATAATTATGGAATATTTCTACTTAGATTTAATGTAGAAAATTATCATATATATCATAAATAATATAAAATTATGACAAATTCTTCTCCAGATACAATATACATAAATATGATACATTTATCTTCAGATACCATATACATATTTATGAAACATTCAGACACAATATACATGATTATGATACATTTGGCATCAGATACCATATACATAATTATGATAAGCTGGTCGTCAGATACAATATGAATAAATATGATACACTTGCTCTCAGATACAATATACATAATTATGATATATTGGTCCTCCGATACGATAAACATGATTACGATACACTTGTCCTCAAAGACAATATACATATACATGATACATTTGTCTCCAGAAATATAATACATAATTATGATACATTTCCCCTCAGAAACATTGTACATAATTATGTTACTTCTGTCCTCCGATATAATATACATAATCATATTAAAATTATCGTGTGATAAAATAATAGCCTTCGAATTCAATATTTATCATTATGATATATTAGTAATCAGATACAATATACATAATAATGATACATTAGGCTTCAGGAATATCATACATAATCTGAATACATTAGTCTTCAGATACAAAATATATCTTCGATACAATGTATATAATCAAATACGATATATTTCAATATGATAGAATTTCCCCAGATACAATATATATAATCATGATACAGTTGTCTTCAAATCTAAAATACATATATCTTATGGATCTGTCCCGAGAAACATTAGAAATAATTATGATACACTTGTCTCTATATTTAATATACATGATTACAATGCACTTGTCTTTAGAAATATTGTATGTAATTATGATACATTAATCTGCTGATGAAATACACGTGATTATAATTCATTTGTCTTCAGTTACAATATACATGATCATGTTACATTTATGGGATACAACACTTATAATTATGACACATTTGTCTAGTGATACAGTATATATTATTATGATACCCTTGTCTTCAATTATATATAATTATAACACATTGGTCCTCAGATATAATGAACATATCAATAATATATTTGTCTCCAGAACCTTTATACATAACCATGATATACTTGTCTTCAGATACGATATAGAAAATTACGATATATTTGTCTTCAAATACTATATACATAATTAAGATACATTTTTCCTGGAGTTTTATGCGTAACTATGATCCATTTTCCATCAGATGCAATACAGATATTTATGTCTACGGAAACAATATACATAATTTCGACACATTTCAGATACAATATACGTAATCAAGATGCAATTGTCTTCAAAAACATAATATATAATTATGACACATAATAGATAATTACGATTCATTCAACAGATATAACTATGACACGTTTGTCTTTAAATACCATACATATTCATGATACGTTTATTTTCGGATACAAAATACATAATAATGATGACATTTGTCCTCAGGTACAGTACACTGATACAGTAGACACAATATACAGAATTTTAATACACTTGTCCTCAAATCTTATATACATATATATGATGTATTTGTCTCCAGAGACAAAATACATATATATGCATGTGTCCTTATATTCAATATACAGTATAATGATACATTTGTCCACAGATACAAGATGGATAATCATGAAACATTTGTGTCCAGATACAATATTCACAATTAAGACCCGCTTGTCATTACACACAATACACATAATTTTGAAACATTGGTCCCTAGATACAATATATGTGATTTTGAAACAATGTTCCTCAGATACAACATATATGATTATGATACATCGGTCCCAAGTACATTATGATACATTTGTTATCAAATACAATATACATAATAACGATACATTTGTCTTCAGATTGAACATGCATAATTGTGATACATTCTCCTCTCAGCAACATTATACATGATCATGATACACCTGTACTCAGATACAATGTATAGAATCATGATCCATTTAACCCCACAGATCTACAGAATTCTGATAAATTTGTCCCAGGAAACATTATAAATAATTATGATACACCTGTTTTCAGATACAATATACGTACTTATCATACATTTGTCCTCAGTTACAATATACATAATCATGTTACACTTTTTTTCAGATAAATATACATGATTATGATTCATTTGTCCTCAGAGATAATACACATAATTAGGATTAGCTAGTCATAAGACCCAATAAGTATAATTATGATACATTTGTCTTTAGATACACTGTACATAATTATGACACATTCGTCCTCAGATACAAAATTATGATACATTCGTCCCTAGATACAATATACATATTTTTGATACATTTATCCTCGGATATAATAAACATGATGTATTTGTCTTCAGTTACAATATACATAATCATGCTACACTTTTCTTCGGATATAACACATATAGTTATGATGAATTTGTCTTTAATATACAACATACACACTCATGATACATCTGCCCGTTAGATGCAATATACATGATTATGTTACATTTGTCTTCAGATACAATACACATAATTATGATATGTTTGTCTTCAGACAGGATATATATTGCTATGATACTTCAAATAAATTATACATGATTAATAAGTTAGCCCGTAAGGACCGATCTCACTCAAATAACAACGGTCAACGAAAATACATTGCTATCAATCTCTTGACGGCACACGCCTTAAACCGATATTTACTATTGTCAGACTGTCACAGGACCATTTCAATATTGAAACACTCAGT
>OY735215.1:27503096-27693096 GCA_963457665.1 Thysanoteuthis rhombus
AAAAAAGAACCGAATTTTTGCAATCAACATAAGAAGGCATGCATTTAGTCACGTTTTTGAATTCAGAATTCTGAAGTCCCAAGAAATATTTATTTCAATATAATCAAATTGTTGAATGGATAAAAAACAAGATTCCCTTTCTATACTCCATTATTTTGTTAAGAATTGATCAAAGAGACAGAAAAAGTGGGCTCATGTTGCTATTTGGAAAAGTTGCCAAACTAGAAACTTTATTTACTCCCTGTCCTCCCCGTTTAAAATCCATGATGGCTCCCGCAATATTATGCAATAAAACAAGATTTTCTGCTTGTTCAAATACGCATCAATGATACTTCTTAAATGAACGAGAGAAGAAAAAATTGTATCACGCCACGTTGGTTAGTATTTGGGCTACACGTATTAGGTTGAACGTGTGTGTAGAGCATTTGGCATTTTTTTCTTTCCAAGTCAATAGAGGTTTAAAGTCAGTGCTACACAACATAAGAGTAGCGAGCACTTTAAAATGCTTGATAGTTGCAGTGTTTTGAAAGTCGGTTTTATTTCTGGACATATATATATATAATTGAAAAATACTGCCTTCATTTTTATCATTTCTATAAATAAATTAGATCAGTAGAATTTAATCATTTACAAAACAAAAAAAAAGAATGAAAAAAAAAACAGTGCTAAATATATTAATCATATGTTATGGAGCAAAATACTCTTGAATTGGTTGAAACAGGAAACACGCACTGGGTAATTTCTCTACCAGAATTTCATAATAAATTTCAATATATATATATATATATATATATATATATATATATATATATATATATAATCATATTAAACATTGGAAAACATTTTCAAATTTGTTTTGTTTCTCTTTAGTCACTTAATTCCCAAAATCTGTCAATGCAATTCATGAAATTTTCTCCAGTACTTTTTTACACGTTTCACAATACTTTGTTACTCTTGTACAATGTATAAATTTTCTCTTGATTAGATCATCAATTGTTTACCATGTAACAGTTTCGACGATTTTAAAAACAATAAGTTATACTAACATGGGACCCCAACAATGTTGATGAAACACCACATATATATATATATATATATATATATATATATATATATATATAATTGTATCATCCACAGACAGCTCTTACGTTGTGCTACAACTATACAGCGTGGCTATAGAGTATCCGTTTTCCATCACGAGGCAGGATCGAAACCGTCGCCTTAGGCCCTAAGGCCGATATTCTACCTCTGCACTAGGGAACTTGACGGTCAGTAAGGCTGAATTAAAGCGATATATTTATTTAGCTCAAATTCTCTGTCCACAGGAGTGCTCTATTCCCATGGAAGAGCATTGCATGAACGAGTTACCTCACTTAAGGAGTACTCAGCCCTGAATAGAGAAGCGTTAATTATTGTGTCACAGACAGCAGTTTCGTTGTATGCATATATATATATATATATATATATATATATATATATATATATATATATATATATATATATATATATATTGTGTCATCCACGGACAGCTGTTTCGATGTATTACACCTCTTCAGTGTGGCTGTAGACTTTCCATTATCCCATCCAGTACAGGCAGAATTGAAACCTATACTTCAGACCCATAGGTCGATGTCCTACCTCTGGACTACGGAACTGGAGAGGCAGTAAGGCTGAATTTTAAGCGATGTATTTAAATTATACAGAAATCCCTCATCCACCAGAGTGCTTAATTCCTATAGAAGAGCATTGATATATATATATATATATATATATATATATATATATATATATATATATATATATATATATATATATATATATATCATGTACCCGAAAAACAGACTATGAAACTCCGCAAGGTTTCCTCTAGTATTTGGTGCAAGAATGTTGATAGTACGTCCTCCAAATGCTGCAACGTACGTGGTACGGGTTTTGCAGAACAAACTTGATCAAACACATCATAAGTTTTCAGATTAAGATCTGAAGAGTTCGGTAGGTACCAATACTTTCTTCTTCATGTTCTTGAAGGCATTTTTGTACAACTTGGGCAGCATAGCTGGGCATAGCATCTTACTGAATGATACTACCACTATCGTAGATGACTGTTGCCACAAAAGGTTCATTTGGTCTTCAATGATGTTGACGCATATGGTACGCGACAAAGTACCTTCCACGTTAATGGTAGGACATAGTGTGTCCCGGTAGGACAGTGACCAAACAATCACTCAGTGCACCTAGGTGCTATCATGTCGGTAGGATAACGACGCACACATACCCTATCAACCTCCTTATTAATAAGAGGGTGAGACTCATAGGACCAGGTAACCGAACTCCATTGATATGAGGTCCAGTACCAACGCTCGTGTCCCATTGGAGAAGCTTTTGGCTAACATTGGTTAGTATGGGTGGCCATATGCGACAAGGATCAATGTACCATAGAAATGCGTTACCTCTTGCACTTTGATTAAATCTATCTGCGATCCGTGCCATAGCTACCCCTCTGTTGACTCGTATTTGATAGGGAAGCCTCCGTTCGCTTCTAATGTAGATGGGCATTGTCAGCTTACTGCCTTGTTAGTTGTTGGACATACAGCAACTGAATGTGAGATTCCAACAAGCAACACTTTTTGGAAGTGCTCTGATCAAGTCTTGGTCATTACTATTTGGACTGTATCAAAGTCATTCTCTATAACTGTGGAATTCAACGCAATAAAAAGGAGTATTTGAGGCCAGATATCTACAAATATACTTCTGATCCTGGCATGCACACTTGTTAAAAGTCACTAGCAGGCATTCTTGCCACATATTACTGGTCAGAATGTCTCGATACATCAGTATATATATATATATATATATATATATATATATATATATATATATATATATATATATATATATATATATATATATAAATATATATATATATATATATAAATATATATATATATATATGAATAATTGCATGGCTCTGCAGGAGGGGATCAGAATGCATTCTCCACGTCTTTCTCATGCTTTGAGTCAACGGATGATCCTCTACTTAAATAGCCCAAAGGCCTGTGCAAAGGAGTTTGCATGCTACGGTGGTGCAAATAACAGTAAGGTCCTCAAGTCGTAAGTTTGACAGGAGTTATATATATATATATATATATATATATAAAAATTCATATATATATATATATATATATATATATATATATATATATATATATATATATATGAATTTTTTTATAAATAACATTTACGGATAAATAAACCTAACTTCAAAACACTTTACTCCCGAGTCTGTTTCATTCTCTACAGTTCATATTATACACACACACACACACACACACATATATATATATATGTGTGTGTGTGTATGTGTTTGTATATATATATATATATATATATATATATATATATATATATATATATATATATTAAAAGTAAACTGTAAAAATATAATTTTGCAAAGTAAGATGCTTAATTACAGGATTTCGAAAGATTTTACACACATACATTACTCTCTCTCTCTCCCCCTTTCTTTCTTTCTCTCTCTGTCTCCCTCTCACATCCATACATGTATGTTTGGGGTGTATATATATGTGCGAGTGTGTGCGTGTGCGTGTGTTTGACTTGATACGCACTAGATTGAGTATGCGTCTTCATTGAAATCGTTTTGCGTTCCGAAGGATAGTATTGATGGGTAAATAATTGCCCTAACAGACAGAGATATTGGAACAGATGATCCAACAAGTCAGTAGTATAGAATTATGAGAGCATATGGTTTTACGGACAGACGATTCGAGATATGTCCACTTAGCGAGCCACCAAGGACGGCCTGTGCCACATTTTTATCGCTTCTGGAAGCGAAATAATTTTAATTTTTGCCTGTGTTTCGTCAAATTTGCTGCTTGGTTAGTGAATTTTATGTTCGATTTGCGTTGACCGACTGAGTCATCTTCCGGTTGCGTTAAAATGCACGAACTCTTGGTAGATCGATATGTACGCATGCGCAGGACTGGCAAGTGGAAATGAAGAATTTAGTGATATGAGAGATGATGATTAAGTTAGTCGAGGGATATGTGTTTGTTGCGGGAGTCGCGGACTTGGGGGGTAGGGTGAGGTGGGGAACGGGGCAGAATTGAATGAAGGTGTCTAAGAGAGGATGGAGAGAAAAGGGCCTTTGATGAAAGGACAAAAAGATAGAGAAGAAAAGAAGATGGACGAAGAGAGAAAAAAAAACAACTCAAGGAAACGATACGGATAGGCGAATGAAAATAGTAAAAGATGGAGAGTAAGATTGAGAAGAATTAATATCAATAGAAAGGAAAGGTAGCTTCATTGTGGAGTAACGTTTTGCAAGCTGGTATCGCAGACTACTACAATAAATTCAATTCTCACTGGCCATTTGTAGCCTTATGCCAGACTAGGTTAAGCTTTGTAAATATCATTACGACTGCAGTTATTCCCATCTTCACTGGTTGCCCGACTGTTGTGGCTTAGTGTCGTACTAAGCTATGCTTAGTAAATAAAAATGATACTGTAATGATTCCGATCCTTACTATGCGTCTGGCACTTGTAGATTTGTGCAATACGAAGTTAAGCTCAGTAAATAACATTACAACTGTAGTGAGTCCGATACTCACAGGGTGCTTGACTGTTGTGGCCTTATGTTGTATTCAACTGATCTCAATGAATATAATTATTACTGTAGTGAGATCCTCACTATATGCCTGACAGTTGTGGCTTCATACCATACGAATCCAGCTTGGTATATTGATAAATATTACAATAGAGAATCCGACCCTCACTTGCTATATCACACAAATGGCCTTGCGCCGTAAGAAGATGAGTATCATTCCTAGTGCAGTTAGTCACCGAGGCTCGATGTTTTTGCCCTGGTACCGTACGAAGTATAGCCGAGTAAATATCATAATTACTGCAATGAGTCATATCCTTAATGGTTACTCGATATCTTTGGCCTTGTGCCGCGCAAGGCCAAACTGTGTAAATATCATTATGATTGTAGTGAGTCTAATCCTTACAGGGTAATCGATGTTTATGGCCCTATGCCGTTTGGAGCCAAGCTAACAATGGCCTACCTAGTAGTTACATCTTTCCAGAGCGATGTCAAGAAATCGGTGGTTCGAGTCCGGGTAAAGGTCGGACAGGTAGGCCTACATCAGACTGACGTAACGTAATCTTCCTATCTCAATTTTGTCTCATTTTTCCTTGTGACAGAATGTAGTTAAGTTCAATAGATAACGACACGAGGAATGAAAAGAAAAAGGAATGAAAACGGGAGTAAAAGAAGGAGAGGGCGGCAAAATGAAATCCATAAGTGGAAGCATAGAATAAAGAATGATAAAGAGACCTGAGAAGAAGATGAAGAAGAAAAAGAGAGAAATGAAATAGAGAGACCCTCCAAACGTAAAAGACGTGAACAATGAGGAAAAAAAGAAAATTAAAAAAGAAGAGTAAGGAAAAAGAGAAAGGAAGAGAAAGATTGAAGAAGAAGGAGAAGAGGAAGAAGAAGAGGACGAAGAAGAAAAACAGATCGGAAACGAAATGTATAAAATGCTAATTTATCGGATAAAAAATGTCGGGAAAATTGATGGTGCGGATATTTTCGAAGAAATAAAATGTCGGCTGCAAATTTGAAATTGATCTACGTTTAATCCGCTCCTGGCTGAAACATGCAGATCGGCGTCGTTCGAGCTGTCGACGCGGATTCAGAGTAGCTGAAGCCACAACGCCACCATTTTGTACTACACTTTCCCTACCCTGTCTCCACATCGCTCTTCGCTGTCAACTAAAAATTAAAAAAAAAAAAAGGTTTAGAGAAGAAGAAAGTTTACAAAAAGATAAAAAAAATAAAAACAAAAATAAAAATAAATAAATAATAGTTTAGTTTCCCACTTGTGTCGTTTGCAAGTTGTTAACCGGACATTTTTATTTCAGAAGGAAGAAAAAAAAAATAAAAAAAATAAATAGAATAATCGACAGAAATGACTGTCGAATAAAAATGGCGGAAGACTTAACAAAGAACGAAAACTACAACACATTTTTTTGTTTGAATAAATGAATGAAAAAAAAATATGAAAAAAAAAAAAACTACGAAAAAACTTGGATGCAGGCATTTTTTTTTTGGCTGTGCTCCGAAAATATATGATCAAAAAATAAATAACTGAATGAATAAGAATACTATTTGAAATGGATGCATAGAATTTATTAAAACAATTTACAAGACACTCCTAAAAATGAGCTGAATTAGAACAAATGAAATTTTAAAGAAATTACCACCCGTTTGACTAAACAACCATTCATAACATGACATTGATACAATCTGTGAGTGAGGGAGATGTTCATCATAATCATCATAATTACTATAATCAACAACAACGACCTGAAAATTCTCCAGCTTCATTGGTAACAATGGCGATTACCGCCATTGCTTCTATTCTCGTAGTATATAAATAAAAGAATGATTATATTCTAACGTAACTAATACTGTTATTATAGTTACTGACAGGCAATATTGATATGGCAAGGAGAAATAATACTCCCACCCAAACGCGCTCTATTACGAGTTTATCTACCGCTAATTTTGTTGCTGCTACTTATGCTATAACAACATGTGGTCGCTTGTGATACGAATGAAAAATGAGGAATGAACCTTTCCATATATCTATCTATCTATCTATCTATCTATCAAAATCTACCCATGTCTATCTTTGACTATTTATATTTTAGATTTAGTATATGTGTATGCGCATCAATAAGTATGTAGTATAATGATGAAAAGGCATTAATCTTACAGAACAAGTATTCATTTTTCAACTTCCTTCCTTGTCAATTCTCTTAATCCAAAGCCTTTCCATTAATTAAATAGATCTCAGATTACATAATGCAAATTTCAGATCAAAACTCAGCTGATGATTGTGTTAAAATATTGATCCACTCCCGTATATACATATATATATACATATATATATATATATATATATATATATATATATATATGTATATATATATATATATATATATATATATATATATATATATATATATATATATATATATATGTGTGTGTGTGTGTGTGTGTGTGTGTGTGTGTGTGTAGTAAACACTTGCATAACGAACCTCGATATAACAAATTTCAGCTTCTGGGAAAATTGGTCAAAAACTGTAATAACATATCAAAAGCCTTCTAACTTATATGCCGGGAGAAATAATTGCAGTGTATTAAGTGAAATGTGCTGTGAAGTACCTTCAGTGCCTTTTCTCGATGATTTGTACACTGCAAAATAGATAAGAGTGCTATGAATTGAAATATAAGCGCAACATGTCTCTAAATAGGTAGTTAAGAGAATCATGACACTGCACTGTACAATAATAAAGTGAATCGACCATCCAACGGGTCTATATATCCCGTCTGGAAGGGCTAGCCTGTTCTAAGTACATTAGTGTGTCTTTAGCGTCTTAAACTCTTTAGAATCACTTGTAAATCGTGTTATAACTTTCATATAGTGGAAGACACGGTCATTACAAATTTGCTTTTGATGTGGCATTTTCCAGTCACTAAGTCAGAGTGCCATGTTTGCAGAAGATGAAATGATTAAAAAAATATCAAAAGGTTTTTTTTTTGGCTTCTTGAGCTTCCTGACCCGGAGTTGAGTGTTCCTGCCGTGCCTGATAGCTACACCGTTGGTATCAAGACGTATCCGACGTATCAAGATACAGATGCCGATAGTTTGGCTTCGTCCTCTCATACGAGGTAATTATTGGTTAACGACAAATACTGTATCAAGTGTTGTTATCCTGACTCTCGGTCTTAAGAACCCTGCGAAGTTGACAAACGAATCCAGAAACTTATTAGCTACAGCGTGAAGATAAATGATAAACACTTGTACCAGTACTGTTCGGAGATACAACATGGCAGAGACACTGGGAGAATGTTCATCTCCAAGACAAGAAACACCCGAATCGAAATAAATTCTGGGCGGCGACAACTGTATCATTCAGCGATAGGATGCTGAGCACTCGTACGGAAGGGAACGAGAAGTGAACGCCAGACGTTAGGGGGGGGGGGCGTAGATCTTCATGGCCTCATTGATGCAGAAGTACGTTACCATATTCCATTCAACGAGAAGTTTCTCAGCTGCCATAGTTGGTGATAGATGGTATTCGTGCGGCAAAAATTGGCTGCAGTACGTGCCAGACACCCGGAGGAATTGGAAGTGTGGATCTCGGATTAAATTGGGTACCACCTAACCTAAAAGTATTCGTGGATAGGTTCAACCAAGTATCCATTAAAGTAAGCCCGTGATGGCCAAGTAATTGTTCATTTCGTGCAAGGCCATCGATTCCGCAAACTCTATTTGGACCAGCCGTAGAATTAGACAACATATTAGGTTTCAACTGATTAGTTACGAGACTGGACAGATTAGGATTTCGTCTTGGATGGTTGCAAGGTATTAACAGTCAGTGGTAGAAAATGAAAATGAGAAAATTCACTATCGATAATGAGGACCATAATGTTAGTGCGCTTGACGGCAAAACATCTTATTCCACGGGATTGGTGTCCACGACAACGGGTGATCCTTGCCAACACAATTTTACCAATGTGCATTGTATAAAACAATAATGACTGAAGCATGCAGGAGAGGCTATTAAGTATTGTGCTAAAACTATACATGCTACCTCATATATCTGGGTTGTCAAAGATAACTTTCAAACCCCGAATTCAGTCGTTGTAACCAATAACTGTCCCTCCTGAAACAAACTTTGATCTGCGTTGGCACATAACCCTCCTCTTCAAATGTGATGCACGCCCAAGCTGGACAGTCTATATGAGCGACGATTGCAAGTAAACATGAGTACCCAGGTAAGTAAAAAAAAATCTGTCTTCTGTTGACCTCGGTCAAACCGATGTGTCATGCATTCTTATGCTATCGACTAAGCAAAGCAAATTGACTGCTCTTTCCTTCAACCAACCAGTTTTGTTCCAAGCAACAGAGGTCGCAGATTCGCAGTCCCTTTTTAATCGTTTTCATCCTGGGTGGCTTTCACTCCATGTCGAGCTGTATGGGAGGTTTGGGCTCCCTCATGAAAGGCTGAGGCTTACAAGAAGCACTTCAAATCATCTATGGCACCGACACGAACTAGCACATGTCTGGAGAGACATTTACGTTAACACTTTCTAAGTCAACACTCACAACCAAGCCCGTATCCATGTCCTTGCCGGGTCGTCCCATGGACAATGTCAATGTATGTGAGGATATAAGGCAGAAAGGAGAAACTCACAGAAGATGAAGATGTAGGTGAAAAACAAGTGGGCAAAGACGAGGTGTAGCAATGGGAGAAGTTACAGGACGAGAAGCAAGATACTAAAGACGAACACAAAATTCAGATCCCGTACTGCAGATGAAACCACAGTACCAGCTTGAAGAATGTAATGCATAACGATAATATCGTTTCTGGTCAGCTGCTGGGCACAAAAGTTGAAGAACTAGCAAATCTCTTGAATTCCATTCATAAGGACCAAAATAAGACTTCTGGACATACCTATGACTTCGAGATACTCAAAACCTTGCGTGAAAGAATGGCAAATTACAAGGATGAATTAAATGAATCTTCTCATACAGCTGAATTTTAGATTTGGTACCTGGAATATGTGGAGATCTTAAAGCTGCTCATTCGAGCAGAGCACACACGAAACTAGAGCCTTTACCCGAAGGCAGTTCACCACACGATAAACATTTTTGCTTCAACTCAACACACCCTCTATGCTAAAAGTGCTAGACTATACCAACCGAACATGCTTGAACTGCCAACAATATATCCACAGGTCTACATAAACCTGGCCGAGAATGGGTACTATAGAGTACGTCAAAGTGATCATTTTGGGGCTGGTTTGTGGAGACACCTGATTATTGAACCAGTTTCACTCATATTTACAACCATCTGCAACGAAATAACACACTCAGATACCCAATACTCCTCCTATCTACTTCTTCTGTCCCCGGTCAGTAGATTTTCAAAATCACCCCGCGACAATAAAGTACCTTGGAGGATACTTTTCATCAAACAGAATCAATTGAAAATCATATTCCTATTAAAGAACTAGATATGAGAAAGTTCTGTTTTCTGCAATACTCAGTTAATCCTATAAAAACTGGAAAATCAATATGTTCCTATAAAGGTTTGGTAGGTGGGGCGCAAAGAGCCCCCAACTTAGAGGATGCTTAGGTGATGCTAGAAAGCTATTTTTTTTTGTATTTCAATAGAGACGAGTAATGCTGTGCAAAATCCGAAAAATCCTCTGCATTTTGGCTCTGCAGCCCCTATGGATCCTTTTTTTCAGCACTTGACCCCAATTGTAAATAACAATGCGTAGGGGACAGTGAAAAATACACGATACTTAATTCCCAAGAAAACACTAACCAAGAATGCATGAGGCATTAGTCAACCTCTATTCACTAACAAACCATCTTTCCCATTCTTTCCCCATTACTTCATGGCTTATTTGCGAGGTTTTCCCATATTTTGGTGCCCCCCCCCATATCGTTCAAACCCCATTTCACCCATAAGATCTCGTGGGAGCCTTTTGATTTATTAATCCACATAAAATAAGCTTCCTAACGATTCAAATATGAATACTTAGCAATTTATTCCATGTTCAACCTTTTTCTCATAGACTATCTAACGAACTCATACATTCATACGAACTGACTTCGAATTTACCGAACGAAGTTCGATAAATGCGGAGAACACGTGGACCGTTGCGAACTTCCGGTAATTTGCAGGTAGACTAAATGCACAATGATTGTATTCAACAAATTCAAAACAAATCAACCATATGATAACAATGATTTATCTTAATATAAAACAATTTAGTAATTAACAATACGTTAATGCCTTATTGAATATTTTTCATTTTATTTTGAATATACTTTCATTTTAACTTAATATATTAAAACAAATATTTCAAGGCGTTTCGTATCTTTGGCTATATGTGCCATTAGATTTCAGATTGTCACCGTATTCCTGTTGCCTGTGAAATTCGTCTGAGTGTATATTCGTGGCCAGGAGAATATATTTTTCATATTAATTTCAGCACAAGAGTTCCTTCGCTCCTGCCGTGAAGATATTCCGTGGAACCCATGCTGGTTTTCAGATATTGCAACTGCCAGAAACCCATTGGCATAGTATAGAATGGACTTTGCGATGCTTTCTCTTCGCGATAAAAATCATAACAACTTTTGCTTTTAGAAATTGAAAGAAAACTCTCACGAATATGGAGATAACTAGGAAAATTCGAAATAAATTGAAATTCGAGAAAAAATTGAATTGAAAACGAAGACACTGAGTCACATGTTTGGATAAATTCAAATAATTCTCATATGAGTATGACAGGATTCAGAATCAAGTTTTGTGTAGAAATATTGTTAATTATTGAATTGTTGTGTATTACAATGAATTATTGTTTGCTTTGTAGTTTTTTTAATAACATTATTGTGCGAATTGTATGTAGGGAAAGTTGTATTTGAATCAAAATGAAAATGAAAAGTGGGACGCTGTCTCACAGTAATGAATATGAACATGGCAGAATTTTCTTTAACCCTGAATAATTTTTCTGAATTACTGGTATGATTTCGTAAATTTTTTTGGTGTATTCAGACACGTCTTCCTTCAGTATACCGAACAAATGTCAATAAATGCGAGAACCAATCAATACGTTGATGTGACATTAGCCTTCTTGGATACAGTTAAGTGTTTGTCGTCGCTACACTGAACATTCGTCATTGATCAGTCAGTTGCCTTTGTGCTATCATAGAGAAATCATGGCCTTTCTGTACTCAGTTTTAACAGAACAACAGCGAACAGTGATCAGTTTTATGGGCTGAAAGTTTACCACGGGGCTTTCAAAATAATAATAATAATAATAATAATAATAATAATTATGATAATAATGATAATAATAATAATAATGCTAATAATCAGTGGAGTGTGTATAAATGGATTGCAAAGTTCTAAAATAGATCTGCAATTCAAAGTAAAGGCCGACGCCTAACATCAAAAGATGTTTTGCAGTCGCACGACAATGTATGTCTATATACTGCTGCCATGACATGACAGTTCAAACGATTCAGAAATTGGGATTCGGGGTATTTGGGACATCTTCCTGATAGTCATGACCTCATCCTCTCAGATCACCTTCTCTTTGGTCCTCTAGAAGACGTCTTTGAAGGTCATAGATTTTTTAGGGTCAAAAATGTGAACGACACAGTACATTCGTGACTGAAGGGTTGGGAGAAGAAGACATTTTTCTGAAAGTGTATCAAAAATATATACATTGAAAAATAATGGATTTGTATTTTTTTCTAATTAGCTATTACACAGAAATGATTATTGACTCATCTTTATATATATATATATATATACATATATATATATATATATATATATATATATATATATATATATATACACTAAGCTTGGATTGGTCTGGAGCAAGGCCACACGTGTACTCTCAGCAGTATGGCAGACCTCAATAGTTATCTCGGACATCTATCCGTCAAAAAGCTTTGCTGCTATTTACACGAGCTAGTGGACAATAGCTTGCAAGCCCATGGTTTGAAGGGTGTGTAGGCTCCGCTGACTACATACGTGGAAAACTGTCACAGATCTCCGTTCGTTGAGCCAAGCTACAAATACGTAGACATACACATGCAGACAAACAAATACACACACACACACACACACACATGGATATCCCTTTTCAGAAAAAAAAATAACCGCTGCAAATACTTTTACTCTGAAAAAGATTGCTTAACCCCGTCGAAATGCATCGAAATACGCCTACAGGAAATATTTTGAGATATGAAACCTATATCTTGAGTTTTTTTCTTCGCCTTCTAATGGTGATTTTCATTTACATTCTGTCGGATTACTTCACATCCACAATATGAACACACACACACACACACACACACACACACATATATAAACATATATATATATATATATATATATATATATATATATATATATATATATATATATACATATATATATATATATATATAAGTGTGTCAGTGTGTTGATATAAATTACAATTGGAGGGTGAAGAGAGAAATTCAAAAAAAGGGGGTGGTACATCTCGAAAATTTGCTCATTTGATAACAAAGGTTTTCGAGATGTGAACCTGCTCTTCTCTTAAATTCGTCTCTTCATCTTCCAATTGTCATGTTCATCAACATTCTGTTGGATCACTTCATATACACATGAGTAATATACACACACAAACGCACAAGCACACACACACACACGCACACACACACATATATATATATCATTAAAGTGCAAAAATGTTGATCGGCTGAACACTTGGCGAGAAGATGTGACAACAAATGGAGCAAACGGTCAACTGACTGGTGAGCATGGGACAGGAAACGCAGTTGGAAAAGACCTAACTCAAGATTGAAGGACAAAAGTTTGCCGGTAAGACAAGGCAGCCTCTGCTCAAAGTAAGTATGGAAAGAGATGGGAAAAGCCTTCAGGGGGTACAGAGAAAGAGAGCTTTAACTTTTGTAATAGATTGATGAGACCATAACCAATTCAAACAATTTACACATCAAGTCATGACCGACAAAGATCTTTGGATAGGTATTAAGATAGATGAAGAGGTATATAAAAATCGATTTGAGGCAGACAGAAGACTACATGCGTGAAAATGAAACCATAATGAATCAAAATAATTTACTTATCAAGTCGCGACAAACAAAAGTCTATGGATTGCTGTTAAGATAGACGAACAGAAAAACACGAACCACTTTAAAGCAGGCACATGACTACATACGTGAAGATGAAACCATGATGATTTCGAATATTCTTCTCATCAAGTCACAACCGACAAAGGTCTTTGGATTGCTATCAAGATAGATGAACAGAAAAACACGAACCACTTTAAAGTAGACACAAGACTACATACGTGAAGATGAAACCATGATGATTTCGAATATTCTTCTCATCAAGTCACAACCGACAAAGGTCTTTGGATTGCTATCAAGATAGATGAACAGAAAAACACGAACCACTTTAAAGTAGACACAAGACTACATACGTGAAGATGAAACCATGATGATTTCGAATATTCTTCTCATCAAGTCACGACCGACAAAGGTCTTTGGATTGCTATCAAGATAGATGAACAGAAAAACACGAACCACTTTAAAGTAGACACAAGACTACATACGTGAAGATGAAACCATGATGATTTCGAATATTCTTCTCATCAAGTCACGACCGACAAAGGTCTTTGGATTGCTATCAAGATAGATGAACAGAAAAACACGAACCACTTTAAAGTAGACACAAGACTTCATACGTGAAGATGAAACCATGATGATTTCGAATATTCTTCTCATCAAGTCACAACCGACAAAGGTCTTTGGATTGCTATCAAGATAGATGAACAGAAAAACACGAACCACTTTAAAGTAGACACAAGACTACATACGTGAAGATGAAACCATGATGATTTCGAATATTCTTCTCATCAAGTCACAACCTACAAAGGTCTTTGGATTGCTATTCAGATAGATGAAGAAAAGCATACGAAGTATTAAGGTGGGATCGAATAGAAGTATAGAGGGAAATGAAATAAAGAAGCATGACATATAAGCTGAGAAAAAGAGAAGAAAAAAACAAACACGTAAAACACAAAGGAGGAAAAATACATGATACAAGGAGGAAGGGAAAATAAAGATGGACTGGACACTTAGCAAGAAGACACGACGGATGGTGTCAACGGTTAACCGACTGGTGTCTATGGGACAGTAAATGCGGTAGGAAAAGACCAGATACAAGATTGAAGGATGAGTGAGAAAAGTTTGCTGGTAAGACAGAGTTAGCGCAATTAAGGTTGTTATGGATTGTGATAGGGGAGGCCTTTATACGGCAGTGGATTTGTAACGATCACTGCTGCAGCTGATGATGATGATGATGATGATGATGATGATATATGAAGAGAGAGGCAGAGAGTGAGAGAGAAATAAATAAAAATGAGAGGGAGGGGGCAAAAGAGGAATAAGAAGAGGTGGGAAAGGACGGTGTAAGCCATAAGAGAATAGGGGAGGGGGAGATGACTAAGAGTGTCTCTTTTTTTTTTTGCTTTTTGTAGCGAGTGTCGGGTTTATGACCAGTTGAAATACGGGAGTGGGAGTGAATGAAAACAAATAAAAGAACAGAATATTTCGTGGAATCATTTGTATAACAAAGACGGAAGAGAAACAAACGAATAAAGCAAAATCGTACACAGAAAAGCAGTGAAACATTTCTTTTATTTGTTTTACCATTTCTCTGCTTTCCATGCAATATTTGGATATATTTCTCTTGTTTTTTTTATGTCGTTGCTTTTTTTTTCTCCAATAAAAAACAAGTAGAAAAATGAAAATATTTTTTAAAAAGAGAAAATTATTGAATATCGAAAGAGACTTGCATTAAGTCTGTTTAACGATCTGGAAAAATGAATAAAGAGGCAAGCGCTATTGCGCATGCGTGTCTTCTGCACATATTCAGACATATCCAGAATAAGTCCACTTTTTGTTTTCTATGTGCGGGCTTTTTATCAGTTGCATAAGTGTCAGTAATAGATTTGTCATGGACAATAGGATATCGAGGATTTTACAAAGAGACAAATGAAGGGATTATGGTAAACGTAGAATCGGGGAAATAGCTTCACATTTTGAAGAACAATTAGAGGTCGGAATCCCCATCAGCTTGTAACAAAACGACGGAATTCTCGTGAAAGTCGAGTAATCAATCCAGTTTGTGGTCGATGTGCTTTTGTTCCCGTACTTTTGGCTGACTCATTCAATTCTGCCTAGTTCTTATTCGGTTTGTGAGCAGGTAGATTAAAAGCAGAAAAGGAGTAATGAGGAAACTCAGCAGAGAGCGAATCACTGAAAATGGGTTAGAAAATAAATCGCACGAAGCGTTGTCATGAAAAAAAAAAAAAAGCACCCACAGAAATATTGAAGTAAGAGTCTTTTTCAATTGGGTTTTAGCAATGTGCCTCAAAGCTTCAGGCAAAAAATTGATAATTATTCCGTAAATGGTGCGGACAAGTATCTTCATTATTGTTGTTTTAGACACTGCATTACGGACAGTGTGCCATCCGGTCTTCCTCATATTTCTGTCCCGTACAATAACCCTTCAGTGGTCCTGAACAAACACACAAAAATACCAACTATTGATATCGAATTAATTTTTTTCGTATGCGGTGTACTTATTTTTGCACGGCAACATATTCATAATTTTTGGTTCATAATTTGAATGCTGCAGAGTTTTGTTATAAATGATACCTGATTATATCCATTTTGATTGTGTAATGTTCCACTAGAAATGATAAAATCCTGCTATGCTTGGTTTAGAAGAAAATAACTTTATAGAAAATGATTGGTAAGGGTGTACTCATTTATGGGTGACACTATACAGCGGAACCACCAGTTGAATTCTTGGCCTTAGAAAGTTTTTTTTTTGTTTTTCCAACGCGTGAGTTGACTGATTCACCTCTGATTATTCTGCAGGCACACACATTATTTTTTACTGGATCTTACGCCTCAAGTTTCTTCAATTCATCAGTTATCAAGTTCTAAGGTCTTTCAGAGCTTTCTTTGTACTTGGAATTGAAATCTCCTTTTTCAAAATTCACAAACCATTCGAGTACTCGCAAATACTGCATTATTTTCATGAACCTCAATGATCCAATATGTAGCTTCCGGTGAATTCTTCCCCCAAAGATTAAACATCAAGATTAAAGAGCGTTGAAAGATCATTTCATGTACAGTCATCATTTTGATGGAAGTAAAGTAGAATTACGATAAAGCAATACTAATATCTAATAATCTAATATTTAATCAGATAATATAATTATGATATAACTCAAGGATAATATCTGATAATCTATTCATATAATGAATGATTGGATTTTCCTTGATTCTCTATCCATAACATAGGACTCTTTCGCTCAGAGGTAAAACAAAGTCTTGATAAAAATATCTCCTACCCTCCATTTGAAACTATTGAAACAAATTCAATATTTTTTTTTAAAGAAATTGTTCCATAGAATTTCAAATATATCCGCAATATTTTTCACTTGAATTAACTATAATAATAATAATAATAATAATAATAATAATAATAATAATAATAATAATAATAATAATAATAATAATAATAATAATAATAAAAAAAAGAAAGAGGAAGGAGAGTGGAAAAATGGAAAAATACCAGGATCTAGCGAGAGAACTGAAGAAGATGTGGAACATGAAAGCCAGGGTCGTGCCAGTCATGGTGGGCGCGCTAGGAACTGTTTCAAAGACACTGAGGGCGAGACTGGAGGAGATCGGGCTAAAAGGAAGAATTGAGACTGTATAGACCACAGCACTGCTAGGAACTGCGCGGATACTGAGAAAAGTGCTAGAAATATAAAGACTGCAATGTTAATTGTCAATAGTGACCCAACAGAGGAAGAGAAATGAAAGCGGAAATGTGGACCACAGCACTGGCATGATAGGCGATGGAGAGAAGAGATGTTGGCTGAAAACCTGGGGAGACTTATCGTCACTCAGCCTTCAGCAATGACCACCGGGCAACTGGTGTGAAATTGTAAACTGCAGTATTACAGTGGCTTATGAAAATGAGGAGAGGAGGGTTGGAGACTTGAAGAGACTTGCTGTCACTCAACCTCTAGCGGTAACCACCAGGCAACTGGTGTGAAATTCAATGATAATAATAATTATAATTATAATAATAATAATAACGATATCTGATAAACAGGTAACGAATGATACCCCAAACATATATATTCAAGATAAAGACAATTCAGTTCAACCCGTATGTAACTCAGAGTGAAAACCAAGTAACCTCTCGCTCAGAGAGATGCCATGAAGGACCATCAGGGAGGCGTGACAATTGGTCATGGGATAATTGCTCTGGTTTTTAGGGGCCAGAGTGTAGTTATACATTCTGCGCCGGTGCAATACTGTAGCCGATGATGGGTTACAGAGGCTCGGCATCGCTGAGCACAAGAGGCCTTGGATTCGTCCTGTGGGCTCAAAAAAATAAGTCGACCCAGTCTTGGGGAGAGCAGTACGTCTTGGGGCGATACTGTCCCATTGCACAAAAAGCGATAGGTCAGACTTACCCTAACGCCTTCGAGGGGAATAGGGCAATTTTTGCAGAAGCTCCCGTAACTAGGGACCACATTAAAAAGACCTTGGGTAGCATCTTGCTCTTGTGGGGAAGGCGTGTAAATACGGTTATGGGAGGATCTGATTTTGATTATCAACTTTGACATGATCTAGATCACAAACACCTTCCCAGCTCATAGACACCCATCTACACACGTGTGTGTATGTGTATGTGTAATAATCCTCGGTAGGGTCATCAAAAAAACCTCACTTGAATACTTGTCGAGAGAGAGAGAAGACTCCGCTGAAGTTAGTGTAGAGAAAATTAGCTTATTCGTGTCGCAATAGGCTGCAACACGCCCACACTAAAACCAATAAACTATATATATATAACCTCTATTTATAATTGAACCTGATAAATACATAGCCAAACGGATATCGAAAGGTGCTAAAACGGCAAATGAGATTGTATATTTAGTCTAGGAAGCTTTACAGCTTTAAACACTGACCATTGGAAAATTGAAAATTTCTTTGGTTTTAGTTTAGTCATTCATTTCTCAATATTTGAAAATGGAAATCATGTGATTTTCTCTAGTGTTTTCCCCTGTTTTACATATACTTTTTTATTATGGTAAAATGCATAAATTGTTTCTTGTTGGTATTATCAGTTGTTTATCATGTAACAGTTTCGGGGATTTTAAAAACAAAGCAGTTATATCAAGATGGCACCCTAGCGGTGTTGATCAAAGACCACCTCCCTTTCAGTTATGATTTTGATATATAGCATATATCATTCATGTAGTTTGTAATTCTATATAGGGTATACATACATAAATACAAATGTACGTACATGTGCACACACGTATATACGAATGCGTGTGGTGTGACTCCAAATATCAGGCAATTTTACCTAAAAAATACCTATCCAAACGCTTAGTTTCTTACGTATGCAAAAGTATCCTTTACCATGTATTCAACAAACTCACGAAGGTGGGACTCAGAAAGGGTTGTGGCAAAAGTTCGTTTGAGTTTGTAGTTTAAATTCCCTTGATTTCTTGTTTGCACCCTGCAAATATATATATATATATATATATATATATATATGTGTGTGTGTGTGTGTGTGCGTGTGTGTGTGTGCGTGTGCGTGCATGTTAATGTTTGCATACGTATATATGTATACGACTGTGTGTTTGTGTTTATGTGTTCGTGTGTATGTGAGCCAGTCTGTATCTGTGTACCTGGGTGTAGAGATATGAGGTTTCAAAACTACCTACGAATTCCTGCTTATGAGTGAGGACAGTCAATTGTCGACACCACTCTGTTGGATTCAAACACACACATACACACACACATGCACACACACTCACACCATGTACAAAGTAATTAGTACATGTTCCGGTGTATACATATTTATACATGTATTTTTTATCGAATTCAATACACCAATTTGTATGACATAACAGTAAGTAAATACTTTTACCTGAGTTTACACATAATCTACATTCATATACATGCATATATAAATAAGATTCACACACACACATATATATATAGAGAGAGAAAGAGGAACACAGACACATATGCATATCATTATATGTACATTTGCATCTGTCACGTTTCCCGTGCTTCAATAGCCACTTTCCTCATTCACGCAATCACCAAAACCAGGAAATAAAGAAACTCATTTCCTATTATTTTTCTCCTTCTTCGAGGAAGTTATTACGCACCTTAAGTTCACTGAACATTTGTGTATTACCTCGTTTATTTTCAGCCTATCGATATATCATTATAATTTTGTTTCAGTACACGTGTTTGTTTGAAAAAAAAACAACCTTCATTTATTGCTAAGATGTGTGTCTTCAATGGTCTTTCTCAAAGCAGAAGGTAGGGGGGAATCAAATTTAGTGTTGGTGGTGGAAGGGTCAGTTTTGATATCCCCCTTAAAAAAGAATGTTGTCCCAAAGATTATTTACTGCAAAAACAGTATCGCGCACAGTACCATTGTTAAGATCTGACTGATTGCAGACAGCTGAGTTGAAACTATGCTTTTTATTACTTTCTAATTATTATCGTATCTTCAACATATTGGCACGAAAGACACAGTGTGAACTTATACTAAGTTAAAACTTAAGAAAGAGGAAGAAACACTGCAATCAAATCCCAGAAGCTGATTAAATTGAACAACTGTAGCTACTACAGATGGCAGAGGGTACTGAAACTCTTTTCGGGTGCGTGCGCTTATTTCTGTGTGTTCTAGCGCTCCTGGTTACACCATTTTGTCTATATTCTTAAAAATTGGCAACAAAACCCAACTAGATATCCTTTGGAACCTTTTTTTTATTTTCTGAAAAAAAAAGTTTGGTTTTTTTTACCCTTTGGGGCCTTATTTAGACAGGTTGTAAATCTAGATTAGATGTTTATGGATAATTTTGGGTCTATTTTAGATGTTTTCCTGTAGAAAATGCCAGAGATGTCATATATAGAATTCATTCAGACTATACTTCCGTAGCTCAGCGGTAGGATATCGGCCTCTGAGTCTGAAGCTAAGGTTTCAATCCTGCCTTGCAGTACTGGGTGGAATGATAGGAAGTCTATAGCCACACTGAAGAGACGTAATGCATCGAAATAGCTGTCTGTGGATGATTCAATTATATATATATTATTATATTGTAGTCTAAAACTAAGGAATATAACATCTTTTCAAAAATTATACATTGGGCACTCACACACATACACATACACCACCACACACACACATCTATATATCTATATATATCTCTCTCTCTCTATCTATCTATCTATATATATATATATATATATGCTTGTGTGGACCTCCAAATCTAGCCGTGCACACACATTTATTGACTATATGTACATTAATCTACGAGTGTCCATACCAGTGTGAATATGTCAGTTCAATTTGCTTCCTTCATGAATACAATCATACCAAAATGTCAATAGCAACAAAACAAGCGTGAAGCCAAGCAAAAAAACAAAAAAAACAAAAACGATAGGGGCTTTGTTTGTGGATCGATTATCAAGAGAATTGACCAATTAGATATTGCCTCGTATTAGGATTATGGGAGTGTTGTTCTTTAATTTATCTGATTGGCCCCAGTTAATCGCCTGACCTTTTGCGCTCTTGGCATTGCAGAACTCAGGTGGCGCCGTCTAGCTTTCAGTTGGCTATAATTTGGCATTAAGCACAAGCGGTCAACGTGTTTGGCTTAAGAGGTATTAGTAGATTTTTTTTTCGAAGCTTTTCTATTTTGAAGAGTTTAGGAACCTCTATCGCCTTTGGGGGACGATAAAAAAATAGGAGAGAAGAGGAGAAGTCTAAGTTAGAGACAGGAATAATGTTCGATTCTTTAAGTTTCCATATGCTTTACGTTCTTACTTGGCGAAGCAATAGAGTAGAATGTGCTTAGATGACAGTCAATACTTCCATAATCATCGCCACCAGCCTATCAGCGTCCGTTGTTGGATATAGACCCTCCCTGAGATTCGCCAGACTTCACTATCATTGGAATTGCGGAACCAGTACTTTCTGAATTCGTCTGGCTAGTCACGCCATCTTACTTTCTGTCAGCCAAAATTTTGTATATAATCTCCGGATATCCACGTTGTGAGTCGTGATGTCCAGAGGTTGTCTGACATTCTTGCAACATGTCCAACCCATTACCATTTGAGATTTCTAACCGTTTCACAGATATTTCGGACTCCAGTCTTTTCTGTAATATCCAGTGCTTTCTCGTGATCACTTCATGTGAGGTTGAGTATGGGTCTCTCACGTACACGTTGCATGATTCTCAGTTTTACAGAATACAGTTGCCGAAATTGATATCCATCTCACACACACACGTACTTGCCAATTAACATGGTTGTTCACCTATCTGAAAAATTCTTTATCTATCTATTGAACAATCGTAGCCATCAAAGATGGCAAAGGGTTCTATGCTTTTTTGTACTTGAGCATATGTTTATGTGTACGTGTGTATGTGTGTGTGTGTGTGTGTGTGTTAATGTAGTTATGTGTTCCAGCATCTTGGCCATACAATTTTGTCTAGATACCTGAAAATTGGCATCAGTATTCCATTAGACCCCTTTCTGCAATTACTTTTTTTTTAATTTTTGGAAAAAAAGTTTTTGACCCTCTGGCAGTTTCATTTTGACAGTTTTGTTGAGAACATCTGGATTCCCTAAAATTTAGATATTTTCAGAATTTTAAATTATAAATATTTTCCTGTTGAAACAGAATTTATCGACCATATTTACTCTTTGGATTTTTTTTATATAGCATCAATCTTTTATCCTGCAATTTTTCAAATATTGACTGTGATGATGACTAATTCTATCTATCTATCTAAAATTGGACTGTTTCCCCTTGAGGTAAGTTAGTCTCGCAGATAATGACGACTGTAGAGAGTTCGATCCTTACCTGGGTATTCAACATCTGCAGTCTTCTGATAGGCTAAGCTAAATATACTCGAGTGTGATATTCAGCAAGAATCGCTTAGTGGAGAGTATTTGAGATTCGGGGGTTTGTTCCTCACTGAGCACATTACATTTATGCCCATCTAAGTGTTGCTACGTATGTATAAAAATCAGTTTGTAACCTAATGATGGAATAAGCATTTATTTTACTCAACAGATTTTCGTTTATTAGCATAATCTCTTTCTTTGTCAATGTACTTAATTCAGAGCTAAATATTAAGCATATAAAACAAACATTATTCAGTGAAAATTTCTGATCAACATTCACTTGTGGACAGCCTGTGTATGTCTGTCTGTCTCTTCCTCTCTCTCTCTCACCAACCCTATCTGTGTCTCTTTCTAATTATGAATATATGTGTATGTGTGTGTTTCATAAAAGACACAACCCTAAGGATAAGAAGATAGAATATATGAGCACATAAATATCATGCTACAAAATTAGTTCAGTTAAAATGATTGCCTCATGCGGTAACCTCAGTCGAGCATACATTACTTTATGTTATGCTAGCTTGTGTTGTTTTCCTTCCGATTTGATGAAACGTTTATGCAATAAAATTTCTGACCTGCATCCAGGTTAACGATGATTACTTTCGGCATAACCAATGCATCCTGCCAATCGTCACCAAAACATGGAACCTAACCAAGAAACAGTCCTGCAAACTGAGAAGCGTGCAATGCGCAGATGAGAGAATTATGCTCAACCTCACATAGAGAGATCACAAGACAGCACAGTATATAAGGAAGAAAACAGAAGTCAGAGATATCATAGAATCTATTGCAAAACTCAAATGGCAATGGGCAGGCCATGTTCCAAGAATGACAGACAACCGATGGGCATCACGACTCCCCAGAGATCACATGTGAAATCGAGGCTGACAGAATACAAGATGAAGTAGACAAATTTAGAAAATAATGGGTCTGCGACGCCCACGATAGAGAAGTGTGGCAAACCCTGGGTAAAGGTCTATGTCGAACGACGAACGTTAGGAGACTGATGATGATGATGACTTTCGGCATCTTGTCAAGTTTAGAGAGTGTAAATACTTGACATCTTTTTACAATTCGTCTCTTGAAAAAATGTTCTTGAATTCAGAATATTTTAAATATAATTTGTCAAAGAGACGGTTGCATCCTTTTGAAACAACCTGTTTGAATATGCATGTATTCATTTATGAATATCTATGCCTTCATCGATCAATCGTTTGATGAAGGTGACACCCCATCCCCCTCTGCTCGTTGCATGTCAGTTATTTCTCCGTGAGTCAAGTGTAGAAACAAGTGTGACACCGAGAGGAAACGGAACTTTCTGCCTGTCGCCATTTCATTTTGTCATCCTCTTGTAACAAGACCCCGTCACGAAAACCACCATAAAAGATTCCATTAACCGATTCTCGCATTACCTTCGAATCATCGCTACGAGCGAATTCTTCCTCGTTGGAAGTGCCAATGAACTGCAGTCAGCACCAACCCTCACCACGCAACCAATCCGAACGCAGTGACGGTTCTATTCATATAAACCAAATTTTATTCGACCAAAAGTATTATCTTCAATCTCAACGCCTCATCCTCTCTCAAGGCAACAGGAAAGGTTCGAAAAAAAAAAAAATTAGAAAATTTGGTCCCACATGAATAGATTTCCATCTTCTCGGGCATTCTGAAATTCATATTGTCCAGAAAAGGTTCAATGATAGGGAAACAGTGATTCGTGCTTTTATTGAATTTGCAACCACTAAACCTAAATAATTTCATGGAGATGTCGTATCATCATCTAGAGATCATTAGAAACGAGTTTATCGCTTCGAATACGTATTTTTCTGGTCAAATATTTACTTTACAACTCCCTTCCTCTCATTATTAAAAAAACATCTCATATCTAACAGCAGCTTAATACTGATAACTAGATACAAAAATGGATAAAACAGTTGAGATTTGTCTTTGACGTTTTCCTGCAAGTACATTTCTCCCTCGTGAAAAATCTAAGGACGGAAGTATCATCAAAATGTATCGACAGTCTTTCCATCTTTTTCAACCAAGAATGGGTCTGTGAGTGCAAAGATAACCTTCGTCAGTAGTCTCAATGTTTTTTGAATGAGTGGTGGGAACTTTACGTACATAGCTTTGTTAATAGGTACATGAGCACGAATGTTCATATGCAAGTAGTATGATTGGCAACTAAATATTGATTAGATATCATTATAGATCGAATGGTTCTTGCTGCCGAACTCCAGTGTCCTGTATAGCTCTATAGTACTGTATTGTCCTTTCAATTTTTTTCTTGAAAAATCTGATTTTATATTAGGGAATTTTCTTAATTAGACTATTGTTATTCTGTTTGATATATTCATTTTTGCATTTTTCCATTTGAATTTGGGAAAACGTGTTGTCCCAAGCATGACAGGCACCTCCAGGCATTTGGCGTCCTGTTCAACTTCCTATGTTGCTGATACGTAGGGTATAGCTCAACATAACTCGATGGAAATTTAAGACTAAAATTCAGCTAATAACTACGTGTCAGGCTACGGGATTAATCCATCCACGATTAACTCAAAATGATGTCACTGCTGATGTATGTAAACCTATGTATAATTCATAGAATTTGATTAGAACTTGATTTACTCGTCATTTGAAATCAATTACTAGAATCTTTAATGTGGTTTTTTTTCTCTTTTGGTTGCTCTTCACACATTTTGTCTGAATTCTTAAGGAAAAAAGTACGGTATTCCTTCGTATATAATGTGATTCTTGTATAATACTTGTACCGGATGTTCGGGTGAAAATAAGTATAAAATTGTTGCCTCGTACAGAACACGGGTACTCGATTCTTCACAATAGTTCGGCAGTCATACGTGTTTTTCTGTTCCAAATTTTTGTGCTGCAATCCACCCACTATTTTTGTAATGCGTATTGTTACAATAGCGATTATTTCAATTTTATCTAATAAAGTAACATTAAAAAGATGCATGCCAGAAGAGAAAAGCTGAAAAAAAAAAGGTTCAATTCACGTATTACTGGAATGTTGTCTAATGTTCTATTAGACCAAAGATGGCAAAGGGTTCTCCACCTTTTTATATGTGCGTGTTTTTGAGTGCTTTTGTGTCCTAGTGCTCCCGGCCATACCGT
Organism: Thysanoteuthis rhombus; assembly: GCA_963457665.1. Taxonomy (NCBI): domain Eukaryota; kingdom Metazoa; phylum Mollusca; class Cephalopoda; order Oegopsida; family Thysanoteuthidae; genus Thysanoteuthis; species Thysanoteuthis major. The sequence continues at coordinate 27,528,893 of OY735215.1, forward strand.
TGTGTCTGTAGACTTGAAAATAGGCATCAGTACTCCGCAAAATTTTTTTTTAAAAATGGCTTTTTTATTCCTGGAAAATAAAGCTTTTTTTGACCTTTTGGGGCCTTATTTTAATGGGTTTATTAATAACATCCAGAATCTCTGTTTTTCTCAATTTTGAATATTTTCCTGTGAAAAGCGCCACTAATGTCATAAATAGAATTTTTCTCACCATATTTATTTTTTGATGACATTTTGTTAACATGACTTCAAATTCATTTCATTTTTTTCAGTTGGTGAGCCGTATGAGACAAAATCATTTCTCATTGAGGAGGGGGGGAGTCAAATGTTAGCAACACATAATTTTTTCTAGCACAAACTGTCTATTTTTGCGCAGATTCGGATACAGAATGTTTTGATAATACACAAAGAAATTCGATAAATGATTTTATAATTATTATTCTGGTGTTAGCAACAAAGGAGTGAATTAACGAAAGAGTGGCATAACAAAGGAGTGATAAACTAGAGATGAATTTCAAAGATGTGACACGAATATTACTCTAAAGAAGTGACAATGTGAAACGCTATTGCGTTGATTTTATTGCTTGAGAAGTTCTTCTGAATCATCAAAATAGAACTCAATTATGAATTGGGAATTTTTTTCAATGGTGGAGAAGAAGGATTTTAAGAAAAGTTCAAAGTATTTTAACTATTAAATGTTTTTAGTTTCTGAAATAAAATCTAATGAGTTTTAATGATTTTGATATCTTTGATAAACCTGATAAAATTCTTAATATTTTTTTAGCTGTAACCCTTTTAAATTATTTTTAAAAATTCTTTACACTTATCACTCATTTGATATGTACCAGTACTTATGTCAATCCTCCTTTGATACGGGAGAAGACAGAGGGGTGGGAGAAATACAAAGGGAATGTGCAGATAAAGAGAAAGGAAGAAAGAGAGAGAGAGAGAGAGAGAGAGAGAGAGAGAGAGAGAGATTATGAAAAAGGACTGATAGTGAAAAAGAGAAAAGCATAGAGAAAAAGAGAGAGAAAAAAAATGAAGAGAGAGGGAGAAATAAAGATTATGAGAAAAGGACTGATAGTGAAAAAGAGAAAGGCAGGGAGAAAAAGAAAGAGAAAGAAAAATGAAGACAGAGACAGAGAGAGAGAGAGAGAGAGAGAGAGAGAGAGAGAGCGAGAGAGAGAGCAAGAGAGACAGTGAGAGAAGCATGGAAGACAAAAAGAGCGAGATATTGAGTCAGGATACATTATGATATCCCATCTTCTGTAACTCCTATCGTATCAGACAATACATATTGTCATTTAGCGAGATCGCTAGTATTTCATTCTTCTCTTCTCTTTCTTCATATAATGAAGACTTTCTGCATATAACACAAAAAAAAATCCGGGCACTGAAAAATACGAAAGCTCAAAGCAAACAAAAAAAAAAAAAATTAGGAGATAAAAAGAAAAAAAATGAAAAATAATTAAAAAAAAAAAAAAAGGTTGAAACAGTCACTCCCTCATTAGTATTTCACTTATCAATTTTTCATGAGTAGCCGTAACTTTATTACGCTTAATTGCTTCCATAAAAAAAAAGCACGTTGATGAGTTCCGGCTGTTTCCGGCAATTTCCGGTGGATTGATTTCAATCGCCAATACCGCACCAGCGCTTCAACAGCTCAAAAGAATATGCGCCAGTAATTGTTCCGTTATGGTCCCTCGAGTCTACCTTAGACTCGTTACTTTGTAAGCGCTAAAACCTGCACTATTGACTGGGGACACATTCTTATCGAACGCCAGTCGATGGACTAAAAGTTGGATCTTCATTTTTATTCGCACTCGCTGAGTCTTTACGCATGCAGTAACTGGTGGCTTTCACTGGATATCGAGTGATAGCAACTTTTCAAAATACTCACGCACTCTCCGTAGATTCTTTACAATACGCCATCACTATTCTCGGTAATCTTGTTGATTTTTAGTGATGCTATCGTTTGGACGGTTCCAGTTGTTTCGGCCCCTCTTTTTTTTTATGAAGCCCATTGGGACTGACCTAAACATGTGTAGAGCTGTCACCTTCATGATTTACAGACTTGTAATTATTTCCCTGATTAGCTACAGACTCAAAACGGTCCCTTTTTTTCAGCCTTATTTTGACGTTTCTTTTCACTCTATTTTAGACGTTTTCCTGTCAAAAACCGTCAGTGATGTCATTAAAAAAGGAATTTTCACCACACTTATTCTTCGATTGATTTTTTCAACATGAATTCAAAATTTGATGCTATAGTTGTTCAATTATTTACTGCGATGGCGAATTGTTTAATAGTCTTCTTTTTCCTCTTCTTCTTCTTCTCCTTCTTCTTATTATCATTTTTATTATCACTATTAGGAGCAGTAGAAGTATTAGTTTGCATTTTCACACCAGTTTCCTTGTGTGGTCATCGCTGAAGACTGGGTGGTAGCGAGTCTCTTCAGGTCTCCTGCCCTCCTTTCAATACCCGGTTTGCAGTTCCACACAAGTTGTCTGGTGGTCATCTCTGGAGGCTGGGTGACAGTAGGTCCCTTTGGGTCTCCCTCCCCCCTCATCGTCCTCGAATATCATAGCAGCTCTGTGGTTTGTACCGGACTAACCCCCCAGGAACATTCTTGCACATGCCTTCTTCATCTTGACTTTCCAACCATTGGCGGTCGTAGATTTCATATTCCAAGTACTTACCTTAGTATTAATGCAGACCCTGATAATGCTGTGGTTTACAAGTCTTAACCCTCCTTCTTACCTCCAGCTCCTCTAATCTGGTTTTCAATGTCTTCGGCGCGATTCTCAGTATTCTCACTATCCTTATATTAGTAAGAACAGCAATTTCAGCTTTGATACCTTCCTTTTTGAGGCTTCTCTATATTTCAGCTCTATAGCAGTACTGTACAATAGATTTTACAAAGTGTCAAAACCAAACACGAAATGCAAAAACAGTGCATTTTTGGGGCTTCCAAACCAATGTTTTCTGTTGTGATTCTAATATCACACTTTTTCAGCTTCCTTGCAAAGTTGAAGTCCTGGTGTTTCCCCTGAGCTTTTTACTGTATTTCGTATTCACTCCGTGATCTAGAGGTACAGCCACGTCTATTATTTGTCAAGTTCTCTTCCTCTTGTCCACGATTACCGAATCCAGTATTCTTGCTCAGATGGGTTGGACGCTTTGGATGTGGAAATCCAAGTCTTTTTTTTAATCAATAATAATAATAATAATAATAATAATATTATTATTATTATTATTATTATTATTATTATTATTATTATTATTATTATTATTATTATTATTATTATTATTATTATTATCGATTGAAGCGAAAATCTACTCTCAGAATCCATTTGGCAAAGGGTTTTGCACCATTCCTTCCAACGAAGTTTTTTTTATAGATTGTCGGAATGAGCACAATTTCATAAAGTGCACAGAATTCAAAACAGTCTAAGCCGACTGTAAGTTTGCCAAAATATTTGAATGTATCGAGATAACTAAAGCATATATGGGAATGAGTCTGTGGGGAAGCGATGGTCACCTCACACCCCAATAATTATAGAGAAAAAAAAAAGGAAAGAGTACTGGTTAGGTTACAATTATCGGCTGGGTAACCGGAATCGGCGAATTGGTTATGTTATGATTCTGTTATGATTCTGCGAGCTCCGAATCGCTGCCATGCAGACAAAACAAAGGCAGAGCTGAAGTTGTGGGCTTTGAACTCGGATCCTAATAAGATGCCAACATTGGAGGGCCCCGGACAAAAATGGCAAAAGATTTGAATGTAAGAGAGTGGCTTCAGGAATAGAGCACTCTGGTGGACGGGGAATTTAAGCAAAAATAGGATATATAGCTTAAATTCAGTTTTACTGACCGTCCAGTTCCGTAGCCCAGCGGTAGGCTGCCGGCCTCCAGATCTGAAGCGAAGGTTTCAATCCTGCCTATCCGTCTATAGACACACTAAAGAGTTTAAATACAACGAAGCAGCTGTCTGTTGATGACGCGATATATATATATATATATATATATATATATATATATATATATGCAATTCTCATTATCAAGTGCCGTTGAACTCCGTTTTAAGCAACAGCGAAACCCTTGTTTTAGCAATTTTTCTTTCTGCCCGATATTCATTTCATTGAATGTTATAGCTTCTTTACTGATAACGCGTATTGTGATACTACCACAAGATGAAGCCGAAGCTGTGGCTGCGTAAACACTATTTATATTGTTGTTGATGTTGTTGTTGTTATCTGATATCATCTCCGTGATCACCATTATCATTTTTATTGCTCCTCGTATTTTTTGTATGTTTGTTGTTATTATTAGGTTGTTAGATATGAAATGTCATTTTTTAATTGTCGGAAGTAGGGTGATATCAACAACAAAAACTATAAATATTTAATCGAAATGAGATTCATTTGAAGCAATAAACCTTTCCCAATGATCTGATGATAATATAATATCTCTATGAAAATTATCTAGGTTTAGTGGTCGCAAATTCGATAAAATCACGAATTATGGCTTCCCAGTTAGTGCTACTTTTATTAAGTATATAAATATTAAAATACTTGAGAAGATGAAAATCTATTCATGTGAGACAAATTTTTATTTCATTTTTCAAAACCTTTCCCAGAGATCTCTAAGTGGTGCTATATGGTCACTGCCGAAGTCCTAAAGCCTCCAGAGGGGGTTCGAACTGTCGTTTGTTGATCGTTGCCCGCGCTGTCGATAATTCTTCATTATTAATAAAAGGTCTGTGTCTATTTTTCTATCCATATTTCTTGATATGCTAAATCTACAAATCCAATGCTGAACCCTCTCATTATAATAGTGTTTAATCCACTCACTTTGTTAACGTTATCATCAGCTTGGGCCGTATTATGATTTAATTTATACACTATTTCATTAGTAAATCTTTCAATTTTAGCATTACTTTACACGTTGGGAAACGAATACCGTGTGTAACAACCTGATTTAATCATTATTGTTATTAATTTCTTGGCAGCGTTTCCATTGTTAGGTTTTTACGTTCTCTTGTCGTTCGACCATTTTTATTCCATCATTGATGATATTCAGATCAGTCCGTGTGCTGTTACTGGTTTTTTAAAGACTTTATCTTAATATTCAATTCTACTAAAATTTTTGTTTGCTCGACATTGTTACAGACTTACCGACATGAAATTTTCAAACCCAATTTTTAAAAGGAAGAAAATGGAGGATATTTCGTAACGATTCAACTTGAATTAGCAAAATTAAAACCAAATAATGTCTCCTCCGTCACACGGTTTATCTCGCCACCAGCACCAAAAAATTCGTAAAAGTGAAAAGCGAGAGAACTGAATTTCAATTCAATACTCCTTCCATTCAATAGAACCAAAGCACATAATATGTTAACGCAGTTGCATAGATTATTCATTCTTTCAAACAATACGATTTTGACAGAGTAGGAATCGGCAAAGGTGGATTATTCCGAGATGAAATGAAGTCAGTAATGCTTACAATAAACGTTGTCGTATTGCAGCCGCAGTAGCCATGGTAGTCGTAATCCTACTCGGGTAGATGCTATTTTTATGATTCTTTTTCTTTAGTCTTTCACTCGGGCAAATAGCAATTTTTACAAGCACATATGATTTAACTCATTTTTATAATCAGGTCTATTGTGTTTTTCTACCGTTATCATTGTCATTGTCTAGTTTTTAAAAAAAAATCTTGTTTGATATTTCCTCATTGGTGGGATTAGTTTTTGACTGTATTTTCATTTTTTTGCCTCTTTTTAATTCAAAGTGATGTGAATAAATATGGAAGAAAATCTCACATTACTTGGAAAGCTCTATGATTATGTTAATTGTTTTTTGTTTTATCAACTTTATCTAAGGTTTGAATTTCCTTTTTTTCTCCCTATTTTTTTTTCTGAAAACGCAACAAAAATCATTTATATTGATATATTCCATAGATGCAGCGGTTAACAAAATTTATACAACTGCCAGGGATTATTCATCTATTATTGATGATCTGCGAACACGAGGTCTGTCTGGGAAGTATCCAGCCATATTATCTCGGGAACCGGTCGCGCAGTCAGGATGTATTCATGGCAACCAATTGAGGGGAACCATACAGCGCATGCATGGATAGTAAACTCTTTTATTTTTCTTTTGCTCAGTTGGTAATGAGAATTGAGTGAGATAGTGTACTTTGTGACTGTCGCGTGCACAATGATCGAGCCTACCAATTCTTTATGTCTCATGCAAGTTTTTTTGCTGCAAAATATTACATCACCCACGTCTGTCAGTCCGCTTCACCTACATTGTTTTTTCTAGACATGATAAAGTGTAAATCTTGAATTTTCCAGCCCTCTAGCTCCATTGGTGCTGCCTGTATGTTCATCCGTAGCCAGCCAGCCTCGCTGAAAAACTGAAGAAACCTATGCTGACAGTTTTGGTGACATGTCTGGTTCACTGTTTCTTATACTAGAACAAAAATCGTAGATATTCATTGAAGTTGGTGCCAAAAAAAATGAAGAAAGTCTCTATTATTTCTATCAGATAGACCGAACGAGGCTTTCAACCAAAGGAGTCGTGGATTATTGCAAAAGTTCTCAGCGTCATGTTTTGCACGATGTTAGGGATATCTTAGAAGTAGCTTCGAAAATGTTCAGTTCTTTCTTGCTTTTACGTGCAAAATCATTGAGAATTATTTACAGAATAAGTGACTATTGTCAAACTCCTTGGGTTTCGACTTTATATAGGTACATAGCAATAACGAATGGCGAACGACAATAACCGGACTAAAAACAAATGCACATATAACAGTGGCACAATGTGATACCCCAAACCTGATGATGAATTCACACCCACGCCTGAAACACAACTCAGGTCGATTTGTTTTGCCAAAGTTTTCAAATCCCATTCACTGGAACTACTAGTAAAGGAATTGAAATTGGACACACAGTTTGGGATAATATTGAATGGAAAAATGAATTCTGTTTTGTTTACCTTTTAGATTTTAATGAAGCAAGGGGGTTTGATCCTAGCACAATCAAGCTTGTTTTATTTCTTTATTTTTTGTCAAAAAACTGAATATAAAATGCTATTTTATATTAATACTATTTAGGTTTCATGATTAATCTGGGCGGTAAGGTTGCAGAAGCTCGACAAAAGATCACAAGAGCTGGTGGTAATGATGCAGTTAGTACAAGCATGTGTCGGAAATGGTTGTCCAAGTTTAACAAGGAGATTGTGAGTCCAAGGACGTAAGTCACAGTGGAAGAATTCAAAACCTATTTACAGAAAAATTGGAAGAATCCTCGAAGGAAGATGAAGCTCAATCAACTTGTGATCCTTCAGAAAAAAATTAGAAGTGAATCGGTCAACTTGTTCGAACGACGCAGGGAAACAAAAAAAAAGTTTTATGGCCAAGGAAGTTAACTGTCAATTTTGTGGCATTTCATTGCCTGCCCAAATCGTTGCAAATGGGTTGCATCAAATGACCACAGAGCTGGGATGGGTATTTCTTCCGCGTATTGTATTTCTTTCCAGACCGGTATCATTTGGTCCTACAACTTTTCTCTCTTCATATAATTCACTTTCGCTGGTCAACAGTTCCATCAAGTTCAAGACATCAAAAATATTAACTGAATGAAAACTGGAATCGGTGTTCATTTTTTTTAATCATAGGACATTTAGCTGAGGGATGAAGTAAGGTCATTGAAAGACAAGGGAAATATCTTGATGACTGAATCGGATGTTATGAATTTTATGAAAAATTTTGTCTGGAAAAATCACGTTGATTTTTGCATCGAACTCGTAAGAACACAAATGACTCTTTTCCTTTTCCCCCTTTCTCTCCACTTCTCTCTTTCGATATATATATATATATATATATATATATACATATATATATATATATATATATATATATATATATATATATATATATATATATATATATATATCAGTCAGTTGCGCAATACACACACACACACACATACACACACATACATACACACACACACACACATATATATATATATATATATATATATATATATATATGGTCGTGCGTGTGTGCCGACGAGAGCACGTGTTTTGTATCAATTTTGTTTCTCCCGATTTGATACGTTCAGCACCAAACATGGCTGACATTCTCCATAACCGCCCTTATACTCTACTACCACAACACCATACCCTCCCGTCCAACCACACCCCAAGCCAGAGCTCCGCCCCCCACCCTGGATTGACAAATCCTTCCACAGATAGCCAGGAACTGATGGCGTGGACTTTGGCTGCTTAATGGATTAAAACCAGAATTACAAAATAAATAAATCAATAACAAAAAGGACAAAAGAAAGCTAAAACAAAGAGAATAGAAAAATGTCCCCTAAAAAAAAAAAAAAAAGAGAAAGAATAGCTTTAAATAAAAGGAAGGCATGTAAAGAAGGTTAGAAAGAAAAAAAATATACTAATAACAGTAGTGGTTTTAAAACGAACGACTTTTATGTGATAATGGTAAAATCAATAGGACCTTTTTTTTTCTTGGTTAATGTCAGCTTTTTTTCTCATCTTTTCTCTTGGATTCCCATAGCAAACCCCGTAACATGCTTCTTTTCTTCACATTTGTTTTTTTTTCTTTTACTTGATTTGTTTTTTATTTGCTTCTTCTACCGTTTTTTTTTCTCCATATATCCATTCTTTCCTTTTTTCATTTTATTCCTACACTTCTTCATGACGGTCGTTTGTTCAGCAACGATTTCTTTTTGTGTCTTTACTTGTCTCTTTTTCTTCCTTACTTTCATACTTTCTTTTTTTTCTTTCTTTCTCTCTTTTCCTTGTTTCTTCGTTTCTTTGATTTTGTGTACTGACTTGCAACCTTTCTTCTTGGTCATTTACCTCCTTCCTTTCCCCCCGCATTTTTTTCCCTTCTTTCTCGCCTTTCTTTTATTTTTCTTATGGGCTTACTATCTATCTTTTTACTTTTCTTCACGCATTCTATTCAGCTTTCTACCCCCGTCATTTTCCCCACTTCTTTATCTCGCCTTTATTTCTCTCTTTCTCTCTTTCTTTCTTTCTTTCTTTCTTTTTCTTTTGTCTCTGCTTTCTTTATCCTTTCTTTCTTTTTCATTCTGCCTTTCTAGTTTTTTACTTTCCTTAATTCATTTGTCTTTTATCTCCCTTTCTTCTTTCCTTTTCTTCTTTCTTTATTTGTCTTTCCTTTCTTTCCTCTGTTTTCTTCTTTCGAAGTTTTTCCCCCAGCATTTTTCTTTTTTTTCTGCTGATTTACTTTTACTTTCTTTCCTGTTTTTTTTCCGTCTTGCTTTATTTTCTGTCTTCCTTTCCTTTCTCCCTTTCTTTCTTTGTTTTATTCCTTTCTGACCGTTTTATTTATTTTCTTCCTTCATTTCCTGCTCTTACATATTCCTTTCACCTTCAACGTGTCGCATCTACCATATCTCCTTCTACTGGCTCTCATTCTCTCATTATACCACATTCTCTTATATTTCTCTAATTTTCCTTCCTGTCTCTACTTTTCTCCTTCTTTCCATTTGTTCTCCCACTTGCCTTTCTCTTTCTTCTCTTCTTTTCTCTTCCTTCTTTCTTCTTTCTGTTTTCCCCATGTCTAATTCCCTTCTCTCTTCCTTTCTCCTCTTTTTCTTCCCTCTTTCTCCTCTTTCTGTCGTTCCTTTTTTTCCCTCTCATCTTGCCCCATTCTCCACCTCTTCCTTTGCCTCCTCTCCCTTTTCTTACCCCTTCTTTCCTTCCTTCCCATCGTTTCACTTGTTTTACCTGCCACACCCTCCTTCCCCTCCACCCCCATTTCAATCTTTTGCTTCTTACTCCTTCTCCTCTTCCCTTTTCCTTAATTTCCACCTTTATCTTAGCTTTCACTACTTTTTCCCCCTCCCTTTTCCTTTTTCCTTCCCTTCCTCCTCGTTCTGCTATTGTCACCCCCCTTTCTTGTCCTTCTCTTTTCTCTTCTCACCTCCCTTCCCTCCTCCCTATCCATCTCTTTCCTTTCTCACTTCCTTCTTTCCTCCCCCTCCCCCTTTCTACCTTACCGCCAACTCTTTTTCCCCCTCCATTAACTTTCCTTTATTTTTCTTTCTTCTTCTTCTTTCCTTCGCTTCCTCCCAAATATCTAATTATTCGCTCGTTCTTCCCACTGACCCCCTTTCCCATCCTTCGAAAAAAAAAAATTTTTAAAAGAAAAAGAAAGAGAAAAAAAAGAAAAGAAAAAGAAAAGAACGTTCTTATTTTCTCCTTCTCCCACAACCTTTCGACATTGGCCATTGACACAAGCCTTTCATCCCTCCAACTGCACCATAGCCTCCTTCCTCCTCCTCCTCCTCCTCCTCCACCGCAGAACCACAACCAGCGTCTTCTTTGTCATCATCATCATCGTCGTCATCATCATCATCATCATCATCATTGCACATGGATATGACGCAAATCTAATACTGCCTCTTCTGCGCCATTGGTGCCATCATCATTATTTTAGTTTTCTTTCATCTTCCTCTCGAATTCCATCGCTGTCATAATGACACATTCACCAGCCACATTATCAGGATTATCACCAGTATTATCATCATTAACAAAAAAAGAAAAAAATGTCACCACGGAGCAATGATTAACAGGTTAGTCTCGCCAATCAATACCACTCTTGCGAAATCGATCCTTACTGGGTATCGCGTATTTGTGGGTTTGTGTCGGATCGAGCTGAGCTTACCAAGGGCGTCTCGCCGTAGGGATGATAGTTAATAAGATACTCTCACCAATCATCTACGATAAAGAGCTAATTACTAATAGGTACCCCATATTTGCAATCTTGTGTCAGACTAAGCTACGTTTAGCAAATATATTGAACTGTTGCTCAGTTTTTAGCAGGATAACCAAGAAGACCATTACTTTTTATAATGGCTTCGATCCTAGATGAAGATGGTACACTTATGGCCTTGTTCCAGATAAAGCTCAACTTGGTAAAAATTCTTAAAATATATCATAATTATCATTTAATGTTCTCTCTATTCTATTTACTATATTTTAATATCGTATACTTGAGTCTTGGGCATAGCTACAATGAAGATCAAATATAGAAAAATTTTAAAAGAATGCCTTGAACTCATTTTGCTGAGTGATTCGTACAGCATTACAGTCTGAGAAATAGATCCCCAGAGCAAAGGCTGTTATTAAGAATTTTTCAAAGCGAGTTTCCCAAAGAGATGCCCTTTATTCAATAAAATCGGTTGTAGCTAGAATAGGCTTGGTCAGAAGACAAAGTCATGAGGAATACCGAAGTCAAACAATTCTCAATAGCTGCAACCATTATGCGAAGGTCTTAAGCCCTTGAAGCCAATTAACAGATGGAGCAAAGATACACTGTATGATTAATGAAGCTTGTAAGCGAGAATAAACGTTCGTATTTAACCTTTTGGAACATTCATTGCCAGGCACGCGGTCACACAGAACTCTGCAACAGTAGTGTTCAGGGAATTTGACTTCGACGTAAATTACTCACCCTTAAAACTAGTTTCTGCTGCTTCTTCTAAAGTAGTCCCTATGGCCATACATGCAGTAATCTATTTTTTTTCGCAAAGAGTACCGTGTATAAATTGTAGCGGCAGAAGTCCGAACTCACATTCTGTTCGCACACGCTGTAAAACAAAATCCTCGAAAATTTGGAAAGCACTTCGTGTACAATAATTTAAACCTAGTAAATATCTCTCCTCACATCTATCTATCTATCTATCTATCTATCTATCTAGACCAATAAACAGACCATTCGTTACATTTTTGACGACTCGTTTCATCAAGCATGATCCGTCGCGATGGTGTTTCCGGAGTTAACTCTGGTAACACTCACAATGTTCCTACCCCATAATCATACGAAGATTATGAAGGGGTCTTTATTAACCGTCTATGAAGGAGAAGAGAGACAGATGTCCATAGAATTGGAAAAACTCCCACTTGATGAACATTCTTGAAAAAAGTCTTTTTAGTCTCAGAGGAGAAACTGTCATGTGACCAAAGTAATTTTCTTGCATGCAGTGTTGGGGGTGATCAATTAATGAATTAATCAATTGGAAAAGGGGTGATCAATCGACAAGCTGCTTCTTTCTTTAGCAGTGATCATGGATAAGAGTCTGAATTTGAAAACAAAGCAAGCCTGAATACAATTCGGCAATAAACTTATATTGCAAACTGAAACCTCTCACTAAAAACCTATCTTAGCAAAAAGCATGTTTTCTAGACATAACGAGGAGTAAATGTTTAAATTTTCAGCCCTCTTGCTCTATTAGTACGACTTATATGCATAATATATATATACATAGCCAGCCAAGCAGAGCAACTTGAAAATTGAGGAAACCCATGTTTCGGTTGGTGCTTTGGTTTTTCATACTTCAAGCAGGAATCTCTTTCCCCTCTTCTTGCTCTTGTTCGTTTTTAGCCCCCCACTTTATCTCTGTTTTGTTCTTCAGCCTCACCTTCTTCTTCTTCTTCTTCTTTGTCCTACCTTTCTGTCCTTCTTTTCCAATTTCCTTCCTATTTTATACTTCCTTCTCGCTTTATTCTTCGTTCTATCCTCAAACTTCTTCATCCCTTTTTCTTTTGTCTTTCTCCCCCTCTCCTCCCTGTCCTTCATTCCCTGCTTCTCTCCAATCTTTTCTTTCCTTTCCTCAAAACGTTCCTATGATTCTTTCCCTCCTTCATCTCCCTCCCCCATCTCTCAATCACCACTCTTTCTTTTAAAACCTTTCCTTCCTCTTTTTTTCCTACCCTTATTAACGTCCAATATGGCTAATTACCTCATTATCGCCTCTCCATCTGAAAAAGAATTAATTTCATTTTACTTTGTTTGAAGCGTCCCTTGTGGATAACCCATAAAATGCCATTATCTTTTTTCCCTTCCAAAAGCCCATGACATAATCAGACACCCAAGACCAAATTCTTTGCACCAAATACTAAGTATCCAGCGTCAACCATTTGCTACGCTACTTCAAGTCCTAAAATGAATGTAATTACCACAGAACTTGAAAAACTTGCTTAACGTCTACGCTCGAAGCCGAGTCAGTAAAGTTCATAAATGCCAATATTTCAATAAAACACACTTATACACGCAGGCGCACGCACACACACACACACACACACACACACACACACACACACACACACACACACACACACACATACACATCTAATCTATCTATCTATCTATCTATCTATTAAAGACTGTGAACAAAAACTGTCACCTAAACTGTCAACATGGGTTTCTTCAGTTTATAAGCTGGTCTGGCTAGCTGACAACACACACACACACACACACACACACACACACACACACACACACACACACACACATATATATATATATATATATATATATATATATATATATATATATACCGGCTGTATCTATGGAGCTAGAGGAGTGAAGATTCTCATTAGGTCTTGAAAAAAAATTTTTCCTCTTTTCTTCTGAAAATTTTCCACCTAAATAAATTTTTTGTGAGGGGTTCAATTTGTAATGTAAATTCATGCTTGGCTTTGTGTCCGGCAGCACCATGCTTGTTTTTTATAGGGAAATTCATACGTTTTGTGATCACTGCCCAACAGAAGGTGACTTAGTCATTGATAACCCCTTTTCCAATTCTGTAACTGATCACCCCCAACCTGGCATGCAACCAAAAGACATTGGTCACATGACCATTTTTATTGAGTGACTAACCAGACCTATATATATATATATATATATATATATATATATATATATATATATATATATATATATATATATATATATTCCATTCCATCCATGAAAGTGTGTTGATTACCGATGGATCAATGTTTAGCAAACTTGTCTCTTAACCGTTACTAACTGAATGGCTCACATGGTTCACCTTGTGCATTACTACTAAGCCTCATAGACATTACCACATATCTACAGTTAGTTTCACACCGCTTCGTTTTTATAAAACACCTAAAGCAACTATCGCTTTGATCTGTGTCTGTGAGCATTTGTGTATCCGTTGAAAGATGTATTCAAAGAGGGTTCGTAAGAGTGTTACGCTAAGCGTAAAACGGATACAAATGGGCAAAGCGTATATATTGAGTCTGGGAATGCTCAAAAGCCTATTCCAAATAAATTAATGATAATTACTTCTTCGCTTTATGCCATGTAAAGAAAAGTTTCATAGAAACGCCTCGCTTTCGGATATTTTTATTTTGGCGTTTACATTTGCACGCACTAACATAAAAACTGGTCATAAGTATATATTCAAGTCCTGCATGGATCGTAGTTTGTGCCAGACAGTTTGAAACAGCTGTAAGTAAACAGTACGACGAAAAATAAGGAATAAGCCTCTAAGCCACTGGTTTAGAAACTGTAGTTGTCAGATCCCAGAAAACAGTTGGTGTTCCTGGTTGGAAATTTAAATCGATATGACGAACTGAAAATTCGGACAACTGAGTCCGACTATAAGTCCAGTGCAACACAGGATTGGAGATCGGTCACTCTACGGCCGTAGCTCTGCGATGATCCGACGAGCTCCACTGGGCGAATCAGCTGACCGCAGATCCGTCCGATGTGGTCACTTCCGTTTCAAAATACCAATCGCAACGTTGCCGGTCGTCCGTCCGACAAACGACAACGTGCTTGGCGAAGAGTTGTTCTAGAAAACCATCCTAACACCATTGGTTTTCCTTGTGCGTGCCTGATTGTAAATTTCTCTCACTTTGCCAACTCACTCCATTCATGTCTGCAGCACTTATGTGCTTGATTCGGTGATCGTGAATTCAGTAATAGTTCAAACATGAAGTAATTTTGGTCGAATTATGTTGTTTTCGTATGTTCCGTACATAGTGAGAGTTCTGTTGGAAACCGCACTAAATTTCAGTGTTGTTTATTTGCTGTATGTGATTTCCTTTGGCATTTTGATTGTTAAAGAAGACACGCAGGTAATAAATATTCAAGTGTTATACTTGGAACTTAAAGATATGGATTTATAAACACTTGTGTTGATAATATTGATACAACTATATGCATCATATGAACCTATGAAGCCAACAGAGCTTAAGGATCACCTGGATTTAACACAAGAACAATACGCAGGTAGATTGATTGAATTTCTCCGAATGAAATTGAAAGAATTATGAGCGAATCAGACATTTACAAGGGGAACCGCGACGAGTAATTGTAATGTACTGGTCGTTACCACGTTTTATGGAGTGTTGCTCTTAATAGCAAAATCACCCAGTTTAAACAACTGTCCAGAATTTAATTTTACCTGCCACAAAGATAATAGTTAAGGAAATGGTAGGAGGTACAGTCGCAAAAGACCTACATTTAATTTCGTTATTAGTCGCTACGATTAGAGATTGTATAAGAGAGATGGCTAACATTGGAATGTTTTCCACTACAACTTGAAGAGAGCATAGGCATTTCAAACAAAGCTAATTTACTAGCTATAATTTGATACGAATATGACAGAAAAGGTTGAGAAGTTCTTTCAGAAAAGTTCAGAAACTCTTCCAAAAAAATCGTATATTCTTTTCAAAAAGTTCAGACATTATTTACAAAAAACTATGAGAAATATTGAGAAAGTTAAAGATTCCAAACAGTTCTGAGAAACGTCAAAAATTCTGTTAAGAATTGTTGAATTGTAGAATTTGCTAAATTCCGAAAAAGCGCGGAAATTCTGAGAAAATTCTAAACGCCCAGAACAGTCTGAAAACTCTTGAGAAAAAAAAAATTGAAGATTTCTCTGTAAGTTTCAAGTTTTAATTAAAAAATTTAAATTATTGAAAATTCTGTGAAATTTCAAATTTCTCGTGGATTACTCGGATTTCTCAGGAAGATTCAAAATCTCTGAAAAAGTTCGAAACCTCATTGAAAAAGGTTCGAAAGTCTCGGAAAAAATTCCGAAGGAAAAAGCATTTACAGGATACGTTCGCATTCTCTTACATTTCTGTTCATTCTGATCAGTTTAAGAGAGAATTGGAGTCGTGCATTACGAATTCCCCTTCACGAGAAAACAAAACATGTTAGTTTCAATATATTGACTCGAAAGAACAAGTCATATCGAAACATGGATACTTGTTTAAACGGGATCTTCTGGAAAGGTGTTTGATATTAACGGAAAAATAGTCTAGCAAGGACAATGACCTCTTAGTACAAGTCATAATACTCCCCTTTGGATCTTATATACTTATCCCTGGGTCCTTTCAACTTTTCGAAACCGTTTGCAAAATCCTCTAGCGGTATCGCCATCAGCTGCTTTGTTTCGTTCCACTTAATGTCGTCCCCAGTCTGGAATATCCTCCCTTTCAAGGTAAAAAAACAGATCTCGTGGAGAGTCTCTCTTTGACTGTAGGAGAAGGGCAGATCTTGATAATGCGTTTCTCTACCAGAAAGTCCTATAAAAGACGTGAAGAATTACTTTCATTTATTATGGATGCGACTGGCGACTGAGTTATCAGACAAGAGAGTTTCTGTTCATGCATGGAATTTTGAGGTATTCAAAATGGCTCAATACTTTTTGCACAGATATCCTTTATATCTATCGATATACACATATGCGCACAGATCTATAATTGGTTTTCGAATTAATGCTAACCTAGGTAGATATGATTTTGATTTCATGATCTTAAGCGGTCTGTGCAATATGAATTGAAACGAGCCAGAAAGTCAACTGTTTATATTCCATTGCCCTAAAGTCTGAGTTGAAGGATTATTACGAGAACTTGGCCTCCTTGATAACAACCAAGTTTCGACTGGTGATCTTTCCGACCTTCTTCAAGCGAAAGTAATCTTCAGGATGATTCAGTGTAAGACCTTTATTCCCTTCAGCAAGCCATGCTGTTTATTTTGATTATTTGTGGTCACGTCTAATGCCCCTTCTTGGGATTGAACGCACAATGGTTTGCACCTTCCTGTTTTACTAAAAGCTCTGGACTTGTCAACAAAGGAATGAGAACATGCTCCACTCAGTAAATTGGAAACATTTGTTCATAACCCCATTGAAGGTTACTAGATGTGACATTCACAACCGGAAGGTCAAAACACTATGATCAGAAAAACAAAGATAAGGTTTCTGATACAAATAATTTATTGTATAATGGCAGTTCATTATCATACAATACTTATTACGGACTTTAGGTTATTAGTATTAGCCTTTGATCTTGTGAATTTATGGAGACCAAATAATTTATTCATCTCCCTTAATACAATTTCTTCCCAACCAAACGTCCCATTTCGGAGTACGTTTAATTCTTTTATACATTAAGAGCATATAATAAAGGCTACCCCTCCGTACAGAAGTGAAGTGTTCCTCCGAAACCTGTTCGTAAGGTGAATTAGTGTAAAGCGGAAAAGCAATTGCCATTGATTTAAATTGGAAAATTTTTAGAGCATTCTGAGAATACCCAAATGTTAACAACGGTATGTCAGGCTGAGTCATCGGAGGTTGGGATGGTGGGAGGTATAGTAGACTGGGGTGTAGGGAAGAGATGAACAGTGTACGCGCTCCCTCTATAAAGCTTTGTTGTAAAACAAATGCTGAACGCTATTTTCGGTTTCCGTCCTTTCCTGCAAAAAGATGTTTAGTGTACTGAATATTACGTGTCATCGAGGTCCAATAAAAGCTTGTTTTTGTACGGAAATCGTTTGTAGCGGAAACAAGCAATTGGTGTCAAGAAACAAAATGGTAGCCAACAAGTCTACTCGCTCCCGCCCCCCAAAAGAATATCCGTCAGTGGAAGCCATTACTTTATGCAAAGTGCTGAGCTCATGCAAGTAAGTGCTAAGCGAACAGTCAAACCCTGAATTTCTGAAACGAGGAGTAATCATTATCATTCTCTGATTTATTTAGACAAACGTTCTCATTTCGGCTGTTATCGTGACGTTTTGGCCACTGTACCTGCTGGTCTTCTAAAAGCGTCCATCGTACTCAGTGATTTTAGGGGAATTTCGAAGAGAATTTTTTTTCATCCAATCCACGGGCGTAGATTGTTCTCATTCCTATGTCCAAACCAGGGAGGAAGATATCTCGTATCTGTTAATTCTCCCTTGTCAATTCGTCTTCGCGATATCGCTGGTCTGTCTCTTCCACTGGACCAGCGCATATGATTTTCGGCACTTCCTGACCCACGGCACAGTGGCCGAGACGTTGTGTTGATAATGACCGTGATGAGGACTCTAGTCTGGATGAAACATTGAATATTAATGAGAATGCAATTGATTTAAATTTCCCTGGGAAAATAATCATCTAGATCGATCACCAATGTCATTGGGGGAGAATGTTGATCATGACGATGATGGATCATCCGAAGACAAAAACGAGCAAATATATTGTTGATAATATGGATTCGGTTTGTCAAAAGAAATATCACGCCATTGGGGTTAGAATTTGATCATTTTTATGATGTCGCTATGGGATTAAACCGTCCTGTAAGCCTGAACCAGAATGTTAAGCGCAAAGCGTAAACTAAAAAGATGTAGGCATGCGCTGATATAAATATACATAGACAACTTTAGTCATATGCACAGATAAAATGCACCTGTGTTGGCACTTACACCTATGTTTGATTGAGCAAAGGTGAACAATATTTTTTCGCTGAACCTATTCGTTTACGACTGAGATCACCCAATTGTCGCTGCTCCTACTCTTCTTCTTCTTCTTCTTCTTCTACTTCTTCTTCTTCTTCTTCTTCTTCTTCTTCTTCTTCTTCTTCTTGTTGTTGTTGTTGTTGTTGTTGTTGTTGTTGTTGTTGTTGTTGTTGTTGTTGTTGTTGTTCTTCTTCTTCTTCTTCTTCTTCTTCTTCTTCTTCTTCTTCTTCTTCTTCTTCTTCTTCTTCTTCTTCTTCTTCTTCTTCCGGAGATATCGTGTGGATAGATTGAAGATATTTTGTGGTTGCCGACAGTTAGCTAGGGGAGATAATTCGCTAGGTGAGATGGCCTATTGCCCACGCTTCAACAAAATTTGATTGAGAACTTTTGTAAAATATGGTGCTGGTCATCGTTGAAGGCTGAGCGGCAGCAAGTCTCCTTAAGTCTCCAGCTCTCCTCTCGGCTTCCTTGCAGTCCACAGCCAATCAGTGGTTTGCCTGGCACCCAAATGTATCACCTATCCGTCTGCGTATGAACACCAAAGCATCCATCATCATCATCATCATCATCGCCACCATCATCATCATCATCATCATCCCTTTCGCGTTAATCATAGACCGTCTGTAAGATTCGTCAGACTTCTCTATCATCGGCGTCGCGAGCCAGTACTATCTGAATTTGTCTAGCTCATTCTAACAACGGAAAATTAACGCAAGTCATATTGACAGAAGAAGGCAACTATACGTATAATTGATATTTTGTAGCTGTGTTTTATTATAGACACACACCGTAAATGACTTTCGCTATAGAAATGCATTGCTAATTATTTTGATTTATAAAATGCTGTGGAAATGGGAAAGAAAACGGTTGTTGGTGGTCGAGAATTAAGGCAGGTGTTACTGAAAGAATAGGGATCTTATATGTATAACCATTATTTATGTTACACTGGTTTACTATATAAATGATTTTATTAACGACTAGCTGATACAACCTTATTGGGTGGTTTCAGCGAATATATATATATATATATATATATATATATATATATATATATATATATATATATATATATATATATATATGTATATAAGGGAAATAATGTATCATTTTTAACTCTCCCCCGATGTTAATTCTTCATGAAGGTTTTGTGAAAAAGCAAATAGTCCAAGTTCTTCCCCTAGGTCTCTCAAGTATGCATTCCAAATGTGTGCTGCATTTGGTTGAGCAGCAACAATATTTAACCAATGTTTGAAGATGAGAGGGGGAGACGCAAACATAGCCAAGTGTTTTAATAGGATAATCAAATACACATTTTTATATAGGTATACTGAACAGAAAATAAGGATCCAGTTGAACAGTATAGTTACATTGTGAATAGAACCCCTCTAAAACATTTAGACATTTATTCTCTCGATTTTTTCCACGATAAAACATTCCCCCAGGTCTATTGAGTGTGCATGTCAAGTTAATACCAACTTTGGTTTAGCTTCACCAATGTTTAAAGTTGACACAGTGACAAACAGAGCTAGTTCCTATATGATAAGTATTAAACATGTTTCATGATAAATAACACAATGGAACACGGTTTTTGTTCCTGGGTAGTACGTGTCATCTGTTAATGTTGCATAGTTCAATAGAATAGGATGATAGAATATTTCTCTCTCCCCCCACTCTCTCTCTCTCTCTCTCTCTCTCTCTATGTATATATATATATATATATATATATATATATATATATATATATATATATTGGATAGAAATTCAGTTTCGCAATATAGTTATATAGAACACCCTTATAAAACCTCTGATTTTTTTAATAAACCAAATAGTCCAAATTCTTCCCCCAGGTCTACTAATAATGTATACTAAATTTGATGGAGTTGTGTGAATGTTTAACCAATTTTTAAAGGGAACAGACTGACAAACCTTTTCAATTGTTTCATATAAATAGAAATTTACACTGAACATTGCAATTTTTGTTCCCAGGTATCATGAGTATTATTGTCTACTTGCTTATGTGTAATAACTATAGAAAATGATGATTATTCACATTAAACTTAGCTGTTGTCACCAGGATAGTGATATTCATATGTAATTGCTTTTCTTACTTTAGGTGATTGAGAATGTACATATTTGGCCGATGTCCAATAGAAAATCAGTAGATTTCATATTATCATTTGCAAATTATCACAGTCGCAAAAGCAAAGATTTAAGGGAATAATTGAAATGCTTCATAACTTTTAGATACAATCAATAAGAAAATGACACTCATTACCTAGGAAGAAAAAAATAGCACAGTGTAATGGAGTAGATCAATTGAATCTATGGATGAATTTTGAACAGAAAGTAACGTATCAGTTTTGCATTGTAGTCACGTAAGAATAGCAGCCTGCTCTGAAACCCTCCAAATTTTTTTCTTTCGAAAACCCAAATAGTATAAATACCTCCCTTGAGCCCATAAATTATACAAGTCAAATTTCGTTGAGTTGTATGAATATTCGAACAATGTTCAAGGGGAGCGAACAAGTAAACAATATAAGTTGTTTTATATGAATAGAAATGCATTTTAAACGCAAGGAAAGACGATTGTCAGTAATTTGGAATTAATGCTCTTATGTACATAGCATTATTATTCCTTTATTCTCTCAATAGATCGAGATTTTCTATTTTTTGGTTGCCAATTTTTTAATGAAAACTACCAAAATATTTTTTTCACATTGGTTCCCAAAAGAATTTCGAAGTTTCATTGGAAAGATAGGAAAAAAGTGATGAAATGTTTTATCGAAATATCTTGGTCGTGTTAGTGTAGGCAAAACACTTAAAGAAAAAAAAAAGATTGACTTCTTTCGTGTTGTACGTAATATAAAGAGGCACGTCTGCAGCCTTAAATCCACGACACGTACAATGCATTTGTGTGACATGGGAGATTATTGATTCGGACTCCAGCTGGGGAAATGTCTCCTTTCTATTCTCTTTACGTGTCTGTAAACCAGCAAATTATTTTGCGTTGATTTCGCAGGTTTTTATGATAAAGATGTCGGACTTAAAAATTGTGTCCAATGTCGTTACTGTTGGTGTGAATGTTAAAGGGGCATATCGCTGGCATAGGCCGGCTAGGAAAAAGAAAATCTTAAATGAAACGATTGTATGATACGGAGAGAGAGAGAGAGAGAGAGAGAGAGAGAGAGAGAGAGAGAGAGAGAGAGAGAGAGAAGCATAAGAGAAAAGCAGGTAGGGGGAGGAACAGAGGAAGAATAAATTCCAAGGAGGTTTTCGACATGTTCTGGAATGAAGGCTTGACAAAGAAACCGGGCACTTGTTTAGGCGAAGCGTATTAAAATTTTGGAATACTCAGTCGTCAAAATCTCCTTCTCAACCTTGTTGACGTATTCCAAAGGAAAACACCGAGTGGCACGTCTGGTATCAGTTAGGCTACCGTAAGGACGTCAAATTGGACGCTGAACCGTCTTAAGGGATTTCCACTCCCTGGTTCGGAATCAGGGTTATCCTTCTCCTAAAGTGATTGCCTTCTCAAAGCTAGGAGGCCCAATCTGCCCTAATATTCTACGCATTGCTGGGTAGAGAAAAATAGATTCATGCCTTTCCCAAGAGCATTAGTGCAAAATGAACACGAACAGGCTCGACCGACTGTCCAGAAAATCGACAAAATGAACCAAAAGCTGCAAAGTTTACGTCTAAAATTGGTCGATCCAGAAAATATGGAGTCGTTTGTAGTTGGCAAAAATGTGCAGATTCTGTAAGTTTTCATTTCGATTAACAACATTTGTTTTAGGTTGAGATACAAGCGATGGACATCACGACTCACAACATGGATTCCCAGAGACCACATGTGAAACCAAGGCCGACAGAATACAAGATGGAGAGATGAGCTAGACAAATTCAGAAAATACTGGCTCTGAGACGCCCATGATAGAGAATTGTGACGGATCCGGGGGAATGTCTATGTCCAACGACGGACGATAAAAGATTGATGATGACGATGCTGCTCTAACGTTGATAGTAAAAAAAACGCAATAATTTTTGCACCAACTTAATACATTCAAACTCTACCATCCCCCTTTCCAGCTTAACTCATTTTTAACAAACAGCTCGATATTTTTTGCCTTTATTGGAAAACTCTGATGATTGAATTTTACTGTTTTACCCGACGACAGTTCTTTGATATTCCACTAATATATTTGGCATAAGAGGAAATAGATTTAGTCGCCATGAATTAAAGAAGATATTACTGAAGGAATAGGGCTTTTGTGTGTCCGATGTAAAAGCTTTGCTAATGATTTTGCCAAGTAAATATATGTTGAATAATTTTACTATAGCAATGCATTGCAAAATCTTTCTCTATAGAAATCTATTGGAAGTAAGAAACAAGGATTGTCACTTTTTAAGAATTGAAGTAACTTTTACAGATGAACAGGTCTATTATTAGAAACCATTAACCAAAACTGTCCGCATAGGTTTCACCAATTTGATATGTCAGTCTGGCTGGCTGGCTTTGTATGCATGTATCACGTGTATAGATCACAACAATGGAGATAGAGGGCTGAAAATTTAAACGTTTACAGTTCATGCTAAATTGGTCCCTCGATTTGAATCCAGGAGCATTCACGCTTGATTTGTTTTTTTGTTTTTTTTTTTCAATTTGGACTTGTTTTTGTGATCCGTGCGCAACAAAAGACAAAAG
This sequence comes from Thysanoteuthis rhombus, assembly GCA_963457665.1. Classification (NCBI taxonomy): domain Eukaryota; kingdom Metazoa; phylum Mollusca; class Cephalopoda; order Oegopsida; family Thysanoteuthidae; genus Thysanoteuthis; species Thysanoteuthis major. The sequence goes on from OY735215.1 coordinate 27,552,193, forward strand.
AAGTAATGTTTTTATTAATCATCCCCTTTCCCAATTTTTATTTGATCACCCCCAATATGTCAAGCCCCTGAAAACATTGATTGCATGACGGTTTCTATTAAGTGACTAACCAGTTTAGTATCTATAATGGAATAAGGTCAGCTTAAGATGAAGATCGTATGAAGAAGGGAATACTTGAAATAACATTGATGTTTTCTCAGCCCATTTAAGTCTTCCCCTGTGCCACATTACAGTAGACTCCCATAATTACGGCACACTTGGGAATTTAAGAGTACCGTTATAACAAATCTGCCGTTATAACAAAACCGCCATCATTACAGCTGGATTTTATATGAAATGTATCAGTAATTAGAAAACAAAAAGAACAAACAAAAATGACTTTTTAGGTTGGTAATTAAAAACGAATAAACCGTAATTATGGTAGCCATATATATGATAGCATGGAATTATTTGTGGAACGTATCAGTGAATTTTTAGAAGATATTTTGACAAAAGTTTAATGGAGAAATAAAGTAATAGTATATTCAAAGGGTTTATTGTCATAGTTTTTTTTAAAATGATGCATTAAAATCCTCCTTTGATGTTGCTGCAAAGTAATCTCCAACAACAGTCTTACGTGAAATGAAAAAGTGTACAATAGGAATGTGCTGATAGAATGAGTGTCGTTAGACACTTAGTGAAGTCTGACCTCAGTACCATAACAAAGAGTTACTAAATTAATACCAAGTATCAGACTTCTGTGTTTAGTGAGCTTAGCTTAGTCTAACACAAGACCACTAGAGTTGAGCACCTAGTGACCATTGCAGTCGTAAGACTAGTTTGTTAAGATAAGTTTGCTGACTACAGCTCTATGGCAAGATGCTTCGAAGGTTAAGTTAGTCTTGCATAAGGTCGCCTGAGGAGGTACCAGTGAAGATAGAAAGCGCTATACTTTGGAATTAGTTTCCGAGATGGGCTTACTAACCTTTGAGGTACAGTAGGCGTTTCCGGACTTATAGTACAGTATTTTCATAGATTGAATGTAATTAATTTTGCGAATCAGAAATATGGAAGACGGAAGTAGAGATCAATGAATGAAAATGATGGGACAAATAATATGAGTTGAGACTTGAAACAATGAATTTTGAGGAGATACAAAGAAGAAGAAAGAGAAAGAAGGGAGGAAAAAAAAGAAAATCAAGAATCAAGAAAGAGAAAACGAAAGAAAAAAATGTGAGTGAGTGGGGACAAGAAATGTGTTGAAAAGACATAAGAAAAAGCTGAGGAGGCAAAAAGAAGAGACCCTGATCAAGAATAAGTTAAGATTAGAAAATTCTAGTGGCCATCGTAACGGAATCAGTTGCGTTTATCCCACTGGTTTCAGTCCTGGTATTCAGATTCAAGTAAAAGCCAAGATCTTGAATGCTGATTTTTAAGACAGGTATGTCCTCCCAATTGGGACGATATCCCTCCTAACATTTTCTCCTGGTTGTATTGTGCCATACTTGGGTAAACGTATCGAAATAGTAGCCTTATTTACAGTACCGTCAGGAAGAAAGGAAGAAAAAAAATCAGCATAAAAAAGAGATGAAAGAAGGAAAGAGAAAAGAGAAGAGGGTGAAAGAAGAAGAGGACAAGAAAACATGACTGCAGCGATAAAGGGAAAGAAAAGACGAGGAAGAAGGTAATGGAACAGAAAGAAGGGGGAGTAGGAGACAGGAAAAGGAGGAGACAAAAAGAAGAAAAAGAAAAAAAGAAAAAGTCACAGACAATGTGAAAGAAGAAGAAGGAGAGAAGGTGTACAAGAATGCAGGAAAAAGAAGAGAAAGAGGGAGAACGAAAATGTTGGAAAAAGGAGTGAAAAGAAAAAAAGAAGTGAGAAAATGCTGGAAAAAGAAATGAAGAGAAAAGATAAGAAAATGCAGGAAAGAGAAGCAGAGAAAAAAAGTACGAAAATACAGGGGAAAAAATTGAAGAGAAAAAGGGAGGAAGAAATGGTAAGGAAAAGAAATTGAAGGGAAAGAGGGAGTGGGAAAACAATAGAAAAAGAAATGAAGAAAAAATGTAGGAAAAAGAAGTGGGAAATTTGAGTAGGATAATGTAGGACAAGGAAGTGAAGAGAAAAAGAGATTAAGAAAATGTAGCTAAAAGAAGTGAATGGAAAGAGGGTGAGGGAAAGCGGATGGAAAAGAAGTGAGCGGAAAGACGGAGTACGATAATGCAAAGAAAAAGAAGTGAAGAGAAAAAAAAGTAGTAAGAAAAGGCCGAGAAAAGAAGTGAAAAAAAAATAGTACAGGAAAAGGGAAGAAAAGAAGAGAGTACGAAACGTAGGAAAAATGAAGGAACAGAAAAAATAAGTAAGAAAACGCAGGAAGAAGAGATGAGGAGAAAAAAAGAGTAAGAAAATGCAGAAAAGGGACCTGAAAGGAGAGGGAAAACATTGTAAAAGGAAGTGGAAAGAAAAAAGCAGTACGAAAATGCAGGAAAAAGTGAAGAGAAGAAAAGAAGTAAGAAAATGCTTGATAAGGAAGTGAAGAAAAAAAAGAGAGTAAGAAATTTCAGCAAAAAGACGCAAAGAAAAAGAGAGAGTTGGTAAACGAAGGAAAAACAAGTGAAGAGAAAAAGAAAGTTGAAAAGTTCAGGAAAAAGGAGTGCTGAGAAAAATGCATTAAGAAAAGACAGGGAAAATAAGTGAAAAGAGGAAGAGCCAACGAAAATACCAGAAAAAGATATGAGAAAAATGAGTTAAAAAGCTGGAAAAGGAAGTGAAGAGAAAAGGAGAGTGGGAAAACGGAGGAAATAGAAGTGAAGAGAAAAAAGGAGTAAGAAAATGAAAGAAAAGGAAGTGGAGAATGAAAGAAAGTCAAAAAATGTAGCCAAGAAAAAGTGATGAGAAAAAGAGAATAACAAAATGCAGCAAAATGGAATAGGAAAAGGCAGGAAATGCAGGAAAGAGAAGTGAAGAGAAAAATGGACTAAGAAAAGACAGGAAAGAGAAGTAGAAAAAAAGTAAAGAAAAAGAAGTGTCGAAAAAGAGTAAGTGAGAAAAGTGAAGAAAAAGAAGTGAAGAGGAAAAAAAAGAATAAAAAATGTAAGAAAAGAAGAGAAAACAAAAAGAGAGTGCTGAAATGTAGTGAAAAGAAATGAAAAGAAAAGGGTATAAGATAATAAAGGGATCTGAATTGAAGAGATAAAAAAGAGTAAGAAAAGACAGGAAAAAGAAGTGAAAAGAAAGGAGGAGTGATGAAATCATCCCTCCCCCCAAAAGTAAAGAGAAAAAAAAGAGTAAGAAGATGAAACAAAAAGAAGTGAAAACAAAAAGTGAGCATGGAAATGCAAAAAAATGAAAAGAAAAAAGGCGTGAAATAATAAAGAAAAAAGAAGTGAAAAGAGAAAAAAGAGTGAGAAAATGCAAGGAAAAGAAGTGAAGAAAAAAAGAAGTGGCAAAACGAAGGAAATAGAAATGGGCAGAAAAAATAAGTATGGAAATGCAGGAAAAAGATATTAAGAGATTGGGGGGAAAAGAAAAGACGTGAATTGAAAAAAGTACTGAAGAAAGAAGTGAAGAGAAAAACGGAGAATGAAAATGCAAGAAAAAGAAGTGAAGAAAAAGAAGTGAAAAAAAAGAAGTAACAAATTGCCAGAAAAAGAAGTGAACTGGAAAAAAAAAAGAGTAAAAAAATACAAGGAAAAGAAAAGGAGAGAAAAAAAGAGTACGGGAATGTGGGGAAAAGAAGTGAAAGGAAGAAAGGTATCGGATAATACAGGATTGATCAGTGGAGAGAGAAGGAAAGAGCGAGAAAATGCAGGAAAAAGAAGTGAAGAGAACAATGGAGTGGGAGAATGAAGGGGAAAAGTGAAAGAGAAAAAAAAGAGTAAAAATGCTGGAAAAAGAAGTGAAGAGAACAATGGAGTGAGAGAATGAAGGGGAAAAAGTGAAAAAGAAAAAAGAGTAAGAAAATGTTTGAAAAAGAAGTGAAGAGAAAAAAGAAATACGGAAATGCAGGAGAAAAAAGTGAAGAGAAAAAGAGAGTAAAAAACGGCAGGGTAAAGAAGTGAAAAGAAAAAAGGCGAAGGAAAAGAAATGAAGAGAAAAAAGGCGAAGGAAAAGAAGTGAAAAGAAAAAAGGCGAAGGAAAAGAAGTGAAGAGAAGAACGGAGTACAAAAATGCAGGGAAATGAACTTTTAGTGAACTCCACAACAACAACAAAATCTCCATTAATCTCAAAGGAATAATATGGCGTCCAGATCGAAGGCATTCCATTGTTTCTAGCGGGAAAAAGGTGGAGTTTTTCACTTGGGGATTCCGCAGTTGCGTGCTGACTGATAAAGGCATTTATAAATGATACAAACAGCTCCAGTTTACTGAGCACATACGTGTATCTAAGTGGTAGGAGCATAGGTCTGTAGACGGAAAGCTCCATCCCTGTCTGGAACTTATGAAAAATAAAACAGTTTTGAGCAAACATTCCCTTAACTTCATTAGACTACCATTATAACAGCACCCTTGGGGAGTGCCGTTATAACGGATTTTCTGCTATAAGGGCTGACATTTGCAAGTACAACATAGAAGTTTTAAAGAATATGGTAAGCGAATAATGTTTCGATTTGCTTGGGCAACGGAATAATCTCTGACAGCGGTCCTGCAAGAATCCAAAAGCAACCTGTGTGTGATTAGATAGTACCGATTGAACTAATGACGTTACAACTAGAGTTTACTATACTTTTATTCCGCCATAGGTATGAGGAGTCTGTTATTAGTACAATAGCATATTTTTTCCAACAAGCCAGGGTCAGAGGATGATGCTGTGTCATTTCTCTCCTTATTTGTGTGCTCAGTTTCCTTAAAGATGGAAAACTGAGGAATTCTTTCTTCTCTTTCTTGAAACTCACTGTTGAGTGTCAAACGTTTTATATAGACGCCTGTTATTAAAGAATCATCTGGAATCAGAGAATGCCGTTAAAATGAATTTGCCATTACAACGAGTGGATCTTATACGAATCGTATTAATAATGAGAAACCAAAAATTACAGACGATAATGCATTTTTATGACTTTTATTACCCTTTATCACCATACGTCCCATATACGCGTCACAGGTCTTCAAATAAAATGAATGAATAAAAAAGTAAGTATGCTAACCATATACATGATAGCTTGTAATTAACAAATCAGTTAATTCTTTTCAATTATTTCAAATTTATCATTAGTTGATGAAACCTTTCTTATGAATTTCTTTTCAGATTTCTGTTACTTTAGGTGGTATTATTTTAAAGGTTCACTAATGCTATTCAAAAAAGAAATAATCCACTTGAATATTATGTGCTGTTGCTGCAAACTAATCTCCAACAATAGTCTTGCCAGAATATGAAACAAATGTGTCATTTGAAAAAGTGTGTCATAAAATAGTGCCGTTCGAACGAGTGCCATGTATATATGGGTGTATTCGCACGTAAACGTTTCTAAAAAATCACATGGTTATATCCTTGTTGCGTATTCTACTTACACTTGTGTTGGTATGCACATAGACAAACATGAGCATATACATGCACATAATTTATTTATATCTATGTATGGGTTTCTACGTGAGCAGATAGATAGATAGATAGATAGATAGATAGATAGATAGATAAAAGACTGATATATGAACAGGCTGAAAAATGAGGTAGTTTTTAACTGACCAAGATAGCTAGATAACTGTAAAAAAAAATACGATAGGCTGTCATATAGAGACAGTTATCAAGTGATAGATGAATAGATAGATCGGTAGATTAAATATTAAGACTAATTAAAAATTAACAGTCTGAAATAATTAATGGATATGAACGGTTAGAGAGAGATTTAGAGACTAATATGTAATATGAATATATATAAGATAGGTATGAACAGAAATAGATAGATAGATAGATAGATAGATAGATAGATAGATAGATAGATAGATAGATGGATAGATAGATAGATAGATTGTCTCAGTCGAAAGACAGACTGGAATTGGTATAAAAAGGCTAAAGAAGACAGATAGGAAGATACTACGTAGAGAGAGACAGACACCAATTCACTAACAGAGATAAATAATCTCTGATATCATGTGCTTTCTCTCTTTCTCTCGAGTGATTTTATCCTCTCTCTCTCTCTCGCTCTCCCCCTCTCTCTCTCTTACTTTCTCTTCATTCTCTCTCGTTTCGGTCCGTTTGCAGAATGAAATGGCGGCCAAAGGATGCTCTTCACTCAGTCCAGCGAGGAATGGTCGGGTCGGGGTGGGTTTGGGGTTGGGGGTGGAGTTACCCGCACCCCATTAATAATTAATGAATGAAAATGGACGTGAGTTAAAGACACTTCGATTCTGGTCCCAAAACAAAACAGATGCCTCACACTGAAGCACGTAATGTACGCCATCATTCTCCGTGCTCTCCGTCTGAAATATTTCTCTTATCAAACTAGAGGAATTGTTTTCGGCTAGAAACTCATGCGTACACACGAACACATGCCAAATCCCACAGCGCTCATCATCTCAGCATCGTTAGAGACTTTCAAACATTAAGGCTCCCAGTAGTCCCCTCTGCTCTTACATGAAGATGGCCCCGACTCTGGGAGGGGGGGGGTGTCGATTTTTTACAACAGAGGTTTGCTGATGCCAAGTGGCAATTTTTTTTTTAATTAGTTAAATTACTAAAAAAAGCCAGGAGTTCCTGGAGGTTAGCCTCTTTATTAACACTGCAAAATGTTACTTCTGGCTTTTTTTTTATTCGTTACTTTCTTTTTTCTTTTGTTTTTTCGTTTTCAACAACTTATTCTTTTTCTTTAAATTTCTTTTTTTTTCTTTTTTCTCAAACATTTATTCCTTTTCTATTGGATTTCTTTCTCTGTTTTCTTTCTTTTTCTGTTTTCTTTTTTCTATCTTCCTTTCTGTCTTTTTAAATCCCTCTTTCCTTACAATTTCTTTCTTTTTTCCTTTTCTTTTCCACAATTTTTTTTTCGTTCGTTCTTCCTTCTTTTTCCCCTTCTTTTTCCCCTTCTTTCTGTTCTCTACTTTTTCTTCGAATTTCTTCTGCTCTCCCGTCCTTTCTTTCTTTCTTTCTTTCTTCCTTTTTCTCCACCCTTCCTTCCAATTTCTTTCGTTTTTCTTTCTTTTTTCCCTATCTTTCTTCGTACATCTCGCCTTTCTTTTTTTCCCCTTTTTGCCTCACCAATTAGTAATGCTTCAATGATCGAACGCCTGTGCACAAACACAATGATCCACTCCGCTCGCAATTGAAACGTAAGAGTGCTTATCTCGTAAATTATTGATCGTAAGTTCATTCTACATTGGTACTCCTACTGAGGTACAAAATCGAATGAAGCAGTGCCCTACTATGTTCGTGTAGTTCAAAACATTTGCTCCCGGTTGAAATGACAGAGAACGAAAATCGAGCAAGGATGCACATACATATACGTACGTCAAAACTTGTAAGCCACACGTTTCATCTCGTATTAATTAATACGCTCAGCATTGTAAAGTAGTTATCTTACGAGTCCTGAGTCTACTCTCGTGATGTTGATTCTCACTGGGTTCTCCACTGTCATGGCTTTGCTATCAATAAATACATCGTCGCCATCAGCAGTTGTTATAAGTCCACTGCTGCACAATGCCTTTCCCACACTTTCTTCTTACATGACGACTGTGGTTGCGCTGACCTCTGCCATGTCTTACTGGAGAACTTCTCTATCTCGTCTCTCTATTTTGTATCTGGTCTTTTATTGCTGTTTTTACTTCCTCACAGGCACCAATTGGTTTGTCTTGTGCTCTATCAGTTGCCCCTTCTTCTTGCTATGTGTCTTGTCCTTCTCCATTTTGTCACTTAATTACTTGTACGATGTACACGTGTCTGTGCATTCACATGTGCGTGCGCATGTGTGTGTGCACATAGCTCAGTACGGTTACACAGAGTGAATTTAGGGTCGTTTCGGTTAATTATGTTATCGATTTAGAGAGAGGGGAGGAGCGAGATTAGAGAAAAGGCGGAGGGAGTTAGAAAGAAGACAGAGAGAGAGAGAGTTAGAGAGAAGAGAAAGACTCAGAGAGAAGAAAGAGAGAGACTTAGAGAGAAGAGAGAGAGAGAGTTAGAGAAGAGAGAAAGAGAAGATAGAAAGAGTTAGAGAGTGGAGAGTGTGAGAGATAGATAGATAGATAGATTGATAGATGGATAGACCTTTTTTTATTCAAGATTTGCTCCATTTCGCTTCCTATTGCACCCTGTGCGGTTCTGTGTTTATTTTCGAATAGTTTTGGAAGTCTCCAGGTTTAAGGCTTCGGCTGAGTTCGGCACGAAGCCAAAAATATCAACAATCATCCATATGAGGGTGGTATCTTGGATACAAAATAATAAAAATCCACATTTAGTCTGCATTTTGTCCTGTGAAAATTAGACCCAACTCTTCACTCACTGATTATAAACCTGACGAAGAAGATGACGAAGAAGAAGAAGAAGAAGAGGAAGAAGAAGAAGAAGAAGAAGAAGAAGAAGAAGAAGAAGAAGAAGAAGAAGACGAAGACTATTGAGTGAGTCGGCCAAAACGTTGTGATAATAACAGAAGTAAGAAAAAGAATGAATTCAGGTGTCTGAACAGATCAGACACCTATGGTAACTATTGGAACACTTGTATGTGTTTGTCCGTCTTTGTATTTCTTTATTCCCCCCTTCTTTCTCCACACACACACGTGCACACACACACACACACACACACACACACATATATATACATACATATATATATATATATATATATATATATATATACGCAAACATACTGACATTATCTTATTTAAGTATTAAATATTGCTCTGTATTGCCTTGATAATACATTGAGCACTTTTTATTCAATAATAAATATGACATCTTAAAATTCCAACTCCATTACTTTTATTATTGAAATTATGTTCGAATAAAGTATTAGGGTTTAAAGCATAGGGGTTAAAATAATACATTTGACGTAAGCGTTCGTGCATCCCCAGGGTCATTAAACTTCTGTCCATCATCATTTACTCCCAACACTCTCGTTTGTGCCATGTCCTACAGAGATACAACATAATTGCTGTCATGTTGTATATTGGGCTAAAAGCACGTCCCTTAACGTCTAACAGCCATTCTCTCTTTTTTTTTCTTTCTTTCGTTTCTCTCTCCTCCATTCTTTCTTTTCGGGATACAATGCGGCTTACAATACAATATACAATACACTATATTTATCAGCGCGAGGCAAAATGCATATACAGGCATAAAACATGGTCGGAACCAGTTTAAAAGAAATTTGATTATTCTTAATATACCCACATCTGGTGAGAGAATCACATATTCTGATGAATTATTCCACGGACCAACAACTGTATTGCTAAGAATCATTTCCCGGTGATTAATCTACAACTGTTTACTTCAAGTGTTTGTTCATGGCCCCTCAGGTCATTCTACCTTCTTCTAGTGGAAAAAAAACAAAAACACGTTAGGATCGACTAATTCAAAACCATGGACAACTTTACATGTTTCTAGCATAATAGTATAGATCTGCAGAACTAAAAAAAGATTTGTAATGCTAGGGGTACTGGTTTGTATGTGATTAAACGTCTGGCTTGCAAGTGTGCATATGCACGCGTGGGAGTATCTTTGCTCGTTATTGTTCTTCATCATTACGACCAGGGTAGAAGGATGGATTATTTTGGTACAGGTTCAAATGTTACGAGTCAAACAGAAGCGCCTACCTAAAAACAATAGCATTCAGAATCTTGGCTTTTAGCCGAGCTCGAACACGGAATACAATAGCCAAAAATATCTCACTTACATAACAGCTCCATGGATTATATAATCAGTGTAAGATATATTAAACAAATATGAAAAGTCTATCCTAGATCGATTATGCATAAAATAGTTATCCTTGCCGACAAAAAATAGCGAAAGTATTTGAAACATTTCACAATTGTATTTTACAAGAAAATATTGAACAACGAAACGTTTTTGGTATTTTTCAAAATACCAAAAACGTTTCGTTGTTCAATATTTTCTTGTTTTTATTCGATCAAAATATACCCAGATGTTTACTAATTTAAAAAAAGATATTGTTCTATAATTAATATCTAATAGTTATTTCCCTTGACAAGTATTACATACAATGAATATAGACAATCATGTCAGCGTGTTTTATGAGTTGATCTAAGTGGATAAGTAGCTGAAAATATTGAAAGTCACAGCTTCAATATCTGCCTTATTCAACAACCCAGGATATCTATCGTCTCTATGCTAACTAGGAACCGTTTCTCTTCATTCCCACTCTCAAACACTAGCTCACAGCATGACGCTAACCAGACTTTCTGCTTGAAACAATTTAAAAAAAATTAAATTCTCGTTTTTACAAATTGTTTATTCGAAGAAGCAAATTTATCTTCGTAATTAGCGATGGAAATCAGGTTTCAATCTGGTCTTTGTCCACCAAGGGAGACAACCCTTGCTATGCAGTAATTAGGAGAAACAAATAGAACTCAATCAGTTTAAAAGGGAATTGAACAGTGTCCAGTGTTGAATCGATAACACAATTTGCCGAAATGGCGCATAAATTTACTCAATGTTACAGCACTGATCCATGTGTTCAGAGACACACACTGACGCACGCATGCGCAGACACAAGCACAATCCTGCTCACGTAATTATCCACGAACACACATGAACACAGACACACAAATACACACTACTTCGCACGTAAATACGGACAAGTACAAACATCTACACATGCACACACGAACATATGCACAAAAGTGCACATATGTACACAAGCAAATACTCGTACACACACACACAGCCATGCATAATCATATGCGAGCACAATGTTCACCCATCCACAACAAACGAACATTTATACACACATAAACATAATCAAGATACTTAAATGCATTAATGCCTGAATTTTCTGCTTATTAATTGTTACAGGCCTCTCTCTTAGAGAAGCAGCTAGCTAGCTCGTCCTACTGCTAGTGTAAACCGTTTGATCCTCATTGGGTACCCTTCTATTGTGGCACTGTTCCATATTGAATTATGCTCGGGGCGTCAGCCGTAGAGTGATGGTTAATATGCTAATACGACAGGCCTTTGATAACATAGCGTCTTTGTTCTTCACTGAGCTCCCCAGTATTGCAGCCTTGTTCCGGATTATGATTAGCTTAGTAAATATTTGTTTATGGTATCTGTCGTAGTGCAATGGATTGTAAGCTAATACCGTAGAAATGGAATGAATTCGAATCTTCGGGCACCACTAACCAAGCCCTGTGCTAGACTAAGCTGAACTCATTACTCTGATTTTTTGGAACTGTTGTTCTCATCATGGTTGATTTATTTTTTTTATACCCTACGGCCTTCTTCCGGTCCTTGTTATATTCGTCAATGTTCACGGAATTTCGAACTGAACCCTTTATTCAATCCATGGGGTTTGAATCGACGGGGCTGGGTTGGTCTCATTCCGCTGTTCACGCCAAAAGATATCTCGTACTAATTCATGTGTTAATTCATGCTTGTTATTCTGCTTCCGCTTATTCCACGGGATTCCACCGCCTAAATGCTGTGGCTATAACAACCAATACGAGGAAAAAGGTTGAATAAAACGGTGAATAACAATAAAAAAAAAATTAGGCAAAGTGCAGTAAATATCTGTATGTAAATGTGGTTATTTTCATATACTTGTCCTATGCAGTACGTTTGCATGGGGTATAAACGATCAAAGTTCGGTTTGGGAATATCTAAATATCCTATTCGTTGCACAAGAATTCATGAATTGTACTATAGATTAAAAACCAAGCAGTTTATATCAGTGTAATAACTTCGATCAAAGATAACTTCGATTCCTATTATATCGACTTCATGTAAGGCATGTGCCTTAAAAAACACATATCTTGCTGTCCCAAGTAATCATGGAGAAGTGTAGTTACTGTGTTTGAGATTTTAAATGAACACTCGTTATTACACGATGACAGTACCATTTGGCCTAGACAACGTAAATATAATGAAATAATCAAGGAAAATGGGGCTACTGGAGGAATTTAACCTTTAGCCGATAGGGTAGCCGCTTCAACGTAGTGTTGCTTTTTGATTCCTACAGTAGTCCCATTTTCTTTGATTGTTTCATTCTATCTACGTTGTCTAGGCCAAATGTTATATTCACAGTGTAATAATTTTATATAAAATAACACAATTTATTATGATTAAGTCGGATCATATATCCATTTCTTAACATAATTGTCATGTTGAAAGAAACTGATAGAGCAGATATAGACTCTGAATGAACAAAGTGTGATTTTTGAGTTGAAACAGTTATTTGGGCTTTTGCATTACTGGCGACTGTTTTGCACAATGTTAAGAGCAACGCTACATAGAAGCAGCTACCCTATCGGCGGCAGGTTCGATTCATGTAGCAGACCCGTTTTCTTCAATTGTTTCATTCTATCTACGTTGTGTAGGCCAAATGGTACATTCACCGTGCTATAACAGGAGTTCATTTAAAATAAGAGTTTCTATATACTAGGACGCAATCTGTAATCATATAGAGATATAGGTATAGATAGAAAGAGACAGAGAGAGACAGAGAGATATAGTGAGTGAAAAAATATCCGATGCCTTCCGAAAAGAACGTTTTTTAATATACGTATTCACTTTCAGAATTGATAGATCTGGGACCAAAGATTTCTGATTTTTGCACATAAGTTTCCAATGATTGATCGTTTTTGAATATTTCTTTGGCTTTAGTATTTTTTATGTTTGGTCTAAATTCTGTCAATCTTGAAGATGTATAAATTTGTTAAAATAAACTTTTAAATTCATACAGAAACATTTTGCACTCACTATCTATCTACATATACATAGGCATGTGCATGTGCATGCGTGTGTGTGCATACGCGTGTGGATGCATATTCAATTAGATATTTGTGTATAGCTATAATCATGTTACTTCTTGTTTACATGTTTGTTAATTAATGAAGGGTTTCTCAGAATCTCGCCGCTCAATTTTTCATTAAGTTTCAAAATAGAATTGATTTTTTATCGCTGGTTCGTCATTTTTTCTCGAGTAGGTTATCCATTTTTGTTTGTTCACAAAATGGGATGACAACAACGTCCTTGAAAATCCTTATCGGAGTTCAAATTCATGGATCAATTCTTTTTTTTTCTCTTCAAAGTAAAATTAATCTTTAAAAAAAAAGAAAACGAAACAAAGGCGATTTTGAAAGGCATTCCCTCAAAATAACATTATGCATAAACATGAAAAAAATATAGTGATTTATGAAGTGCTAGTTTACCAATGACGTAAAAAAATTACTGCATTATTTAAACTATTTTACAATTGCATTCAACTCAGAAAAATATCAAGAATATTATATTGTTCAGCATTTCTTTATCTATGTTAAACCAGAATGAACCCAGATTTTTCATGGATGATTTATCAAAAACGAATAAATTGATTAATCAAAATAAAGGCCCGCTCTATAATTAGCATTCGATAGTTATTTCCCTTGACAAATGATATAGACAAAAATGTACCGAACGTGTCAAAAGTAGTTTTGAGCTGGTGATTCCTTGCCGAGCGATGTTCCACAGTCGGATAGAACAGGTAGGGTTGATTAAGATCAAATCAAAAGATGGTTGAGAAATAGCCAACGTTATTCAATGTGGGATATAGCCGGCATACTCAAGATATCTTTGAAAAGATTTGAAATTCATTTGCACTAGCCTGGTTGAATTGATCATTTTGATGTGTGGCTTCCACATAAGCAAAAACAATATATTAGACAACAATTAAATGTTCCGTTTTTTAAACAAATTGTGACAGGCAATGAAAGGTGGATGCAAAAAACGACGTGGGACGCGAAAGATTATGAATAAAGCGAAATGAATCACTACTTACAAACTAAAGGCCAATCCTCAACTAAAGATAAAAGATGTTGTCAATATGGTGAGGTTAGACGGGACAACGTTGAGACATCTGATTTGAGCATGGAAATACATGCACTATGATATAATTACTGCAAGTGATACACAATATATATATATATATATATATATATATATATATATATATATATATATATATATATATATATATATATATATATATATATGTATATATCAGTCTTTTAAGGTCTGTTGTTGGACATAGACCTTCCTCAGGATTCGCCACAATTCCCTATCATGGGCATCGCGGAGCCAGTATTTCCTGAATCTGTCAAGTTCATCTCTCCATCTTGTGTTCTGTCGGCCTCGGTTTCTTATGTGATTCCTGGGGATCCATGTTGTGAGACGTCATGTCCATCAGTTGTCTTTCATTCTTGCAACATGGCCTGCCCATTGCCATTTGAGTTTTTTTAATAGTTTCTATGATGTCACGAACACCTGTTTTCTTCCTTATATACTGTGTTGTCTTGTGATCTCACCATGTAAGGTTGAGCATGATTCTCTCATGTGCACGTTGCATACTTCTCAATTTACGAGTCTGTCTTTTGATTAGGTTCCATGTTTTAGCTCCACAAGTGACTATCGGGAGAATGCATTGGTTGTATACTCTTCTTTTTAGGATTATTGGGATCATCTGGTTCTTGGTGTGAATTGCAATTATCACTAAGAAATGGATATGTAATCCGACAGAAATACAATGCGTTTTATTTCTTTAAAATCCAAGTGAAATGATTTCCCGTTATTACACGAACCTGCGACCTCTTAATCGAACTTGCAGCCTATACGTAGCCATTTCAACGTTGCGTTGCTGTAACCATTGAACTAAGTAGCCACTGGTAATTCAAAGGCCCCAAAACAGCTTTATCTCCAGATTCTCACTCTGTTCACTCACTGTCTGTATCAGCTCTATTTGTTTCTCAACGCTGACACTTCTATTGCGAAGAAATGGATATATAATCCGAAAGAAATTATTATAAATGCGTTATATTATTTGAAATTATCGGCGGTGGTTTAGCTCGATGGTAAGAGCAACGCAACGTTGAAGTTGCTAGCTACCGGTTGCAGCCCCATTTCCTTTAATTATTTATTCTATTTACGCCGTCTAGGTCAAATGATACATTTGCCATGTGATAACGGGAGATCATTTCAAATAGGGTTAAAATGCATATACATACACACATACATACATACATACATACACGAATACATGGGATTATGTATATATGTATGTGTATGCATCTTCAGATCGATCGATTGATAGATGATGGATATATATATATTTGTATATATATATATATATATATATATATATAGAGAGAGAGAGAGGGGGGAGAGAGAGATGTATGTGCGCCTGTGCAGAGAGATAGATGGATAGATATATATTTACAAACTGGGATAGATAGACATGAATTTAGTGAAATATAATCAGGTCTGTGATGAAAATAAATGTATTCTCTGCTAACAATGAACATACCAGTTTGCAATAAAACCTTTCTCATCTATCTTGATTCTGTCATGACAACAATTTTTCTTTTAATCTGATTAAAAATCAATAGAATATTTTTATTACTCAATCAATCGATCTCTATTCTCAATCACATTAAACCTTTCCCTGCTCTGATGAATAACCGTGAACCAGTGTATTTTTGTCTGTTTCTGAGTGACTCCGTGTCAGCACGCATGCGCAACGAAGGATTTGTACGAGAGATTATTTTGTGGATGAGCAGACGTAAACCGTAGAGAAACTATTTATTAGACCGACTACAACAAAAGGCATTAGTAAGTACGTTTGTATTAATAGAAGTCACAGAGAGTGATCGCCAATGACTCGATAAACAGACATCGATAGATATGTTCAGAATCGGTTATAGCAGTTAGAAGCAAAGTCTACAGAATCGGCAAGCCGAGTTCAAATTCTACCCAAGGTGGTCTGTAGTCACTTACGGTAGTTAAAGAGAGTACGTTTGCTCAGCGTCCAAAATCATAGCCTTTACCTGGGCACCAGCAAAGATTCCAGGTACCCGATCGGATCAGGTAATTCCTTCTGCCAACAAAGAGAAATAGTGATGAGAAAATTGTGTGACGTAAATCGATGTAACAGTTAATAATGCTTCGAGAGTAAGGTAGTTATGATGGAGTGGTTTGCGTAAGTGATCAATCATCCTCACTCTTCTCCATCAGTCATCGTGGCATACCAGTGACTAGACAGGGAGAAGTGGATTCGTGTCTACCCAGAAGCTATTGGAGACATGATTTCGAATGATGAATTTCAAAGCAAGCGTACTCTCGTGAATTGGATTATGAAGTGGCAGTTAGCTGTATGCTTGTAAAATCAACTACACCAACATGGTTTCTATCTATCTATCTATCTATCTATATATATATATATATATATATATATATATATCAACTAGTCTATCATTGTTTGAGTTTGATAATCGTTTTGGGAGAGATATATCCACTCATTTTTTTTCACGTCTGTTCACACAATATCTCTGAAAGTTCCCAAGAAATTTCAATGGAATTTTGTTGAAGAATGTACCATAGGCTATCAAAAGAAGGGTCAATTTTTCTGATTGAGAGTCATTTTTATTAACCAGAAAAGAGCTTTTGAACCAAAAACAGTGAATAAAAAAACCAGATTAAAATTTGATGGGAAGTAAATCAATATTTAATTATTCAAAGTTCTGTCCACTGATTTAAAAAAAAAATTCATTTTAATTCAGTTTTAATTTAGTTAACTGCGTTTGCAGAGGTATAATACACATGAGGCTATCTATCTATCTATCCATCTCTCTTTCTCTCTCTTTCTCTCTCTTTCTCTCTCTCAATATGTATATATATATATATATATATATATATATATATGAATGCGTTAATTTTCATTTGAAACTATATTTGATCTGACATCCTATGTTTACGCAGTGAATACGCCAGTTGGCGTAGACTATGTAAATAGAATAAACAATAGAAGAAATGGGCTGTTTCAGGAATCAAATAAAATGCCTTTATAATTATTCTGTTGGATTATATATACATTTCTCCACATAATTATTTAATAAATATTTACTAAACTAAGCTCGGTCCGACACAAGTCTAAATATGGAAAATCAGATTGTATTGCACGGATCTTCAAAGAGGGATAAGCCTGTCAGTCATGGAAGATATTCAAAATACTGGCCTTTTACAAGGACAAGACCACCCATCACTCGCGAAGAAGACAAAATAGATCGACAAACGTGCAGATCTTAAGGAATACATATATATATATATATATATATATATATATATATATATATATATATATATTAACGCTCTTCCATTCAGGGTCCAGCACTCTTTAAGTGCGGTAACTCGTTCATTATAAGCTTATACAATGCTCTTCCAACTTAGGAATAGAGCACTCTGGTGGATGGAGAATTATGCGTGAGTGAGTAGATCGCTTAGATTCAACCTTACCGACCGTCTAGTCCTGCGTAGGACGGAGGTAAGATACCAGCCTCTGGGTCTGAAGCGAAGGTTTCGATCTTACCTCATGTTACTGGATGGGATTATGGATAGTCTATAGCCACAATGAAGAGTTGTAATACAACGAAACAGCCGTCTGTAGATGACACAATTATTTCTCATATTGGATTTTTAATCTCATACATATGTACATATGAGATTAGAAATCCAACGAGTGAAATACCCCTAAAATTCGAGTCTGGCACTTAAAAAATTTGTTATGAGTGATAAAGCAGCAAATAATATAGCATTTATACGTAAAAGATATATTCAATAAATATTGTCTGAAATGAATAATACAGGAACACCATCATCCGCGTATAAAGTATCTACTTGTAAAACAGATAATATTATATTTGATAACATCATATTATGCGACAATTTAGGACTTGAAAAATATAAAAGTTACCAATCTATATTGGATACTTAGAATTCAGAAAAATCCAACTCGTACTCGCTCTATCATAGTCTGTAGGGTTTGTAGTTCTGAATCTTTCAGCAAAGCTGTTTCAAAAAATTTTAATTCTATATCCAATCAGATACAGAAATTCCATAATAAAAGTAAATTCTACAGTAATTCAAATCCCTTCTACGTAGTAAATAATTCTATGTTCGTTGAAGAAAAATCGGGTATTATAAATACCCGTAGAGAGACAAAATCTATCTCAACCTAAGATTTTATTATTCTTTACACAAAAATTCCCCTTGAAATTCTTATATAAGATTTTAATAGAATAGTAGACTTGCCAAGGCATTTCCAGGAGGAAATAGTAAACATATTGGGTTTACAAGCTGTAAAGCTTTCTCATGTAAAACAATAAAAAAAGACAAGACTCACTTTTCGTGCTCTACCGTTGAGCGATTGGTTGTCACCTTATTGGGGAATGTTACTATAAAATATGTAATAAAACATTTCATTAGTGTCCCAACGGGAATCGATCCTGCCCCCTACTGGGCAAATTTCTATTTACAGAGACACGAATATATATATTCATATCATATTTAATTAGAACTAATATAAAATGAACTCGTCCAATTTTAGGTTGTACTCGTTTTATTGATGAATTATGTTCTCTTGATGATGAAGGAGAATTCGGGAAATCGTGTAATAAGGATCTTAAAATAAAGTGTGAACACAACAGAATGCAAGCTACTTTCTTAGATTTGATATTGAAATCGAAGATGGAATGTTTGTCTATAAATTGTTTGATGAAAGAGATTCTTTTCTGTTCTATATCGTACGTATGCCATTTAGAACAAGCAGTATTTCATCTTGTATATTTTACGGAACAATATTCTCAGAATATTTGAGAATAGCAAGAGGTACTCTTAGATTAATTGATCTTATACCGAACATTGTTTCTTTAGTTGTAAGAATGGTCAATCGATACGTCGAAATTAGTGAGATTTTTAGACAATTTAACGAAGCCATGACTAAACATCCTGATCCTTTCAAAACTAATCAGTTTGTCCATAATGAAAAATAACGAAAAGGAAAGAATGTGTCAATGAGAATATAAAAATAGAGTAAATGAAAAATGTACATTAAAATTAATAAAGGTTGAAAAATTAACTTTTAGGTTAGTTGTTGAAGTCTTCGATTGAATCTGTTGGTAGAGAATCAACTCGGAGAAGTTTGTTCTGTGTAATTAGCATTTTTAAAGATGCTATCGTAAGTTTGTTTGCGTGCAGTCTGAGATTGAAACCGATATAGCAGATTTAATACTCACATAGGTGAACACTCCATAGAAGTGACACGAACAGTGAGTCACGTCTGTTGTTATACTTACTGATCCCTCATCTTTAAATAGGTTTTCTTTGATGACTCACGTAAGTAAGCCCTGTTTCAAAAAGATAAATGATGTGCAGTATGAAATAACATCCATATTCAATACCTCATCTACATTTATATAAAAATCATAGCTGAGAGGGTGATGACGTTTGATCTACACTGCCGAGGAGCCATGTTAAAGTAACTGTTTTGTTTTTAGAAGAAAAAAAAATACACATCGTACCATAATAACAAAGTATATGTAAAACGGGGAAAAAACACTGAAGAAAATTAAAGAAATTGTATTGATGGGTATTGGGAAATAAGTGATTGAAGTGACATAATAACATTTTGAAAAAGTTTTTTAATGTTTAGAGTTGAAGCAGTAAAGCTTTTTAGTCTCTATATACACTAGCTGGAATCCCATCTTATGATGCAGTATTCTGCTACTATGTATATCGAACGGAAAGTAAGGGTCTAATTTTGCGTTAGAGTTACATTATAAATAGAGCCCCTCTCTAAAACGTCTACTGTCATTTTTCACCTTCAATTTCACCCTCAAAGGTTGGTAGAGTTTCCTTTCACTTTTGAACACTTAAAGGGCGAAGGGGGAATAGCTTTGGCATTATAGTTATATTGTAGATAGAACCCTTTCTAAAAATCCTTAAAAATATTTTTCTCAAAACGTTTCATTTTAAAACGTCTACTAGGTCTATTGTAAGGACATGCCAAATTTTGTTGGGCTTCACCCATGTTTAGGTACTTTTCATAGCGTGACAGACAAAAATACAAACAGACACCTTTCACTCTGTCTGGTATTTTCCCTACTACGTTCAATGTCCCATGGGTACCAGTCGATTTACCTTTTGATCCATCTGTTATTACTTCTTCTGTCAAGGTGTCAAGCTCCATCTGCCTTATTACTGTATTGTATATCCTTTACACTAGTCCTCCCTCACATCCATGTTGATTTCTTTTTCTTAAAGTCATTCCTAGCATTGCTCTTTCTATGGCTCTTTTTGCAAGTATTGTTAGTTATCAATTTGATTTGTCAATTTCCTTGTTTTGCATCCGTGAGTTATGGCTGCGTAACGTTGCTTTTACCATCGAGCTAAACAGCTACCGGTTATGCAAAGGTCCAAATAACTGTTTCAACTCCAGATCCTCATTTTGTTTATTCACTGTCTATATCTGCTCAATTAGTTTCTTTAAACGCAGATGATTCTATCCTAGGATATGGATATATGAAAAATATGATTCGAAAAAAAAATGATTATTAACTACGTCATACATTGAGGCGGCTACCCTATCGATCGCAGGTTCGATTCAAGCAGCTACCTCATTTTCTTTAATTGTTTATTCTATTTGCATTGTCTGGGCCAAAATAATACGTTCACCTTGTAATAACAGGAAATCATTTCAAATAGATTTTCAATATGATATAACGCAATTTAAAACCATTCATGTATCCATTTCTTTATAACATTCACCGTGTAATAACGGAAGATCGTTTAAGATAGAGTCATATACATATTCATACACACACACACACACGCATACACACACACACACACACACACACACATATATATATATATATATATATATATATATATATATTGTTTTCAAATATCTGATACGGTTACTTGGTAAACTAATGATTCCAACAAGAAAAAATACACATAGTAACATAATATCAAAGTATGTGTGAAACATAAAAAAACTCCAAAGAAAATTACGTAAATTACCTTATCAGATATTGGAAAATAAGTGACTGATATGCCACAAAAATAGATATGAGCAGACTGATGAACATTATAGATGACGTCAGGGTGATCGAAAACATCTTTTCATTGAAACAACTTTTTTTTTTGAAACAACTTTTTCTCGAAACGACTTTTTATCGAAACTCTCGATGAAACGTCATTTGATGCAAAGAAAGTCGCAGTAATACACACACATACACACACACACACACACACACATATCATCATCATCTTCATCATCATAATCATCAGTCCCTTAACTTCCGTCGTTGGACATAGACCTTCCCCAGGATCCGCCACATTTCTCTATCACGGGCGTCATGGAGCCAGTATTTTCTGAATTTGTCTTGTTGCAGGTTTTTCTCTCGGTTAGGTTCCACGTTTCTGCTCCATAAGTGACTACCGGGAAAATGCATTGGTTTTATATTCCCCCCTTTTTTTTATTATTGGGATCGTCTTGTTTTTTGAAGGCTGAGCTTGCCTTGCCGAAGGTTGCCAGCGTAGTAAGTTCAATGATTGTCAGGATAAGGTACGTGAATAACTATGTGCATGTGGAGAGCTAAATGTATTGATTCCAGAAAATTTCTTACGAAACAAAACCAGAGAGAATTTATCATTGTAACGATAAAAGTAATGACGCTTTAGGATGTTCCCATTTTGATGAGAAGAAGCTGTGCGATAAGAAATCCGATCGGGAGCAAAGAATCTCCACAGTTTCGAAAGTATTCTCACGTGTCTACTTTTAGTATTTAGTCAGCGCACATCTGCTATCTTGGAGCGACTGGGATCTCTGCCTAAAGCTGCAGGCAGCTGTACTCTCAGATACATCTGTGCTTTAAAAAAACTATCGAAACCCGTACTATTCAGAAGTTCTCTGCTTAAAGTTACAGACAGACGAAAAGAGGCCCCAAATAACCGAGTATTTAAGTGTGTGTGTTGGTACATCAATATGATCCTTTACTTATGATGAAAAAGCATAGATATTTCATGACAATTATTTATTTTTTAGAAAGACCTTCCGTGACAATGCACTTATTTCAGTGGTGAATATTAATCACGTATATGTGACAGCCCTTGACGCTATTCTTTCTAACATGGGTTAATATGCGTTCGGTATTCGCTATAGTGAAGGTGTAGAGTGTCGTAGCGATCAGCGGTACATGAAATAAAATCGGCGAACCAAGTTCGAGTTCGGAATTTTGCATTCGTATATCTTTTTCTCCCCCGTCTATGGGTACATAGCATTTACAGCCTTCCAGACCTGTAAAGCAGTCTAGGAGAACTGAAAACATACCAAGAATAAATGTTCCTAAGGCAGGCTGGTGATGAATTCGATCTCCTTACTGTCAATCTCTAAAGCCAAAAGAGACCACCGGTTGTCTCAACGTACCACTAGAAAATAACTTTTGAAGGCTGAGAGGGAAGGATCGTCCTTGTGAAACGACATCCCCCCGCTTAAAATCATTAATTCCCAGGTTGCTATGCCGATCTCTGCACAGTCAGAGACATCATCAGAATTATGGCCTACCAAAAAAAAAAAAACGATTACACATTCGCTATGTATAACATAATTTATCCTCAATCTCATGACTGGAAAATAAAAATGCTTAGACGTCAAACTACTCATTGTCCTATAAGCTAAAGAGTTTATTCATTCAGTTATTGTTTTTATATTTTTGATTTTCATCTTCCACTTGTACTCGATGTGTTGTGGGGAGGTAGAGACGGCACTCGGACCAATATCGTCCTCTTGCCTCCGTTCTGCTGTATCTTACTTGGGCACTCGACAATAATCCAATATCCGGCTCGAAGTTGTTGATCAAAGGCTCTCAATTCTCAAGTAACGGGACACGGGGGATGTTGATGAGTTTTATCCTGTCGTACTACCCCCGTGACGGATGGGAGAGAGAAGACATGGATACACGCCTTTCCAAAAGGCATCAATGCGTAATGAGCGCCAGCTGTCTCAGCCGGAGTTTGAACGCGGCTCGCCGATCCCATTCTCTGTTTCCTTAATCGTTCGGCCACTCGAACCTCCAAGTGGAGGAGGAAGAAGCAGGAAGGGAGAAAAAGAGGGGGGGTGACGAGACAGGAATCAATAAGAGTGTAGAAAGTATTTGAAGAAGCTAACCAGAGAAAGAAGGAGAGAGAAAAATGGAAATTGTTGAAGGAACAAAGGATAAAAGAGAGAGAGAGAGAGAGAGAGAGAGAGAGAGAGAGAAAAGAGAAAAGAGAAAAGAGAAAAGAGAAAAGAGAAGCAAAATCAGTCACGAGATAGAAGGGGAAAGAGGGAGAGAATAGATGTTTGGAAGGAAGGGACTTAGAAATAATATGGAGATTTTAGTGAAGATCGAACAAAGGAAGAAAAATCTCGATGGATAAATAAGGGGAGGAATTGTGTAAGAAAGAAAGAAAAAGAGAGAAGTAAGAAAAGAGACACAAGAAGAGGAGCCATGGAGAAAAAAGGGGAAAATCAAAAAAAAGGAAGAATACTAGAGAGGAAAGACATGAAAAGAAGGAGGGGAACAGTACAAGAGAACAAGAAAGAAAGAAAGAAAGAAAGAAAGAATATTAGAGCCACATTCTGTTTGTCACGTTTGCATTAATTTCTAACAATCAACAGTATCTTCTTTCCAAGGTTTTGATACATTTCTGTGGTAAATTAATTACAATACATGCAGAAAACAGCATGATAGCCCTTGTGCATTAATTATCTCTTCTTATTTGTATTGCATTTCTATAGTAAAATAATTTGCAAATATTCATATAGCAAAGTTTTCACGATTTATTTCTAAATGTTTCATATAGCTGAAGAAAGTAAATCACTACATCTACCTAGGACAACTAATCTCCGTGAGATTCTCAAAATAGAAAAAAAAATAAAGCATAAAATCACACAAGGTTGGCAAGCTTTTGGTAGAGCAAGCTCGACTTCAAGAACACAAAAATCCTACCAGTCCTAAAAAGAGGGGTATACAAACAATGCATCTTCCCGGTGGTCACCTATGGAGCAGAGACATGGAAGCTAACGAAAAGATTAATCCTCAAGCTGAGAACCATGCAACGTGCACATGAGAGAATCATGCTCAATCTCACACAGATAGATCAATAGACAACATAGTATATTAGAGAAAAGACAGGAGTCCGAGATATCATAGAATCCATTAGAGAACACAAAATGGTAAAGCGCTTGACGTTGCAAGAATGCCAAACAAACACTGGAGAACATAGATTCCCTTGGATCATATGTGAAATTGCAGCCGACCGGGAGTAAAATAGCGTGAGGAGCTGGACGAATTCAGAAAGTAGTGGCTCCACGATTCCTATGAGAGAGAAGTCAGGCGAATCTTGGGGAAGGTCTATATCCAATGATGGACGCTCAAAGGCTGATTATGATGATCTCAATTCTCATCTCTCTTTACATACTTTTCTCCCCCCCCCTCTCTCTCTGTCATCCAATTTGCATTGCCTCTTACTCTCCCCTCTTCTTTCCGGTATTTTTCTCGTTGTCTCTTTAATGATGCCTACGTCTTTTTCTGTCGGCATCTCTCTGTTTTCCTCTATATAACTTCTCTCTCTCTCTCTCTCTCTCTCTCTCTCTCTCTCTATCTATCTATCTATCTATATCTATATATATATATATATATATATATATATCATGTAGGCAGTGTTCAGTAAAATGAAAATGGTGTCTTTTGGCGCCAATCTCTCCACAGAATGCACAGAACAAGGTACTTGGGCGATCCTCCGATCTCGGATGGATACAACTGATCTATAATTTGCTTGAAACGAAAGGCAGTAAAAAAGAAAATAGGCTCAATTCGAAATAGAACGAAATAAGCTGATTACAGTTGTGTATTAATTAGAAAGTTTGTCTCGTACACGATACACTGGCGTTGTGAGTCCGATTCTTAATGGCTGCTCTACAACTACGTTCTTGTACCAGATTCATCTAAACATTGTAAATATAATAGTTAGTTTAATTCTTGTTTGGGACTTCACTCATGCAGCCTTGTAGCAAATTAAGGTAAGTTTGGTATTAAAAAAAAACAGCACTCAAAGAGCTTGCCACGTAGCTTAGAGATATCGATGTTCGAGTCCGGGTTATAAAACAGGATTGCAATTGCTGATTTTGACCATATTAACTGAACAAAAATCAAGGAGCAAGTTCACTTCAAAGAAAAGTTGTATGTGGCCTGAGAGAAGATCATGGTTTATCCACAGTAAAAGTAGATTAAAAAAATCATACATAAGGTGAGAAATAAAACAATTGTTTCATTTTGATTTTTTTCATCAGATGAAGCATTGTCAGAAGTTTCTAGTAATGATTTTCGACAAGTATCCATTAAAACGACTTCGTTAGTCTATGAGGCTAGTAAACACTCCACTTGGAAGAGAGGAAAGGCTATTTAAAAAATTGATAATGATGAAAATTATTTATTTAAGTAATTTGGACAATTTTGAAATAGTTGCCCATTTCCCGCTGGCACCAGAGACCAGCGTTCAAGTCCGAGATAAAAGGCCGGGTTTTCGAATGTTGATTTTACGGCAAGTAAGCTTTTCTCTATTTGAACATTGACATAACATAATACCCCCCTCCTGCGTTTTCTTATTTGGTTTTTCTGTCGTGCTAAGGTAAGCTAAATAAATACCGAAAGGAAACTTAATTAAGATATTCGGATCACGGAATGAATGTGGCGTTACAAATGTGAAGAAAGAAAAAGAAAAGGGGAACAAAAAAGACGTTAAGTAACAGAAATCAAGTAAAAAGGAAAGAAAGAAAGAAAAAGAAGGAAGAAAAAAGGGAGAAAAAGAATGAAAAAATAGGGAAAAGAAGGAGAGGAAAGAGAGAGAAAAAATGAAGGGAGGATAAAAAGAAACAAGGAAAAGAAGAAAAAAGGAGAAAAGCAAAAAGGAGAAAAAAAAGATGGAAAAATTGCTTGTGTTTGCTAAAATAGCAAATAGATGTAGAAGTTCCTTATGAAAGAGATTTAGAATGCAAAAAAAATTACTAGATATTTTGAAAAATAGATCAGACTGGAATAACGGAAGAAAGGAGAAAATAATTAATTATTTACAGAATAATCCTTCAGCCATCTTTTAACTCGAACAGGCTCGCAGTAAAACAAATAAACTGATGGAAGATGATGAAAATATTAATATTCATGGTGACGATAAATGTGAAGGTCTCAACTCAGAGGAACTAAGAGGAATTGAGATATTCAGACACGAGTAATACAGAAATCGATAAAATACTGAGGAGGGTGCTAGATTTTGCGAAGAGTTGCTGTCGTTTGATCCCCCATGAAAGATCAGGGAAAGTTGTGCAAAGATGCCAAGATTAGTTAAGAAATATCAGAAATATGTTAAATTCGGCGGAGCATTTCGGGATATAATGACTGTGCATATAAGAAAAAGAAACAGACTTTATAATAAGGAATGCCTTAAAATGAATTTGACTTTTTAGGAGCTGGACGTAATGCTTCGAAATAAAGGTGCATACTACTCTTGACAGGACACATATATTGACAATCGCACAGTTGGTCTTTCCAGATATTCCTGACGTTTTCGATACGACCTTTGCGAAATGTGTAAGCTGTAGACGAATCACAAATAGTTGCCTGTTTTGTGGAGTTTTATTGCTGACCCAGTGCCGGATGGTGCCTCGTTCAGAGCCGCACACAGGGTGATAAAGACGGTAGGCGTCGAGCAATATACTGTGATCTATTGACAAAAAAGATTTGGCAGCTGATTCAGCGGGCAAAAAAGCCACTCCTGGGTGAACTGGAGGTTGTTGGACCAAAGAGGAATTAAAAAGGAAACAACAAAAATGTTCAGAAACCCCATTCGCTCATTGAAAACTAGGTTGGATTTCGTGAAGGACTTTGGTGAGGAATCAAATGAAAAAAAAAATTGATAGTATGTTGATTTGCTGTTGTTTGCCAAAAAAAAAAATAAAGAAGTCAGTTTTATCATGGTGCACCCTTTAATAAAATGAAAGAAAAAAAAAGAATAAGATTTTCTGGGACATTGAGATTGAAATAAACCGCTTCATCTTAACAAGAAATCAGATCTGGTTGTTGAGAACAAGGAAAAGAAAGTCTTCCAGATCGCAGACTTGGTGGTGCCAGCAAACAACACGATGAGGAAAGAAGAGAGAAACGAGGGAAATATACAGAGAAAGTAACATTGTGATCATTTTGTGATTGGGTTTCTTAGATAACAAAAACCGGCTCATAACATCAAGCGAGGAATATAAAGAATATGTTGATTGTGATCACTTCAAATAAAGTGTTTGGTAGCGAGTGATATTGGTTACAATAACTATTTAATAATCTGTGATTACAATAATCAGTTTCCTCTGTACCAAGATATTGACCAGGAACTGAATCCTAAAAAGAAGAGTGTACAACCAATGCATCCAGTCACTTATGGAACTTGAACATGGAACCTAACCAAGAGACAAACCTGCAAACCGAGAAGCATGCAACGTGCGCATGAGAGAATCATGCTCAACTTCACATGGAGAGATCACAAGACAGCACAATTTTTCAGAAAGAAAACGGGAGTGTGAGACATCATAGAATCCATTAGAAAACTCAAATTGCAATGGGCTGGTCATGTTGCAAGAATGAAAGACAACCAATCAACGACTCACAACATGGATTCCCAGAGACCACATGCAAAACCGCAGCCGACAAAAAACAAGATGGAGAGATGAACTAGACAAATTCAGAAAATACTGAATCCGCGACGCCCATGATATAGAAATGTAGCGGATCCTGGGGAAAGTCTATATCCACCGATGGACGTTAAAAGACTGATAATGATGATGATGCACCACCAATAGGTGGCGCACTTGGTACCGTGCAAAAATACCAAGCAAGATCAGAGGGACTGAATATTCGAAATAAGATTGCGACATTCCAAACGACGGGAATACTTTGATCCGTGAGAATACTGAGGAAGGCTGTGTACACTTCTTTTTCTCTCTCCTTGTATGCATGTCTCTCACTCTCACACACATAAAGACACTAAAAGCTGTGTAGCTTATAAGAACAACCAGTTTACAGTTTGAATCAAGAGCAGGAGTCATAAGTATTTATAGTTGATAAGCAGAGTTGCGGACAGACAAGCTAGAATAACGATATATTTGGGTCTTTTGTCGGCTTGTATATAATCGATTAAATTAGAGAGACGGGTGTGGTTAGTTACTCAATAGAAACCGTCACGTAACCAATGTCTTATGGCAGAAAGCTGTGTTGGGGTGATCAATAAAAAATTCGTTTCTCACCTTTTGTTGGGCCATGATCACAAGAAAATTCCAAATTTTCAAGGAAACAGGCATGAATGCTGCCAATCACAAAATAAAAGAGCAATTCTGCGTAAACTTACATTGTAAATTGTACCCCCATAATAACCTATTTGGGAAGGAAATCCCCCCCTCCAAAAAATGAGCTGTTCTTTCTCGATATAAGAAAAAGTAAATGTTTAACTCTCCAGCCCTCAAAATCCATTGGAGCTGCCTGTGTGCACAATACCTCGGCGTGGCCTGTGCCTGCGATACATACATACAGAGCTAGCTAGCCAGCCAGCCAGACCGACATAGGCACTGAAGAAAACCTATGTTAACAGTTTTGGTGACAGTCTTAGTTGATGGTTTGAATACTCAGTTTTATATTCCCTGCTGCAAAAACTCGCCCATCTCCCTAATTGTCTGTTCTTGTCTCGAATATTGAACAAGCGTAGTCATCAGAGACGGCGAAGGGTTCTTGCCTTCTTATGAGTGTATGTGTTTGTAGGTGATTTTGTTTGTTTCAGCACTCCTAGCAATACAGTTTTGTCAACAGACTTGAAAATTGGCATCAGTACTCCACTAGACCTCTTCTAAAAATGTTTTGCTTTTTCAAATTTTTTTTTTAATTTAAAAAAAAAAGGACGGCACCATTTTGAAGAGTTTATTATTAATCAATAAAAAAAATCTCCAGAAATATTTCTAAATCTTTTTTCTACTCTATTTTAGATGTTTTCCAACAAAAGGAGCCTGTGATGTCATTCATAGAATTTATTCTGACCATATTTATCCTTCGATGGAATTTTTTTTTCACATCGAGTTCAAATCTTTGACGCTACGGTTGTTCAGTTATTGACTGCGAGTTTCTTTGTTGCTTTGTTGGCAAGTATCAATCGACAGCCAGTGAATCCTGCAGCTGCTGTGTTCTGAGTTAGCAGCAATTTAGGAAAACGTATCAGTGATCTCCTGAAGGGAAAGTAATAACAGTAACAAAGAAAGTATGAGAAGAAAGAAGGAAAGGTTTAAAAGAAAAAAAAAAAAAGAAGCCATCAAAACGATATAGAAAGTAAAGCTAGTTGCTAATATGACTTTTATCCAAAATGGCGACGGTGCACCGGAAGTCTGTGTCCACTTCCAATGCGACAATCTGATGACTTTGGCGCCCTTTTCTACCTTTAGCCGGAAACAATGGCTTCAAGAACAAATAAACAATTTAAAATTGATTTCGAAAAAAATAAAGCGTGCATGTATATTTACAATAAAGAACATAGACGCCACTCTGCAGAAACGAGTACACATACACCCATATATATATATATATATATATATATATATATATATATATATATATATATATATATATATATATATATATATATGTACATATATATATAATAGTGGTTCTTCCAATACCTACACATACACCCACAAACGCACACACATGCAGACACACACACACACACACACATATATATATATATATAGAGAGAGAGAGAGAGAAGTGAATGAGGTGTCGGGACATGCAACAGTTAAGAAGAGCCAAAATGAGCAGTTTGGTGAGCCACTCAACTCAAACTACTTCAACTGCTCAGGCACATTCATCAAAGCTTTACTCCTATATCCAACTTTGAGAGAGTTCAATTCATACTAATGGTATCAGGACAAGTGACCCCGGAATAATTATCTTCACAAGGCTAATTCTCTCTGGATAACTGCCCAGATAGATTACTCTTGACAATAGCCCCCTGGACAATTTCCCCATGGGTGTGATCATTCGTAGGACCAATTACTTTTTCAACAAACTTCAACTTCGGTTATCTCGATGTTATACTATTGTTTGGGGTGGGAATAGTTATCCGGGGGCAATTATCGAATGGACAGTTGTTTTATACTATATATATATATATATATATATATATATATATGTGTGTGTGTGTGTGTGTATGTGTGTGTGTGTGTGTGTAGTATCCTTTGCCTGATGAGGCCTGGAAAGAGCATAAAACATGATTTAGTTTGTGTAGCAATACCACATTCTACTATATATATATATATATATATATATATATATATATATATATATATATAAGATTTTGTAGATGAGCTATGTAAGTAAACCCTGTGTTTTAAAGGGAATACATGACGTGTAATACAAAATAACATCCATATACGATATATCCCGATTATAGCCTATATAAAATTACAAACTACACGTATGATGTAAGCTATATATCAAAAGCAAAGCTGAAAGGAAGATGGTGTTTGATCAATACTGCTGAGGTGCCATGTTCATATAACTGTTTTGTTTTTAAATTCCCGAAATGGTTACATGACAAACAACTAATGATCCCAACAAAAGAATACTTACACACAGAACCATAACATCAAAGAAACATGAAAAAAACAACAAAATAAAACTACTGCAGAA
This sequence comes from Thysanoteuthis rhombus, assembly GCA_963457665.1. NCBI lineage: Eukaryota > Metazoa > Mollusca > Cephalopoda > Oegopsida > Thysanoteuthidae > Thysanoteuthis > Thysanoteuthis major. The sequence goes on from OY735215.1 coordinate 27,582,890, forward strand.
ACGTATTGGGAGATAAGTGACTGAAGAGGCACAAAGAATCTTTGGAAATTCTTTCGTTATGTATATAAAGCTTTACAGCTTTATATATATATATATATATATATATATATATATATATATATATATATTGGGAAGAAAAGAATAGAGATATGAAGAAGGGAATGGTCAGAGTTGGGAATTGTAGAAAAATAAAATCTCATTTATCTACTTTTGTTATCATAATATTATAAATACACTGTAATGTCTACTTTTGAAGAGGGAATAAAAACTTTACGAATGTGACCAATGTTAGATTTTTTAAGAACATAGATGGCTAGAAATCTCAAGTGGCATTCTAGTGGCATTTTCACCTTAGTACATATTTTTTTCTTATCTTAATGTCATTTTCATCTGAATACCTATAAATCAACTGTTTTCTCTGTGTAAAGTAGGTCATGAACTGGATGACTTTGAAGTCTTCTGGGATTTTGGGATCCTTGCCAAATAGTTCACCTCTCATTAGTGAATCATATTTTTTTGTTTGTTGTTTTTCATTTTGCTGGAAAAAGCAACAGATGTTTTCAAAGACTACAATGGAAATTGATAGGAAGCAGTCGAGTGCTATTTATTAGGGTTGTTCGGAAAATGATGTCAATTTTTGGGAGAGGGAACAAAGACCTGGTCAAATGTAACACACTGGGTCTTTCTGGAAATTTTCCAGTTATTCAATATTAACGAAAAATAGAGTACCTAGAACAATGGCGTCTCGGTCATTATCGTTTCACTCGTCAACTTTTCATGACTGCCTATGAATTAATTACGTCGAATGTTGGATTTTGTACCTAATTCACGTTCGCCCAACAAAATCTTCATTGCTGAAAAGATTTGCTTGCTTATTCTTTCTAATCATATCTATCTATTCGTCAATATATTTGCATTCATATGAATACTATTACGATACACCCATACATACGCTTGCATCTAAAATCCAAAGATCCACGCAGACATTTTCTGCACTTGCGCAAGCAGTTAGAATATGGATTTTTTTTGTCTTCTTCGTTCGTCATCTTGACAACAGAACATTTGAAATAAAGACGGCGATTGTTCTCCCAGAATCGATAATCCTGTCAATTGATTTTCACAAATTCAATAAATTTACAGCAAACATGGCTATGAAGTAGAATTATTTCTCTACAGTGACAAAAGTTCAATATCTCCTGTATTTATTCATAATTTGTTTTTTTTTTAAATTTATGAATAGCTTTCATCTCACAAACGCATACACACACACACACGCACACACAGACACAGACACACATAGACACACAGACACACACACATACACATATATATATATATATATATATATATATATATATATATACAGAGAGAGAGAGAGAGATACATATGTAAAAATAAATGAATAAGTGTACGTATATATATGAAATGAGTAAAGATTTTTCCCGATGGTTGATTACAGATTTTACCTTTTGTTTCACTGAAAAAAGATTTTCAAATGGACTTTTTCAAGTGAAACGGAACGTACACTCCGTAATGAACGATTGGGAAAAATCTTCACTAATGTCATGACTGCTCTACAGATGGTATTGAGCACTTTTTCGAACTACTCAATTTATAAATACATATATACACCTTTGTTGTATATTTTATTGCTGTCTTCTCATATATATATATATATATATATATATATATATATAGAGAGAGAGAGAGAGAGAGATAGATGTAAGTATATAGATGTACATAGGTGAGAGATGATTTTACACAACACAGGTCTATGAAACTGAAATCAAGAAATATAACATCAATTCTGATCAGTGATTTTTCTCAGTATCTATAAAAAGAAAAAGTATATATTCTGTTCCCATCACAATACATCTTAATCCAAAATTGAAAAGAAATGAACTTCTAGTGAATACTAAAATTCAATAGATCTATCCAATATTGTTCAAATTTACTCTAATCCTTAAATATTCAGTGAATGCAATTCTTAATATATATATATATATATATATATATATATATATATATATATATATATATATATAAAGCAAATAACTCTATATATTACATCATTTACATTTGTCCGTCTTCATAATACCCCAAAGTGCGTGGTCCCTTCTTTTGATGTTTTCCATGATGTCCTGATCGAATATTGCATCGCTCCAAAATTTCCGGGGAAATATGCCATTCGCAAAAGTGAACTTAGATACTAATATTGCAACACAACTCCTTGAACTTGTCTGACAAATATCTTACAATTTCTTTCTGATTTGTATCCTTATTGTTACCTACAGACTGATACCTACTTTTTTGAAATAGCCCCAAGCCTTCCGCCCCAGCCCCTTGTTCATTGCACCATGGGGATCTCCTTCTGAAATGAGTTTTATAAATAGAATAACAAAATATGTAATAACGAAGGACACATGAAAAAAAATTTTTTTCGTACATTTATTTAAATAACTTTTTTTCCCCCGGAACGTTTACCGCAATGTTGCTGTTTCAATCACAACGTTTTGGCCGCTGCATCACAATATCCACATTGGTGAATGAGATAGAAATGAAAGCGAATTGACATCACCGGACGATCAGATTACCACCACTTCTGCTTAAAAAGATTCAATAGACCACAAAATTAATTGACAATCTTTCTCCTCCGTATGCTTTTTTCCCAATAACACAGAGAGAGAGAGAGAGAGAGAGAGAGAGAGAGAGAGAGAGAGAGAGAGAGAGAGAGAGAGAGAGAGAGAGAGAGAGAGAAGGTAGAATGCAGAGAAGAAGTTGATGACGACACAGCCATAGCATTAGAGTATAATTCGATTACAAAGGCAGTAAAAGCGACAAAATTCGATTGCTATTTAACCAGGATATCAATAATCCGAATCAAAATTGCAAAAAAGAAAAAGCATAGGGGATGATCCGTTGTTTTACAGAGCAAGACACAGAAGAAAAGTCGCAAATGTAATAGAATAAAGAAAAATTAACAGGTGTCAAATTTAGCGTCTCCATTCGTCTGCTATATATTGACTGATGCTGTTGTGTGAACTAGGCCGTGAAAACTTGCATTTACTGATATTTGCGAATGTCTTACTCCAATTATGAAATCAGATCCCGATTTCAATCTTTTGAGTTGTTGGGCATAGAATGTCGTTTTTTTTTTACATCAGAGGAAATAATGGTTGAAGATGGAAGATATACTAATGTAATTGAATCTTTTTTCCCTTTAATAAATTCAGTGTAAATAGATATATGATACCATGTTATTGAAGTTTTTTTCTTTAGTCCTGAACAGTAATAGACAAAAAAGGCCTTTTTGACCCTTTTTTTAGCCTTGTTCTGATAGGTTTATTTGCTTGTGTATTCCAGCACTCCTTGTCATACCGTTTTGTCTACTCACTTGAAAATCGGCATCTGTTCTCCTTCTAAGAATATATATGTTTTTACTTTAAGAAGAAAAAAGTGGGTCTATTAATAACGTCTAGATTCTACAGAATCTACATGTTTCTAGATGCATTTATACTCTTTTTTAGCTGTTTTCCAGTGGAAAACTCCAGTGATGTCATAAAAAGAATTTAATCTGAGTATACTCGTTTTCCGATCATCATCATAATCATCAGTAACAGCCTTTTAACGTGCGTTGTTGGACATAGACCTTTCCCAAGATTTGCCAGACCTCTCTATCATGGGTGTTGCGGAGCCAGTACTTTCTGAACTTGTTTAGTTCATCGTGCCATCTCATATTTTGCCGGTCATGATTTTGCCACCGGTCGTTTGGCATTCCTGCTACACGACCAGCCCATTGCCATTTGAGTTTTCTTATGGTTTCCATAATATCTCCTTATCCCTCTAATACACTGTGCTGTTCCATGGTCTCTCCATGTGATGCAGAGCATGATTCTCTCCTGTGAACGTTGCATGATTCTCAGTTTGAGGGTCAATCTTTTGGTCAGATTATATTTTTCAGCTCCACATGTGACTATCAGGAGGGTGCATATCCTTCTTTTTAGGACCAATGGGATTTGTTCGTTCTTGAAGGTTAAGCTCGCTGAACCGGAAGTTGTGGCTTCCATTTTCTAGAGTTGTCTCTTGATACCATTTGTCTGCATGGTCGAACCCCATCCGTTTGCTCAGTTCCCAGAGTATTTTTCTTCTTCTTCTTCTTCTTCTTCTTCTTCTTCTTCTTCTTCTTCTTCTTCTTCTTCTTCTTCTTCTTCTTCTTCTTCTCATTACTGTGGTTACTGCTGGAGGTTGAGTGACACCAAGTCTCCTCAAGTCTCCGGCGCTTCTCTCCTCATTCTCATAGACAACAGCAATATGGTGGTTTACAGTTTCACACCAGTTACCCGGTGGTCATCGCTGAAGGCTGAGTGACAATAAGTCTCCTCTGGTCTTCAGCCCACATCTCATCTCACCCTTACCTATCACGCCAGTGCTGTGGTTCACATCTCCACTTCCATTTTCCTCCCTCTGTTAGACCACTGTTAACATTATCATTATAATTATTATTATTATAATTATAATTATTATTATTATTATCATTATTATTATTATTATTATTATTATTATTATCATTATTATTATCATTGCTCAGTCTGACATGAAATTGAAATAATGAATATCTTTGAGCAAGAGTCTAGCTTAACCAACAAAAAATATCAACCTCACCAGAAGAGAAAATAATTCTAATTGATCGCATCCACAACAAATAGTTCTTTTAATGAGCTGGTATATTGTATTGAGTCTCACTAAACCGATCGCTATGATTGTAAATCTTTTTTTTTTTTTTCGTTCCACATCTAACCCCCGTCACAAATGATCGTTTATTCGCAGGGTAGTAATCATGACTTTGAGACACCAACAAAACTTGAGCCTTGAAGAAGCTGGTAACCTGAAGGGCGGACAGCTTGGAAAGACACCAATCGCCATTTTGACAGAAGGCGAATGATTTTTACGACTTGGGACAGGAATGTCCAAATTAGATCAAGCATTGTTTTTTCGAAAGCATCCAGATCTAGGCCATACAATCAGCTTATTTAACTATCGTTTTTGGTTTGAATCTATTAAAGCAATTTCTAAAATCAATATCCATTTTTCTCTTGTTATTTTTATCGTGAAATTAGTTCTACATTTTGGATCAATTTCTTAATTAATAAACATTGAATTGCACTTAATAAAGTTAACCATCTTGTTGTTCTTTTTGTTCATCCCGGTCTCGTTCATCTCCACCGCCTTTTTCTATCCCTCCCCCGTCATCACCGTCTTTTAAAAATATTTTTCCCTTCAACTTTTTCATCTTTTAGTCTTTCTCTTATCCGCACCCTTCTTCTTCTTCTTCTTCTTCTTCTTCTTCTTCTTCTTCTTCTTCTACTACTACCACTACTACATTTCTCCTTTTCCATTTTCTCCTTTTTCATCTACTTTCTTCTCTGCCTCTAATTTTCCCTTTAAAACTCGTCTTCTTTTTATCCTTCTTCAGCCTCTTTTTTTTTACTCTCCCTTCTTCTTCTTCTTCTTCTTCTTCTTCTTCTTCTTCTTCTTCTTCTTCTTCTTCTTCTTCTTCTTCTTCTTCTTCTTCTCTGGCTAAAATCCATTCAGATTTAAAAAAAAATTTCCTGGCTCATAGGTTGTTCGTTTCAGTATTAAGCGTTTCCTTTTCTCTCTTTATGTTAACCCATTGTCAGTTTTAAAGCTTCGTTAATGACATTAACCAAGTCATACATTTATAAAACAGGCAATTGGAAGCATCACATTCGAAAATGAACGCACTAATTTGAATCCTTTTTGCCACTACTACTACTACTACTACTACTACTACTAACACTGTTATTATTATTTCTATTATTATTATCAGTAGTAGTAGTATCGTTGTTGTTGTTGTTGTTGTTGTTGTTGGCCGTGATTTCATTTTATGTAAGTCATCTACCGGGTCTCAACAAGAGACCTAAGGCTGACAACATTGCAAGTTTTGACAGTCTGGGTTTTAGAGAGAGAAAAAAGGTGGAGAGGTGACAGGGCTTCGACATGTACAAACAGTACAATCCTTTCCCAAACATACTTCTATATACTCATAAAGTGATGTATGCTACTCGTAGCATATACTATCACATCGACAAGAATCTTCTAATTATGTGCGCGATGGAGGTAAGAGCTATTTTCTGTACTTCTCATATACTGGATTTTCCGGAAGTTGTGGTTATCACTGATATTATGATATATGAATTGTTCGAAGGGCAAAGATGTATTTAGAAAACGAGATGACAGATAATAACCTATTTCGATAGATACAAACATAGATTGCACGGATTAGATCGATGGGTGGTGATTAATTGTCAAAATCAACGGGGAAGAGATAATGACTGACAACACGTTCAAAGCTGTCATCTTTCCTCTGCCTGTGGAGGAACCGCTTACAGTATGAAGTAAAGTGCGACGAATGGGATATTGAATTGTACCCAATATACAAATTCATCAATTCATATTATTGGCTAATATCTTCTTAAATTCCGTCAAGAAAGTAAATCATTTCTCTACTTTAGACTGTTTCGAATTTATATTCATTCATTAAACTTGGATTATTTCGGGGGGGGGGGATATGTTGCACCAGTCTTTCAATTGGGAAGGGCTCGCCTGTTCCGCCATTCAACGTTCGAGTCCTGGCTTTTCTACGGGGCTGTTACTGTTGTTTGAGAATATGCAACCATAAGTTTATCTAACTCTGGCATAAGGTGACATTGCCGGAGTGCCCAGAGAGGGTTGGTGTATACTATGCTCTAGCAAATTAGTCCAAGAGATTGGCTTGGTAACCATTGCGCTACAGGAGGCACCCTATTCAAGAGCTTATATATGACTGTTTTTTTTGTTTTTGTTTTTTGTTTTTATCGACAGGCTTTAATCTGACACGACTGACAATGGATTTAGCAGCCGTCATTTATCTACTGCTATTTATGAGAGTAAAACACGAGTGCTCGTGATATTCATCTGTTCTTTTATTTGTTTATATCCGGGTCATACCAGTAACCAAACTGAGGTCAATGTGACTGGAGAAGGGATCATAGCACAAAGCTGCATACATGCCTTTCTAAAGACCTATACAAAAGTAATATAAGCAGACCTAGCCCGGAATTCGAACTCGGCACTCTGATACCGTTTTTTTTTCTCTAGCCGATAGCTTTTGCGCTTACATGATAGGGTTCTGTGTGAAAGTTTATGAAACTTGACATGTAGGCAACTGAGAACGCTCATTTCCAATCGCATGGCTTCCAACTGCCTCTCTTGATGTCCAAGTGTTCCAACGGTCAATAATCCGATATTTATTTCATTAGATCTTGTTATGCTTCACTATGGAACGACAAACCTACGTAAGCAGAACGGTCCACGCTTCTTTTTTTTTTCTTCTTCTTCAAATATTCTATCAGATTTTGTTCAATTTTCTTCAATTAAGCATCTGTGAAATCCGTTTTTGAGAACAAGTGGAATTGATATTTCCTGTACTTGATGATTCGGTGAAAACGAAGACGACGATTGGCAATCGTTATTAGAGACTCGGAAAACAGAATTTGGAAAGTGAGTCATGGTTAAGTCATAAATTCTAATGCCATTTACTGTCATAAATTGAATCTTTTGAACTGGTTTTTTCTCGTCATTGTTATCCTCATCGAAATACTTCGATTCTGAAGCATTATGATATTTTCCGACCTCCGGGGGCAGGCTCGAGGATCATCATCATCACCAGTCTTTGAACGCCCGACGTTGGACATAGACCTTACCCAGGATCTGCCACATTCCCCTATCAAGGGCGTTGCAGAGCCAGTATTTTCTGAATCTGTCCAGTTCATCTCTCCATCTTGTGTTCTGTCGGCCTCGGTTACGCATGTGATCTCTGGGGATCCATGTTTTGAGTCATGATCTCCATCGGTTGTCTGTCATTCTAGCAGCATGACCCGCCATTTGAGTTTTTTTAAATAGTTTCTATGATGTCACGAAGACCTGTTTTCTTCCTTATATACTGTGTTGTCTTGCGATCTCTCCATGTGAGGTTGAGCATGATTCCCTCATGCACACGTTGCATGCTTCTCAGTTCGACAGCGGTCGAAATATCGTGATGAAGACGACAAACACAAAGAAAGTCCACCCCCTAAATTATTTTACTATACTTTTGTTAGTTCTTTAGTCCCCAATGTTATGATATTTGGAAAACTGTAATAGACTGCTCCTTGTGACACTGAACACTGTTACCAGTGTACCAATTTGAACCCGATCGATGCTATGGTAAACAACCTTTGGCACTTGAACCGTAACTCCATTCCTCTACTATGTGTCACTCACCACGACTTTGTCACTCACTGCAATTTTGATTCGAATTTCCAAATCGACCATCGACGTCATTCGACACCGGGGCCTCCAGCCGAAGAGAAGTGACAGGAAGTTATAACACAGTTGTGATGAAAGTAGTCTTCGTGCAAGATTGAGAAAAAAAGTAAGCTATGTTAGACTTCTTGCCTATAATCCAATACATCCATATGAAAAGAGACGTCAGATACTACAAAATGACTCTTTACCTATATTTTCCAAGAGAGAAAAAAATGATAATTTAGATATATAGAGTTTTGGTTACTTATATCCGAACGCCTCACAGTAATAACCGTGTTATTCACCTCCGGCAATATTCCTAATGTACGCAAATTGTGAGGTTCTGCGCTATACATTTTTGACAGGGGACCGATAGAAATAAATTAATGTAATAGAATAATCTTATTACCACAGCTATGGTCGAATACACAGTTGTATTTCTGAACTTTAAAGGCTATGTTTTCACTTTTGTTTTTTGCATTTTTTTTTTATTGCAGTGTTCTCATCTAAAACCATTTTAAGCTGATATATACTACTTTAAGTTGATGGCGAAGAACAGCAATAGATCTTGCCCCAACTTAGAATCTATTTGAGCTTGAAAATGGCTAGTTGTTTAGCTGAAAGCATTCTGTATGATACCACTTCTGGACAAACGTTACCCTGTATTGATCTAAACGTAAATTCTCTTGAGCAGGAACAAGAAAAAATGTAATAAAATCAATGAGATGTTCCTTTTTCCGTGTATTTAACCAGACATAATGTACACAAACATTATATATATATATATATATATATATATATATATATATATATATATACACATATATATATATATGTATTCTTATATATACATATATATATATATATATATATATTAATTCATTGATAATTGAGTCATCCACGGACAACTGTTTCGTAGTATTACGACTCTTCAGTGTTGCTATAGACTAGATATTCACTCCAGTGCTGCTACGCGGGATTGAAATCTTCATGCCAGACACTGAGTTTGGTATCGAACCCCCACCCTATATAGAACTGGACAGTCAGTACAGTAGGACCGGATTAAGTGATATGTTAATTACGGATAAATCACCATCTGCCAATGCCCAATTCCAGTTAGAGGAGCGTTGCTATATAGTCTATAGCCACAATGAAGAGTTGTAATACAACGAAACAGCTGCCTGTGGATGACACGATATATATATATATATATGTATATATATATATATATATATATATATATATATACTGCAGGCTGTAAGACATTTGATAGGAAAAAAAACCCTGTTTTTCTGTTGAGTTCCTCTATATTCTCACGCTTACTTTGAGGCTTAATAGTTCTCTACTTCAAAGTTGGTGGTAGCGTAAATAATCCGAGGTTTCACTTAAAAGAAACGGGAGAGTCTATTGTTTCAAATGATGGATAGGAGATGTTTCATCAGCCGAATTGTTACAGACAGAGGAACAAATCAATATCCATTATATAAGTAGATACAGTTCAATTGTTCTCATAAAGAAAGCGATTCAAGCATTTACTAAAGAAACATCACTGATCGATACACGCTGATTACAAGCTATGGTAGACACTAATCGGTACCCTCACTTTTCAAAGCATTGAACCAGGGTTTATGAACCGAAGCTGAGAGATCTACAAAGTGGTCAACTGAATGAACCTAACAGAATGCTCTTAACTTCACAGAAGTCAATGTTGAGCGGAGGTCAATTTTAATAGACAACAAGAAAATGGTGTTCGCCTGAAGCAATCATTTTAAGATGGCTTTTTTTTTCTTCCTATGTCTGGAGAATGAACATTGTGGTTCATCTCGAACAAAGATGGCCGACGAGATTTGTGTTAGTGCCCTTAAGTCACTAGCAGAACATGGTAGCTGGAAAATTGGCCTGCTATACATGGACAAATTCTATCAAATGGAGTCACTTCAAGTTTGTCATATTGCGCCCTCTAACGGAAGACAGGTGAAAGGTGAAGAAAAGGGGAAAAGGTCGAGGTGTGTTTGTATTCACGATGCAAGGCATATTGACGAGTTAACCTGTTTCCGCTTAAGTTATTATTTTGCTGCAGGGTTTCTGGTTGTGTAACTGGCACTAGATGGCGGGGTTGTCGGGGCTGGAGATGGTCGGAGGTGAAAAGAAACATTACAAGCCTGATTGCTGCACGGTCTAATTCCACTCCTACTTGTATTACTGCAACTTTTGTACTGAATATAGAATAAATTGAAAAAAAAAATTTTTTTTGATGTGTTTATTTATCAAAATGGAATAAGCCCGTGCGTATCTTCATGATACGTTTTCATTAATATCTAAATATTGTTAGCTCAGTTAGCGAGACAGACTGATGACAATCGGTTGATCGTAAGTTAGAATTATGGGAGGATAATGCACGTTTTACATATCGGTTTACTATCCTCATTTTGATGAGGATCGTTCTTTTTGTTATTGTTGTTAAGATAGGAAAATAATCTCCAGATAGTTTGACAAAGGACGTTAATTGGAGAGAGACAGACGGAGAATGAAATAAAATAAAGTATATATTTAAGTATAATCTAACATTGAATGAGAATATGTATATATATATATATATATATATATATATATATATATATATATAATTGAGTCATCCACAGACAGCTGTTGTGTTACAACTCTTCTATGTGGCTATCGACTATCCATTATCCCATCCAGCACCACGAGGTAGGATTGAATACTTCGCTTCGGACCCAGAGGCTGGCATTTTACTCACACCCTACGTAGAAGTGGACGGTCAGTAAGACAGGATATTTCCTTACGCACAATTCCCCATCCACCACAGTGCTCTATTCCAGAGTTGGAAGAGCATTTGTAAATAACTCATAATGAACGAGTTATCTTACTGAAAGAGTGCTCAACCTTGAATAAGGGAGCGTTGTATATATATATATATATATATATGTATATATATATATATATATATATATATATATATATATATATATTCCCATCTACCCAGCTTCTCTTTTCTATCTCTCTCCTTACATCTCTTTCTTTGCCTGTTCATAGCTATCACTCTCTAGTTTCTGGTCTATCTCAGTAATTTCAGGTCTCTCAATCTGTCCCATTCTGTTTCTCTTCAGCTGTCTGCCCGAGTTTTTTCGTAATTATCTTCGTTCATTCATAATTATCGATCTATATCTCTATTTGGTTGGACAAAAGAATCGCCCCATGATATTAGTCGGACTTAAGAGCATTTAGTTTTAACTATCAACATTAAAAACAAACCTTGCTTGTATGTATTTGGACACCTATCAGCATGGATTGAATAATGCCAAATTGGTTCTTTCTGTTTATTGATTCTGAGATGGAAGCTGAAAGAAAAATGAGCATCATTCCTGGCATAGCAGGCTATGTTTCTATTTTGAAAAAGGGGAAGAATACAAAAAGTATAAACAGTTTATGGATGATCGAGCGTGTCTAAAGTGGTTTGCAAAGTTTTATATTTGTAGATTTCTCGTAGAATAATATTCTACAGTCGGGTAGACCAGTAGGAGTCAATATTTGATTTTTCGAATTTCCGAGCCCAGTGTTGCCAATTTCAATATCATTTTTTTCTTTTTTTTTTAGATTTTTGAATTTAGGAGTCCACTGGTGTTACATTAGATATTTTTTTCTCCGCCGTATTCAGCAGATATCGCATCTTCAGATTACCATTTGTTCCGGACAGAATTCTTTCGATGAAAAAAAAAATCGATACTTTATAAGACTGCAAGAGAATAATTCTTCACTGAGAAATATGAAAAGACCTGATAGGATAGAATTATGAAGTTATCTGAAAGATGACAGGCGATATTAAGACAAGGAGGTCAATATGCTGTTTGATGGAGTGAATGTGTTGAAAAAAGTATTTTATTTTTCTACCTAATTGACCAAACTATTCATGAATGTATTCAATAAGCAAAACTCTACTCACGTGAACACTCATTAAGGTTCGAAATTGTGGTTGGAATTTTCGTGATAGTGATCGTCTGCTAGATTAGCTCGGTATCCATTACGTCACGACAAGACGTCAAGTCTCTTCACATTATCTCAGTCCGTCTACCTACCTCTGTACACAAATCACCAAGTTCATATCTATCTATCTATCTATCTATCTATCTGTCTATCTCATTCTGTCTATATTTGTCTCAATTTTTCTTCATTATGTATAAGTAACATGTATATTTGAACGATGCACAGAAATATAATGTAATATATGCATATTTATTAATCTTCCTTTATATACATGTAAATTGATTAAATACATACGATATATGATCTCTCCAATAAGTATTGAACACCATTGGAATATTTTTTCCGGAACAATTATGCTATATATTACAACCCTCCCCAACACACACACACACACACACACACACACACATACATATATATATATATACATATATATAAGTAAGTACAACAATAAGTTCGTCGCTTAATGGTGAAAAAGGATTTATTTTATAGAACATTTATTAATTTTTCAACATATTATCCTCCTATGTCAATGCCTTGACTTCTGTGGTGAATATTTATGCCATAGATTGAACATTATACAGTTGAAATCTCAGACCAGTATTTAGCTAATAACAACATGTCAGACTACTGACCTATCGATGACCTCGCGTAAACATACATACATTCATACGTACAAGATTCAATCAGAAAATACCGGACTACCTCATAAAAGCTTTATTGGAAAATATTTAATTTGAATTGAGATTATACCTTTCAAAATAGTCCCCGGCAACAGTTACACGTCGCTACCAAAGTCTTTCCAGATTCTAGAAGCTCTCTTTGTGGTCTTCGTCAGAAATCACATCTACCAGCAAAATGTCGTTTGATCTCTGCTTTGTTTTCAAAACGGCGTGTTTTCATAAAAAAAATTTTTTCAACCTCTCCCCACCCATCCTACCCACTTATCAAGCTGTCTAACTCCTCTCTCCTCTCCTTTTCTCCACTCCCTTAATGAACTACAAACATTCTTTCCCCTCTCTCTCATTTCCACACTTATGTTAAACTACCTAATATCCCGTTCTCCCCCATCTCTCCCTACCCAATCAAAAAAATACTTGACATTCTTTTCTCCATTCTTTATTTCCTAATAAAATTAGGAATATCTCAAATGAATTTTCCCTTATTCAATTTATAGTAATGCAATGATATTTTAGTTAGAATAAGTACTATTTTGATTAACTTAATTCATAGTAAAAATAAGTAATACATTTTCATAAAATAATTTTCAAATGAGGCCAAGTCAGCGAGTATAGTGGACGAGAAATGAGGGTGATTTTTGTCCGAAATTGTTGAACCCAAAAAGCATCTTTTCTGCGATCACAACTTGTTTTTTTTTTCTTCTGGTTTTTGCAGCAACGCGTCGAGTATTAAATCCTTGGTTAAAATGACAAGAAATATAAGATATTTCTACATCTGCGACTTCTCTAACAGTCAGACGGTGATCAGCACGAATAATCTTGGCAAACTTTGCTGACATCTTCGTCAGTTTTGAAAGAGGAACGTCGGTCCGTTGTTTTGTCATCTTAAATGAAATTCTATCTTTTGGGTGAGTTTTAACCACTTGAAACACGGACTCGAAGCATCTTCTTCAAAGGTTTTACTTTCCCTTCATCCAAGGTTGGGAAAAATGGAATCCCTGCTCTCCAATCTGGTCCACCAATAAAATTGCAAAGTTAAAAAAAAATACGATAATAACTTATACTATAGAGATGCATTAATGAGATCAACCATATACAATTAACAAAAGCCGTCTGCATGATTTCATGTATTTATTTTCGCTATCGCCTAAGCTGAGTTTGAGCTACATGAGTTGGAAACACTAAGCCTTAAAAGTGCGTGCTGGTTCAACAAAGTTCAGTCACTATCCTGAGGTAGGATGAGGTCAAGTTCACTTAAGGTCAACACGAGGTCGCATGAGATCAAAAGGCTTCAAAATTCTCTCTGTGCAGAGTAGACAAATCAATACAGAATCTTAAATGCATTAAAATATGTATTACTGTTTATATCTTCGTAGTTTAAATACTGTTTGAAAATCAAACGTCAGTTTTAATGCATAATGATTTAGCTGTACTGTTTATATATATATGAGAATATATATATATATATATATATATATATATATATATATATATATATATAATTTTAATTTTGTAAATCGGAGATAATTGTTATTGATTAGCAATTACATTAGGAACGAAATGAAATTGGCTTTGATAAAACTCATCAATCTCCCAGTATTGCTTTTCGATAACGCAATTGTTTTGTTGATGCTGTCAAGTCATTACCATACTATTAATACGTTTGTCACGATCTACATCCGTTAAGCTCTCATGGGTCAATTCGTCAAAAACTGACCACTCATAAGAGGAGATTGGGGAACGTACAAATTATCTAAATGAAGCAGACGACAGATGAGTTTGCTTCTTACGGAATTACAAGTTTGTTATAAATCTGGGTTTAGATTCGGTTTTGCAAACCAGAGAATTATTTCATGGAAATGTATCACTTATTCTACTATGAATTAAATGAGTCAAAATATTACTTAGTCTAACTAAAATATCATTGTATTACTATAGATTGAATAAATGAAAATTCATTCGAGATATTCCTAATTTTAATTGGAATTAAAGAATAGAGAGAAGGATGTTAGGTATTTTTTGGAAGAGTAGGGAGAGATGGGAGAGAAAGGGACATTAAGTAGTTTAACATTGGCAAGGTAGTGAGAGAGAGGGGAAAGAAAGTTTGGAATGGGGAAAAGGAGAGGAGAGAGGAGTCAGGCAGTTCAATAAGTGAGTGGGGAGAGGTTGAAAAAAATTCGTTTACGGGGGTGATTTTTTCCTTTGAAACGAATTCATGTTTGCGTAACTTTAGATGAAATCATAGACTGGCAACGAAGATCGGAAAGGATAAGGGTGGGGGGGAATGAGAAAATATAGGCATGGAGTGAGAGAATAGCAGAAGCATAAGATAATGGATAATCTTAGTTGACAACATCGAGGAAATTCCATGGGCCCAGCCAGTTATTAATATTATTAGCGTTGCTACCAAAAGCGGTAGTATGTATAGTGGAAGTCCGTAATAACATAACGTTTATCAGACCAGAATTCCAGTGGAGACTGAACATGACCAGAATTCCAGTCGAGACTGAACATGTCACTTTCATAACGTTGAACGTCTTTCCATTGAAATAGAAACAATCTATCAATCCTCGTTTTTATTTACTTATTCATTTTCTAGCTTCATCTGCAAGCTCAGATGGCTAATAAAGCCAATGGAGCAAAGGAAGGAGAGGGGCTGCATCTTGAGGATTACCGACGCTGGCTCTTCCATCTTGCCCAGTCAGTGTAGTTCTATGGGAAGCTGAACAGTCGGAAGTCCTATCTGGATGGAATAGTGCACATTGTCTCTTGCGGCTCGCTCTCAGAAATTAGTATTTATGTTAAATGCATTCAGGGATCATTTCAGGGTATCTTTGGAGCATTTCTTATTTGTCTTAGCAGTTTCGAGGAAGGGCGTTATCATGCAGTTGAATAACCAGTCGACTTCCATGCCAGGGAAAAGATATTTTCTGTTCCAATGCGTCATGCAAACGAGCAGAATGCTTAGTGCGACATTGCATAGTAGTAGTTTATCTCGATTCCAACCAAACCCAGCGACAAACGTTTTCCCTTCCGTACATTTGGAGACTGTACTGGATCTATTCATAATTTTCTTTGTTTTGGATTCCTGTAATAAAAAAAAAGAATCCTTCTTTCGTCACTAATGATTATCTTGTTCGGAAATGATCTTTTAACTGGGATAAAAGTTGGCGGTTCTTAGAAAAGGGGAACATTTTATATTAAGATCAATTTTTGAAACAGTTAACTGCGTTTGTAAGGAACTGGGTGACCCAAAGAAAGGATGGTTAAAGAGAGACAACGTTCTTCATTTAATTGGCTTACAGCGTTGTTGAAAATTAAAAGATGCGATTTAGAGAGTGGGTAAAGAAGAAAGAAATTTCTTTTTCTTTTTATGTCACATTAGTCATAGAGAGAAAGAAAGAGAGAGAGGGGGTGAGAGAGAGAGAGAGAGAGGAAAAGGCAGACTATACAGTGTTTATAACTGATCAATACACACCATATATATATATATATATATATATATATATAACTTATCAATTTGCCAATGAGTTATAGTGTGTTATTTTGGACTACGCATCTCGTTCTATTCTTGATGCAATTATTATTTTTGTTTTGGGCGTTTAAAAACTCAATTAGAAACAAATAGTTTTATTACAGAATCAACCGTGGACAAATGTTGCCTAAAATTTATATCAATGTACATCAGTTTTTGAACTCAATCTATTCTATTTTCCCTGTTCTGTGTCGAATAAGAAGAGATCAATGAATGCTTAAACGCCGATCGATGTTGGTGCCCGTAATTTCACGGAGAATACATTTTGCCAGATTCTGAATTTTGGCTAACAATCGTAAACGACAAACGTTGGTTAACTGATTGCATAAAAATGAAGAGCTGAGCAAACTTCAAAGTCATTTCTGAGGTTTTCTTTTTATATTGAGCGAAATGAAACAATGGGAACTTTTCTATCAACCTACACACACACACATACACACACACATACATATATATATATATGTGCGTGTGTGAGTGCGAATATTATTGTGTCATCCATAGACAGCTGTTTCGTTGTATTACCACTCTTCAGTGTGGCTATAGACTTTCCCGAGGCAGGATTGAAACCTTCGCTTCAGACCCGGAGACCATAGCTTCAGACCATATCCTACTTCTGGGCTACTGAACTGGACGGTCAGTAATGCTGAATTTAAGCGATATATTTATTTACGCAAAAATTCCCATCCACCAAAATGCTCTATTCCTATGGAAGAGCATTGTATAAGCTCACAATGGATGTATTACCTCACTTAAAAAGTGCTCAACCTTGGATAGAGGAGCTTTAATGATTGTGTCATCCACGACAGCTGTTCCGTTGTATTACAACTCTTCAGTGTGACTATAGACTTTCCATTATCCCATTCAGTACCACGAGGAAGGATTGAAACCTTCACTTCAGACCCGACATATATATGGACAATTATATGTTGGCACGTGACAACCCAGACTTTTTAAAAAAAGAAAGAGCAAAAAAAAAAGAAATAGCATAATTAAGAAATCCTCGTGAGGAGCATTCACCGGAATCAGTTTTAAAGAGTGTTTACATTCTAAATGAGCTGTGATGTAAATGTTTGCATGAAGAAAGAGCATGTATATTGATTTGACATTTCCTCAGCGTAGCGGACAGTCCTGGTGATATCGTGCTGTATTACAGGGGTGGCCTGGGATAGTTGCAATGATGTAATAGCTCTTGGGTCATTTTATAAAGAAAGCTTTCTTAGTGGCCTATAAGATCAATAGCAGCAACATTTGTAAGCATTTTTCTCTCCCTACCCTCTCTCTATATGTATGTATCTGTTTATAATAAGCTCTTTATATATATATATATATATATATATATATATATATATATATATATATATATATATATATATATATATATATATATATATATATATATTAAGAGTAAGTGTATACTTTTGAATATTCCCTGAGATGTTTACATTCTGACCAGAGTAATACACCCAGAACTCTTTCTCTATCGGGAATAAAGTGTACTTGTCTGCGCGGCTAAAAGACTATGTATATATATATACATAAATATTTACATTTGCACATACAGACAGGTAGCCACTAACACGTGTATATCAACATACAGTTGTGTGTCAGAGATCATATATTCTCCTTTTAAATCTTCGTAGGAAAGGCTTTTATTTCCGGCTATTTCAAAATGGAGCCCAGTCCTCTGGCAGGGCGTGGTTAAATATCACATAACCGACAAAAAAAAATAATAAAAGAATAAAGTAGTTAAGAAACAAAAACAAATAAAGCAAAGAGAGAGAAAAAAAGGTCTTTTTAAGCCTTCGGCACACGGAAATAATAAATAATGAACAATAATTAGTGGGTCTTTCACCGGGATAGCAAGCAATTTGAGGTAGTTTCAATTTCACCTGGACTTGCCTTACAAAGCAGGTGACTCCGGCTGCCCACTGGATTACAATCGACCAAAGATTTAGAATTGATCGCCTTTCCAAGGACTTCGTCAGCCGATCAGATGCAAAGCTGGGTGATTAAAAGAGAAAGGGGAGGATGATGAAAAAAAAAGTCTAAAAAGAAGTTACCATCAAGCAACGGCATGGGCAGACATATTTCTTATTTTGTACGATTTGTATGTCTATGGCTATACGGCAATGGTATTGCCATAGACTAATTACACAATGGTCTCTTCCTTCTCTCATTCAATACACCACTCTAGCACGTTCATTTCATATCTAGCTACCTGCGAGTGGCATAGCGGTTAACAGCGCTGACAAACGGCCTTGGGATGGGTGCAAATAGTAAATGAGTAAAAATATGGGCAAAATAGCAGGGCAGACTGGACTCTTTATCCTTGGGAAGACAATCAGTCTAGGAAAAGGACAATTCTGATTCTAACCAAAAATACCGTGCTCTGCTTTCTTTTTGACCAGATCAGCAAGACCGAGGAGGGGATTATATCGACCAGGCACCCCAGGATCTCCATCCATTGTGTCCCGGAGAGGTCACTTCAGTGTCATTCCCTTTTCTAGTGAGACAGAAGGTGACCATCCATCTACCTATCTTAGTCTACATATATCTACAAAACACTGTTCATATTTATACCACTTACAGCAACCCAAACTACATCAGCACAAAAGAATACAAGACACGATTACGACCTGTACGAGCACGCGATTGGAAACGGTGGAGTGTCTCTGTGATCAACCAGTGGGTTTTCAGATAGTGGTTGCCAATGCTTCGTTCAATGAAAATTCAAGATAATAGTACTACTACAAACACTACTAGTGTACGTAAAAACAATGCCAGAGTATGTCACTGAGCGATCAGAGAAATAAAGGGTAAGTTTATATGGTTAGATTTGATTTTCTGTCAAACGTTAAAAAAAAACTCTTATATCCCAAGAGGAAGTGCAGCTGTTATGGAAATAATGCTTCCCGGGGCAAAAGGGTTACGATTTCGAATCTTGCAGAGGCTTTTCTTAACAAGTTCCAATCCTTATCTATTTATTTATTTTATTAATGTTCGTTGACGACGTTCTGGGCAACTGCGATGTAATGTAACTAAAATTACGAAAAAAGGAATACCAGTGGAAAATCGATAATTGCTGGCATTGTTTCATCTAATGAATATTGTCATTATCACGTTCGGGATAGTTTATATTTCATGTTTTTTGTGTTCTTTTCTATCACAATAGCCTGGTCGTTTTAAACACTCTACAAAGATTGAATAAATAGCGTAGATTGAAAATAATCCAGAGGTTGTGAGCTCAAATCTTTTCAAAGGCTAATTATGTATTTCTGCTCTATGTCATTCATTAAATAGATGTACAATGTGAGAATGAACTGAGTGTTACAATAAAAAAGCAACGACATAATATGGAAGAAAATTTAGGCAAGGCTAAACCTGTATACTGTGTCAGTATGTTTACACAGTAATTTAAAAGGTAAACGCTATGTATTGTTAGCTAAAATTCTTGTATTTATTATGGATAATTGGAACCGCATAAATACTGCAGAAAATATGATATATACGGCTCCAGTTGTTAGCACAAGTCCAACAGCCACGAAAATGGCATGACGGAGACGGTCCAAATCACAGCACTGCTATGATAGGTGAGAACGATATGAAAAGAGGACTGGAGACCTCAACAACCTCATGTACATGGCTTAGATTAAAGAATTTGCAATGAACGAGGCAGAGATTGAAACCAATAAAGTAAAGGAACACAGCAATGACATTGGGACGGAGTTTGGAATTTAAAAAAATGTTCACTAATGTTAATGCACAAAGGTAGGCTCGCAGTTGCAGAAGAAATCGAATTACTGGACAGCAAAAAATCAGAGCATTGACCACACTAGACAGATACAAATACCTGGGATTTCTCGAATGTGACACGATAAAACGGAAAGAAATCAAAGAACAAATAAGAGAATACCTTTAGAGTATAAGGAAAATATTAGAGGCAAAACTAAATAGCAGGAATCTAATGGAAGGAATGAACACATGGGCTGTATCAGTGGTAAGATACACAGAGCCATTCCATAGATGGACAAAAAATAATTCCAATCAATGGACCAGTGAACAAGAAAGCTTATGACAATGCACAAGGCCTCACGCCCAAGAGATGACACAGATATACTGTATGTGACGAGGGGAAAGGCAGTACAGGACTCATCAGCATGAAAGACTGTGTCCAAAAAGCCAAAAATAGGACCAAAAAAGTATGTGCAAGCAAATAATGAAGACATGATAAAGAGCAACCGAAGTAGTGCCACGAACAATAAAAAAAGTAGCAAACGGAGGAGCAGCACAACAAACAAGGAAAGAAAAATGGGAACAGAAAAAAACATACTGAGAATTCAGAAGACATGTACAGAATGTCGCAGACGATAGATCATGGACATGGCTTCGCAAAGGAAACCTGGCGAGTAGAACAGAATCACTCTTCATGGCAACCGTAAACAAATTCATCAGGACAAACTATATCAAAGCAAAAATTGACAAAACCCAAACAAAATGCAAACGCTGCCTATGCAGAGAAAGGAATGGGACCGTAAACCACAAAACTAATGAATGTAGTCAACTTTCCCAGGAGTATAAAAAAAAGCAACACAATAGAACAGCAACTGTTATACACTGGGAACTGAGCCAGCAAATGTGTTTCAACCATACGGAAAAGTGGTACCAGCATAAACCGAAGACAGCCCTGGAAAATGGAAGCCATAACTTGCTCCGGAACTTTGACATCCAAACTGACCACCCCAATCCAAGCCAAGAGATCGAACCTGGCAATCGTAGACAAAGAAAAGAAAAACCTGTCAAGTAGATGTGGCCTCGCCTGCGGATCACAGAGTAAATTGGAAAAAGAGTAAAAAGCTGGGAAAATACCAGGACTTTGCAAAGGAGCTGACGAAAGCATGAGACGTGAAAATCAGTGTTGTGCTGGTAATAGTAGGTGCTGTTCCAAAGGCACTGAAAGTAAAATTGGAGGAACTAAGGGTATGAGGTAGGATTGAGACTATACAGACCACAGCACTACAGGGACTGCGGTAATACTGAGGAGAATACAGGAAATATGAGATCTACAATCTCAAGCTGTTAGCAATGACCTAACAGTCCATGCATGGTGGAGGCTGTACAAATCACAGCACTGCTGTGAAAATGCAAATGATAGTTTTGATGGGAATGAAATTTTGCCTCGATGAACAATAATAACTCAAAAGCAATTTGCAGATGATAACAGCTGGCAACAACAAAAGATATTCTTTTAGACCTGAACAAAACCATTCAAGATCTTGAACAAGAAGGTACCTATAAATACGAAAGAATTAATGAAAGCAGTGGAATCCAGCATGCATTTGTGAAAGAAAGAATAAAAAAGAGTACTTCAGAAGGATTCAAGCTATCCTTGAAACTGAGTTTAACTCTAAGAACTGCATCCAAGCCATCAACACTTCGTCAATTCCTGTAGCACAGTACAGCTTCAACATTATTCACTGGAACATATCTGACATATGCAGAATGGACGCAAAAATGAGAAACTTTCCAACAACAACAAAATGCACCACCCCAAAGTAGACGCAAACTGATTCTACCTCCCCAAAATGGAAGATGGTAAAGGAATGATCCCGTCAGAACTGTCATACAAAACCAAAACCATTAGCCTACACGTCTACCTGCAGGCCAATGACGATTGGATGTTAACTCAGATGAAAAGCCATGAGACACAAAAAAGTCTTCACTCTATTGTGAGGGAATCCAAGGTATCCCGAGATGAACAAGACATGACCGACACAATCCAACGAATCCCTACACAGGCTGCAACTAAGTTTGCAAAAAATGTAAAAACTACAGTCAAGTGACAAAGACTATCAATGCTAAAAAAACACTGGGATACGAAGTTTAGGGTTAAAAACCAGAAAAGAAGTCTTCATCCTTGCACCCTGAGACCAGAGCCTTCCTACCACGAACTACTTAGCACACGTGATCATAAACAGCGCTAACCCCAACTGCAGGTCCTGTGACAGCGAAGATGAGACTATCGACCCCATCTGGATATTCTGCTCTAGCCCCCAATTAATACAGACTTAGACACAATAGAGTGGGTCAGTACATCGACTGGATAGCCTGTAAGCACTATGGTGCGTCAAACACACTGCATTGGTAAGGACACTATCCAGAATGCGTAACTGAAATACAAGATGTAATAATATCATGGGGTTTCCCAGTACACACGGATCGAACCAACCAACCAAACATAAATATTAAAGACAGAAAGGAAAAGAAATGCCCATTAGTTGATATGACCATCCCATCTGACAAAACACATGAAATAGGGTTTGAACAGACAATAACGATACCAGTCATCGGGGTTATGGAAAAGGGTCTCAACAAATATCTAGGTAGAATACTAGGAAACTCAAGCATCTATGAGATACAGAAAATTGTCCCCACAGGCACCACCCATACC
Source organism: Thysanoteuthis rhombus (assembly GCA_963457665.1). Lineage (NCBI taxonomy): Eukaryota > Metazoa > Mollusca > Cephalopoda > Oegopsida > Thysanoteuthidae > Thysanoteuthis > Thysanoteuthis major. The sequence continues at coordinate 27,605,901 of OY735215.1, forward strand.
CTCTGCAAAGCACTGACCATGTCAATATTTTGTCCTTTATACAACTATGCACTGTGACCCCCTTTCAGCGATATATGGCGATGGGGAGAATAAAGAAATGCCAGTACCTACCAAATCATAACATCATTGCTTGTCCTAAGTTTTGAGCCGAAACTCGCTGTGAAACGAATACTGCTAGACACCAATAATAATAATAATAATAATAATAATAATAATAATAATAATCTTTGACATCCAAACTGACCATCCCATCCAAGCGAGACGACCGGACCTAGTAATCGTGGACAAGAAGAGAATGGTCGTGCCTGCAGACCACAGAATAAATGGGAAAAAGAGTGAAAAGCTGGAAATAACAGAACTAGGTGAAGCAGCTGAAGAAGGTGTGGAAGATGAAAGTCAGGGTAGTATCAATAATAGTAGGAGCACTTTGAACTGCACCTAAGACACTAATAACGAGATTGGGAAAACTGGGGATGAGAGGAAGGATTGGGACCACACCGACCACAGCACTGCTCTTGACTTCACAAATACTGAGGCTAGTGCTAGAAATATATAAGATCTACGACCCCTAATTGTTAGCAATGGCCTAACATGGAGAAGGGGAGAGAAAAAAAAAGAAAAAAAAAGAAAAGAAAACAAAACAAATGGTGGTGGAGGTACGAACCACGGCGCTACAGTGAGGGTGAAATGAGAGGGAGGGCTGAAGACCTGAGGAGACTTACTGTCATTCAGCCTTCAGCGATAACCACCATATAACTGGTGTGGAACTGTAAACCACAGCACTGCTTTGGGCTGTGAGAGCCGGGAGAGGAGGGATGAAGACCCGAGGAGGTTTGCTGTCACTCATTTTTCAGCTGTGGCCACCGGGCAACTTGTGTAGAAACGCATGATAATAAATAATAATTCATCTCAGAATGAAAAAAAGCCATGAAGTCTGACCATAAATGCGCTAAGGGGTAGCATTTTATTTTGGTCAAAAAATAATGACACTAATTATAGTTAGATACCAGTTTTAGCTACAAAAAGTGAGGATTTCAAAGCAATCGAGTAAATGTGCCATTCTTGTGTGAAGACCTAGCAACGGACGTTACTTTAATTTCAGAATGTCAGACAGTCAGTAATGGCTATTGGTACAAGAGATGATATCGTATCTAATAATAAGGCTATTCATATAATTATTGACTACAGAACACGTACACCCACGTATATAGTCTGACATAAGGCCACTACTATGGGATATTAATGAAAATTGAACGGTAGTGAGCAGACCATCATCCGAATCATTACTTTGAATTGTGTGTTGGCGAGACCAGAAATCTCCTAAGTTTGGAAAAAAACAGACTGCTTTCCTGGAAAGACCTGAGCTTATTCCGGTAATAATAAGTATTAACTGAACTTAGATTAGTCTCGTATAGAGCTATTCAATTGAGAATCAAACTCACTGCATAGTAGCCGTAATCTGCTGGAATAGCTCGTTGACCATTACAATACGGCTAAGCGCCTCAAGCTTTGTTTAATGTTGAACCTACGAAGCTTAGGTCTATCTGACATAAAGCCATAGACCATGTCCCCAATGAAGATCTAACTCACTATATGGCAGTAATTGTCAGTTAGAATACTTTGTTAACCCATAACAAACGGTGATCGACAACATACAAATGTATATGTGAACACACCCATTCGTGTGTATGTGTATGTATGAGTGTATGTGTGTGTGCACGTGTGTTGTAATGTATGTATAGTTATGTTCTGAAATTTACTCCAAGATGAATAAGTTAAGCAACCATCGTACAACACCTTGAACGTCGCTAATCCCTATAATTTTCGGGATGATAGAAAGGCGTGTCCGAAGAAACGATTCCCCACCCAGACATCACGGAGGCAGGGGGTACAGGGGGGCAAGGGGGGACAGAGGCAGTGCGTTCTGAGTCACCGGCAAATTTCTGTCCATCTCTACCCTCTACACCTTCTCCTCAATCCTCCCCACCGCCACGTATACACGGGATCGAGTCACGTGACCAGGACCACAACGGAAAATCGTGAACGAGATGATATCTCGATCGCCGATCGCCGATCGCTTGTTCACACTTGGACGCGTTGCTGTCTTTGTCACAGCTCTGGATCGACACAGCGCCCAGGGATTTGTAAATGACGTTGGCCTAAGTGCGAAGATTTCTTACATAAATATTCAATATGCACACCGAATAGGTTATGTACATTATGGATAGATAGGGGACAAGAGCACGCACATATGACGGACGAATAGTCCAAACATATACATAGGTGTAAACATGAATAAAATAACTGGTCGTGTAAACGCACATTCTCTATTAAATGAGAACACACATACGTACATACATATTTATATATAAACAAACATTCATAAATAAACCAGCACTTGCACACAAACATATACACACCATACAACCCTATACATATATTCATATAATAATATGATGATGTGTTTGTCATTATGTTATTATTAAAGATATTTGATAATCGTGGACAAGCGTGAAACAATATATGTTGAAAAATAACACATCTTCCAGAAATAGTTCCTAAGCCTCAGGCGAGGAATTACAATGTGCACTTAACCCAGTGAGGATAGAACTCGTTGCTCTGGCTAACAAGTGAATAAGACTAGTTAGCTCTCCATAATGTGCGTATCTAATATGATAAAGACAATGTTTGTTTCTAACTACGTTTTTTATAGACTCCTGAATAGTTGCACCCTATGAGCAGAACATTTGTGTACATGGGTAACTTGACACCAGAGTGAACGTAGAATATGTAGCAATGACCTTAGGTGACATCTAAAACTCAATTTTAGCATTTTGAAAATCTGATTGAGACGGCTACACGCTAAAGGTTGCACATTTGTGTACAAGGGTAGCTTGACGTCAGGATGAATATAGGATAGGTGATACTGACCTCTGGTGAACTCAGGAAGAGCATAAGATAGGTGGTACGTTGGGCACTTATCATACGCAACCACTATATTGAGGAAGGGATGCTCTGATGATGGCAACGCATGACGCAATCATTCCAACCCTGAAGTACTGTTGTCTCAGCGTTCAGCGTTGCCACGTGACTTTTGTAGCGAGAAGTTTACACACGCATGAATTCTTTCCTCCTACATTTAAGGTTGCGTCTTCTTTGAACCATCTTGTATATGTACATGCACAAGTATGAAGAGAAAAGAAGGTAGAAAGTGGAACGAGAAAAGATACAAGTGTGAGATAGAATGATGTTAAACGCGTAGCATACAACACTTGCACTCTGTGAAGATAGTCCGGAAAAAAAAAGGAGAAGCAAAAATGCTATGAATATTTAAGAAGGTAATTCGGTGACCACTGTGCAATGGGATAGCAAAATATTAGAGGAAATTGAATACATTTGAGATGGATGTAAAACGAGTAAAAATCAAAGATGTTCGGAGATATGGGGCTATTTGAAATGGAAAAGAAGGACCACCATGGGTAAATACGAAGTTAGACCAACGGTTCACAGAATAGAAAATGGAATCCATGAAACGTGTTCCCAAAGGGTAGTGGAATTCGGATGCTTGCTTTTCAAATTCTCTGAATTTAGGGGCAGTTTCACACACGCCCTCCACACACACACACACACACACACACACACATATATATATATATATATATATATATATATGAACTAGGCTGAACTAGGTACAACAGAGGAATACCTGTGTAAGGCAATCAGTAACGAAAAATACAAATAGGGAGATTCACTGTCAATCCATAAACTCACAGCGAAGCACGTATCAGAGGTTGAATCAATAACACTCTTGCTGACAATTTATCATACTCGTGTCTGAATCAGGTGCATTGACAAGAAGATTATGTTGAAAAATGGACCATTTGTTCAAGATAAATGCTTATTACTCATTACGCAATGGTCTCATTCATATACCTATATACATTCGAAACTCCATTGCGTAGACCTTGAGGCTATTCATGTACAGGCCTGGTTGACAGGGCCTTGAAATCCCCTCCCCCCTAGATCTCTGTTCGCGGAGCCAACCCATCATACATATTTAGAGAGAGCAACGTTAGGAATAACTCTCAGTGATAGAAAAAGATCAACATGGATCTGAGAGAGGACCAGGGTGGAGGATATCGTTCAATTAACAAGCAACGAAAATCCGCCACATTTCTCTATCATGAGCGTCGCGGAGCCAGTATTTTCTTACTTTGTCTAGTTCGTCTCTCCATTTTGTATTCTGTTGGACCTTGCTTTCGCATGTGATCTCTAGGGATCCATGTTGTGAGTCATGATGTCCATCAGTTGTCTGCCATTCTTGCAACATGACCTGCTCATCGCCATTTAAGTTTTCTAATAGATTCTATGATGTCTCGGACTCCTGTTTTCTTCCTCATATACTATACTGTCCTGTTATCCCTCGATGTGAGGTTGAGCATGATTCTCTCATGTGCACGTTGCATACTTCTCGGTTTATTGGTCTGTCATGTTTCAGCTCCTTAAGTGACTATCGGGAGAATGCATTGGTTGTATACTCTCCTTTTTAGGATTATTAGGATTGTCTTGAATTTTGGTAGCAATCCTTTGTTAATGCATATTTTGTAAGTATTTTCATTAACTTTTCTTGTTAGTGTTTACATTTAGGGTGTTTTGAATTGACCAAATGTTTTAGATCTAATTATCATGGCCATACACTTGATCATCATCAAGATCAGATGACTGGAACTTTAAAAACAAAAATGACGTATATTAGTCGCTTTTAAGAAGATTCCTATTTTTGAATTCGACACTGAGGATTAGATGAGTTATTTGATGACGTAACATCTAGTGGGCATGGACCTTTGTATCTTGAGTTTTTCTCTCTTCTACGGATGTACATAAGTGCAAAAATATTTTAGTGCCTGTAAAATGCAACGGGCTGTAAAAGCCTTTTTGGTACAATGTAGGGAAAGTGGCCCCGGTCGTAAATTGTAAAGTTTCACGCCGTCTCTCGTGCGATATTCCGAATGGCAAACAAATGAAAATGAATAAGAAAATAAATGAAAGAAAAACAGAATTGGTCACTGTTATCCTCTGATAATAGAGTCTTATCCAAATTACGTGTCTCATTAACTCTCTAATTTAAACAATCGGGACCAATGGACCCACATCTCTACATTGTGCTAAAAAGGTTTCAACTGGCCATTGCTTTTCACGGACACTAAAATATCTTCATGTTTTTGTGCATCCATAGTAGAATTAACACCCCAAATACAAAACATCGTACGCTACTGGTTATGCCTTGGGCGACACAAACGCGGAATACTCCATTGTGTAAAATGAATCTATCTGCAATCGTTAAATACATTAGGTATCAGAACATTCAGAATGAATACCTTATTTAGATCTTATTTAACTTGTTCTTTTTATTTGATCTTGGTGCATAGGTAGAGAGTATCATCTCCTGATTGCACTTGTGTTAAAAGTATAGAAAATGCTAACAGGAGAGTGATAGTATGAAATGTGTCGTACAACAGATAAATGGGCATATTTTTATTTGCATTAAAAAAAAAATGATATGAAGCAAAAGAATCTGAATCAATATGTATTCACAGCAATATCAAACAAAAGTGATCACAAAAGATTTAGAAGTGGGCAATTTTTCGAGATTCTCGATTGTACTACATCCAGAGGAGCCAGGCGACATCATTGTACTCGAGTGAAAGACATAAAAAAAAGGTCATCAGAAATAAGACATGAGACATAAGATGACAATACTTAAGATTACATAACACGGTATAAGATAGAATTACATGAAGTAACGAGAAATAGAATGACATACCAGGACATAACACGACAATATAAGATGACACAACACGCCATAAGATGACATAACAGGACATAAAATGACATAAGAAATGATATGACATGATGACGTAAAGATGAAAGATCGTTTTCGATAACAGCGTGCGATGTGATTTGGGTTCTTGGATAGTGAGTGGTATTTTTTAATTGCTCATGTCAAGGATATGAGTCAGCAAGATAGTTTTACCAAGTTCTCTGCAATCTGTGTCTGTAAGACTGACTTCAAGTTCGTTACCTTGGCCAGAAAAAACTTTCAATAGTTGGTTTCTGGCCCAAAAATCTGGAGATGCTTTGGAAATCCTGACTTTTACATGGAAAACACCGACTACTTACGTAGTTACAGACTGCTCTCTAATTCCTTCTCCAAGGGTTCGAAGCAGAAGTTTCGATCCTACCTCGTAGCACTGGATAGGATAATGGATAGTGTATAGCCATACTGAAGAGTTGTGATACATTGAAACAGGTGTCTATGAATGACTCAATTATTCATTATATATATCTTTCCAGAACACATATTTTTTCAACCGGTGGAGGCTTTTCAAAGATTACTATACCTGGAAACTATAACTAGAAGTTTGAATTCCTTTTTTCACTTCTCTCTCGAATATATATATATATATATATATATATATATATATATATATATATTCGAGAGAGAAGTGAAAAAAGGAATATATATATATATATATATATATATATATATATATATATGATTATATTTATAATTATATATATATATATTATATATGTGTGTGTGTGTGTGTGTGTGTTTGGATTGGTTTGAGGGTCGTGAAAATATAAAAATAACACGAGCAGATGCCTTCCATCGGATGTGATTCACCTGAAGTTTTGCATCAGGACAAAACCTGGGTGACCGCAGCGATGACCGGCGAACCAGTTGTGTTGACCGGTCGTGTAGCCGACCTTCCTTTTAATCGCGTTATCATGATCCGGCATGACACCGGGTTTAGACGGACACCAGCAAAGAGGATTATATCAGTGCTTGCATCACGCCACGACAGGCAAATCCAGATTTATTGAGACGCGAGAGAAGAAAGTCGAGGAGGTTGCCACCAACAGAGACAGAGAGAGGAAGAGAGACAGAGACAGAGACAGAGAGAGAGAGAGAGAGAGAGAGAGAGAGAGAGAGTACGGTGACAATGACGGCACCTTGACGATTCATTCCTCCTCCTAGTTTCTGAGCTAGGGATCTCCATCCCCATCGTACTTACTACGCCCCGTTGTGTATATTTTTAATCCCTCACCTGCGAATGGGGTGACGTCATCGTAAATCTCCTGCGTTCGGATTTTCATGTCTTTCACCTTGATGCCTCTTGGTGTAGTTTTTTTTTTCCTTAAATAAAAATAGTCTTTGCAGTTAATTTCATAGCTGGCTTTTATTTCATTTACAATACTTACCGCAGTTTAGACCATTGTCTCAACAAATCTTTATCGCTTCCTTTTTCATTCACTTTCATTGATTTTAGACCTGACACTCAACTTTCAAGCAGTTCATATCTATCTATCTATCTATCTATCTACCTATCTATCTATCTATCTATCTATGGGTTTGCTGAGTGAGGTTAATAATCTAGAATAGGATGAGATTTTGAGATGTTCTCCTCCCATATATTGCTTGCATTTATCCCAGTCTGTTCCTACCCATTCGTCTGTCTCAGTTAGATCCTTTCTCAATATTATCTTATTCATCTATCTATCTATCTATCTATCTATCTATCTATCTATCAATCAAACTATTTCTCTATCTGACTGTCCATTTCTATTTATCAATATATATATATATATATATATATATATATATATATATATGTATGTATATATATACGTATATATATATATATATATATATATATATATATATATATATATATATATATATATATATATATATATATATATATACATATATATATGAAGGCATTAGTAGTCCACGAGGGGTTTCCAATAAGTGTAAGAGATAAGGAAGAGGTAAGGAAAACCCAGACTGGTTGGAAATTATTCTATATCTAATAAGTTGGATACTTAGTAAAAAGGTTTTCTGTTAATAGTTGCATTTTTTAGCCCACAGAAAGATTTCTCTTGACCGGATTCAAGTAGATTTTCAATAGAGATGATCGATCGATACACACACACACACACACACACATATATATACACACACACACACATATATATATATATATATAGTCATTTTAGTAGTTGACAATATGGAATTAAGAAAAGCTGAAATTGTTTTAGCACATATAAACTGCGTAAATGTATTGCAAATTTCGCTTATTTATTACCAGCATCAGTGTAAAAAGGAGAACAGTAGAAACAAATAGACCTATATACCGATTCCCAGATTTTAATTAGTCACTAATAATAGGTCAGTGATTATTGTCTCCTTCATGCTTAGGGAAAGGTAACAGAGGCTATATACGGCTGTTATAGATATAGACTAATCTCCGTTGTGTTTACATATACGAGTGAGTGGAATTTATCTAATCAAGGTGTGCATTTCGATTGAATATGGTGGATATTTTATCGTGTTTATTTATGATAATTCTGTGTGTGTGTGTGTGTGTGTGTGTGTATGTGTTTATATATACGCAGTTGTGATCATTTAATGTGCGATGGTGTGTATGGAATTGTAGAAGTGTTCAAGAAGGGAAAAAAGTGTATTATATGATCAATGGTGTTCGTATGTGTACGAACAATTTGAAATGCATTCGAATAAAATACATGCCCAGACTCAACAAATCTTCAGTCTTTTTTTTATTATCAACTTTAAAATTATATATATATATATATATATATATATATTCATTTGTTAAACATTGATAGAGAGATAGCACACTGAAACTGATCTAAGCCAAGTTGAAAAGATAAGCCTACCCTGAGATAAATAACTACATTGATAGATGTATAGATTTAGATGGGAAGACACACACACACACACACACACAAAAGCACAAGCACACACACACACACACAAGCACAAGCACACACATACACACACACACATACACACAAACATAATCCGTTTAGTGCTTGTTTTTCAATAATTAATACAACTCTGTCTCTTCGTTTTTCAATATTTGGGTCTATTTCTAAAAGCTAATTGCAAAACATTGATTTTTCATTAATCATTTTTTTGAAATTTCATATTGAAAGATCGATACAAATTATTGATACCCATGATCGATCTTCGAACAAATAAGGAGGCATAAGTCTCATACTTGAGAATCCATTTCGCTTGGTTTGAGTTTACTTAATCGGAGAGACATTACCTATTAAGCTATCCACAAAAGGATGGCCGATTTTATTCTACGACATTTCCGTCGCTTCCATATACTATATACGCTACTTGTAAACCAACACGAACAATTAACGGATACAGATTGACTCTAAGAAACCAACTGAATTTGTTTGAGTGTAAGGATCCATTATTCTAATTGGTGAGTAAGAGATATTTTTATTAGCAAAATTGTTACCTTTAAGATGAAGCATCCATTGTCGCGGACAGAGAATCAGAAAAATTAACACTGTTCATTTTATAAGTAGATATTTCTCTAAACATATTTTAAAGAATATCGTTCTATGAATTTATGATTTTTTTCTTCTACGGATCCTAATTTGCGTGTTTAATGATCTCAGAATTAAGACAATAATTGAAGAGTTACGCATCATTTGTTGTATCTTTTTATTTTTATAGTTTAAACTTACTTATAATGCTTCTCAGACAGCCACTAACATTTATCAAACATAGATTGAGAGTACTACTTCGGAGGATACAGCACGTCACTGTGTTTATCAAGTTCCGAAATGGAAATATTAGCCTTAAAGATGAAGAACTCAAAGGGCATCCTGCCACCACTATAAATGATCAATTGGGAAAATTAGCTGAAAAGAATTCTTTACAAACCGTTCGAGAAATGTTTTTAAAATTGGAGTTTTCAATTTCAGCAACTTTAGAACATTTGAAGAAAATAGGAAATACAAAAAAAGAAAAAAAAAGCGAGTTGATGCAGCGTGAACACACTGAGTTGCCAAATTTGTCTTTAGCTGGTATCGAACCCCTGACTCCAAACTTGCTCGATATCCAAATCCGTGTTAGACGAGTTTCAAAGATAAAGTCAGGGTTATCTCTCATTTTGAACAAACCTGGCAATCCAGCTTGTTAACAATCAGAAAAAAAATGCTGTTGTTGCAAAACAAAAATGATCCATTTTTTGTATCAAATAGTAACCTGTGATGAAGAGTGAATCAGCCTTGATAATTGAAAACAAATTGCATAGTTGCCTGACTTTAGTGAAGCTCCAAAAAAACATTTTTCAAAGCAAACGATGCACGAACAAAATATCATGGTCGCTACACGTTAGTCTATGATAGATCTGGTCAACCATGTTTTTCTCGCACGAAGAAGGAATATTAAAGCAAATGTTTTCTGTCGGAATCAAACGTGATGCACTGAAGATCATGTGAAATAATTTTAGCATTAGTCAGTCGAAGTGGACCAATTTTGGTCGACCATCCCACGAATGAAATCACAAAAGATTTCGATTTTTTGCCTCATCGTCCATATCTTTCAATCGTGTCACTAACTGATCACCAATAATTTGGATATTTTGAAAGAAAAAGAGTTCAATAACATGGAAGGTACTCGAATTTTGTCCAGGTGCTTTTGGAGTCTATATGTCCCTTGTGCTCCATTATAAAGGCATAAATGTCAAATATGTGCAGAATTGTGAATGAAAGTAAGATAATGAGGAAACAGAAAGAATTTGATATAGTCTTACTTCTCCATGGAACACGTTTCATGTTGTTTCTCTATATCTTCAGACAGTTTAACACATACTCTTACATGGAGCTTTCACTACTTTGACAGCACTTTATCTCCTATGTTTTTCTCCGCTCTATATGTTTTTTGGCTCCCCCACCCCCCAAAAAATAAACAGCAAAAAATATAGCTGTTCCTGCTTTTCACTGAAAATAAAGCCATCTTTTTCTTCTCCCGGTAACTATCATTCGCTACGGATCTCCGTCATCTTTGTTGTCGTTGTCCCTTTTTCTCAATTTGATAACGTTCTTATTCCTTGAAATACTTCAATGAAATTTTGTATATAGGCTTTTGGAGAGTTTCTACTTACGGTGGTGTTGGCCGATCCGATTGTTTTTTTAGATTTTATAAGTATAAAAAATTGAGTATTCCGGAGTCAACAGTCCTAATAAGAAGAAACCGGATTACATGCAACTGGATTAGTTAAAGTTTACTGTATCTAAACTCGGTTAGTATTTTCAGAACACCCGAATAGTATGCCACTCGCTCTAGTATACAGCGTTCAAGAGCAGAAAAAGACTACAGTTTTGGATGCCTGACATATCGCTGTCCCCAGAAAATCTTGCAGTCAATATAACTATCGATTCTGCGATGCCAACAAAGTAGAATTATATATCAATATCAGCCTATTCATATTTACTAAACAACTTTTGATTCCATCAAGCAAAATCATCCTCTTTCCCAATTTTATTCCAAGCTTTTCAAACCTCCCAGCTTCTCTTCTCGGACAACTAGCAGCAATATCCTAACCAATTGGAAATATTTTCCTTGCAGCGGATATTATATTCTAGGCGCTGGGATCATTTCAACAATAATTCTCTTGGCCATTTACAACTTTCAATGAAATAAAACACCGGAAACTGTTTCATGGCAGCCGATAGTCGTCTGCAGAAAATCTCTTCGTTAGATAATTAGAGTCGCACTCCTTTATAAAACGGAGTTTTTAATATAGTGACCGGAAATTGGAAATTGTCACAGTGGCTTGTTTGGTCAGTTTAAGGAAATAGTTGCAGGAAAATGAGAATAAAGTTGATTGGGGATGCACGCTTGGTAGATGTTTTCTGAAGGCACTGCGTTCCTTCAATCTGACGAGAACACAGCGGCCATTTTGAGACATTATAATGACTTCCGGTGTGGATTACGTGATGGAATCTCTTTGGGAAAAGCATCCTGTGAGGAATTCTGTGATATTTTCTGTACTGTTCGAACTACAGGTACATAATGTCTTATCGGAAATCCTCTGAACCGAAAAGCTCCGAAAACCAAACCAATACTTTTCTGTAGAGTTTTTCTACTTACTAATAAAAATTACTTAAATATTTTCAGTTCATAAAAACAACAAAAAAGTATGCCGGTAATTCTATGGTCGAGCTTTATATCCTTCCATTTATCACAGTACAAATAACCTGTAATACTATTTGTAGTCTCAATTTACTCAACCGTGTGTGAATATTTACAAGGCACACTGGAGACACGTTGCTATTCCCTAATGATCGCCTTTATTGTTTATCCTATACACGCTACTTTAACTGCTTTTCAGAAATCTGAAAAATTCCGAATAGCTAAAATATTGTGTACCTGCATTTCGAAGAAATTACCAACTTGGAAAATATTTTGGAAAAGCGTCAAAAGATGTAGTTTCTTCATTTTCCATTCTGATGCCTGTAGTCCGAATCCAACTTCAGGAAAGGGACAGAATTTCGAATGCTGATTTTGCAAGACGAATTGACCATTCACCTTTTTGAAGACTTTCTCTTTCCTTAGCTATCATCGCATCAATCTCATTGAAAAATCCACAGCGCCTGTTCGTAGGGCCAAATAAGTGTGCATTTTTTTCGATAGAAGCAGAAACTTTGGTACGCTTATAGTGAAAGGCATAAATAAATTGAACATTGAGCTAACATGAATTTTCGATATGGTGCCAATGGCAGTCATATACGTGCATATGAGATATATATATATATATATATATATATATATATATGTGTGTGTGTGTATGAGTGTGTGCGTGTGTACTTACTGATCCCACATCGTTAAAAACTTTTGGAGGGTAATCTACATAAGTAAGTCCTGTTTTAAAAAATTCATATTTAGACGATAAGATAATATCAATATACAATACACATAAAACCTTATATAAAATGACAAACTAGATGGAGGACATAAAAAAGGGAGGTGATGTTTGATCAATTCTGTTCTGTATATTGTACCATAATGACAAAGTATATGTGAAACGGGAAAACAGTGAAAAAATTCACAGAAATTGCATCGACAGATGTTGAGAAAATAGATGACTAAAGTGACGCAAAAACTCTTTGCAAAAGTTTTTAATATATTGTGTTTGAAGCTGTAAATTGCGTTTAGCGACGGGAGATCATTTCAAATAAAAGTTTGTATATAATATAACGCAATTTATAATCATCCTGTCGGATCATATACATCCATTTCTTCTTATGTAGTGACACATAAAATTCAATAAATACGGTTGTAATTAAGCACCGACTGGATTTGAACTTGGCATACATGAGTAAGGTTTCAGCTATTATTATTATCTCTCCTGCTGACATTGTCACTACTCTGCCAATTTTCCTCCTTGCTCCAGTGACTTCTGAACTAATAAAGTGAATACCTCTTGCAGCTCTGAAGAAATCTGATCTTGTACATTGAAATCGAAGAAATAAGGTATTATCAATGGTAGGATCCAATGGAATGTCATTCACAGAATCGGGATATTTTATGTAAATTATCATTTGGTAATAGGGTTTCACTGTAAAGAAATTCATTGTGAATGAGTTTACTATAGAATTATATTACAAACTATTTTACTCTACAAAAGTATTGCAAATGAGGTAGAAAAGTATTCTCAATACCCAGGAATCAAGGCCAGCATTACAAACAAAATAAGACACTCAATTGTAACAGTCATATTATCCAAGTATGTTCTACAATATTTTACCATAGAAATACATTGCAATCATTTCATCATAAACATGCATCGTAAATGATTTTACTTTGAAAAAGCATGGCACGTGAGAAAGGAAGGCCAGGAGATAGGGCAAGTGTTCCTAGCGAAATGTTGATATTATAATGATATTGTTAGCTTAGCCGTTTAAAACGCCAAATGAAGCACTCCCATTTTGGGGTCTGGTACGATTCTCTTTATAATCTTTAATAATCAGTGTGTGCAAAAATCCTATTTTGTGCAATTGTTTTCCTTTGGTAAAACTATGTGCGCACAGAATGTTTTTGCAAATGTGAACTTGAAATTATTTCAATATGATTTTGGCACAGCCTATCTCTCATGGCTTATAAAATTGTACTGGCATGCTTTTAAATAATACAACTATGACTGAATTTGACTGAGCTGTTTTATTCAGATTGTTGTTCCATCAAATAAAACAATAATGAATATTTCTTGATTCTATGTGATAAATCTCGACATGAATCAATGATAAAAATAACATCCGTCAATTCACAGATTATTATTGCCAAAGTTGCTGAAAATTATAAAATCAAAAACCATTCAACTCATACGTTACTATACCCTTTTAGATAACTTTTGTGTGAACATTAATTTCCATTGTATACTGCCTGCAAAACGTGTGTGTGCAGAGGAAATTAATTCTGTATATTTATTTTAATGAAAGAAAGCAACCTAGCAATGTTCTTTATGCCAAATGCCAAACTAAGACAACAAGAAGAAAACTTCACAATATTGAGGCAACTGATTCGCCAATCTCGACGGTTGTGTTTTAATTCAAAGAAGATCTTCATTTACTTGTGATCAGGCCCTGCCTCAACGCCGACTTTTTCCATCTGAACCCACTTATTGAGGTCTTGTTTCATTAAATGAACTCTGTGAGAGATGGATCCCAATCAGACGCTGGGTAAAGGTCAACCGTTCGAGTCGACCACTGGCTGTCGTGCAAATATGGCGCCTGCCTGGAGAAACAAGAACGGACGAGTTGATCTTCCCTTTTTTTTTAATTGCCTTATTATCTTTTTTTCTCGTATGTTTTCAGTCTTATTCATTATTTCCCCCCTTTTTTTTATATCCACCTTTCTTTACGCTTTTGCTTTCTATTTTCTCTTTCTTTCCCTTCTTTTTCTTTATTTCTTTCTTCTTAGCCACGTTTTCACCCTCTCCTTATCTAAGTCTATTCTAAACTAATTATCTTTCCGTTCTCTTTCTCTTTACACTGTTGTGTTTCGAGTGTCCCTCTCTCTTTTATTTGTTCCCTTTTTTTCCCTATCTCTTCATTTCTTTTTCTTCTCTTTGTTTTTCCTTCCTCTTCTCTTTTTATTCTTTTTTCATTCTCCTTTCTCTCTTTCATTCTCCTTTTCTTTTTACCCTATTTCTCTTTAGAATCCGTCATCAAAATGTCACTGAAACTGTCAACATAGATTCCTTCAGTTTTAAGCTGGTCTGGCTGGCTATGTATGTATGTATGTATGTATGTATGTATGTATGTATGTATGTATGTATGTATAACGCATACAGGCTGCACCAACTGAGCTAGATAGCTGGAAATTTAAACATTTGCTCCTTATTATGTCTATCAAAACACATTTAATTTGGGGTTTTTTCGAAATTCCTCACAAGAATACCTAATGAGGGTTCAATTTACAATATAAGTTAATACTAAATTGGTCATAATATGGTGTCCAGTTGCATTCACGTTTGTTTTTTGAAAATTTAAACTTTTTGCGCTCAATGAAGAACGAGATAAGGAACATAGTCATATGTCACCTCTTTTTCCAAATTTTAATTGATAACCCCCAGTGCACCATGCTGCCAAAAGACGTTAGTCACGTGACAGTTTATATTGGATGACTGACCAGATCTGCTTTTTTTCTTCCTGTTTTCATTTTCTATTCACCCTTTCATACTTTTCATTAACCCACTCTCTCTTCTTTCTCCCCCCCTCACTTTTATGTTCCGTTTCCCTTTTCTTTCCCTTTCTATTTCTTTTTCTTCCTTTTCGTCACCTCTTTTCGTTTTGCTTCTCTTACCTTTTTTCTCTTATCGTTTTCTTTTTTAAAATCATCCTCTTTTTCCATGTTTTTCTTCCCCCTCTCTCTCTCTTTTACATCCCCTTTCGTTTCTCCCTTCTCTCTCTGTTCCTTATCTTTTATTTCTTCTTTTTCTTCCTGCTTTCTGCTTTTAAAGAGAATCCCTTTTCTCCTTTCTCTATATTCGTTTTTATTACTACCAAATTCCATCTTTTTATTTTCAAATTCTTTTTAGTTTGCCTCTATTTCCCTCTTCTTTTTCTCCCCTTCTCTTTTTTAACATCCCTTTTCGTTTATTTCCAATTTTTTTTCTTTTTATTCATTTCTTGGTAGGTAATATGAATTGGTAAATAAAGAAGTTGCCTCCAACGAGATTTGAACTGGCATCCCTCAGCTTTTAGAGCTGGTTAGGCCAAGACTATGTTTTACTGATTAGGCAGAGAAAGCTAACCAATATACTTCATTAAAATTTAGTCATGTACGTACTTTTTTCCTCGTCTGATTTTACCCCAGAGCATATTGTCTGTCTGTTACCTCTCGTAGTCTTACCAGTAAAGAACTGTCCAATTTAAGCAGGCTCCAAATGATAAGAAGTATAAGTTCAAATCTCTTCAGAGGACACTTCTTTATTTTTCGATTCATGATGCTTACTTAATGAACGAAGAATATAAAACGACCTGGACTTTACGATAAAATGCAAGAAAAGTGATATGGAAGAAAAAAACTTGTAACAAATCAATAATTATGACAATATTCGTATAATTTACGAAAATGCTGTTGTCCTTCATTGGTTATCCTGAATGTAGAACGTGAGTTTTAATTCACGTTAAAAAAAAAGCACTTAATATCTTCTTAATTTTGTTGGGATTTGGAAAACTATGTTTAAATTGATTGACAAAAAAAGCTGATGAGAAAAGAAATTCTGCTCAAGAATTAACGGAAGTGATGTTCCCTTGATAGGGGTACGAAAGTTCACGGGTCGATACGTTATGATGCAAAAAACAAAGAGAGTATTTTAGTCAGAATAATTCACGAAATATTGATGCTGCTTCATCGTATAACTCTAAACCATACGAAGAGGACTTGAAAAAAAACAGTAAAGATCAGAATACTTTTTCATGGACAAATAACGATTCTTCATCCTATAGCCTTTTGCAAAACACCCTTTTTATATATATATGCTTACATAAAAAAACGTTAGGAAAGAATCAAAGAACGCAATTCATATAATTTCTTATTGAAGTATTTGAGAGTTGTTGTCCATTCAAGAATAAGATCTTCACTTGTCTTCTTAATTGACCAGTGCGTCATCTCTCACGGTCAGGAGAAGGAAAATGCTCTTAACCCTGAACCATTGTCCCTTTCGGTCGACGAGACACGAAACGATTGTAATCTTTTCGTGAACAATAAATCAATAGAGTGATGTGGCGACAGCTTGTCAGGTAATCTTGTTGGCAACAGTTTTACGTGATTAAAGAAATGACTGATTGGATTGGACAATGAATAGTCAAAGAAGAATAAATGTCAGAGATGACCAGTGTGGTCTTCGGCAGACACGGCATCAATTCACAATAACTCGCGAGAATTGGTCGGGACGCTAGCGTCGGGTCTGGCCCATAAGTAAAAGGAGGTTGAGGGCTGATCCGTGATGTCCACTCTACGTGTTCACGCCCGAATCAGGACTTCTGTTTCAACCACTTCTTTCCCGAACATCACAATTGCAATCGTCGTCATTGTTACCAGTATTATTCGGAACGTAATCAACATAATCCTTACACTGTGATCATAAGCTTAATTGTGACCTTGTTCCCCTTGTTCAGAGAGAACAGAGATTGGAAAATATTATTGTCCCGATATAAATGTCGTTTTTTTTTCGCTTCGAATAATAATACGATGGTAACAGATTCTGGTAGTTTTATATTCGTTTGGAAAACTGTACTTTGATATATGGAGACTTTTTTCTTCATCAGCTCTCACCTGCAAAAGGTCTGGGGAAATATCTATAAAACAAACATTTATGTCTGAACTGCCCAATATTTCAAGTTTGATTTAGGCCAATACATCGTAATTAACACAACCGTTTTCAGGGGAAGATTATTATCTTGATGAAAAAAACACCATCCCTACAACCATCAACACATCGATTGATATTTATCTATTATTTATTCATCTCATAATTACACCGTCTTTTCTCTCTTTGATACCGTTATCATCACTATAAAACCATGAAACGCCAACAGACACTATCGGAGTTATCGCCCTTTTTTCGAAAGCGAACCTATATCGATACAGGAAAGCATTTTATTCTCTCCTATCCCGTTTCCATTTGGCGCGGTCAGATATTAAAGTCCGAAAGAAAAAGATATTTCCCCAGTCAGCGGTGATGCGATCTGCATTTATCCTCTGGCTAGAAGGTGTTTTATGACAGCGGGGTGGCCTCTGACATAAGCCGCTCCATCACGCCAATCGACCTTTTAGCCACTCAGGCGACTGCTCAGCATGCCCCCAAAACAACAGCGGCGGCAAAAACAACAACCGGCACTACCTCAATAACAAAACACAAACAGAAAGAGATTTAATATCATTCTTTTCCGAATTATTCATTGCCATGAGTGGGCAAAAGGTTTTGAAAAAGAAAGAATGAAATATATATATATATATATATATATATATATAGAGAGAGAGAGAGAGAGAGAGAGAGAGAGAGAGAGGGAAGAGTAATAGAAAGACAGAGAAAGAGAGACAGAGAAAAAAGTCAGAGAAAGAGAGAGAGAAAGGGAAGAAAAGTGACGGGCCCAATTTTTCAAGCGCACAATCATACAGAAAAAGAAAGAAAGAAGAATATGGAGAAAGAAAGGGAGGAAAATGTGGAGAAAAAAAAAGAAAGGAAGAAAGAAAGAAAGGAAAAAAGAAAGGAAAGAAGGGAGGAAAATGAAATAAATATTGTTTTGTGGACAACAGCGGGAAAGATAAATAAAAAAAAAAGTGACTGAAAAAGCGTCCATCTTTTCTACAGCCAAAGTTTATCCCCTTCGCTGAGAACTCGTAATATCATTTTATTATAAGTTTCAACTGGAACATAATTGTTTCTTTTTATTACGACACGCTGGGGCAATACTCTCTTCGACTAGTCGAGCAATCAGTTCGAAAATCGGAAATGAAGTAACAGCTTCTGATCTGACTTGAACTCTCATCAGAGTCATTGAGAGCCCTTGTATAATTCATAGATAAGGAACAACAATATTAACATGGCGTATTACTAGTAATAAAATAATTTTATCTATACAGTGAACTATTGATATAAAAATTAAAGCTAGTTATAAAATAGTCTTATCTGCAAAGCAACAATACTAAATTGAATCTTTTTTTAAAATTCTAACATTTGACTTTTCCAAACCTTCGATGGCATTAATCATTTTGAAGAATAAAACAAAAAGAGAACAAACAAAGAGTCTGACTTTCATAAAAAGTGAAAATAGTAATTTGGATAACATCTGTTATATTTTTCATATCATTAACTTTAAAAAATTGTAAGTTCTTGCAATAACAGACTTAGTCCTCACAAAAGAGAAAAAAATATTTATAACTTTTCTACGTGTAGAAGCTGATCTCGTATTTTCAAGAAAAGATCAGTATTCCATATGAGAGCATCGAATTACCCGCTTAAGTGGAAATCCTTTTTCAAGTATAACATATCAACGTCTGAATGATAACTATCCTGTATCAAAAAGTTAATATGATATCAAGTTCATACTAAAGTTTCCTCTGTCATAATGGAAAGGGAATCATAGGAACCTTTTAAGTTTGCTTATGCAATCAGTCTGCCAGCAACACATCAACAAAGACTCTGATCCAAACCGTTGTTCTAAACACTTCCACAAACTTTTCAGTGGCAATCTAACGATAATTATCAAATTCCATGGGGCACAGCTTGGTCAAGTTAGATAAAGCATCCACTCCTCAAACCTTTATTGAAACTGGCGACAGCAAAGATACACGAAATATACAAGACTTATACATGTCAACCTGTTCAATCTGAAGCAACTTCAGAACCTGATTAGCACTACGGTTTAGTTGATCGGTGAACCTCTGTTCGCAGTGAAGCAGTTCATTACTCAATTAGAGGCGATCCTTCAGCAGGTAAGTTCCTTATTTACAAACGCCATAGAACTCATGGGCTTGGAAGGCAGCGTGATTAAAGAGACGGTCATACTCCATTACCCTACACCTCAGCAGGAGTATCAGCTGTCTTCTATCTCCATCGACCCGACAAAGCTGGAGCCAGTCCAAGACTTCACTCACCTTGTCTATGTTATATCCTTTGACGGTCAAAGTGATTGACAATAGACTGACAGAGGCAAACGGCCTATAAACAGTAGGAATGTGACTCGAGCAAAAATAGACCCTGGAAGGACACAAAAATATGAGTGTACAATACCATCGTGCTGTTCACCCTTTTTATGGAGCCTAATCCTCAGTAATATACTAGTATCATCCACGTCCCCTTGAAACCTTCACCTGCATTATACCCATTGTAGACACCAGCGACTTTATCGCAAACGTTGAAGTCCTCTGGATAGGTAGCACAGCACACATTGAAGCAGCAAATGACTTTTCTGAGCTCTTTAAGAATGTAAGGTGAAAAATGAAAAACTTTTTTCGATTTTTATAATACCCCCCCTCCAAACTGATGCAAGATGAAATTGAACCAGATAAGTAGACCTAAAGTTGCCACATTTTTCTATCAATTTTTCTCTCTATTTTTCTCATTGTTCACTCATTCAGATGTGTTGTTTGACCATTACAATGTATACCATCTAACATCTACCAAAATAGTAAGCAAGAGTAAGGCTTTAATATTTCTAAATGAACATAAATTTGATTGGAATATTCCACTAAACCCCGAAACAGATAGATCTGAAAACAAAACATAACAAAACAAAATGGAAACTACCGTTCTCAAAAAACCCTTTTGTAAAGTGATTTGGTCCCTGGCTTGGGAAACAGGGGGTGCCACAGAAAAGATACAGGGACTTCTGAAAAAGGAGTCTCATCTGTTGTGGAATCTTCTTCCACCAATTGGTAAAAGCGACTGCCGACAGGGAGACACTGAGACATTAGCTGTTCCAGGAAACCTCCTTATATGAAGCAAACCAGAGAGCTACATCACAAGAAAAGAAGCAACGCTGTAGAAATGGAGCCCCCTCTGATTACTAGACGTTCTCCAGTAACTGCTATGGTAAAAAAAACTAGCCTGTCCTATGAAGAGCACACTGGTCATCGACGGACGCGCAACAGGCATGGAACCGATCTCCTTGAAGCTGAGCCATGATGATAAGTACGTCGTTTACAAACCTTATAAAGAAAAAAAAGAAGCCAAGAAAAACGGGTTTCATGTAAACTGACAAAAGAACATCCACTGATCAACAGTAGCGTAGTTTTAATCGGGGGCTGAAGTTGTTTCAGATTGAACAGGTTGCTATTTTGTAAGACTTCATCTATCTATCTATCTCTCACCTATCTGTCTGTCTTTCTGTCTATCAATCTATCTGCTTGCCTATATGTATGACTATCTATCTATCTATCTATCTATCTATCTATCTATCTATCTATCTATCAATCTATCTATCTATTTGCTTATCCGTCTCTGTCTGTCTGTCTCTCTTTCTATCTATTCATCTATCTTTCACCTATCTGTCTGTCTGTCTGTCTGTCAGTCTATCTATCTATCTGCTAGCCTATATGTGTGCCTATCTAGCTATTTGCTTATCTGTCTCTGTCTCATCTCTCTTTCCCCCCTCTCTCTCTCTATCTCTATCTCTATCAATCTATCTGTTTGGTCATGCCTCTGCCTATCTAGATATCTATCTGCCACCTGTCAACGCCGTGAAAACAAAGCTACCTCCGGTTGCTAAACCTTCTCCAGCAGCTGCAGTGGAAAAAAAAACGCTGGTCATTTGCCTATTTGTCTGTTTGTCAGTCTATTCATCTGTTTGCCGACTTATCTATCTATCTATCTATCTATCTATCTATCTATCTCATTCTGTTAAAATCTATCTATCTATCTATCTATCTATCTATCTATCTATCTATCTATCTATCTATCTATCTATCTACCCTTTCTCCTTTTCACCTTACTCTCCAGCAACCCATTTCTTTCTTTCCTTTATTTCCTTTTTACTTCTCTTTATTTCTTCTAACGTTTCCGTTCTTTCCACCCAATCCTCACTTCATTCTGTACTTCCAAATAATTCAACCTTTTTCTTTTTCTCTTTCACTCACTATCGCTTTATCTCCTTCCTCACTGATTTACAACACGTTCAGATCCACTTCCTCTTTCAGCATTTAAGGAGCGTCACTTCTGGATTGTCACGTATTCATCTCTGTCCTTCTCACTCTTATCCTATGCTTTCTCTCTCTGCCCTTTCTATTTTCTCTCCACCTACAACGATTATCTCTTTTATCTCTCTTATCTGTGCAATCCAACTCAATCACCTCTTTCACGACTTCTTCATTTTCATTCATTTATTTTCTTCTCTTTATAATTGTATTTTTTGATTCCCTGACTCTTTCCTACATTCTCTACTCACCCTTTTTCTCTTTCTTTTGATTCTTTTCTCTTTCAATCTCTGGATTTCTTTCCTCTCTTTCTTCCTTTCTCTATTCTCTTCCAGCTTTTCCTTCTACCTTTTTCTCTCTAATCCTTGATTTTTTTTCCGAAGGTGCTTCTTTCTCTTTCTTTCCTTCATTTCTTTCTTTACCTTTATTTTTCATTCCTTTTTTAAAATTTTCTATCTCTTACTTGTATAAGTGCGTGCGTGTGTGTATATATGTGTGTGTGTGTGTGTATGTGTGTGTGTTTTGGTCATTTTTTATCTGCTGTAAAGTTTTACTGAATGCCCAAGTCTGGTCAAAAGCTGATTTGTTTATTCTTCATGTAGTCAGAAATTTAATTGGCTTGTGATCGGTGTTATATTAATTCGTTCACCATCGATGCAGGCTTGTCGGAGCCGCACAGCAGCTGGGCAGGGGGTGTCCGAGGTGGGGGAAAAAGATTATTGGTGAGGCTTGGGGGAGTGGTGGCGTTTGTGGGTTGGGGTAATTGTTCCAGCAGAAACCTAATCTCATCTATTGATCAAATGGCGGGAAATGGAAAATACCATAGACCATCGAGGGTGAAAGAGAAAGAGAAAGATAGAGACTGAGATAAAGAACATATATATATATATATATATATATATATATATATATATATATATATATATATATATATATATATATATATATATATATATATATATGTGCGTGTGTGCGTGTGAGCACATTTTTATGTATGTGTTAGTGTGTGTATTTTGCGTGCGTGTTTCTACCAATAATAAGAAGAGAGATAAGGACAGAGATAGAGAAGAGGAAAGGAATAGTTTGAGACATACAACGCTTGTATATATATATATATATATATGTGTGTGTGTGTGTGTATGTGTGTGTGTATGTGTGTGTGTGTGTGGATGTGTGTGGATGTATGGGTTTGTTTTTGCGTATGCTAATACTGATAAAAATGGAAGAGATATAAGGATAGATATAGGGAAGGGGAGACAAATAGACGGATAATGGGACTTGAAGTCACACACACACACACACACACACGCATATATATATATATATATATATATATATATATATATATATATATATATATATATATATATAATTGAGAGTTGTCACATCATTTGTCTGTCTGTCACGCTATAGGAACCACCTAAACATAGGCACACCCACAGTAAATTTGACATGCATATACAAATGAACAGGATTTGAACTAAAAGGTTTCGAGAATTGGAAAAGAAAATTAGTCGAAGTTTTTATTACAGCGTAGTTACAATGCAAAACTACATCCTTAATTTCCATTCAATATATATATATATATATATATATATATATATATATATATATATATATATATATACACCAAGTTATGAATCAGTAATTCAATTTCCGATGATCGTGAAGAAAATGCATTATTTCATTATATATATATATATATATAACCTCTCACCTTATTTTTGCAGATTTAATTCTTTAAGAGGTCATTAGAGGGAGAAAATAATTCTCTCTACAAGGGTTCTAAAGTGGAGTAAAAAACCTCTCCCTTTTCAAGGTGTCAAAAAGCGAAGGAAACATTTTTTCACAATACAAAAAATTCTAGTCTTTTTTATTTCAATCTTTAAATATTGAACCCAGCGTAGACGTGTATTTCAGCTGGTCTATAAATATTGCATGTGTGTTGAAAAAACCCAAAACACTGATAAAGATGTATGAAGAGTGGGGGAAGGGGCAGCAAGAGAGTGACAGAACATTTGAGAGAAATCAAAAACCTAAAAATGTATTCTCTGTCTCAGTCTCAGCCTCACCCTTTCTTCACACGCACAACACACTCACATACACACACATACAAACATATATAAATATATGTATGCGTTTTCTAAAAGTCCATATTTCTGTCCGTCCATTTATATATATATATATATATATATATATATATATATATATATATATATATATATATCAAATAATTGTTTTCAAATCCCAGTGGAGACTTCTCGTATCATTTTCTAATACTGTTGCCAAAGGCACATATCCCACAATTCCCTATGTTCATTCTTATTACAACTCATCTTGGTTATCGTTTTGTCTTTGACATGTCACCATACTAAACAAATAGAAGATTGAGTACATGACTATTAACTCTATAAGAAAAACTTTACATATATATGTGTACATATATTTGAAACAAATATTGCGTTAAATTATATAGACACTCTTATTCTAAAGGATCTCCTGTCGTTACATGGTTAATGTATCACTTGGCCTAGACAACGAAAATGGAAAAAAACAATTGAAGAAAATGGGCTGCTGCAGGAATAGAACCAGCGAGCGATAGGTTGGCCGCTTCAACGTAGCCTTGTCTTTACCATTGGTAAGATGGGCACGCGCAACGTAGCGTTGAAGCAGCTACCTTATCGGCAGAAGGTTCGATTCCTGTAGCAGCCCTATTTTTTTTAAATCGTTTTTTTTTTTCTATTTACCCTGTCTAGACAAAATAATACATTCGCTGTTTTATAACGGAAAATCATTTCTAATAAGAGTTTCAATATAATATAATGCAATATATATATATATATATATATATATATATATATATATACATCGTTATAAATGTACAAATGAATAATGTCAAAAATTTAAATTTTAAAACTTGACTTCCTTTTTTTCTAGTGACATTCGTTAATTGAGGTGGAATCGATATTTTTTTTGTCGAAAACGTAAAAACAGCCTTAATCTATTAACAAATCCTCTGCGAGTGCGCAAGAGTTTTTTTCTCACGATTATTGCACTTGACAAAAAAAAAACTAAAATTCCAAAGAAGATATCGAGTTTTGCAATGAACTATAATAGATTGTTACGAAGTAAATAATTGTTAGAAGATACACTGATACACTGTTAATTCACGAAAAATGCTGACTTCATTAATCTGCGGTGCAGTCATTAACGATTCTTTCACATGTTTTGCGACTATCTACAATCATCTTAAAAAAATTGTTGTTTTTTTGAAAACCTATATCCAGTCTGAGTGAAGTTGTGATAAAAAGCAACAAAAATATCAAGATTAAGGTAAATATTAGCATGAAAACGAAAAGAATTGTTCATAACGATTTATGATACTTAAGAATAAATGAATACATTTGTTTACAGCACTGAGAATTTGAAAGTCATACAGAGTCTAAAATAGCATTTGATATATATATATATATATATATATATATATATATATATGTATATATATATATATATATATATATATACTGATAGCTGAGTATTTAATCTGCATATAAACCAGGTTTATTTTGTCCAAATAAATGAATCAATAACACAAATACTATTACGATGCATTTATAATTTTCCAAACTTTCTTAAACTTTCAAAGTTTTGTTTATGCACAGCATATATTCTACGATGATTTTTCCCCCAAATTCCCATTAAATTATTCAAGATTGAACAGCCAATTAACCAAACTGCGAATAGAAAACTATACATATATATATATATATATATATATATATATATATATATATATATATATATATATATATATATATATATATATATATATATTCAGCATATTTTGGAAAACTGATGGAGAAGAAATAGTGATAAACACAGACAGAGAATATTTGGACCATCAACGATTTGCCGATGACATCGCACTGATATCAGAAACAATACAGGATTTAGAAAACACGATAAACGATCAGAATGAAGATAACTTCAAAATGGGATAAAATGTGAACAGAAACAAGACAAAAGTAATGTTCACCTCTAAAGTCTGGAAACAGACCATAAGAACAGAGGTTGAAGATCTAGATGACGTTAGGACAGTTGATAAAAATAGAGAAAGTGAAAATGAAAATTATAATGGTTATTCGGAGAGTATTTGAATAAACAAGGAGATATATTGAAAAGCACTTCGCTAGCATGCCTAGAACGTCAAGAGTACAATTGATGTGCGATACCGGCTACGAGGCACGAGTGTGAATCATGGACACTAACGATACAAAAGGATAATCGTGAGCAGAGCTCTTTAGATAAACAAACCATCGTTTATATACTAAGAACTGCTCGTAGATATTTGTATGAGCACAAAATGTTATTTTTTCCCTAAGATTGTAGGATTTGAGCAGGATACGTTAAATGAACATAGTAGTTAAGAAACCCTTCCAAATTGCAATCCAAGTTCGCCTTTTCAATCTCCTCGATAGATTCAGAGCAAGATCTCAGGAGGATATAATATGCATCTTTTTCATATAACAATCTAATCATATTTTTTAAAGTCATTTTCCAGAAATATAGCATACAGAACCTTAAAACATGACTAAATGCATGACTTGTTGAGTTGATTGCAAAGATTTGGTCCTACTTGTGTAATGTTCCCGTTTTTAACTCTCAAAATCATACAAATAAAATGGATGTTTATTCAAATACTTATGATAAGTACTGTACGTATATGCATGTATGTTTGTGTTTATGCGTGTGTGTGTGTTTTTGTTTATTTGTGGGTGGTTAGGGGGTTGGTTATGGGTGGATGTGTGTGCACTCTCTCATTTTCGCTTTTTTGTTTTTACCTAATCTATTTCCATGTGTACGTTTTATTCTTTTATATAACCCTTTCAGGATGAAACCTACCATTGCGCTTAATGTCTGAATTAAAATGCCCCGAGGGACTTCTAAAAGAAAGTTATGGGACATATTTATCCCAGCAGTCATAGCAACAACGAAATAGATGTTTACCATGAGTCTCGAAAGGGTTAATTCATCTCTTTTTATTCGCTGTTTACTTTCCTTCTTGATTGCTTCTATTAGATCGTTATTTTTTTTCTTTATTTTATTATTTTTTCTTAATCAGATCCCTCCTCCCTTCCTCACTCCAACTCTTTCTTCCCTTCTCACGTTCTTCATCCTCTCTGTCTCTCCTACCTCCTTCCTTCCTTCTGACTATCTTCCTTTCTTTCTCCTCCCTTCCTCTTACCTCCCTTCTTTCCTGTACTTCTTTCCTTAATACCTTCCTTCTTTTGTTTTCCTTTCCTTCTTCCCCTTCTTCCCAATATTTCTTCTTTCAATCTTTCTACCCTGTCTCTATTTATCCCTGTCTCCTTGCTCCTCAAGGATTTCATCTTTCCTTCTCTCTGCTTTAAAAATAAACAAACTGTCTTCCTCCTCTTTGATTTCCTTCCTCATACCCGAAATGAGACAAAAGTGATCCTCAACAACAGAGGGAATGTGTATGCATGTGTGTGTGTGTGTGTGTGTGTATGTGTGTGTGTGTGTGTTAGAAAGAGAAAGAGAGAGAGAGAGAGTGAGAGAGATAATCAGCTAGTGCGTCTGTATATATATATCATGAAAATGTGTATGCGTGCATATGTATGTGTATGTGCCTGTGTGTGTGTTTAAAACAATCCTTGTCGTTGTTTTTGTTTTGTTTAAATTCATACGAGTGGGAGGATCAATAAATCTGTAATCCAAAACGTTGTTATTTGGTGAATTTTGATCTAGAAGTTTCACGGTATATTGTTCGATCTCGATGATTCCCCGATGAATTAAGAGGAGATTCTGATGAAAATTATTTATTGTTTGAAATACATACTTTTCCATCATTATATTACAAATTTCCAAATGTACACGCACAGAGACAGACATACACACACACACACACACACACACATATATATATATATATATATATATATATATATATATATATATGTGTGTGTGTGTGTGTGTGTATAGAGAGTGAGAGAGAAAGAGAGAGAGAGAGCAGTTGATGGAGAAAGAGAGTCACAACTCTTTCGCGAGAGAGAGAAAGGGAGCCTTATTCAAGTGCCCTTTCGTTCCTTTCTGTCCCATCCAATTCTTCCCCTTCGCTCCCCTTCGCTCCCCTGTCCTTCTCCCCAGAAGCAATTACTGGCCAGCTCTGGCCGGCATCAACGTCTCTGCAGGTTGGAGTTGTCACCAACAAGTCTGATGTCACCAAGGGACTAACCGTTGCTAACAACGACGTCTTAGCAACACAATAGCTTCGGCTCGACCTTTCCGGCTGACTATCGATCTGCAGCTGGCATTAGACATCAACACTGATAACCATCTCCATCAACCCCGTTGCATTCTGCATTCGGCTCGGGACGTAGATTAACGAAATGGTAACCGAGAGGCTAATTGTTTCGAACCAAATGCTCCGTTGGCGATGATAGTCATTTGCCTCTCCACAAGGGCAAATACGACAAACAAACAAAAAAAATACTCGCCTAATCCCGAAATGCGTATGACACATTTTAACATCTTGTTGTTTGCTATCTACATGATTTAGATGTGAGACTGTATCAAGGAAGGTATCGCTATATGGTGCAAGGTAGCTTCCTTTGGTGAGAAATTGTTTCATTCGATTTCATGGTATGGCTGGAAAGACCTGGAGAAAATCTTGTCGCTGCTCACGACACCGGGTATGGCCAGATTGTCACCCATGTGGATACTGGACAGGCTCAATGTTGCTTAATTCTGGTGTTCGTACAAGAACCGGTGTATCTAACATGATATCAGTGTGAAATACGAAATAAGGCGATGTTTAAAGCGGAGTCCCAGACGTGTATGTGTCGATAGAGGTGAAAATAAAATTGCCAGGTTCTCAGGGATCGTGCTGCAAAAGCGTCAGGGAAACTCACGGTTCATTTTTGTTTGTGCAGTAGGAAGTTGTTGACCCTATAGGACATATATATCCCAGCTGTCATAGAAATTTTGGGATATAGATGTTCCCGGAGTCTCAAAATCAATAATTTCACAAACACAACTGAAGTGAAAGTAACACATATTTCATAATCATTTGATGTGGATCTCCCTTCGATAGAGGGTAAAAGCTGTTTTAAGAAAAATCATTGTTCTATTTTTCTTATATGGAATGGAGTCTCCATTAAATGTAGTGAGCATGTTGCAGTAGTGATGATGAATGTCTTTAGTTGTCCAAATTTCCTTGATAAAGCATTTTCATCATCCGTTTTTTACTTTTTTTTTCTTTCTATCATCCTTGTTGCTTTTCATTGCAACTATCAAGACATTCCACGATTGTTAAGTAAGCATTATGGATGGAATTAAAGTAGTATCCAATGAGATTTAAACTTGCATCCTGTGTTCTTGTGAGTCTTTCCGGCATGAACACCTACTGATTTGGTCTCAAAGAGCCATAAAAGGAAAAATTCAGATCTATTCATGTAGCCTCATTCTTCATATAAAAACCAACATTATATATGAAAAGCAAAACTAATAAAAAATCGATTATAGGAAGCATATGTTCAATCAGTTTTAGTATGTGTATCAGGTAATGCTTCATTTGTGCTGCGACTCAACCAAATATGAGACATGACTGATCTGAGTCAAAAGGCAACGGAGTGATGTTCAGTTAATGATATCCCTTGCAACAAAACCACCAAATCTTCGATTTCAAACTTTGTCTCGAACTTGTTAAATCAGCGCCTTGAAAGAGTAATACTCAGTTGTGTAAGTGATTCAATCAATTTGTTTATAATAATCTTCTCCGCAGGCGCTACCCATCTACTGATATTTGATACGTTGTTTTCAAACTCCTTTTGATAATTAATTTAGCTTTATCATCACTTGGTGACCTTTCATTAAGGCCCTGTGCCAAATTTAGATAATCCTGACTAATGTCTACGATACTATCTACAGGGGGTGTATTATTAAGCAGTCAAGTCTAGTGTAGTGACGTTGGTTCTCATTGTTTGTTCCATCTTTGGAGTCCTGTACGAAAATACCAAGAGAAAAAACCTAAATTAAGTCAAGTCAATACCTTCATTATTACGTGCATTTGGCGCCTGTTGTACTGCATTATTTAGCCAGCAAGTCTAAAAAAATACAGCAAGTGTAAAGAAATCGGCTCCCATTTGTTGTGGTCATTGTCTAAACTATGTTAAACCTCGGATTTATCTTTAATTATACATCCCTCCGATCGTCACCTATGGTGCTGAAACATGAAATCTAATCAAAAGATGAGTCAAAAGATGTGACCCTCGACCCTTATGCAACGGACAAAGGAGAGAATTACGCGCAACCTTATACGGAGAAAGCATAAGATAGCGCAGAGTATTGGAGTAAAGATGGGAGTTCGAGATATCATAGAAATCATTAGAAGGCTTAATTGGCAACGGACTGCTCACGTTGCATAACCAATGGATATCACGACTCAAAACGTTGATCCCCAGAGATCATATGCGAAATTGTGGCCAACAGAAAGTAAGATGACGTGACGATCTA
Source organism: Thysanoteuthis rhombus (assembly GCA_963457665.1). Lineage (NCBI taxonomy): Eukaryota > Metazoa > Mollusca > Cephalopoda > Oegopsida > Thysanoteuthidae > Thysanoteuthis > Thysanoteuthis major. Next base: position 27,636,478 of record OY735215.1, read on the forward strand.
GACAAATTCAGAGAATACTGCCTTCGCGACGGCTAATGATTATGTATCAAGTTCGACTGTACAGCAGAACACGGGAACGGTGACCCCTGTCAATGTTTTTGTGTCTCATGCCAAATTGAAGTGTCTCATTATTCATATCAAATCAAAACAAAGGGGCTTATTGAAGAAAAAGATAATCAAATTGCTGATAACAAAACGCTTAATATCTATATGCTCTGGCATGGGGCCATTGACCGCAAAGTGAAGGCTTGATTCTGTCATGTTTTCAGCTTTTAGTTATGCAGCTATAATCTATGCCGTCTCGATTGTTAACTATTGTGTATGTTAATTCTTTCTCTCTCTACCTACCTAGAGTAGTTAATTATGCATTGTATGGGAGCACATACTCACTTAAAAAAAAGTGTCTAGGCAAAATAACACGTGAGATAAGTGGAATTGAATTTGATTAGGCGACGCAACCCAAAGACGTATTTGGCTATCCATAAACCTTTAGACATTTTAAAGGTGTGGCCATTTGTCCAAGGAGAATAGTCTACCGAAACCCCATGATATTTCGTTCAAGTGTAGTGGAGATTTGTTATCTATGTTTGTTTATGGTCATTCGGTGTTTGTATATATTGGTAGTTGTGGTCATTCACGGAAGAAAGGTGTGTGTAGGTAGGTTCGCTTGTGTATGTTTGCGTCTTGTTCTTGAATGAAACGTATATGCACCGTGAAACTTTACACTCGAGTGAAAATATCGAATAATTTCATTATCGTCTGGAATAAATTCATTAGCATTAAGATTGGTCATCTTATTAACAATGTCCAATAGTAAAAATTTGAGCAGTGAATGCGAATTGAGTAGTTTTAACGGAAATTTAATTATTGAAATTTTTTGTTACGACTTTAAACTCATCAACAATCGACGTGATATAAAAGGTTTGAATTTCAATTTATCATTTTTATTTTTGATTGTTAGAAACAGTTTCAACTCTACACAGTTTGGGAAAGAGACGAAAAGACGATTTCGAACATGGTAGGGGTGTTGAACTTCAGAATCAGGGTCAATCCCGATGTGTTATGGGTGAAACAAATGATCGAAGTCGGGCAGTTGAGAAATGTAATTTTTGCCTTTATCCTGATAGTTATGGAGTCATGAATTGAGGTCGTAGACCACAGAAGATGTTGGATCCTGACGTGGAGACAGTTATCAGAGCGAAGCTTTAATCAGTCCATTGCTCGTCTGAGAGCAAGAACAGGGATTAAATTTCAAAAAGAGACCATCAGACAAAAAGATAAGAAGTCAGGATTCAGGAAAAGAAAAAAGAGTGCTGTTTCTAATTCTGAAACTGATCCACAACAATACAGTCTATAATTTGCAAGACTTCATAAGAGGTGGGATGAGGAGTCCAGCTCTAAGACTGATCCACAAACAATGCAGATCGATATCTCATCTAATTAGTCATTTTTAACCTTTTGTTAAAGAAATGCTATGGTAACAAAGTGCATTACTAATGATCATTTTACGGCCACGCCCAAGGCAGGTTAGTTCTATTGGAAAGCGGGCAGTCTATATCAGCCAGTTCATCTTCTCTCTATCCAGTATTCTGTTGTGCTAGAGACAAGACGATAACCAAGACGTGTAGCAATTTGACTGAAAACAGGGAATTATATTTATGCCTTTACCTAAAGTACTTTACCATGAGCTCCTTCCAGAGAAATAAATGCTTCATTTGAACAAGTATCGTATCTAATCAGATCATGTTGATATAACCATCGCCAGAAAGTGTCCATGATTAATTTAGTAAAATTGCATGATTTTTCATCAGAATAATTCTGGACGCCATGATTCTTAGGTGACTCGGCAAAAATTGTAAAACCTGGTAGGAGAATTTTTCACTCATCCATCTATTCCACCAGATATTACTCATTCTGGTTACCATTTATTCCTGTCTTCACGGATTTACCCATAACGAAAATTCAATTCACAGGAAGACCGCAATAGGCAGCTAGTGCATTTTTTTGCAGAAAAAAATTAAGATAATTATGAAATTTCATGAAAGGCTGTTCAAGATGGAGGAAAAAACCGTGAATATTTTTTTTTTTTTATAAAGTAAATGTCGGAAATATATTAATAAAATATGTTGACTTGATAACCCAAACAGATTTTGGTTCACCGAATATATATATAATCGCCATCATCAGTGGTTATAAGTCTACTGCTGGTCAAGGGCCTTACCCTCCCTTGTAGAGCGTGATTGCTCAAACAAACGTTTGTGCTTCGTCTCTTCATCTTGTGACTGGTCTTTTCCTACTGCGTTTACTGCCCAATAGACACCTATTGCTAAGCTTTTTACACCATCTGTTGCTCTTTCACGCTATGTCGGCCTGTCCATCTCCTGTTTTGTTGCCTAATTACTTGTATAATATCCTTTACCCTAGTCCATTGTCGGTTCAATGTTGATATTTCTTATTGCTAAGAGTTACTCCTAACATTCTTCTTGCCATTGCCCTCTCCGCGACTGTTTTCGAGTGGGTTTGTAAGTCTCCAGGTTTTGCACTCGTACCTCACGGCTAGTATCATGCATTAATTGTATACCTCACGTTTCAAGCATATTGGCAATTTGATTTCAGCATCTCTCTATTTATAATAAATTGCTTTCAAGCCAATTGTCATTCACTGAAGTGGCTATTCGGTAATAGACCACCTGCACACATTAAAACAGCTAATTGAAAAGACATCAAAATGCAAAACACTACTTTGTTTTGCTTGCGTAGGCTATGAAAGGGTCTTTGATTCAATAGAGCACATGACAATCTCCAACTCGATGCAAGGACAAGGAATAAATGAGAATTTTATAAAAGTAATTGAGAAGCTTTCAGATGAGGAAGCTCAACTTTCAAGAACAAGAAAATCCAATTAGTCCTGAGAAAGAATGTTGTACAATCAATGCATCATCCCAATAGTCACCTATGGAGCTGAAACATGGAATCTAACCAGAACATTGAACCTCAAACTGAGAATCCACGCAGGAAATTATCATGCTCAACATCATAGTGAGAGATCACAAGATTGCACAGTATATTGGGAAAAAACGTGAGTCAAAGATATCATAAGACTCATTAGAAAACTCAAATGGCAATGTGATGGCCATGTTGAAGAATGTCAGACAACTGCTGTACATCACAACTCGCAACGTAGATCCCCAGAGACCATATGCGAAACTGTGGCCAGCAAAAATAAGATGGCGATCTGGACAAGTTCTGATACTATAGGCTTTACGATGCCTATGATAGGGAAGGACTTGGTCAAATCTAAGACACTGTGATGATTATACACTAATTTCGAAAACTGCAGAAGATCTACAAAATAAACAGAGAAAGCTAAAAAAAAAAAAAGAAAAAGGGGGTTAAAGAAAACAAAAATGAAATTTAATGTCAACGTCTCGAAGAAGACCATGAGAATTGACAGCAAACCCTTAGAGGAAGTTTAGGAATACATTTAGTCAGGTCCAGCGATAAAGCTAAATTAAAAGTCCACGATTATAATTAATGCTCCCTTATTCAGGGTTGAGCACTCTTTAAGTAAGGTAACTCGTTCATTATAAGCTTATACAATTCTCTTCCAACTTAAGAATAGAGCACTCTGGTGGATGGGGAATTATGCATGAGCAAATACATCGCTTAAATTCAACCTTACTGACTATCCAGTTCTGCGTAGGGCTGATATAAAAATGCCAACATCCGGGTCTGAAGCAAACGTTTCGATCCTACCTCGTGTTACTAAATAAGATAATGAATAGTCTATAACCACACTGAAGAGTTGTAATACAACGAAACAGCCGTCTGTGGATGACTCAATTGTTTAATTATATATATATATATATATATATATATATATATATATATATATATATATATATATATATATGATCTACGACTAAATTTAGATAACCTTTTTAAAAATTATGTGTTATTCTCTTTCTGCTTTGAGTTTTTAATATACAATTGAATAATTTTTGCCGTTTTCCTAAATTATTGCTTTCAAACGCACCTCTCAGCCTCTTATTTTCTCTTGATTTTTGTCAACAGCTAGATTATCTCTAAAGTGTATATCGATCTATTCTATTCTAATTCTTTGGGACTCTAATGAAAACGGCGTTGCTTCAATTCTAAGACCGTTATTTCTTTGCAGACATTGAACCGGACTGGAAGTGACGCCAGTTTTCTTGTAAACGTTGAAGTTTCATTCAAGAGATGCACAGAAATCGAATCGTCTCTGCCAGAATTAAGTGGAGACTCCAGACCGTAACGGAAGTTGTCAAAAACATTTGGGAACCCTTTTTGTCGCTCTGATTTCCATACATCTTCAGGTGTCAGATCCGTGTTTTGCAGTAGATTGATTTCGTTTCTGGATTTTCATTGGCTTTTCCCGATGTCGAACTCATTGATCGATTCTTTATGTTGGAAATTCAGAAGAGAAGTACGTGGACGATGTGGGAATGTCCTTGTTTTGGCAGAGGGAAGACGATTGACACTGAATGGCCGTTTGATTGCTGTTTGTTTGGAAATCTTAATCTTAAGAATTTTTTTTTCTCCATGGCGATTCTAGGTATCACGAGTCTTAACCAAACAAATTGCTTTGAAGGTAAATGTTTTATCATTGTTACTCCTTTATGTAACAAGCCTGGCTGCTGCATTGTGAAAGTCCACTCCAACTTCTGTTCTGACTAAAGATAATTATTTTAACTTTTTTTGCATAAACGTATTTATTATTTCATCTGAACGAAATAAGCTTGTGCGTATCTAAATGATGGATCTTCATTAATTTCTTAGACGTGTCGATTTAGTTCAATCAGCTATCAGTTGGTCGTGAGTTCAAATTACGGTGGCGGAACGTAGATTTTTCATATCGATTTATATCTCCCATTTTGGTGAGGTACGTTCTTATTAAGGTAGGAAAACAAAGTCGACTGGAGACGTTTGACAGTAGTGAGCCTCACAAGATCGGTATTCAAATGTTTAAAATCGGAATCTTTTATGCATCAGTCTAGAATAAATTTTTCTTCAAGCGTGATTATTCATCTAAGACGCCCACTTATATTTGCATGGAAGCAATGCTCTCCATGCTAAACTACACTGTGATTAAGATGTCATTAGTTTTAGTAATTTCTCGGTGTTCATTTTTTAGACAATTTTTCTTCAAATTATAGATATAGATATTCATTTCCAAAAGAAAACAAGAAAAATGCACTGTAATGTAATTTTATGATACGTATATTATCCTTATTAAACATATTATTTGTTTACTTCATTAGATGTAGTTGTTGTTTTCGCAATTTTCATTTCTTTTTTTTTTTTTTTTGAATGGTTCATCTTTTGATATTTTCATGAAAAGAGAATCTCAGTGTAACCACATCTTGGTTGCCAATCAAGTTTAGATTTGTGTGTTTTTCGAAATTACTCTGTTTCGTGAAATTCGACAATGACGTCTACCACAGCGCAATGATTTGCCTGCTTGTTTCACCTACTAATTCACAAATATAGTGAGTTCAATTTTAACCTACCCTGAAAAAGGAACCGGACTAAAATGAAAAATGATGTCAATGTTTTATCTAAAAAAATTTGGATAACTTGAGACTCATCATTATCACTACTGGGCGTAGATGAGTCACACAAATAAGATGAAAGGGAAACTAGTCAAATATTGTAATATATCGTGCCTTGCATAAGTGAATCACATGATGTACCAGAAATGATTACCTAAAAAAAAATATCTAAAATTATCTGAAAAAAGATCTTTTATTTAGAAAATAGATCTTTTATCTAAAAGATACCAGCAACAAAATGTTTGCATTGCTGGTCCAAAAATGACCATAAAAAACCCCCAAAAGAACTTTTTGTAAACAGGGAAACGTATTTAGATTGTGCCAAGTGGTGTGCTCGTGCAATTTTTTAAGTAGTATCCCCCAAATGCGAACAGGGGCGCCTGAAAATACGCACACACACAAACACAAACACACACACAAACATATATATATATATATATATATATATATATATATATATATATATATATATATATACATATATATATATATAGCAATGCTCTCCCAACTCTAAAATTGAGCACTCTGATGGATGGGGAATCATGCGTAAGTAAATATATCGCTTAAATTTGGTCCTACTGACCGTCCATTTCTGCGTAGGACAGGGTTAGAGCATTTTCCCCTGGGTTTGAAGCAAAAGTTTCGATCCTACTTCGCAGTACTGGAATGGATATTAGATACACTGAAGAGTTTTAATACAACAAAACAGCTGTCTGTGGATGATACGATTATCATATATATATATATATAGAGAGAGAGAGAGAGAGAGAGAAAGAGAGACAGAGAGGTAAATTAATGGATAAATAGATGGAGATAGACATAAATTGATAGATAGATAGGCAGGCATATAGACACAGACACTCAAAGAGAGAAGAATTTGTAGCCGACTTAGCAGGTTGGTTGGGCCTTTTGTGGGCTACGGTAATTCGATTACAATGTTTCATCTTAGAAATTTGGAAAACTTAAGACTATTATATTTATTATTATTACTAGATCAAGACAAGCAACAAAAGAAGTATCAAAGAAAATCTAATCAAAAATTAATAAAGATGACAATGCTTCTGAGACATTTGCACAATTTTAGGACTATTACGTCCATTATAACTAGAACATCTAATATAACGATTACATACTTTAACTTTTGATTTTGTTACGTTCAATCTAAGAAGAAAAATGTCTTTTGTTCCCTTCCAACTTTTCAAGAATTAATTTCAACGTCACCACCATTAATCTCTGTCGACAAAGTTGTAAAGAAGATAAGTATTCAATTTGTCTGTCTTTCCACACAATATTTCCAAGGACGAAATTGTAGAAGACTGTGTGTGTGTGGGGGGGGCATTGGCTAAAGAATAATCGATTAAAGTTTGGGGCGGATACGAGAAATGTTTCTCTTCGATTGAGAGATATTTTCCATTTTTTTTCTGTTGATATTTTCACATGTATTAACTTACACCTTTCTCTTTGTTTGCACAATATCTCCAAAGGTTCTCAATGAATTTCAAGAAAAAAAAATTGTGGAAGTGATGAGGTGAGCAGTCATGGAATAAGAATCGATCAAATTTTGGGGGCTGATTTTCATCCAGTTTTTATTTAGTATACGGCGTCGACAGAGGTTTTTTTTGGGGGGGGGTCTGAGTGCCTTCTTGTTTATAGAAGAGATCCTTGCTCTTTTCCGTTGTGTGGATGAATCGTCCTTTGAACAGAGAATAATTTCTTCTGAACTATCTTGTTCCCCCGCCGATCTTTCACTTCCCATGATATCCAGGCACACAAGCCGGGTCCGACATAATGAAAAGACAGTTCCTTGTTTAATCTTGAAACATTACAGACACACACGTGGCCAGATACATCGGAGAGACAGTCCCGATGGTCTATCTTATAACATCCATGGCTGTCACTCTTGCTCCTTGGTTTGGGACGTACACGCATGCGCAGAGCAAGGTATCGTAATATAGACGAAGGATGTCTATGAAAAAAAAACGGAGTTTGAACCTCACAGCTGATAGAATCCCGTTTGATAATCCACCACTGAGCTAGTGTTCCATGGTCACACAGTTGTTAAATTGCTTATATCAATAGCAAAGGCTTCCTGCTATTGTACCTTACAAAAAGTGGTGTAATTGCTGGAGATATTAAAAGGGTGATAAGTCAAATATTGATTGAATTTGGCCTGCGATAAAAAAAAAATTATGAGTTAATAGAATAGATAATTACTAGAAAGAGAATCTAAAATGTGCACCCGGGGTGTCTTTGCCCACGTTTATCAACAGACACTTCCTGCAATGTCAGCATCCCTCCCCACCTCCTTTGCTGAGATGGAGCCGATGAAAATGGCATTGTTAACAATCTAACCACGGCCTCTCGGATACAAAGCAAGTTTAATTTGTTGAGCCTTTAGGAAATTTATGCAGGAAGAATACACGCATGCACACATGCATACATACACACACACGCACACATACATATTCTCTTTTTAAAATTAATAATCACTTGTATCTAATGCTATATATATATATATACATATATATATATATATATATATATATATATATATATATATATACACACACACACACATATATATATATATATATACGTGTGTGTGTTCCTTTATTGAATAAGTTCATGTAAGCAATGTATATATATATATATATATATATATATATATATATATATATATATATATATATATATATATATATATATACATATATATATATATATATATGTATATATATATATAAGCACTTGTAAACAATATATATATATATATATTTATATATATATATCGTATACAAGTGAATATTAAGAATTGTATTTTGCTATATGTTTAACTGTTTCCTGATCGAATGAGGAAAAGCTGGGGGTATTCTAAGCGAAAGAGAAGATAATGGAGTAGGATATGAAAGATCGAGAGAAACACAGGAAGAATGAGGAAGAATTAAGCGAATGAAAGAGATTAAAAAGAGAAAAAGTAAGGAAGAAAAATGAACGAGTGAATGATAGAGAAAGACAGACCACGTTCAGAATTGTCTTTTGGAGAAGAGGAAATGGAAATGAAAATAAGAAAGAAGTGATAGATCATGGGAAACAAGACTGGTAAGTGACCTCATAGACACCGTCACATGACCAACGTCTTTAAACAGCATGCCATATCGGTGTAATCAATTAAAAAATTGGGAAAAGATACGATCAACGAATCAGTTACTTCTTTTACTTTTTGTTTGACACTGAATTAAAAAAAAATTATCCAGACACAAACCAGAGACTAATTTAGCATAAACTTACATTGTAAATTGCCTTCCCTTTCTGCTAAAATCTTATTTTGGGGATAATTCTATTTTTAAAGGTCCCCTTAGACATGATAAAGACTATTTTTTTTAGATTCCCAGCGTATCTCTATTGGTACACCTACATGCAGTCTCTACATAACCAGCCAGATTACCTTAAAAACTGGAAATACCTGATCTGACTGGTATGTTGCCAGTTTTGGTTGATGGCTTCTGACAATGAATGAGCGAAAAGACGATCAAATCATGTAGAATGAATTGCAATGGAAGCTGGAAAGGGTTCACGAAGGAGAGTGGGTGTAAGGGAAACAATTGGGGACAAGATTTAAAGAGGAGAAAGAAAGAAACTGATAAATAAACGGAGAAAAAAAAACGAACAAAAGAAAGTCAGAGAGAAGATAGGTCGGAAAAAAAGAAAAGCAGATACAAGTCAAAAGCATTATTTTCATTTTTATGTGAAAGAGTAAAAATGGAAGAGAGAAAAGGACAAAGGAATTGATGGATAAAGCAAAAAAAAAAAAAAAGAATGTTGAAGAACAAGAAAAATCCATGGAAATGTTTTGGAAAGAAAGAAAGAAAGAGGGGGAAGTTTGGAAGGAATGGAAAACATATGAAGAAAAAACGAACAAAATTTGTGAGGATATGGGGAAGAAAGAAGGAAAGAAAGAAAAGAATAAGAGGGAGCGGAAAGGTTAGAAAAAATAGATGAATAAGAATAAAAGACAGAAAGAAAAAAGAAAGAAGGGGAAAGTTCAGAAAGAATGGAAAAATAGAAAGAAAAACAAGCAAAAATTTGAAAGAGAGATGGGAAAGAAGAGGGAAGGAACAGGCAAGAAAAAAGAAATTAAGACAAAAGATAGTGAAAGAAGAAAGAAAAAATGACGAATAAAAGATCGAAAAAAGAAGAAGGAAGGAAAAGATATTGAAGGAAAGAAAAAAATAATTGAAGAGAAGAAAACAAAGACGTAGAGAGGTGCGTGAATTTTGTGTAACATTCGTTGAATTCATTAACTCTCCTCCAATGGTGATCACTTTCACTCCAACCAGTAGCTTCTCCCATACAATATGTTCTTTCTCTTTAACTCTTTTTTTACGAGCATCTGCAGTCTGCTCTTCGATATATAATTCATTCTCATGTTCAACAGCAGGATGCCCCACCCCGTAGACGACGAGTGAGTATGTGAAAGGGAGCTCGTGGGATGCCCCTGCAGATGGGCCAAGGGCGCGGGACAAACGGTAACCTGAGTTGAACGAAAATAATCCATATTTACCGTTCAACATTTTTTTTTTTTAGACAATTATCAGTGATCTTTTCACCTCTAATTATCTTCTCAAATACCCGATTCTACTTATGATTGTTGGGAGGATTTTGATGAATATGTCTGGATTCAATGTTCGGGGGTGTAGAAGATACGATGAAAGAGAATGGATATATCATGCATACATTCCGAGAGAGAGAGAGAGAGAGACAGAGAATGAAAGGGAGAGGATGGTAAAGAGCATAGCTGAGAGAGAGAGAGAGAGAGAGAGGAGGGAGGAGCGTAGATGATTACCAAGTTCGATGACGAGTTCGAATTTTGGCTGATCCTGTTTATGTTCACTCACTTCGCACGATTGCCTCTCGGGGAATCCAAACCTCCCAGAACCTTGTTGCATTGCCAATTCCCTTGAAAAAAGAATTGTCTTGTCACTGACGTGTTGCAATGGTTGAGAGAGAGAGAGAGAGAGAGAGAGAGAGAGAGAGAGAGGGGGGGGCAAGGTGATTGAACGCTCGTGCAAACAACTCTCCTACAGTCTACGGTAGTTGCCCAAGTTGTCTACCCCAATAATCAATTTTGACAGGGATCAGTCTCAAATAATCAAATATACACACACGCACTGTCTCTGTCTCTCACTCTCGCTCACTGTCTGTCTCTCTTTGGATATATATATATATATATATATATATATATATATATATATATATATATATATATATATATATATATATATATATACATTATATGTGGTACAAATCACACAAGCAGTATAATAATATATCAATGATATGAAGCCATTCCTGAAATGTAATGGATTTATTTCATAGAGTGTTACGTTGTTTTAGAGTAGAGCTGGAAATAAATAGTAGAATGTGGATTCGTTAAACAAACTAACTGATGAGGCCCGAAGCGGGCAGATACATGAGCTAGTTTGCCTAGCGAATCCACATTCTATAATCTATCATATATATATATATATATATATATATATATATATATATATATATATATATATATATATATATATATATATATATATATATATATATATTCATTTGTGTATGTCTGAATATGGATTATTATGATGTAAAAATATTTATTGATAAGAATAATAAGAGCTGCGGTGTGTGTCGAAGGAGAATTACGTTACGGTTTTTCTTCCAAAGGTTTGTCAAAGAACTGAATAAAAACTAGCATTCCAAGGGAGATTACTGTAATTCATTTATGCGTCTTTTTACCTGGTAAATTAAACAGTGGTAGCGGTAAAATTAGGTTACCTTGATGAAATTGGTACAAGTTTGGTTTGAACCATAAATTACTTTTTTTTTTCAAGCGAGAAAAAAAGCTAGCCTGGTTAGACACTCAATAGAAATCGTCACGTGACCAATGTCATAAAGCAGCCTGTAGTTTTGGGGGTGATCGATAAAGAAAATTAGGAAAAGTGCTCATCGATGAATAAGTTACTTCTCCTGTATTTTGTTGGGCAGTGATCACCAAAAAAAAATCGGAACTTTCGAAAAAGAAGCTCAAAACACCACCAGACAAAAACTAAGGAATCAATGTGGGTTAAACTCCTCACTGGAAATCTATTATTATTATTATTATTATTATTATTATTATTATTATTATTATTATTATTATTGTTATTATTATTATTATTATTATTGTTATTATTATTAATAATAATAATAATAATAATAATAATAATAATAATAATAATAATAATAATAAAAAATAATAATAATAATAATAATAATAATAATAATAATGATAATAATTTTCACACCAGTTGCCTGGTGGTCACAGCAGGAGGCTGGGTGACAGTAAGTCTCTCCGGGTCTCCAGCCCTCCTCTTCACATTCTCACAGTCCACAGCAGTGTTGTGGATTACAGTTTCGCACCGGTTGCCTGGTGGTTATCGCTGAAAGTTGAGTGACAGTAAATTTCCTCAGGTCTCCAGCCCTCCTTTTATTTCTACCTCACCTATCACTGCAATGCGGTGGTTCGTACTTCCACCATCATTTGTGGTGTGCTGGCAAAATCACTTTTTGGGGGGTGGGGGCAGGTTCTCTTTTTGTCCACGATTACAAGGTCTGGTTTTCTCGTTTGGGTTGGGTGATCAGTTGGGATGTTAAAGTCCCAAAGTAATTTATGACTTCCATTCTCCTGGGCTATCACTGGTTTGAGCTGGTACCACTTTTCTACGTGTTTAAATCCCATTCGTTTGCTCAGTTCCCAGTGTATTACCGTTGCTACTCTATCGTGTCTATGTTTATGCTCCTTCTGGGCAAGTTGAGTACATTCGCTAGTTATTAGGTTTACGGTCTCATCCCTTTCCCCAAATAGACGGCATTTGCTGTTTGTCCGTCTTCTGTCGATTTTTGCTCTGATATAGTTTATTTTGATGCATTTGTTTTGGGGCTGTGATGATGAGTGACCCTATTTCTCTCTTCAGGTTTCCTTTTCGTAGCCGTGTCCATGATTTCTCGTCTGCAACATCCTATGTCTGTGTTTTAAATTCTCCGAATAGTTTTTTTTCTGTTCCCATTCATCCCTTGTTTCTTGTGCTGCTCCATCATTATTATTGTCATTATCATTATCATTATCATCATTATCAATAATATTATCATTATTTTTATTATCATTATTATCATCATTTATAATATTATTATCATTGTAGTCATTATTATCATTGTTATGAATGAACAATAAATATATGCAAGAAAAATGAGGTTGCAGAAAGAATATGCTGTTAAGTATTAAGATTCTGCGTTGATCCCCGAAGATAAAATATTTTCATTTTTGTAATTGCAATTCTAAGAAGCCTCATTATTTCAGTTCTTCAAGAAAAGAGAATCAGGGCCTCTGGTAGGCAAGTGTCAATAACGAAGCCATACGCAACAACAATAACAACAACAACAACAGCAGCAACAACAACAAAACAGAAATAACAATAACAAAAGAGAGAAAAAAGGCAAAAAAAAGATCACGAATAAACAAGCGATTACCTCCCTTGATTTTTCTTCCTTTTTTTTTTTGTTTTCCTTTTTCTTTTTTTTTTTGTTCCGTTCCCGAACCCGCCATCACTCCATCCCCGCGCAGTCGTCACCAACCCCAAAATTGAATTAATTTCTTAACAAAACTTCGAAAAGCTATCACAATTGAAGAAAAACATAAAGTATTTTAATTAGCATAAACTGTTCAATAAAAAAAAATCCTTCGGCAAATTTAAACAATGGCAACATTTATTTTCTGTTACGTTTCTTCTTCATTTATTTTTTTTCACTCCTTTTTTTTTTCTTTCAATGTATAAATACAAAAGAAATAGTGTCTAGAAATCTCACGACAGAATGCGTGGCATCACAAGACGGAATGATTTCCTCTATGAAAGAATAATTACAAATCTGGTCCGTGTAAGACGCGTTTAACGCTAGCCAGGTGATGACATTTTGAATTGTTTGAAACCCAGAAATTGTTAACACAGGAAGAACTATGAATAGTAGTCTATAGTAATAACAAAACTATCACTGCTGCTGCTGCTGCTGCTTTTATTATTATTATTATTATTATTATTATTATTATTATTATTATTATTATTATTATTATTATTATTATTATTATTATTGTTATTGTAATAGTAGTAGTTGTTAACTCAGTTTTGGTGGATTCCGGTTTATTTCCTAGGAAGCTACATGCACCCAACAACCTTAGGTCTCTGGGACATTTCTGATCTAGTTGGCATTTGCCAAGAATGATGCTCTCTGCTAAAACTCTATGCTACTATTTAACTGTTATCTTTCCAACCAGCCTTCAAATTATCAGATATTATACCGAGGGCCCTAAATACTATCGGCAATACACCAGCGTAGGCCATACTTCAAATCCTTTTAATTTTCCCTTTTTTAGTTCACTGTAATTTTCAATCTTTCCTAGCACCTTCAATTCCATCCTTTTTACCCCGGTAAAAAACAATTTCTATCATCCAGCATTATCATTACATCAGGTCTTCTGTACGGTGTCACGTGATCGGTTTGGACGCTGAAATCCCACAAAAATCTTCACCCTATCATTTTGTGTGTTAAATCTCTTTATATTTCCAATCAACCAAAACCAATGGCACGGCTCCAGATGCAGAATTCGCGTTATACTAATGTAATGTTGAGTCAGTTTTTTTCACATCCTGTAAATATTCCCTTGATTTGTCTCTTTCCCCGCACAATCTACACATCTCTGACATGGGTTTTGATCAATGCTTTTTCTTGGTCCCGTTGGTTCTCAGAGCTTGATCTTGTACTGCAGAAACCAAATGCTCACTCAGTTTCCTTTTTCAAAAACCCAGTCAAGCCCTCAGATGATGATGATTATTATTATTATTATTATTATTATTATTATTATTATTATTATTATTATTATTATTATTATTATTATTATTATTATCAATTCCACACCAGTTGCCTGATGGTTACCGCTGGAGGTTGAATGACGGCAAGTCTCCTCAAGTCTGCAGCCATTCGCTCCACACTCTCATAGTCCACAACAGTACTGTGGTTTACAGTTAAGCACCAGTTGCCCGGTGGTCATCACTGAAGGTTGAATGACAGCAAGCCCACTTCTCATCTTCTCACCTCACCTATCACACCAGTGATGTGGTTCGTACCTCCACTACCTTTTAGTTGTTTTTATCTCCCTCCTCCTTTGTTAGGCCACTGCTAACAGATGAGGTCGGAGATCTTCTATTTCTAGCACTTTCCTCCGTATTCGAACGGTTCCAAGCAGTGCTGTGGTCTGTACAGTCTCAATCGTCCCTTGCCCTCCGTGTCTTTGGCACGGTCCGTAGTGCACCTATCATTATTGGTACTACACCGGCTTTCATGTTCGACACCTTCAGTTATCTTGCCAGATCTTGGTATATTATTATTATTATTATTATTATTATTATTATTATTATTATTATTATTATTATTATCATTATTATTATTATCAGTAGTAGTAGGAGTTATATATAATGCATTTGCATGTTAGCACCAGATGTCTGATGGTTATCGCAGGAGATTGAGTGAGAGAGCAAGTCTCAATTCTCCCTTGAATTTTTGATTCATATGATCTTGTCTCTTGCGTTTGAACACAGCTTCAATTGAGCCATCTATAATGGACACGACCCTAGCGTCTATGTTCTAAGTTCTCCTCAACCTCTCCCTATTTCTGCCTTCTTTCCCACCCCATGGTCTGAACCGCTTGACATTACGACTAATAATCCTCAGAGATTATATCCGAAATTGTTGCCGGCAAAAAATAAGATGGTGCGGCGATTTAGCCAGGTTCAGCATATAGTGGTGCTGCAACGTCCACGATCGAGAGATCTGGCGGATCTCGGCGGGGTTCTTTATCCAACGGCCAACGATAAAAGGCTTATTTTGATGACAGTCCGCTGACGCAGCCCCATCTACGATCTGACGACTTCCTCCTCATATGTGCACTTCCTTCACAAGTAAGATACAACAAGTTTCACTCCCTGCTTTTTTTCTATCTGGATGAGTGGGTTCATGTTTTTGCCAAGGGCATTCGGGCAAAGTGAACTCAAACTTCCTCATCCTCAAATTCGAAAATTGTTTTTTTAGATTCTCTGTCCGGCCTGTTAACAGTTAGGCCAATGCTGAGGAGAAAAACTATCAAGGAAGGCAAAGACTTGGTTATAGGCGTGTTGGTTACAAGGCATTATTTTTGGAGGTGTTTTTCAGAAGATTCAGGACAAACACGCCCAAAAGAAAAAAAAATGGCTCCGTCTCAAAAACAGTGGGGGGTGGATCGTCAAGCAGACATCTTCGAAAAATGGCTTATGGTAAGTTGACTAGACCAGAGGCGGGAGCAGTTAGCGTAGACTACGGATTTTAGGACAGTTACTCCATCTGGTAGAGGCTGAGGGGCTTTTGAAAAGCATACCAGATGCACAAAATTTGTTTTTCTTCCTCCCTTTCTTCATTTCTATCTTTCCATGAAATATTCTTTCTTTCTTTCTTTCTTTTTTCATCCTTAACTTTTCTAATTTAATTCAATCTTTTTATCTCCTTCAATCGTTCTTCCTTTCAGTTTTCTTCTTTTGTTTTTTCCCTTCTACTTCTCTTTCAATCAACTTCTAATTAATCTTTCCTTCTTTCTTTGTCCTTCATATTATTCTCATTCCTTGCCGCCATTCGATTATTCATTCTACTTCTTATTCTTTAGTTCCTATTGTCTTACTTTCCGATCTCATTCATTCATTTTTTCCTTTCTCTTTTTTTTCCTCACGATCTTTCCTTCTTTCCATCTTTTACCTTCCTTTCTTTCCCTGAATTCATTCAATTTTTAAACCGATTTCTCACTTTTCGCTTCCTTCCCCGTTTTATTTAATTATTTCCTCTCTTCTTTCTTCCTTTCATTCTTCTCTATCTTTTCCTAACTTTATTAAATCCGTTCGTTTTCTATTTCTTTTTATCATTTTTCTCCATTCAGTCTCCTTTTTTTTTCTTTTGTTATTTCCCTCGCCCTTTCTCTCTTTTTTTCACTAATCTCATTCGATTGTTTCTCCTTTTTCTTACCGTCTTTCTTTCTTTCCTTTTCAATGTATCTCTTCTCCATAGAGAGTATGGCATCAACCGCCCCCGCCTCCACTGAGTCCAAACACTTAAACAATCTCCCCAATCACCCGGGCTCCACCATTCCCTCAGCCCCAATGACATCTGATAACTGTCACGCTTTGCAGGAACTGCTTCTTCTTTAAAGACTTCTTTCCGTTAAAACTCTCGATTGTGGTGGCAGTGGCAGAAGAATGGAAACTTTCGGAAGTTTCTGGATCAATTGAAAACGAAAATGGAAAATTCCTGGCATTATTTATTTCTTCATTTACTTTTATTTGAATCTTCATCCCAATGTTTTCTAAGGGTCATCAGTCAAGACCAAGTGACAGCAAGTCACATCAGCATTCACTTCATTATTCTCATCAACTTCAACACTGTTGTGTTCTAGATCGTCTTGATCCTCTTCTTGATATCGAATACTTCCATCCTCTTTCTAAGAGTCTTTGAAACGTTCCCAGTGCGCCAATGATCATCAGTACAACCCATACTTTATATTCAGTTTGCTTTTTTTCAGCGCTCAAGCAACGAATTGGTTGTGCTTGGTCTGCTGGGACAGTGACATTTAATATCCGATACAATTGTGTTTCTTAGTTTTGGGAAGCAGAATGTAGACTCCAGGCCTGGACGGAGAGATCAAAATCCTATAATATGCCATTAGTTTCAAAATAACAATTAGATTTGTATAAATGCCATTTGATATTGTGTGAGTTATTATTGTGGGGCACCCAATGAGAACCAAACTCATTCTAGTAATAAGGTCCTGTCAGACTAGATATGGGATGTGAGTTCAAATATTGTCCAAGGTTATTTCTTCATTTCCGATCCGAACTTCCGTAAAAAATTAAATGGTTATTAGATTTGAAACAACCTGAGCGTTGCAATAACAGAAACCATGGAGGATAAATGGTGAAAAAAAAGGGAAAATGCTTCATTCTTGAATTTCAGACAACCAATTATATATATATATATATATATATATATATATATATATGTATATATATATATATATATATATATATATTGTGTCATCCACAGACAGCTGTTTCGTTGTATCACAACTCTTCAGTGTGGCTATAGACTATCCATTATCCCATCCAGTACCACAAGGTAGGATTGAGACCTTCGCTTCTGACCAGTATCCTATCTCTGCTCCTCGGAACTGGACAGTCAGTAAGGTTGAATTTCAACGATATATTTATTTAGCACATATATTTACCTATGATCGATAGGGTAGCCACTTCAACGTAACGTTAATCTCACCATTGAGCTAAAACAGTCGCCTGTAATGTAAAGTCCCTATTAACCCCACTACTTGTATGTCCATACCACCTAATATCTTTGAAAGTTCATGTTTTTTTACACGACATCTCCAATAATTCTAACTCAATTTCAGTGAAACTTTGTGGAAAGGTGGACAATGGGACATGAAAGCAATGATCAAATTTTGGGGCGTGACAGAGGTCAGTGTTGGGGCTCTAGCAGAACCCATTCTTTTGAATCTTTATTTCGCCAGCCCCCTACCATTTTGTATTCTATGTTGCTGTAAAGCATCCACTCTTCATCGTCTTTCACGTTCGTTTCCAGAATAGAACATTCAAATATTCCCCAGTAGGTTTTTGTCATTATCAAAGCCACAAATCATTCATTATGATAGCAACAAACCTAAGTGACTAACTTCACTAAGCTTGTGGAAATGGTTTCCAACGCTTGATTTGAATATTTTGAGTATGATTGCTTTCTCCTATATCGCATGAGGTTAATTTTTCTCAAGTAATGTCTTGATTTGATTCGTATCAGTCTCAACTGGTCTACCCGACCGTAGAGAATCTTTAACCGAAAAATCTTCAGTACAAAACTTCCCAAACCAATTTTGGAACGTTCGGTCATTCATTTCACCTTCTTGTGAACTGTACAAATAATTAATTGCGTTTGAATAGAATTTTTGACCTTCTGAAATAAGTATGATATGCCAAAAGTGTCGCTTTTTTCCATCTTAGAATGAAAAAAAAAAGAAAATAAACCAATTTTAACAAACTGGAAAATGCATTCTGATATGACGATTGTTACGAACAGAATCAGAAGCGATCCTTTTTTAAATAATGAAGTTAAAAGTCAACGCCCCTCATGACATCTAACGACAAACACAGAACGATCTTTCTGGCCAGCTTTATACAGTATAGATTAATGAAATTTTGTCAGCAAAACGTGTATTTAAAAATTCCTAGTCTGGTAACAGAGAGAGAAAGTTATCAAGAAAATTGATTATCTTCTGTGGCATATCAGAAAGCTGTGTACGCAATTTGGTTTTGGGAAGGTTAGCAATAATTAATTTTGTAAATTGTTGGGCGCTGATTTGTGGTTACGGCGTCGTAGTGAGTCTTTTCTTGAATGTCACAAAAGTTATAAACAACGTCATCAATCACTGACTGCGGCACCCTATATACTCCGACTATGAATTACATTCCTAGTCGCTTGCTGGCCAATGTCTTCCTCCTCAGGTTCCAATCAACGCATCCACTGCCTTTTTGAAGCCAGCGTTCTTCCTTAATACGACTTCCTCACGCAAGTTTGTCATTTTATACAAGACGAACACGGAAGAAAGAACTGAATAAATCTAGACGCAAATAACAAGTTGCGAGATAACAACAACAACGACGACAACAACAACAACAACAGCAACAACAACAACAACAACAACAACAACAACTTGTAAATGAAACAACAACAGCAACACTAGCGATGACAGCACGGAGCGAGGGAGATACATATTACTTTCTGAGGGCGCAACCTGTCTGGTCACGTGACTCGACACTTTAGCCAAATAAGTGGTACATTCTCGTGTGACACCGGCGATAGCCACACACACACACACACATGTACACACACACACACATGTGCCCAAACACACACACACACACACACACACACACACACACACACAAAGAGAAAAGAAGAGCTAGTGAAAGTTAAAAAAGCAAGAGTGGGAAGAAATTGTTGATTGAGATTTGCCGCTGATATTTGATTAAAAGAGAAAAAAGAAAAGAAAAGAAATAGAAACCTGACTGCTGCAGTGTCAAACGCCCCTCATGCTTCTAATCTGACCGGAGATGATTACCACAACGTTTGTATAATATATATATATATATATATATATATATATATATATATATATATATATATATATAAAAGAAAATTCAAGAATGTACATCTTTTTTTCAGTATTCAAGGGAATAAAATAAGCCCTTGCATATCTATAAGATTGATTCTCGTAGATATGTAAGACTTGCCGGTTTAGCACAGTTGGTGAGCGAAACGGATATTAATCACTCGGTCGTGATTTCGAATCACGGTTGAGAAATGTTGATTTCGTGAGTGTAATCATTTACTAGAACGAAATAAGCTCTTGCATGCTTATAACATGAAGTCTCGTAGATATGTAGGACTTATCAATTTAGCTCAGTAAGAGAGTTGATTCCACCAGTGAGTCGTGGTTCCATAACACATGGAACGAGAATGACAATTTTACATGCCAGTTTGGTTTAACGTTACAAGGCAAGCAAACAGTGAAGAGTTCACTCCCCTGGATTTGGCAGACATTGTTTTTGTTCTGGATAGACTCGAAAAACAGAGTCAATGACAAACTTCAAGGAATAGAGTTTGACAATATCCTTATTTAAAAACTGTATTGAAGAGGAGTTGAGAGCAAACTGATCATGAAAGATGTTTTGCCAGATTAACTTCTGTATATACCGTACAATAATATGAATGGTTTACCGGAGTATTTGAATGACTGCCACTCAGTGTGATTCATTCAAGCCCCATAAATGGACAATGTAGCATTTGTATCGTTTCGACAGCCACACAAATATGACCCTGTACCAAATTAAGCTCAGCTCAATGATTATCTCCGTGTCAATATTCTGACTTCTCTTTATTACGCTTTATCCGTTTCTCCATTGGAGATGAATAGAAAATGTGTGAGGCTAGGCAGTCAAGCTTACTGTCGTATTTCAAGCTTTTCCACGTCAGCTACTGCTGGCAACGAACCTCACCCTCCGACATCGAGACAGGCAAACATAGTTTTTTTTTTCGGGCTCTGACCGCTCCCAATTTTTTTTTCCATAGAAATTAATGATAATATCCGTATCTTGCATAAGTGACTCATCATAGCCCCTGTACTGGAACCAATTACCAACAAAAAGTATCTAAAATTATCTATTTTGAAAAATCGATCGTTTATCTGAAATTATCTTTGAACAATAGATCTTTTATCTTAGTATCTAAAAAAATACCTGTTTTGGGTATTGTTATTCCCAAAGTGACAATAGATATCACAAAAAGCTTTTTTGAAAGAAAGAAGTTTCTAGATTGTGCCGAATGGTATACTCATTCAAATTTTCAAGGTTGTAACTCAAAAAAATGGGATCAGCGGCGACCAGAGACAGGGACACACACACTCACACACACACTTATAAATACTTACACAGATAAGCACATAGACACAGACATCCAAAGAGAGAAGAATCCGTAGCCCAGTTGAATGGTTGGTCTGGCTATTAGTTTGGCTACGGTGATTCGATTGATTCATGGCTCTAGTCATTTTGAAAGCATTTATTCTATTCTTATGTACGTCTTTCTTCGAAGCCTAATGATGCAAAGGTGTACAGGTTTCCCCCTTTATCTGAAAATAAAGCGTTGTGTGATAAAATCTTTTTGTAATCCAGAATAGTGTAATAGTGTATAGGCTGAGTCGTTGGAGGTTTAGGTAGTGGGAAGTACAGGAAACTAAGTTTTTAACGCCATTTTTGCTTTTCGACTTTTTTTCCGTTGGAGTTGAATATTGTGTAATGTGAACTTTCAAAAAACATGGGAAATTATACCATATGGAGTAACCGAAAAAGTTCGTTTGATCAAGTAAGTTTTTTCGGCATTAACTTTATTTATTGGACAAGTTATTCACTGCTTCCCGCTGATATTTTTGCTGGCATCTTTTAGACGATTTCATAATTTCATCTTTCCGGAACGTTTATCTCTTACAGGAAAGACCTTTACTATCTTTTACGAAACTGATTCGTCACAGAGGGAAAATTCTGAAAAGACCGCACGAAATTGTAATCCAAAAGGGTTGATATCTGGTAAATACGGTGGATGAATGGAAAATTCCTGAATAAGCTGCAACATTTTTTGCCAGGTCAACAAACAACATACGTTCGAGATTTATCCTGGAGAAATATTACGATCTTTCTTTTAAATGATTTGAGACGCTTTCCCTCAATTGCTGACTTCATTTGGTCTAATTAAGAGCAATTCCTTCTCTGATTCCCCGGAAGTGGCTTATAGTTGGATACTTAGCTTACAATCCCTCCGTATACACTGTATCAATTTTTAGAGACATCCTCACCTCTCTATAAAAGGCTATGTCCGTCCATCGGTCAGTCTATACCGATATTGTTTCTCGTCTGTTCGTCAGAGTTGCTTGAACCTCGGTAGAAATGTGTCTCTTGAGAAGATTTCTCTTACCCAAAAAAATCGTTCATTCTGGATCACGTAATCTGTCAATAATGGCGTTTAAACTTTTAAAGTTTTAAAATCAATTTTGTGTTCAGTGAGATTAACTTAAAACTTGATTGAAATGTGTTCCTTGAGATATGCTCATTACCTAAAATTATTTCCCACTCAGGGCCACGTGATGTCGTTTAAACACTATAGTGGACGCCTCATTGAACTCTCGGAGTTTGTTTTTTATGGAGACTGATCTTTAGCACGGTTAGTGTTGGTTCATTCCACTTGTCTCGCGATTCACTACGTTGTTGTAAGTATCCACTTTTCTCCTCGCTATTTATTTCGAAATTGATACATTTAAACGCGGTCCTACAGGTTTTTTTTTCTTCAGCTCAACATGAAAGCAACTAACATAACCAAACTGGTATAATTGATTTTCAGAGCTTGATTTGGGTATTTTCAGTATGTTGGCTATCTGATACGTGGTATAACATTGATTATTCTCGGGTAATGTCTTGATTTGACCACTATTAATTTCAACTCGTCTACTGTGGAGTATCATTCACTGACAAATCTCCACTTTTGATGCATTTGATCCTCCGCAGCACCTTCTCCATGAACTGCTAAAATATTTTCTGCACTTGATCACATTTTACCTTATTTTAGATTTTTCATACAATGCCGAAAAAATTGTTTATTTTCGTCCATCTTCAATGTTAGAATCAATAAACAGCTATGCATCAATTTTCACGAAATATTCTTTTTAATGTCCGCTGGTATGATAGCTGTTGCGAAAGAATCAAAAGCGATCTTTTTAATAAAAACAGTTAAGAATAAGTTCCGTTCATGCCGTTTCATGAAGTTTTTCTGTCACTGGGCCGCACTTGTTATTTCGAATGGCCGAGAGACCAGGTTGTTAACTATTGCTTCACGATGGACGTCTTCATACCTAATAATGCATATACCAAGGATCTCTTAGTTGAACTCAGTGTTTGGTAGTCCCCACTTCTTTCTCTGTTGTCAGATGCTTATTCTACTTCATTTCATAATCGTCAACTGATACTTTTTGGGACGTTCCCAAGACACAAACAAAAACATGCAGCAGACACAGATATACGCGAGGGTACCTTTTAAAATATTATCATGCAAACACGCCTAATCAATTTTGATGAGAACTAACGACAATCCAGTTCGCTTGAAAATTGGAGTTAACCCTATCAATGCGTAATTCCAGTCCGAGCGCTACTTTGCAGAACACTGTAAGCCCGAAATATCAGACTGAACGTTATTCTACTATACACCGTAAACCCATCTGATGACAGAGGTGACACAACACTCATGCCCCTACGAATGAATATATTTGACTTGCGTGGCGAGACAACTGTAAAAATGAAATAAATTAAACAAAATCATTTCAGTAGTCAATAATAATAACAGAACTTGAAAAAAATACTCTGAGATTTTCCCTCGGGGGCCCAGGAACAAGGTAGCCGAAAAAGCCAAGGTTAAGGATTGAAAAGGTTTTTTTAAAAAAGTTCCTGTGGTAAGAGAAGTATTTTGTGAGAGATCTATCAAGGGTTTAACGGAAAGCAGGCAAGTTGTTTTGTAGAGGACAGTCTTGAACATTTTCCTAATTTAAATCGTGCCTAAGCCTGAATAACTCCGACTTGACTCACCTTTTATCTGTTATCTCGGACTTCTGGTTGATGTAAAGATTACAACAACCCATTTGCTGATAACGTTCGTTGTCCAGCATTTTTCTGGAAAAAAGTAATCGAATCGAAAATTAAATAGCAAAAGCAAAGAAGCATCAAGTGACTTTCTGGCTAGTGCATCTAGGTCCATAAAATATTCATGCCGATCCGAGCCCATCCAATTATATTTGATGCCATGTCGTGCGTAGGAAAAGTGACCAAACATCTGTCGTTACGAATCACCAGTCATCCACCATTACTACTCCACCATATTGAAACAATGGCGCCAATTTTATCAGACTGGCTCCGAGCATGCGCACTAGGCGTAATGGTTGCAGACGACAAATCAGGCAATTAGGGTTTGTAAATTTACTTCATGAATGGTTGAAGCAGGGAAAGAGTTGTGGCAGGGAAGAGATTCAAAGGAGGGAGGAGCTAGGTCAGATAGGGGTGGATAGATTTGAGCAGGTGCATGGGTTCGGGAATGGTCGTAATTAACAGGACAAGCTCTATTACACACCCGTCGTCGCATTTCTTGACTTTCGCTTTCAATATTTTTGTCCTCTTTCCTTTCGTTTCTGCATTTTCATTTTCATTTCTTTTTCAGTCTTTCCTCCAATATCTATTTCGCTATTTCTTTCTCTTTCTTTTTTCTGGTCCTTATCTTTGTTTTTTGTGTTTTTTTTTTGTTGTTGTTTTTCATATTTTCTTTCCCTCTCATCCTTTCTCTTCTATGGTTCCTTTTTTTATCCTTTCTCCATTTTCTGTCTTTCTTTCTTAATTTCTTTCTTTCTTTTTTTCATTCTTTCTTTCATCCTTATATATTATATTTTTCACACATCTCTTCATTCTTTCTTTCTTTCTTTCTTTCTTTCTTTCTTTCTTTCTCTTACACATTTTTACTTTTGAGCTATCAAAAAAAAATAAATTTTTTTTCGCTCTTTTCTCCGGATATTTTTTTCTGATTTCTCTCCGTCAGTCAGTTATTTCGTCAAGATTGATTTTGATTTATAATTCATAAATTGTAGAAACGGCAACACTTTTGTCTCTGGTCGTAAGTGTTCAGGTGACTGTTGATTTTCCACACACTGAACCTATTAAGCAGATGCTGAACACACTTCCAAATCGTATGCAATCAACCTGTTCAAATGAAGAAAAGTCTTTTATTCTAACAACTTTCATGTTTATTTCATTTTGTCGATATTTTGCTGGTGATATATAGTGTGTTACAAAACTTCCAACTTGATTGATAATTTTAAATAATTCCTGCATTTGGTTGGAGTCAATTCCTCATTGTTTATGATTTTCGGGTGTGGTATTTTTAAACACTTGAACCAGTAGTAAAGAGTTAAACAGTAGTGATTCTAATGATTAAAGTGATTCCAACGGAATTTGAATCATTAGAAAGTTCCAATCCAATAAAACTTTAAATTCAATAACAATTACCGTTTTGTAAAGGGTTCAAAGTTCAGTTTATAGGTTTTTATCGTTATTAGAAACGGTGCCTCATCTACACAGTATAGGAGAGAGACTAAAACCCTCCGATTTCGAATGTAGCCAGATTGTCAAAGTTCTATATCAAGTCATATTACAACGTACAATGGCTAAGATGGTTAATTGAAGTTAGATGAATGCGAAAAAAGTTATTGTGTAGTCAAGAAAGTATCAGAACCGAGAACAGATGTATTAGGCCTGAAACGAAGTCAATCATGAGGATAGGTCTATTATCCGAGCGCTGAAGCAAATCAAAAATCAGTTCATGGCTCGCCTTAAGGCAAAAAACAAGGGTTCAACTTCACTACGACGCCATTAGACGTACAATTGAGAAGTCAGGATTCAAACACTGGATGAACGACGGCTTTGGAAATGATCAACGAACACTGTCGGCTGGAAATTTGCAGGGCTTCCTCAGATATAGAATGAAGAATGGTTGAGGGTCGAAACGTGAAGGAATGTAACTTTTTTTCCATTACTGGCATGGCCAAAGGTTTTGCAAATCAAACGGGTTGATATGCTGAGAAATGCTAATGAGGGTTCTCGGATTGGCGGCCAATAGTTCATGTTCTTGCCGGGTAATGCTCCTGTCCATACTGAAATAGTCATGCAACGATTTCTTCGAGAGCAAGGGTTGAAATTTTGGTTCGACCATTCCACTTACTGGATTTCAACATCATCGAAAACCTATGGGATTGGTTGGTAAAGAATATTTTTGAGGGATGAGAGGTAGTTCAATTCGTTATAGGAACACAGAAGCGCCATGTTAGCAGCTTGGAATCAGGTGTCTTATGAATTCCTCCATTGTTTGGTTTGAAGCGTGCCAGATCGGATTTTTCAAGTAATTAACAGTAATGGAGATGCAACGAAGTATCAAAAATTGAAATTTTCATACAAAAAAAAAAATCCAATAAAATTTCCAACAAAACTATAACATCAACTATGAGAATAAGGAGGCAGCGGGCGAGATTAGTCTCGTGCCTAACAGAAGTTTTTGTTCATTCGTCAGCTGACGTGGCGCAATTTGGGCGGAAACGTGAAGCATCATGTTTCTCTTTTCAAAATCAAGTGGCACGAAATTTCTCTGAATGCTTACCTCTTTGGGAACTTCGCGGTCAGGGGACGGTTTCCATGCATCACAGCACGCACTTGTTTCAATGTGCAACAACCACATCGAGAATAAGAACACAACTATAAAAATCGAAGATGCAAAACTGGAGAAAGTAGACCACTGCATCTACCTAGGATAGCAAATCTATATGAAACCCACAAAAAAGAAGAAATAAAGCAAAGAATGACTCTATAATGTCAAGCCTTCGGCAGAGCAAGCTCAATCTTCAAAAACAAGAAAATCCCAATAATCTTAAGAAGAAGAGTATTCAATCAATGCATCACCCTGATAGTCCCCTTTGGAGCTGAAACATGGAACCTAACCAAGAGACAGACCCACGAGCTGAGAAGCATGCAACGTGTACATGAGAGAATCATTCTCATCCTTACATGGAGAAATTGCAAGACAGCACAATATATCAGGAAGAAAATAGGAGTCCGAGACATCATAGGATCTATTAGAAAACTTAAATGGCAATGGGCAGGTCATGTTTCGAGAATGGCAGACAACCGATGGACATCACGACTCACAACATGGATCCCCTGAGATCGCATGCGAACTCGAGGCCAACAGAATACAAGATGGAGAGAAGAATTCGACAAGTTCAGAAAACACTCGCTCCACGACACCCACGATAGAGAAAATGTAGCGAATCCTGGGGAAGATCTATTTTCGACGATGGATAATAAAAGACTGATGATGACGATGATGATTGGGTACGGCTCAGATGACCCTCCTCTCTGGCCTGTTGCAACGTTAGAGGTTTCTCCCAAAACGGGTTTGACTCATTTAAAACGAGAATTTCACAAGTACGTGTTACTCTTCAAGATGCATCAATGTTCAACTTTCTCATTGCTGTTTTAAAAGTTCGGTGTCTGCGTTGGCAAATCTTGTATAAATGCATACATACACAGACACACATACACGCTCATGCATATATATATATATATATATATATATATATATATATATATATATATATATCATCAGCCATGATCAAGGCCTGCTGTAGATAGTTTTAGTGATAATGTACTCCCTTGTCTAACTACTTTTCTTATCTTCATCTTACGGTAGTATTCAACTACATACGTGAACAGTATGTTAACGAAAATTATATGCAAGTCATTAAAACATTTATGAAAATCAGCAATGTAAAACACACACGCACACATACATACATACATACATGCATATATATATATATATATATATATATATATATATATATATATACGTATTAAGAAATTGATATATGACCCGACAGAATGATTATGAATTGCTTTATATTCTATTGAGAACGATCTTTGAAATGATCTCCCGTCATTACGCAGTCAATATATCACTTGGCCTAGACAACGTAAATATAATAAACAATTAAAGAAAATAAGACTGCTGTACGAATTACATATATATGTATACATATAAATATAGATTCAATATATATATATATATATATATATCATGAGTAAAATAAGTTTCAGTTGAAAAAAACTTCTTTTCATGTGAAACAGATCGTACAATCTGTAATGAACAATTGAAAACATTTTTTACATTTGCTATACCTGCTCTGCTGATAGTATCGGAATAGTATTTGAATAAAGATCTATTTAATACTTATACACACGCTCGTCGTATATTCAATATGGTTCTCTCAATTAAAAAAAAAAATCACCAGACCAATTACTTTTGGCAGCATGCATTTTTGGAAGTGATAAATCAAAATATTGGGGAAAAAGTGGCAATGAATGACTTACTCTCTTCTTTTCTTTGGTTAGTGATCACTAAAAATAAAACGAATTTTCAAAAAAACAAGCGGACACAAACAAAAGGATCAATTTGGCATCAACTTAGGTTGTAGATTGAACACCCAGAACCTTTTTTTTTTAAAAAGGGTGTTTTTTCTAGAGATAATGAGGAGTAAATGTTTGAATTTTCAGTCTTCTAGCTCAATTGGTGCGACCTGTACGTATGATACATAAACAGTAAGATAATCATTTAGCCAGACCAAAGTGAAAACAGAAGAAATTTTTGCTGATAGTTTTGGTTGACGGGTTCTAATATATATATATATATATATATATGTATATATATATATATATATATATATATATATATATATATATATATATATATATATATATATATATATATATATATATATATATTGTGGGTGTGGGTGTGATGGCTCACCCCCATTGGATTTGATAGTTGGTTTAGCAAGTACTGTTACTATAATTCGGATAATAAGGTCGTTAGGAGAGGTTGGTTTGCCGAAGTGTTCACTCACCAAGTCTGTTCTCCGTCAACCAACATGACATGCTAGTGACGAGACATCTTTTGCGATGGGACTGAGTTTAAGAAGAAGTTGATTCTTTCTTTTTCTCAATTAGGTTAGTACGAAGTAAGCATAGCACACAATTGTACCTTTTGTAGGTAAGTGAGAATGCTGCCAGACACAAAATAAGGACCCATTTCAGCATATTACTCACTTTAAATAGTTATTATGATAATATATATATCTATAGTCATAATAATAATAATAAAATAATTTAAAAAAAACAAATAAATAATTTCAAAACATAACTTGTTCAAACATGCTTTGAGGTCCAGTTAGAACACGAAGAAAATTTCAAGTCGTGCGGTTTCTGATTTACGCTTTTACAAGCAGCTGGACATTCGGTGAATCATAGTATGGTAATATTAATGTTATTATGACTAACACTCAACACTATTCCGCCAGAACATTCATTTGTAGCAAGAGAACTAATACAATTTACGTCTTGGGATTTGGATATTATTGTGTGGCGTTATATCAGCAGAATATCTCGTCAGCTGCTACAAAACAATCATTGTTTTCACCGTCTTCATCCTTATCAACGAATTTTCTTGAACAATTGTTGAATTATGGATGGGTGAGTTTTATCAGGAATTCGAAAAAATTATACGGGTATATTTTTCTTGTATACGCATCAATGGGAATGAGAGATGAATGCGTAGCAATCGGTAGCTAATCTTGTGCTCCTTTCAGAGAAATTTTAGAACTCCTCTGTGATTGGCTAAGGCGTTAGGACAAAGGAAGTTGAATTTTTCACCGCCAGAGGATGTTTTCAAGAACAAAGGAGTGATCGACGCGTTAGTTAATAGGCATTGGAACGCAAGAAAGGAAATGTCATTGAAGTGCCGGTTGGTCATTATGATGTAAGCTAAGTAAGCGAGTAGAGGAGTGAGAGAGGAGGAGAGGCAATGTCTGATTAGACCTGTGCATTCTTGTAGCGGTAGTTATTTCAAGGGGGGTTTTTTTCGCTCGGCTCAGAAGGAAACATTGAGAACAAAATAAGTTACGCATTGTGCAACGTGGAGGACTGTGTCATTGTGCAACTAATTCCTGCAAAGTATTTCAGGTATAAAATACGTCCGATGTTTCAACATCAAATCATAACCCTGACTTTCAAGAAAAGCTGTAACGAACGAAACCGAAGGAATTTATAATAATACGAGAACTCTTGTGGGTATACTTCTTTCCAGATCAACAATCCTGACAACCAAAACAAAGGTTGGTATATTACCTTTCTCTCCCCGAACTCATTTCTCAGGCCTGGATTTGATTCGGGTCGCATAGTCAAAAACTATGCTGGCGCTGTGAAATTTACGTAGTGCATATAAGTGAAAGTACATGCTGCTGCAGCGGTGTACAATTATCTGATTCCCTACCCGAATAAGAAGACTTACAACAACAAAAAATGTCCTACGGCATATCTTAGCTGTTCCATAACAATCATTTTCCCTACCTTCATTACCTCTACAATTATGCCTGGTCAGTCAATCAACAAGAACAGTCACGTGACCAAAGACGTTTGATAGCATGATGTGTTGTGGGTGATCAATTAAAAAATTGGAAAAAGGGGTGATCAATGAATGTTACTCCACTCAGTTTTAGTCAACCAGTAATCACCGAAAGAAAGTCTGAAATTTTAAAATACGAACGTTAATGCTGCTATACAAAAATTAAGAGACTAATTTAGCATGGAATTATATTAGAAATAAACCCTCTCTAACTAAAAACCTATTTACGGGGGATTTTCAAAATAAAAAAAAATAGTTCTTATCAAAACTTCAAAAAGAGTAAATGTCAAAATTTTCAGGCCTCTTATTCCATTGGTGCAGCGTGTACGCGTCATACATAAATGGGCAGCCAGCCAGACAAACTTAAAAACTGGAGAAACCTCTGTTAACGGTTCTAGAGACAGTTTTGGTTATTTTGTCAGCTGCTCCCAAGATAGTGATTCGAAATTATTGGTTAGGTACGTGCCATATGTTCATTTTTTTCAGATGAAGTTGTACAGCTGATGATTTTCGAAATATTTTTGGGAAGGTCTATGGAAAATAAACGGAAGTTATGGAAAATCTTAGAACAATTAATGAAGTTTTAACGAGATAAAAGGTGAAGAAACATTCTTGAATGTCTGTAACCTGAATTATACCTAAACTACCTGAAAATGCGAGTGTTCATAATGAAAATCTTATATATATATATATATATATATATATATATATATATTGATAGATAGATAGATAGATAGATAACAAATGTGCGATGCCGTATTCGAGAAGCGCCCAGTCAAAACCAAGCTATGAAACTAGCATTACCACAGATGTCTATTAGTAGGCAGGGTGCTAATCCCAGGATACAGCTGTCAATTTTTTTCTTTACATGATTATCTTTTTAATCCTAGTTTCATTTTATATTTTCCCACTTATCCTCTCTAACTTGCTGGGTGGGCCAGTCGACCTTTGGCCTCATTATATCTATTGAATACCCTCTCAGGCGCTTGCAAAACCGGCGTTCAATCGTCTTTTATTTATTTTAGTCACCATTGCCCAAGATACAAGCCAATGTGTCTGTCACGAGCAGATTTTCAGCTAGATTCTTTGGCCCTCAATAAGAGATCATGGATTTGAACTATGCATGTATTGAATCATACCTCCATTGAAAGTTATCACCAACATAAACCCTTGCAACTCATCCAATTCCCGCTCATGTGGGAAGTGAAACAAGCCATCAAACAGACAAAGAAAGGAAAGGCTTCTGGACCAGATATCGTCACCATCAATCTATTCAGGAAAGCGGTTAAGATCATCACTAAGAAACTGCCCGTCCTTTTTAACTTGTGCCTAAAACAAAATAAAGTCCCAGATGATTGGAACACTGCAATCATAATGCTTTTATAGGAAGGGAAACCCAAAAGATCTCAAGAACTACAGACCTATAGGCCTACTCAACTGCATACACAAACTTTTCACAAAAATAGACAGATAGTAATCAGATCATTGATATCGACGCGAGCTCGATATTAATGATCTGGCAGAGCCTCACAATATAAGCATGTGGGTCTCATTAGTACGCACAGAAAATTTCGTCGAGATATGTGGTGTAGCCTCTGTTAGTCCGTCACACTGACGAACATTTGGTGAATTATAATAGGATGTCTAAATCGTTTAATTGATGCCTGTTAGGATGGAATAAGTTTAATTATAGCAAATAAATCGGCTGCATAGCTGATTCATTGTGGTGGTAATCATTGCTGAATGAGATTTAATTGGTTAATCATTGTTAAATGGGGATTAATCTTCCTTTGTTCGAGGCAGCCATCTTTCTTCTAATGAATGCAGGTTTGATTTTGCAGAAAGAGAAAATGAAAATGAAAACGAGGCTAACATCATCACGAGATGGGAATCTTGTAGTCATGAGAAGCAAAAGAAAAATTTAGAAGAGAGAGAGGTTTCGGAAAATGAATATGATATTTTTTTTCAAGGAAAGAGAAGAGTAGAAAGAGAAATATGAAGTGAAAAACGGAAGGAGAGACTGGAAACAAAAAAGAAGGGAATGACTGACGGAGAAAAAAAAAACCCAAAGAACTCAAGAACAAAGGGAAGATAGAAAGAAAGGAAATAAAAGTAAATGAAGAATGGAAGAAAACGAAGGAGAAAACAAAGAGAATAGAATGAATATAAAAAACAGCGGAAAGGTCGGGAAAATAAAGAGAGTGGACTAGAGAATGAAAGAGAAAAACACCAAAGAAAAATATTCGAGAAGTAGAACTGTTGAGAGAAAGAAAGAAAGGAAGAGAGATAGAGGAGGGGATAAGACGTAAGAAAATGAATGATCACTGAAAAAATGTATCTATTGATGGAGTAGGAAGATTGTATTGCGCCTGTATCCCTCTGCTTCCAGTTTCAAAATCCAGTATTCAAAACAAAGTCCGATCTGAACTTATACGACTACTGATTAGCCTAATTGACGCATGCAAGCATATATATATATATATATATATATATATATATATATATATATATATATATATATGTGTGTGTGTGTGTGTATGTATGCATGTATGTGTGTGTGTGTGTGTCTGACCGTTGGGGTGCAGGTTTCAGGTTTTCAGCGGGATCATTGGGGCCAGAGATTGTCAGATTCAAACTGTTTGAAAATTGATCTTTTGGCAGTGCTAGTATAGTTGAATTATCTTCCTTTAAGAAGATATAATCCAAGGAAACCTATGTGCTAATATATGAAAATAAAAGACTTAAACGTTATTTGTGTATTGTTTAGAATGGTCCTTTCGAGTGAGACAATCTTGGTATGAATGAATGACATTTCGAAACTGAGAAGCATGCAACGTGCACATGAGAGAATCATGCTCAACCTCACATGGAGAGATCACTAGACAGCAAAGTATATTAGAAAGAAAACAGGGGTCAGAGACATCATGGAATCTATTGGAAAACTTGAATGGCAATTGGCTGGTCATGTTGCGAGAATGAAAGACAACCAATGGACATCACGACTCACAACATGGATCCCCAGAGACCATGTGCGAAACTGAGACCGAGAAAAACCAAGATGTAGAGATGAACAAGACAAATTCAGAAAATACTGGCTACGTGACGCCCATGATAGAGAAATGTGGTGGATCCTGGGTACGGTCTATATCCAACGACGGACGTTGATAGACTGATGATGATTAAAAGGCTGCATTGACAAAAAGGATGAGAATCATTTTTCTAGAGTAAATGAAAAATAAACTGTGAATCAAGATTTTAATTTCATTCGTAACTACCAATGTAAGAATCTGTTCTTGCAGCTCTATTTAGCAGGACTCTAAGCGACATGTGTTGATCAACCTCAGATTGTTTGTTCGCGTACTTGTAACACCACCAAAATTTCAGCAATTCCCACAGAGAGACAGACAGACAGTTAGAGACAAACACAGACAGAGATAGTGGGGAGAGAGAAAGAGAGAGACGGAGAGATGTCTGCTACATTGGTATTTCGAGAAGCGAGCTTGGTGTTAATGGTGAGACCACTGTCCGAACTTACGACGACTAACATTTACAACACTTAACAATTTATGATACAATATTTTTTTCTTCTGAATATTAGGACGGATAAAAAAGGGGGAGCATAGAAAATCTACAAACAGCATAACTTAAGTGATAGCAATGGCTTGTATCGAATAGGAAGGAACAGGAAATAGTAGCGTCCATTTTCAAAGTTAGAAATAGGGATAATGGCGGTAAAATTGATTAGGCTGAATGAATATTTAACGATTGCTGTTGTTTCGCTAGTATACAAATTGAATGATTACATAAACAAGGGAAACGCTGGCTGACTGATGACTGGAGGCCGTCAAGATTGACAATAAGAGTAACAGCCGTTTGCTGTTTCGACAGTCGGCGTGGTAAGGTAGTTAGGGGTTGTGGTTAGCAAGAAGCGCTCTTGTCACCACCTATCTTCTCTATCGACCACTGCGACATGCAATTGACGAAGCGTTTTTTTCATCTGTTGATGGGGCCGAACGGAGCAGTATGAATTCTGAAGTGAACACAAGGAGTCTCAGGCAGAATCTGAACTGTGTTAGTCTAAACTTTTTTTCGCTGTTGATGGATAACATCGTCAAAAATCAATTTTATCCTTTGATCTGGTAAATCGTCGGAAGTGCTATACTGTGTCCTTTACAACATCTTTCTGATCCATGGTGACAGTTGGTCGTCCAAGTAACGTGCGAAAGGTTGTATAGGTTACGTGGTACCAACAGCAGAGACTACTCCCTAATCAGACCTATTGAGAGAGCTGGATTCATGACTCTCCCACCGGACATTTGTGAATGGATACACTAACTATATCAGACAGAGTTTGAATTCGGTCCGCCATTCCCGTTTTCTCAGCCGTTTGAACCCTTAGGCCAACCCTGCGCCCCAATGTTATCACAGGAACAATAAAAATAACAGCATTGATAATATGAAGTATGTCCAAAAAGATTCCAGCTATGTGAAATGAACGAAAAAGCAGTCTATCAAGGGCGATGGCGTTTTAGTCTTCTTCAATGTACTTCCTTTGGTATCTTACAAACTAATCTCAGCGTCCTTCCTAATTAGAAAAAAAGCAGTGCGCAAAATCTCATTCACCTAAATCTTGTCTACGGTCTGAAATCTCCTCCATTACTCCCTCGAACAAGCTAGAAGTAGCAGGGAACCAAAAGGCCGTGGTAGGGGCTAACAGAACAGAGCGACGAGATGAAGAGCTAGAAGAAACGTAAATAATGCCTGAAGAATGACTGGCTCGTAACGGTTATGCAATACATAAGTTTTCCAAATATAGCTGCACTGTCATCTGAGTGACTCAATGTGTAGTAAAATTCTTTGTGTTTAGTAATCAAATGACTACAAGGCTGTGCAACTGGTTCTGGAGATATCCCAAATGTTTTAATACTTTACGGACGGACTTCGTACACGTGGAAAAAGCCCAGGGATATATCGGTCAAAACGTTGTGATAAAAAAAAGAACAAAAATGAGAATAAGCTGTCCAAATTTCTTTGATTGAGCATTGTCATTATCAATTTTTAGGTGGTAGAATGGTTTGGAAATATTGGCCCCTGGAGTGATTTCTTGGGGGGTCTGTCGAACGGGAAGAGACTTACTTAACAGTGACTTGAGTGTTGCTAGAGAAGGCAACCAAAATGGTAAGATTGAAGAGGAAACTAGGAAAATCCTGATAATCAAAATGAGAATATTAGATTGAATAATTAATGGTACACAATTTTTTTCAGGTACATAATTTTGATCGAAGAGGTCTTTTAGACAATAGCTTTCATAGACACGCTGATTTGTTGAGGTGATTAATGAAACGAATCTATTTGGTTTGAAGCCAGTTTGTATTACACGCTTGTCATCTTCATTTCGCTGTAACACTTCTTATTCAAAGTATAACCTACTTTTAGTAAGAAAGATGCAAGTTTGTGTCTCACCTTGAGCTTGGCTGACTATTACTACTAATAATACCAGTAGTGTACATAAAGATGAAATTAATAACATCTGAACATATGGTGCACAGCGATTGGAACGATAGCAGGAAGATTAAAGTTGCTAGATTTGGTCTTTTGCCAGCGGTGTGACTCTAGTAGGACTCTCGTTGCTCAAACGGTAGAGCAGCTGGTTCGTAAAATGGCTTTTCAAATGAGAAGAAGTGCGAGGTAGAGTGAGTTCAATTTGCAATGTAATTTTATGCTAAATTAATCACTTTTTTGTATCAAGCAGCATTCGCTTTTTTCTGGGGTTTTTTTTTGTTGAAAATTCTGACTTTTTATTAGTTATTACTTCCCAACTAAACGCAAGGGAGCTAACATATTCATTGGTCAATACTTTCTTCAATTTTTTAATTGATCACTCCCAACACCACATGCCAACCAAAAGACGTCGGTCATGTGACAGTTTGCTAGTGATTTAATTCAATACTACCATTGCTTCCCTTCTCTAACCTTTCGTTTTCTCCTCTCCTATCCATCATCTTCGACAAAAGCAACAGGTTTTCTTCAATTCCTATTTTCTGTCATCTTTTTGATGAACGATTTCTCCAAAGCCATCGTAGTTTGTTCCTATCCTTTCTTTCTTCCTTCCTTCCTTCCTTCCTTCTTTCTTTCTTTCTTTCTTTCTTCCTTTCTTTCTTTCATTCTTTATTTATTTACCTTCTTGCTTTTACTTATCATCATATTTCCATCAGTTCGTTACCATCATTCCGTTTCCATAGCGCAAACTTTCTACCAATACCACAGCAAAGTCTTTCCCACTTCGTCATCTTTCTCCAGCGCCGTTTTTTCTTTGTTTTTTTTTTTTTGTTCTTTCTTTCTTCTCCAATCCTCTGTCTTTACCATAACCGCCATATTCTTTAGTTCTGTCTTCCCTGTTTCTCCGCGGGCGCCAATGAACAAACGTTTACGCTGACTTCACAAAATAATTATGCTAATTTTCATAAATGCACTGAAAAAAAAAAAATCACACCGGGTG
Source organism: Thysanoteuthis rhombus (assembly GCA_963457665.1). NCBI lineage: Eukaryota > Metazoa > Mollusca > Cephalopoda > Oegopsida > Thysanoteuthidae > Thysanoteuthis > Thysanoteuthis major. The sequence continues at coordinate 27,673,375 of OY735215.1, forward strand.
TTGTTTGCGATAGGGTGGGAGAGATTATCGCAGCGGGTGGCGAAGCAATTTGATGTACCGTGTGCAAAAAGCCATCTGTGGCTGACAGCGATCGCCTCGTGGAAGCCCAGGCGGCGGTGGGCAGTCGGAGGGAAAGACCTGACGCCACACACGCAGTATTCGACAAAGGCACAGTTAGCAACTAAACACCAGAAGAGATTTCAAGAAAATGGCGCTCTTCGTAAACATGTCCGGACAAGAAGAAAAGAGAGAAGAAAAAAGAAAAGAAAAGAAAAAAAGACAGGAAAAATTTGAATAATCCGAGAGGTTCTCCATTGCTTGCTTGATTGGCTGTCGCTTAGTTTTATGGTTGTTCTTTTACTGGTTATTTATTGGTTGGTTTTATATCCTTCTCTTTTTAAATCTCATTGTAATATTTGTTATGCTTGTCTTATTCTCAAAGTCCTTTTTTTTGTATTTTAACATAATTCGTTCCATATCTTGGTTTCTATATACGTCCACTTATTAATATGGATATCTATCTATCTCTATCTCTATCTCTCTCTCTCTCTCTCTCTCTCTCTCTATATATATATATATATATATATATATATATATATATATATATATATATATACATATGCCTGTGTGTGTACGTATGTGTATCGATGTACCTATCAGTGTCATTCTACCAATATATATATCATTCTGTTCATATATATATATATAGAGAGAGAGAGAGAGAAATAGATAGATAGATAGATAGATAGATGTGTCATTCTATCTATCTATGTCAGGAACACTCCTAAATTCAAAGAAAAAGATTATTGTAAATTCGACGAACCAGGACACTCCCCAATTACCTTTTTTTTAAAAATTAATATGAATGATGAATCATGAAGATCTGTTTTAATAAAACTTGAATGATATCAATAATATCAACAATGATGAGATATATTAATTATAATGAATAACATGAATTTAAAAATAATAAATTATAGATGATGAATTTCAACGGCTAAAACCCTCTCTCTCTCTCTCTATCTATCTATCTATCTATCTATCTATCGATATATATATATATATATATATATATATATATATATATATATATATATATATGAACATCTATATTACCGTAGTACTTGAGTATGTTGTGTTTGAGCTCAGTCAAAAACCAAAAATCATAAAATTGCGTATTAATTTTCCGGTTGAAAACCCTTCCTAATTTGAAGATTTGTGTATCATAATCTTTCTAAAACCCATTTTTCATTGGACAACAACTGAGACTAAGCTGCTTTTTTTACTCATCAAACAATAAGTAACAACATCAGTTCTGATCATTTCCTTCGTTAATACATATGTATATATGTGTATGTATGTATGTGTGTGTATATATGTGTGTGTGTGTGTGTGTGCGTATTAATTTGCTAAGCTCACTTTGGTACAAAGGCAAAAGTGTAGGGCAACCACTGGGGATCGAACACGTTACAATAATACTGGTCTGCTTTTTCATCTCATATATATATATATATATATATATATATATATATATATATATATATATATATATATATATATATATATATATATATATATATATATATATATATATATTGTAGAATGAAGATTCGCTACATTAACTTCTAAGCCCAAACAGGTCAGTAACATGAACGTTTTCGTGCTGCGAATCCTCATTCTCCTATATTTCTAGCCTTACTCTGAACCAACTTGACATTTAAAGCTGAATGTATCGAGCACTCTATGACAAAATCCCATCATACATCGGATATTGCATTATATTATATCATATTGTATTCCAGATTTATACTCTGTGATATATATATATATATATATATATATATATATATATATATATATATATATATATATATATATATGTCATTTAGTCAAGTTTTCCTGTTTAGATACAAGAGAATGAATGCCTAGATCCAATAAATGTAACAATTGTGTAAACCTTTCTGATCTAACGCATCCAACCACACTTCTGGCCATAATCAAGATCAGGAAAAATGTCATTTGTTTGTTGTTTTTTTTTCTCCATTTTTAAATATTTCAAAACTCAGCGTAAGCTGTTTGTTTGTCATGATGACGTCACATACGATGCTACAATCAAGCCAAATTCATCAATAAGCTTGATGTATTCTTCAATTATCAAATACAATCGAAACCCCAGTTCCCCAACCAGAAAATATCTTATTCAGTTTTGGTTCTCTTGATTTTATGATAAAATACGATTAATGCTGTATAGTGTAGGCGTATTAGTGCATTGGAGAATTTCGATACATATATCCTTGTACACGACGTCATTATAAGTGATAAACAGCAGATCCTAAATTCAAAAACTATTCGAACACCGAAAAACGAATAACAGTGTTTTTTCCCCTGGTCTTTATAATGGCTAGAAGTCTGCTTGAAAATGATAATTAAAAACGTGTGAATTTTATTTAAACTTATCGGATCCAGAACACAAGCAAGTTAAGTGAAATGTTTGATTTTGGTTTGCAGACTAAATATCAAAGGTGGGTAACCGATTACGCTGACCTATGCGACGGCTGTTACTGCTATTAACGTAGTACAGAATGAACGGAAGCAGAAAACTCGTACATTTAAAACTACGATTCATCAAATCTAATCATAAAGGGCATAATTTAGGGTTAGTTTTAGGGTTTGGGTAAGTTTCGGGTAAATTTTGGAGTTGGGGTTTATTTTGAGTGAGGGTTTTTTATGGTTAGGGTTGCAACCAATAAGAAACTTTTTTTTACAATTATTAATCTAAAAAGAATATATACTGGCAACTAACAATACAAAAATCATTAGATAGTTTGTTTAAATCTCTGAAACTCCAGATATCTACAAATTCAGTTTTTTTCTGAATGCTTGTTTTTAATTTGCAATACCAGTTTTGAACAATACTAACCGTAAAACTAAATGTAGCCCTAAATCATATCCTTTTTAATTAAATTTGATAAAATACAGTTTTAAATGTTCAAGGTTTCTGCTTTATTCATTCTGAAATACATTAGTAGCAGCGGCATAAGTCATTGTAATTGGTGACAGAGCCCCCCCTCCATTTTGATATTTAGTTTACGAACCAAGAGCAAACCTTTACTGAAAAGTCAACTAATTTAAAAAAAGCAATATATATATATATATATATATATATATATATATATATATATATATATATATATATATATATATGTATGTATGTATGTATGTATATATATATATATATTACAAAATATATATATACATATATATATATATATATATATATATATATATATATATATATATATGTATATATATATATATACATAAATGTATGTATATATATATATATATATGTATGTATATATATATATATATATATATATATATATTACAAAATATATATATATATATATATATATATATATATATATATATATATATATATATATATATATATATATATATATATATATATATATATATATATACATATATATATATATATATATATATATATATATATATATATTGGAAGATTGGTTCAACACAATCTTCTTACAGTAATTTCCTCCATATTGACTTGGACTGACTTGGCTAATTTTATGAAATATCTAGATACATGAATCCTCATGTTCATATACATGCTCTTAAATGTATACGTACGTATATTTTATTCAGCCAAAGGGGCTGAAGTCTGGTTCATTTTTTCACTCTATACTAATCGACTGTACGTTTCGGTTTGACCAATGCATGAAAGTTTAATTTCATTCTTGAGCCAGTGAAAACCTTCTCCAGATGTATAGGTTTACATATAATAGCAAATAAGGTTAGTCCCTGATAAAATATCAATTACACGATGTATCGACAACGCTTATCGAGTGCAGCTTTGGTTCAGTCGATTAGTTAATTGGAAACAATTAAGAGAAACGATTATCCATTTCGAGGTACGAAATCTGCTAAGATCCAACTTTTTCGTTTGTGTACTGCGTGGCGCAAAATGATCAGGTCGTTTCAATTCTTTCGAACCGCTGTTTTGTTTGAGCCTTTGTTTGCTTTTTTTAATTGTTATAAGTGACTCGCTAAGAAAGTGACAAAAAGTATTGCTACAGCCGGGATCAACAATAACTTAACTAGTAATATCCAATTGTGCACAGTATAAGCAGTTTCTATGACTTTTTTTTCTGACGCAGAAAACACACAGAGAAAAACACAAAAAACAAAAGGAACAAAAATAATGTTTTGAAAGAATAAAAAAGTCCAGCTTATTTACCACCAACCTGTATTTCAACTCTTGGATATTTCAATTGCCATCACGGATAACGTAGCGGGATATCTCTCTAAAAAAAACTGTCTCTCTTTTCCGGGTCAGTTGAAGCTTAAGGTTCACTAAACCTATCACAAGACAAGAAGTGTGGTCGAAATCACTAGACCAGGAATGCTCTAAGCCCAGGTACCCAGGCCACATCCGGCCGGCCATCAAATTTTATCCGGCCTGAAGTAACTTGAAATATTTATAAATAATAAACCTAATTATTTCCTTGCTTTTTTTTCCTCAATCATGCAGTCAGACAGTAAACACGTGCTGGTTACTAATTGATTATTTTATGATGGCGTTAGTAGATGTTTTACATTTTTACTCATAATACATCCGGCAATTGTAACCTTTCCTGTTTAAAAATGGCAGTGTAAATATGGATAGGATTAGTTTTTTATAGTAGTGGTGAGAGTAAGTATTTTCAGGGTTAGTGTTAGGGGTAATTTGTCATCGGTGTCAGATATTCTTTAGCTTGAACGGTGGTCATTTTTAAACGAGAAAAGGTAACAATTACCAAACTTTCCTCAGTGTAAGCAAGGCTTTGTTTCCTTGTAATTGTCATGTTTTTTTTTTGTTCTGAAACACTGATTACCAAACTGATTACGAGAAGGCGTTGTCTTTCAACGAAATCATATTTTGTTTCGCGTTTCAGCGCGTCATTTAAACGAATCAATTACCCACTTTAGCCTAGTGTAATGAATTAAACCAAACATAAAAAAGTAGATTCCCTAGGCGATTCCAGTAAGTTGCTTCATCTGCTCAACTAGGAAGCACTGAGAGAACGCATACCCCCTAACTCCATTGATTCAGAAAACTGATAAATCAGGTTACAAATCCCATACTATGATGCAGCAAAAGCTTTAAATGATTATTCATAAAAAAAAACTCCCTTTTGAATCTTCATTCATTACAAGATTCGATTATTTCCCTTAGAATAAGTAACATTGTCATTACTCAGATATTACATCCGAAAAGCCGATGGTTCCAACTTGCACTAATAACAAAACCAAAAGAAATTCCTGAATCCACTTTGAAGTTCAATCGATTATACATTGGCACAGCATCCACTGTTACGGAAAATCTTGTTAGAATTCATTGGGAACTATTGTGTAGACAGACAGACATATATAGGTGTAAACATAAGCTTTGCCCAACTTGGCAGAGGTAACGATTCTGATGGTAGATTGTGGTAGAGACTGCCGATGGTCTTACGGAATGATAAGGTCCGTCTTCAGGTTGCGACCCAGCAATCGATTCGGTTAGACATATGTCGTATTCGTCTGGCTTGTAACCTTTTGATTATCAATTGATTCACTCCGTGGAACATATCTCGTCTGATCAGTCAGTGGTTTTAACAATTTTGGGAAATTTCCCAAAGAACTCGTTGAATCAAAACCGGTATCGTTCTCTTATCATGGAATACACAATTTATCTGAAATATTGCATAAGGTCATGGAAGCTAGGGGGAAAATTATAATCACTGAATAATGAAATTATGGATTTATATGAATACTTTTTTTTTTCACTAATATTGCAGGAAACAATTGGATCAAACCAATATGTGTGTACGTGTTTTTGTGTTTTGTGTTTGAGGGTGAGTATTATGTTTTACGTCAGATATACATGTACTTGAATTTATGGAAAGAAAGAAAGAAAGAAAAAAAGAAAAACCAAAAAAGTGTCAAATGAAAAAAAAAATGGATCAAGGAAGGAGATAAAAAAAGAAATGAAATGAAGGAAAAGAATGAATTTAAAGAGGACAGAGAGAGGAAACCAGGGAGAAAAGGGGAGAAGAGACAAAAAGACAGTTCAAAAGAAAGAAAGAAAGAAAGAAAGAAAGAAAGAAAGAAAGAAAGAAAGAAAGAAAGAAAGGATAAACTAAAAAAGAATTAAAAAGGGAAAACAAAACCTGTTAACAGGAATAAAAAAAATGAAAAAAATAAATGGAAAGATGATATTGGAAAACAAAAAACAAAGAAATAAAATGAAAATAAAAGGCAGTAGAAAGGTGTTAGCTGAGAATACCTTCAATAATCCAATCGGATCTTTCTTGTCATCGGACAGTTGATGGTAGAAGTAAGGAAATATGTTTTCGATAAGAATGCCTAACTCTTGAGCATAAAGATTTTCTTCTTTTCAAGTTATACCTAGAATTAAATATAAAAATGGCTCTCCGCACCTCTTAACGTGTCTTGGAGAACAATTCAAAACGAAGAGTCGTCATCGCTTTTTTTTTCGCAGATGAGACGGTCGGCCATGTTTGACAGGGTTTCCACATCTCCGAATTGACAGATGATCTCTAGGAAGGAAGAGTGTTTTTTTTATCTAGCGGACCTTCAACATGGATCAAGTAGTATCGCAGTGATAGGAATGACAGCAGGGATAGTTTAGCGTATTTATTTATTATATTATATAATACGTATAGATTAATCTTGCTTGGTTTTGCCTTAAACCGATGCAAAACAACAATGGTCTCCTTTTCATTAACAAGCGATATTCACAACATTGAATAACGTGCAAATAACTAATATGTTTAAATGAACCCATTGGAAAGCTTTGATCTTAAGAGTATAGTACAAGTTTTTTCAATATAAAATATAGAAAAGAACACATTCAAAAACAAAAATTATGAAAAACAATTATAAACTTTGAGTAAATCATAAATTATTCGCGTCAATCGGAAAGTATCCTGCCATTTTGAATATCTCAATAACTGGTCGCGTAGATTAAATGTAACTTGGCAACCAATGAAAGGGGACCTTAATGTGCATGCGCAAATATAATCTCTTCTATAAGGTTTCTCAGTCGGATGTAAGACCACACTGAGTGATCTTGTGTACCGTTTGACAGTCGCATACTCTAAGACCGAGCCTATCCATTTTCACGTACTATTCAAGGGCTTTTGACGAAACAATGCATCTCCAAGGTCTGTTACAGATGTGTTTGGGCATACGGCGTATTTGCCTAGCCTGTCACATATAGACCGCCGTCTTGTAGTCCAGATTTTGCTTCCAGCAAGTTCTAGCTTTTCGCTATCGAAAGAGGGGAAGTTCCTAAGTGTTGACGATCGTTTCCTTTTCATAAAGATTTAGGAAGGAAAATCAAAGTGGCTGATGTCAATACCGAGCGAGGACTTTGCAGATTGTTTTGAAAAATGAAAGAGACACTCAGATGTGTGGTGTCCCAAAGGAAGTATTTCGAAGTAGGCTAAGGTGCCATTGCTTTAGATGGGCCATTTAATATTTATTGCTGGGTACTTTTGGACAGATGACGTATATGAAAAAAATGTTAAATTAAATTAAATGCAATACATACTGAATTACCAAATATTAAGAATATTACGAAAAAAGGTGAGAGGTCGAAATAACATTCAGCCTTAGTTTTGCATTGATAGAGTCAACGTGCACCATCCACCTCTATCTCCTTTAACTCACTGTCATGTAACTCCTACCACCTTAAACTCCGATGAGCCTCCCTAACATACAATCACCTGCATTTTAGAAGTTTGGGAACGCTCAGAATTATTCCCATATAAATCAAACGCTTTACAGAAAGCGTAGGCATTTAATATTGTTCTTAAAATTCTAAAATTTTAAAGAATTTGTTGTTCTGGGAAAAAAAAACACGCCGACGTCTAGAAAAGCTACATCCCCGTAAGGCCAATTGGAGCAATTGGTGAAATATGGTATTCTCTGTCTGCTAGGCATCTATTTATTCACTCTCCCACCAGAGCAAAATGCGACACAAGGTCAAGCTTAACGTGGGGGAAAATGGAGCAATCCATCAAAAATAGCTCCAGCCGACGCGACTTTGGTTGCCGAAGCAACCGTGGTCATGAAAGCGTCAAGACGAGCCCAGCCTGTCCCTCTTAGTGCAATGGGATAGCACCGTCCCGGGGCGAACTGCTCCCCGCTAAGCAATTGCAGCTGATCTTTATTGTCAAGAACAGGGGAAAACTGAAGAATCACGCAAAAACTGTCCTGATTTGGTCAACAGACAATGTGTCATTGTGAAGAGTAACAGTGCAAGCAAGCATTAAGATTAATGTTCAGAAGAGATCGAATCATCAGGTGAAGAGATTCTACATCAGCGTCCCTGGTCGATGAATGTATCACCTTCAAGTTTTACTTTATCTAAATCACAGGGTCACCCTTAAAAGAAAAAAAGAAATCAATTCGCTTTAGAGAATTCCTTTCATCTAGAGTTAAACATTGTTCTTAACTAGGAATTTAAAAAAAATAGAAGTTTTTCTTGGTTGCAAAACCTTTACAACTGGGAAACAATTCAACGTTATCAGATTTCTTCTCATCCAGAATCCTAGATTCTTTAAAGCTATTGAATTTTGAGGAGGGTTAAGCGGTCTGGAAAACATTTCCTTATTCTCCGGTTGTGATTAATTTCGTATTTTTTTCCCCTCCTTTTTAATTTTTTCCCTCCGTTATCCCCATGATGTGCGATCTGTTTTATTCCATTTCGATGCGAGCAGGATCAGGGGGAAAAATGGCGGCGTAAAAGAGATGACGTGACGTCAACGCTAACACTGGTCATGATTTGTTAAATATGGTGGGTGATAAATGATGCCCGACGTTATCACGGGTGAAGGGATGGAAATTATGTTCAAGATGGACTGTGGAAAATTGGGGGAGGGAGCTGAGGATAAAACAAAATGGAGGCAAATAGAACCGATGGAAAAATAAATATTAACCAGATGGAAAACGATGATCGGGAGGGAAAAAAAAAACAAAACAGGAAATTATCAATCAAACATAAAAAGAAAATCATCACAGTCATCGATTTTTGTCTTTTGTCGAAGAATCAGCGGGTATTTTTCGTTTGTTCCCACCATAAGCTAACTTCCATAATTTTGAAGTACGAGAGCTTAAAGGAAAAAAAAAAAAGATTAAATTTCATTTTCTTTTCGTCAGTCCCCACTACAATAACAAAAATCCAAACGAATTCCTTATTTTCACATCCAAACCCTAACCTCAACACTTGGAGGACTAACGAAATAAGCTTAACATTCCAATTCCCACTGATTATGAAATTTTCGGTTTGGTTAGGTCTAACGGAAACGACCCCAAAATGTCATGGCTTATATTGTTATTTCTTCTCATTTCGAACTTTTCTTCGGCCGAAGATGTGAAAATTTGACAACTTGACGGACCGGGAACCCAGCTAAAAAGACTTACCAGACAGACCGTTTGGGAGAATGGTTGAAATGTTTCGGTTCTTCAAGATCTAATTACTGTTAAAATCTGACCCCTAACCATGAATTTAGAAAAAGAGATAAGAAAATTAAACTTTATCTTTTAATAATCTTCGGTACTTTGAATTATAGACGTTAGCTTTTGGTTGGGACTTACGAAAAAAACATAATTTCAACCATTATATTCAAGACAGAAAAACCTTCTTCAGTTAAGCATAATAAATTAGTTAGAGAACTAATAATCGTATATATTTGGCTAAATAGAACAGGAAAACAAGATTTCGGCAAAAAGTCCAATGTGTACTAAATCTTTGGGGTGTTGTACCAAGATACTAAAGGAAGTGAAAATCAGCAATTTGGAATGGAGGCGCCAAAATTACCGCCCTGATCATGACAGACAGTTTCATTGGAGACACATTGCATAAAAAGCAACAAATAAATCAATTGAGAGGGATTTTTTGTTCATTTTTGCCATTTTCATCGTCAACTTCTTTCCGGTCTTTATTCTCCCCTTTGTCTTAAGTCGTCTGATTTTCTGAGATAGAGTATTGTCATAATTCACTTTTGACTAATTTTCCCTTTGTCATGTGCTTTAGCTAGTTTCCACCTAATTGTTATAATAGACAATAGTCTTGAGCTGTATTTTTTTAGATGGAGCTTTGACGTTATAAAATTCCGTCTCGTATTTCTTTTATCTCACTTATGTTGCATTTTTTTCTTACAACTAGTTGAAGAAATAGACTTAATAGCCTTGAAGTGTCTGATTTCTTAGATGAAGCTTTGTGATAATGATTTTTTGCATCCTAATTTAGTTACTTTTTATTGCAGCACTCAATTTTTTTCTGCAATCTACCGCCAGTAAATGAGTATAATGGATCGGAAATATACACTAATCTTTCGGCAAGATTTGAACTTGCATCCTCCATACTTGAAAGCATATCTAACAAGGACGGTACCTTAACGAAAAGGCTACGGACTAACTGGCAACCATCATTTGAATTAAGTCTCTTGTATCCGATATACTTATTCTATACTGTTTGTAGATATCTGGTACTAATCGACGGTATAATCTGTTGTTGACCAGATTTTATAGATGAAGCGTTGTCATTATTAACATTTGACTAAATCTCTTTTCATCTTTTATTTGCTTCTTATTACAACGCCTAGGTCATTTTTTCAATTGACAATAGTTAAGTAAGCTGCACGGTAAGACGTCTGTCTCTTAAACGACACCCCCGATGGAGTATGAACGGCTGGTGACGAAGTCCCGGTTTCTGTTGCAAGCATCAGCTCAGTGATCCTTGCTAGTCAAGACCAGGGCTTTATACCTACAAGTATTTATGATCTCTTCCTTGGTAAGATTCAAGTCCAACAAAAGAGATATCTCTACACTAATTACACAGATTACAGTGGGTTCGATTAGCTGCAGAGTGTACAAGGAACTTTGTCCTAATAAAGAGTTTCACTCAAACCGAGAATCGAACCCAGGCCTAAGGTAGACTTACTAATCATTACACTATCCTAATTGACTAAGTAGTTTGGAACGGGAAAAAATCATTAAGAAAAATAATTAAAAAGAATTTTATAAAAACGAGACAAAAATAAAAATTACTTGGAATAGATGATAAACAAATTCAAACGTTTTGTTAAATGATTAACACCAGTTTATTTTATCCAAATTTACTTTGATTCTTTTTCTTCATGGTCCTCCAATTTTTTTGGTCGGTACACAATTCCGAAAAATAAACAAAAGTTAAGCTCCTAAAAGTAATTGAATATTTTTTTCATTTTTCTTTCAAAAATTCGCGATCTCGCTCTGGAAAATGTATTTGTCAAACGTTGTACGTCACATCCATATCAAACAATGATCAGAGTACGCAATAAAATACTGATTGGAACAATGACAGTGAAAACTTTTTGGAAGAAGAATTGGGAAAGGGTATATCGAAGATGCTTTTGAAAAGGTGAATCGGAACAACGAGAATTCCTTGAATTGCTTTTGTTATCATTCGCATGGATATGTCATTTCTTGGCACACGAAACGTTGTAAATTAGATCATCCACGCAATCCAACATTATCACCTACAGAGCAAACTATCAATTAATTAGAAACCGTCTACTAGACTGTCACCAAAACTGTCAACACAGGTTTCTTCAGTTTTTAGGTTAGCCTGGCTGGCTGGCTATGTATAACGTGTAAATGCTGCACTAGTGGAGCTAGTGGGCTGAAAATTGCTGGAAGCGATCATTCAACTAAATACGACCAGCAATTTGAAGCCTGCTTGATGGGGTAGATAGTTGTGTATTTCCCATCGACAACAGTGGTCGGTGTTCAGCCCCTTCTAAAAAATAGGATCGCAAATGCTAATTTCTGAGGCTGGAAGATTGCCCCCTATAAGGAAGATAGAACACAATATTTTCACTTTAATGCCACCCACAATCAAATTGACCTCGTGCTGTACAAATCAAAAAAGCAAAATGTGTCAACTAAACCGATCTAGTATAATTGGACGTTCAGGGAGGATCGAATTCAGTGTCAATAGGCTTAGGTTATAAGTACGCTAACAACGACCCTACAAGAGTTCAACCATTTCTCAGAGTCTACGTTTGGAAGAGACACGATAAAGTCATTTTTATTTACAGTTACGCCTCAAGTGTGGGGAAAAGAATGGTATACTTTTAATGTCTTTTGTATTATGTAAATTATTTCGTATCAAATGAAAATTGTTTGTGTCCGTTACTGCTTTACAATTAGTTGATTTAAAATTGATTAATAGAATTCAGAAATGATAACAAATACGTGTCTAATTTCATGCTAAAATAAACCAAGAATGTTGTCGAATTTCGGACTCCCAAGTCGGTTTCAAACTGTGGTTAGGTTTCTACATATTCGGTTGAACGCATTGGTTTATAAAATGCTGAATTTACGAGTCAAACCAAAGTTTGAAACTGAATCAAAGAACTCTAGTGGCCGATCCACGAACTAATGGCGGTAGATTCAAAACATGCCAGACTATGAGAGTTGCTGGACCACATAGTACCGGGTTAGAGAGACGCAACCCGTGTAATGTAACCCTGTTCTTCAGTTGGCTTACTTCCATATCCTGCCACAAATTGACTGGAAATAAGCCATCTTTAATGTAGAATCACAAGTAAAGCAGCGTGTAAGCCTTGGGAGCAAGGCTGGTCTGTCTGCGATAGTCAATTACATTTTTCTGTCATTTTTGAATCGATCTCTGCTATTGATCAATCTTATTTCGTCGAACTTTTCTCTTCTCTGACATTACAACTAATCAAAGTCCATTATTAACTCTCGGGGGATAAAAATGAAAGCTTGGCTGAAACAGTACTAAGGGTAAATTTACATTTTTAAATTAATACTATAATCACAAGTAACATTTATTCCAGTATTACCAAAAAAGGTTACTTGTGAAGCATCGTCATTACTCTCTCTTGTATGTCATGCCCAAACTGACCAACGAGAGCTCAAGATTCAAGGAATTTTGCACTCACGCTTTTTCTAAGAGCATCAATGCAGAAGTTATTATATGTATTTATCAAGCCTGGTTAGGTCTTGCACGATGCAGCAACTATGATATCCCCACTGAGGACCGAACTCACAACTCATTATCAATGGTCTACACGACGAAGAGGAAGGAGAGGCTTCACGCTGGGGTTTGTGGATAATTCGGTTAGGATCAAACTTGCTAGCAACAATAATGATTTGCTAAACATGATCGCTAACCATTTCATCACAAAGAGGCGCACTTGGAGTGTGGGTCGTCCATAAAGGGCCGAACTCACTTGCCGTAGTAATGGTCCGCTGAACATTTTCGCTAACCGTAACCCCGTGACTAGGCACATTTGAAGTGTTGATCGCCCAGTGAAGATCAATCTCGATACAGTGGTAATGATTTGCTAGATATTCTTGCTAACCTTTTGTCCAGCAACGAGGCGCCCGAAAGAAGTAGCCATAAATTAGTTTCGCCAATTCCGCTTACAGCCGGTACCAACTGCATCATTCTACGCCGGCAATTACCGTAATTCTCACTCGATATAACAAAAAGAGGCTTCGCTCGTTTTCTGAAATTTAATGAGACAAAATTGTAGCTATTTAAACAAAGAAACGGGCATCGCTTTTAAAAACAAAATAGACAGGTCTGGTTGGTCACTCGATAGAAACAGTTGCGAGGCCGACGTCTTCTGGTAGCATGACGTGTTGGGGTGATCAATTGTAAAATTGAGAAGAGGGGGGGATCAACGATTAAGTCACCTCCCTCGCCTTTTGATGGATCACTTAAAAAGTCTGAATTCTAAAAGAGCAAGCACGGAAGCCGGGCGTAAAACCGGGACCAATTCAGGACAAATTCACATTGTAAATTGATCCTCACTAAAAACCTGTTGTGGAGATTTTCGAAATAATTTTTTCTTCTAGACGTAATGAACAGATGTCGAAAATTTCAGCCCTCTAGCTCCATTGGTGCGGTATGTACGCATTATACACAGCCAGCCAGGCTAACCTAAAAACTGAAGAAACCCATGTTGACAGTTTTGGTGACAGTCTAGTCGACGGTTTCTAATAAATTGATAGTTTGCTCTGTAGGTGATAGTGTTGAATTGCGTGGATGATCTAATTTACAACGTTTCGTGTGCCAAGAAATGACATATTCATGCGAATGATAACTAAAGCAATTCAAGGAATTCTCGTTGTTCCGATTCGGTTTTTACGACCTCGTTTTCGAATCCTTTATGCTCATCTACACGGATGGTGGCAGCCTATCCGCGTTGAACACAGCACTTCCTGTACGATCACCGAAGTTAAGCAACGTTGACTCTGGCCAATATCTAGATGGGTGTCCGTCTGGAACTACCAAATGTGGATCATGTAAAAAAAATTTTTTTTTTTAAAATACACCAGTCGCGATCTTGTTAATCCTTCTATGAAGAATATCGTTCTCTACTCTACAGTCTGCAATGCAAACTCAAAGCCAGTCGTTACCCGAATTCCTCTGATTGACTTGGCTACAAACGACAAAAAACGGATGACTGATTAACACAGATGATTACTATGGACACATGCCTGGATATTTCGAGAATAATCAGTTAGTAGCCCAAAGGGATGGTCACACAAACAATACCCACCCACTTGACTACGCATCAAATATAAGTGAAGTATTTGTCCTTCGTTCCCGCCAAAAGCCAACGCACAAATTTTGAAGTACGGAAGCCCGGGACGAAAAACAAAGATATAGTTGTATTTTCTTCTTTTCGACAGAATAAACCCGGAACGCTGGATATTTTTTGTTCGTCTCTTAGAAAACGGAAAGACTGACCCTAACCCTGGTGGGGATGGAACAAATGAAATTGAGCCAAGTATCAATTCCTACTGATAATGAAAATCCCCGTCTCCCCGAGACTAACCAAATTTCCCCAATTTGCAGTCACTTATATTTCTAATGATTTTTTTTTCTCATTTCAAGCATTGGTCTATTTGTTGGAAAAGCTGTAAAAATCTGACAACCTGACTGATCTTCAACCCTGCTAAAAAGACAGACCATTCGTAGGGAAGATTGAAGTGTTTTGGGTTGTTTTTTTTTTATTAAAATGCTATTAAAATTTGAACCCAAACTAACACTACGAATTGAGTTTTTAGTATGCAAGAAAAAGAAAAATGCAACTCAAAGTTTTTTCTTTCTTTCTTTCTTTCCTTTTTTTTTTTTGCTTTCTTTCTTTAAAATTATAGCTTTCAGTGGGGACTAACGAAAAAGCCACAAAGACTTATGCAGAAACAAAACCCACTATTTTCTTGTCTTGTTAACTAGATACCTTTAATTACGTTTTCCGGGATTACTTTAATCTTTCATGTCTAAAAACTGTCTAATTGACAGTTTTTTTTCGATACATGCACTCATTAGATAGAGTAATATTGTAGAACATTAAACACATACGGAGTATAAAATCTATACTGATATAAATACTCACTGCGCATGTACAGAAGTTAAACTGTGACTTCACTGCAAAAACAGTTCAACACGCACAACCTTATTCAGTAACTCGTCTGTTTTGCATAGAGACGACCACACAAACCAACAGATAAAATAAGATAAAACATAAATAAGATGAATAAATAAATAATGGTCTGTTTGTTCTCGACTGCAGCAAGCGAAAACTGATAAACAATGAAGAATATTAATTATTGTTTGAAAGTTCCACCATTTTTATCTGCATTTTTTTTTTTTTTACGTTTTGGTGGACAGACATTTTGAACGTTGGTCAGTAATCAGAAATTGCGGCCATTGTACGTTAATTGACATCAGTGATAAGTACGGAGGCGGAGAGAAACGAGGAGGATGAGAACAAAAATTAGAATATATGGTGCTGATTAGCGAAGAGGTGGAGATAGCGTGAGAGGAGGAGGAGGAGGAGAGAAAAGGTTGATTGAAGAGAGGAGGAAGGGATCTATCAGAAGAATCGAAGGAGGGAGTTGGATTGTGAGAAGGAACTAGAATGTGGAGAAAAGAGAGGAACTTGAATTGAGGTGGGGAAGAGGTGAGAAGGAAAGAGATGAGAAATTGGAAAGAGCGGAAAGAAAGAAGGAAAGGAACAAAGAAACAACGGAAAAATGAAACAAAGAGCTAAAATTTAAATGAAGGAAGTGAAGGAAGGAGACGTAGGAATTAACTAACTGGAAATGAAAGAAAGAGGAAAAAGAAGAAAATGAGACGAGCGAAGGTCAGAAAGAAGGGGAAAAAGAATTAAAGAAAGACATAAAAGAAAAAGTTGTTTTTTTTTAAATAAGAGATGTTAAAAAGATATTAAATCTGATAGGTGGAAGAAAAGGAGAAAACAAAAGAAACGAGGTTAGAATGAAAAAGAAAGAAAAAAGACAGAAAGAAAGTGAGAAATCATAATACCTGGGAAGAAAAAGAAAATGAGAAAAAGAAAGAAAGAAAGATAATGTAACACTTGAAAAATGCAAGGGAATGATAAGAAGAGAACTGAAAAAAGGGATTAGAAGAAGGAAGAAAAAAGAAAAGTAAAAAAAAAAAGAAAGAAAGAAGGAAATTATAGTCAATGACTGATTAACACTACTAATAACGAAGAAATCGACTTAGTGAGTGCAACAGAAAGGGAGAGAAAAGAAAAAAAATAAAACAGACCAATTTTGATTGATAGATGAAAGATATATTGATCAGGAGCTTTGATTTTACGAAGATGGATCAATAAGTCCGTACATTGACTGTCGTTATTAGCAAATATTTTATCTGAAATTCTCGCCGTTCGATGCGGTCAATATTCCCCACTGAATCAAGTGCATTAACAAGGAAGAAGGTTTTGTTGAAAAATAAATATTCTTGTATAAAATGAATAGTATTTTCATCACCGGGTTACATATAATGGAGTGTGTTTTAGTACGTGTGTCATTATATATAAATGTATACGTATTCTATTTTTACCCAGTAAAGGCTTTCTTCTCATTTTTTTCTTTGATTTTTTCCTCGTTTGATGTATCGCCTGCTTTTCAATCTTTCCTTTGGGCAACTATTGCTTTCCCTGACAAGAGAGTCATTTTGTAAACGTTGTCATCTAACCGTGGTCTCGTTCCAGCTAGTTTCGTTGCACGGTGCAAAAGATAGGAGCAAGAGAAAGGCTGAAAATTAGGGACGGCATGGCAATAACCACCTTTATGCTTTATAGATTCCCTGCCCCCGCTTACCGAAAAGGGCTTCAAACGAAGAAGCAATTAACATTAATTCATGAAAATGATTTTTTTAGGGTTACCAAACCAAAAAAAAATAGTCAATTTGGATACGTTAAGCCGATTTGTCTGAGGTTTGAGTGGTGAAGGGTGCACATTCAGAGATTTTGAAGCTTTACTCTTGCTTATATTTTTGATAGAAGTTGAAGTATATGATAAACAAACAAACAAATAAATAAATAAAGATACGGCAAATTCAATTGTACTCATCCAGTTCTTGCAGCAGCATTTTGATTTGGGGGACTTCTTCCAGCAGTTGAAAAAGTTTGGATTTTTCATCTTTCTTTGCTATATAGTTCATGTTTGTCTCCCAGCAAGAATTTACTACTTGGATGTGTCTGTCTTAAATCTAATCTAATGTTTTTTGTTTTTTTTTTTGTTTTTTTTTATGACCAGTCGAATTGGGGGAGGGAGGCTAATTTGTTTTTTGTTTTTGTTTTTTTATTTCTTCAGTTTTGGAGGTTTATTTGGAGGGTATAATATACTAAAGTGTAAGAAGGGAGAGGAACAGGATTCTTGCTACCCCTTTGAAGATTCGCTGCAAAACAAACGCTGAAAGCTATTTTGCTCTTTAGCTGAAAACAGCAAAAAGAGTCCAGAATCCTGAATGCCGATTTTTTAACCAGGCAAGACTGTCCCACATAGAACATAGGTGCAACATAATCTCCCTACTCTGATTTATCCCTTTTACTAAGTTGAGCTTTATAAATATCTTATGACTGACAGTGTTACGTATTTCTCACTGGAATTAGAGGTCAGTGTTCGAGCCGAGATAAAAGTGAGTATTTCAAAGGCTGATTTTCTGGGCAATCGAATGACTGGCGTAGCATTATCTTCGCCTTATTTCCTCCCACTTTGAGTCGTGTTACGCCAAGCCTAACTTAGTTAATACCCCGTGGATGAAATGATTGCACAATTTTTCGACAGGAATTGTTCGAGTCAGGTTGGATTGCCACGAGTTCAAATGCTGATTTTCTAGACAGGAACGCCTTTGCTAGGTCGGCGTAACACCATCTTCCTTGCTCTATTTCCATCCAAATAGTCACCGAATTGAACAAGGCAGCCTTAGGGTAATTAAGTAACCAATCAGAGGGGACCCTACTGCATATGCATGACCAGACACTGTCAGATGGGATAAATCGGTCAGGAGTGGGACGCAATTCAACAACTTTGTGCGCTGTAAGACTGTTGTATTCACAATGACGAAACCTATCCATTCCCAACGTGTTGTTTTGGAAAAATATAGCACCACCCAAGTCTACTGCCCCCTTGTTATAACGTTTCCAAATGCCCCCTGAGTACGTCTTATATACGGAATATCATAAATGTAGTGTGATTTGTGTCTAGGGGTCAACACAATCAACGATTTTACATTCTTAGAATAGCTCTGAAAATAGGTACACATCTAATATCAAGTCTGATAGTCAGATCTTACAGGTGTAAGTTCTCTCCCTTGTACTTTCAATCGTTTTTTTTTAATGATTGAATACAGAGCTCACTTGAAATATAAAATAGAGTCATCGAAAGCCGTGGAAAATATTTTGATGGCTGAAGATTGATGATATAAATTCATATGAAAAAGTTTTATCGATTGTATGGATTATTCAGACTAATCCGATATTTTTTATACGTATTTTTAATTTTTTTTTATATCTTGCTTCAACTGTTATGAATATTACAACAAGGGCAAATCCTTAAATCAAGCGAAATGATTAAAAAATAGTTACTGGCCTATTTACAAAATAATTTTTCCGTTTGGGTTTTTTTTTTTTTTTGTTTGCTTGTCTTGTATGCAAATTTGCCAATATTTCAAATTATGGGAGGTTACAAATTGACGATACGACGAAAGTTTTTGTTGCCAAACATATCTGTGTCGCATTTTATTGTTATCAACTTCGCTGTATGTCCCATTTGGCTTTCCATAGTCAGCAGAAAATGCCCCGTTTATCAAGATCGATCACAAATATCGATAACTGCCCTAGAAACGTGCTGATTGACAGTGTTGGAAATTTTTTTCATCATTTTTTCAATGCAAAATCATTTTAGCGCCGTTTAGTTTATAAGTAAGTGTTCTTGCTAAAATTATCTGAATTTGACAAAAACTTTCTTAGGGTAGATTTTTAACAACGGAATTTGAAATTTCCCAAAATGATTCTCAACTGTCATCGATAACAGTGCCATTATTGATTTTCTTTTTCTGAATATAGGAGACATTGAATTTACAACTGTCAAAATCTATGTTATTAATAATGGAATTTTTTTCCTCTTTATTTACAGGAAAAAATTGGGTTTAATTTACATTTAGGAAAATATTTGAAAAGTCGAAAACGGATTTTGAAATTTTTTTTCATCACGATTTCGAAATCAGGTATCGATTTCACAATGAATATTTTTGTTCAAGATTGTTCCTACTCCACGAAAATGGTATACACTTACGTGTACGCA
>OY735215.1:27698096-27705596 GCA_963457665.1 Thysanoteuthis rhombus
ATATATACATTTATATTTGATAATAATTACAAGGATATAAACCCGTTGAATGCTGTTGTGTTTAAATTCACCGTGTTAATTATTGAGGAATGTGAATAAACATCTACACCGGATAAAATCTGTTATCTATTTTTTTTTATTGAATTCTTATGAATTGAAAATGTATCATGAACTATATATATATATATATATATATATATATATATATATATATATATATATACATATACATATATATATATATATATATACATATATATATATATATATATATATATATACATAGATAGATAGATAGATATAGATATAGATATAGATATAGAGATAGATAAATAGATAGATAGAGAGATAATAGATAGATATATAGATTGATAGGGAGAGAGGGGGAGAGAGGACAGGGGGGACAGGGATAGAGAGGAAGAGATGAAGAGATAGACAGACAGAGACTTGGAAAAAACTTAGAAAAATATGAGAGAGGGAGAGTGAAAGAGAGGAAAAATAAATATGCTTCCATGCATCGCTAACTAAAACGTTATCTGAGAAGTCAATTCAAACAGTGGGACAGAAGAGATGAAAGAGTAGGAGGAAGGAAGAAAGGGAGGAGAAAAATGAATAGAGGGGAAAGAGATTGAGAAGTTAGAGAGGAAGTAGGAGGGCAGGAGGAAAAGTTGGAAAAAATGTCAGAAAAAAGTGGAACTAAGCGAGAAATGGGAGAGGGGAAAAAGAATGGGGGGAAATAGTTATGAAAAAGTCGGCAGAGGAAGATCTCTATGGACAGGAGAAAGGTAAGAATGAAAAAAATTAAGACAAAAAGAAGAAAGGGATTCGAAAATGAAGGAAGGAAAGAAATTAACGCTAAGTAGGTATGGCGTAAAGGAGGGAGTAACGGAAAGAGTAAAAAATAATGTATATATATATACATATATATATATGTGTGCGTGTGTGAGTGTCGAGAGAAGAAGAAGAAGAAGAAGAAGAAGAAGAAGAAGAAGAAGAAGAAGAAGAAGAAGAAGAAGAAGAAGGGATGAAAGAAGGTATCAAAGGAGAAAAAAAGAAGGACGATTTTTTAAGAAGGAAGAGAAGAAAGAAATATGGCAAAAATGTATGGTTGAAATAGAGTAGATAAAAATGAAGAACGAAAGGAAGGAAATAGAAAATGGGGATGAAGAAGTGTAGGAAAAAAAAGAAATTAGGAAGGAAAAGAAAAAAAAAAGGGAGGAGGATTATGAGAAAGGAGGGGGAAAAAGAAAAAAAGACATCATGTGGATATAAAGTTGAGGAGAAAATTGGAGAGAGTAGGTAGGAAGGTAAGAAAAGGGGGTATAAAAAGGTAGAGAGACAGAGAAAGGAAGGAAGAAAAGGGGGGAAAATGACGAAGAGGAAAAGAAGGGTGGTGGCTATTAAAAGGAAGGAAGAAAATAAGAAAGAGAAGAGAGAGAGGGTAAATTAAGGGGAAAGAGAGAAAGAAAAGAAGGAAAGAATGGATGGAAAAAAATGGAGCGACGTAAAACGATGAAAGGACAGGAATGAGGGGGGAAGTTTGAGCGGGGGGGGGAGGAGTATCTTAAATCGAATAAGAGGACAAAAGAAATAATCCTGACAAAATTGAAGAGAGAGAGAGAGGGGGGGGATTACAGACAGAAGGAAAAATAGGAAATGAAAAACAAAAAACAAAAAGAAAATATTTGTATCGTTAAATAGAGAAGTCTGGCTGCTGCAGGGTCAAACTCCGCTACAACTTTCATTTCGACGATTAAGGTGATTACTGCAAATTTTGTATTGCATGTATAATAAATGAAAAATATAAGATATGTATTTTAGTTTCTTAGTCTATGGAATTCAAGTCGTCGTAGAAGTTGTCTATCTCCTCGTCAGTTGATTATGAAGTGAGAGCGTTAACTTGAATGATGTTCAGTTTTTACTTCTTCAATAGCAATAAAATGGCACTGGCTACACGGTCTGAGATATCTTTGAATCCTGCAGCATTGTCTTCGGGGTTTTTTTTATGAATAAAAAAGCCAACGCAGCATTGTTTTCCTTTTTTCTTTCCGTAGTTGTATAGGAGATATTTAATTCGATTAGGTCTTCTTCGGGTCTTTTAATTCCACTAATACCAATAATGTTCCATTTGATGTTTCAGACTTTGTTCTGGAGTTGGACAAGTCCAGACTCTGTACTGGAGTTGGACAAGTCCAGACTCTGTACTGGAGTTGGACAACAACTCCAGACTTTGTTCTGAATTAGGACAACAAGTCCTGACTTTGTACTGGAGTTGGACAGAATATGGCATATGGTAATGAAAAAAAGGAGCAGATTAAAGGAAAAGATAATAAATTAAAGAAAGAACAAAAGAATTAAGAAACGAAATGTGTGGACATTCCAAAAAGGATGAGGAAAGCCAGTAACCATCGCATTTTGTTTCATTCAGTCTTATTCCCTAGTTGTTGTTTTTTTTTTCTTCTTTTTTTTATCAGAACATTTCTACCGATGTATTCTCCGGTCTTCCTCAAGATCCTACTGTCTAATGGAATGTCGAATCCTTAACGAGTGCCTCATCCTTGTAGACTTGTGCCAGGATCATAGACCGATAAAATATTTTGCTGCATGCAAGCAACAACACAGGTGCGCGCTGAAATATTACGGGAGGCGTCCCAAGACTCTCCACCCTGTTATCTTTGTAGCGTCACTTAATAAAGATGTCATTTTGTCGACTTGTAGAGAAAAATTGTCTCCCTTTAAATCCATAGGGCCATAGTTGTAAAGTCCACATTTGTGTGTGAATGGGAACTAGTAAAACTCACCATGACAGTCAATAATTGAACAACTACAACGTCGAAATTTGAAGTCATGTAAAATACCATCGAAGAATAAATGTGGTAAGAATGAATCATATTTATGACATAACTGACGTTTTCAACTGGAAAAATCCAAAATAGAATTAAGAACAAACATGTAGATTCTGAAGAATCTAAACTTTACCCGTCAAAATAAGATCCCTAAAATGATTTTTAAAAAAAAGCTTTTTATCCACACTTCTAAAGGGGGTCTCGTAGAGTACCTATGCCAATTTTTCAAGTCTGTAGACCAAACGGTATGGCCAGGAGCCACAGAATATATAAACACAAAACGCATATATGAAAGAGAATAGAGTCCTTCACCACCTTTGGTGGTTACGGTTGTTCACTAATTCATCATAGGAATTTCTCTTTTTCTGTTTTCTTCTCTTTCTTCGTTTTTCTTTTTTCTTTCATTCGTCCATTCCTTCTTTTTTTTCCTTCATTTTTCTTTCTCGCTTCTACTTATCTTTCTCCCTCCCCCCCATCCATGTGCACTAGCTTGCTTGCCAGGCTGAACTGAGCATAGAAATCATCTTGCCGTGGTTTAGTTGCTAGCAAGCTGATAACACAAACCTTTACTACTGTGATAAGTTCGATCCCCTGTCAATACCCAATAATTGTAGTCTTGTGTCAGACCAGTTCGACCTAAGTAAATACGATCTCTAATTCGGATGACATTGGCACCTCTCCGTAGAGTTTGGGTTAGCAAATATCAATATCAGTTATCGGAGAGGTCTTGCAGTAGTGTAACTATTCATAAAACTCCTCTCGCAGACCAATACTACTGTAATGACTTCGATCCCCACTGGGATCTTGCAGACTTGTGTCTGGCTAAGCATTGATAGTCTGAGAGTCGTAGGAGAGAAATTAAATGATGTTCAAATGCTGGAAAGCATAGCTCAGAAATTGTAAAATCCTTGGATCCTAGCTTTGAATGCGCGACAATCTGACAAACAGCCTATAACTTGTGGTTGAGACATTTGGACATTTCCCACTGGTGCCAGAGGTCGTTGTTTGAGCTCCAGCTAGAAAGTTACGTTTTCGAGCGCAGAATTTTAAGAAAAGAAGGCATTTCACTCTTGAAAAATTGGTACAAGACAATTTAAAACCCAATGATAACTTGTACCGATATACATCAATACACGTAATACACTAAATCCTTGCAAATATCGATACTTATGTCAAATGTAGAAAAACTTCTTGTGATCAAGAAAAACGTTATTCATCCACAAATAATATCATAACTTGATCATTATCTACCTTTAATGGACAATCCAACCGTGGAGCATTGTTCAGCGAAAAATTTATCAGCTGGAAACTTAGCAAACCACTTTTGACACGTTCGATCATTCACAGTACTTTCTCCATAAACAGTACAAAAATACTTATCTATTTTGGTTTGAGCTGCATTTTTGCCTTCTTCAAAATAAAGTAAAAATGTCACATGTCTAAAATATGTCTCATATGTTATTTTTGAAAAACATGCCCATCGTAATATGTTTCGAAGTGCACGATGATATGACAGCTGTCACCACACAATCAAACACGATTTTTTTTAATGAAGTTGAAAGTAAACACTTTTCATGCCAACTAATAACAAGCACGGGCCAGCAAAATAAAGCCCATCAATCCCAATGTCTTACACTTACAACAACAGATCTTGGGGAAAGTCTGTTCAACAATAGACTCTAAAGGATGATGATGTATAAAGTTGATATAATGTGTCCTAGAAGTTTACTATTCAAATCGTACCATTCTCCTCTCTCAAGGAAGTTGGAAGAGTTATACTTAATCATTCATGTTTGCTTGACCTTGCAATATTTCCAGAAGGTCTCAATAAATTTCACTAAGGTTTTTCTGGAAGAATAGACCAATAGAGGAAACTTTTAGCAGATCCAGGAATTTTTTCGATTGAGGGATTTTATATATACATATCTATCTATCTATCTATCTATCTATCTATCTATCTATCTATCTATATATATATATATATATATATATATATATATATATATATATATATATATATATATATATATATATATATATATAACAATTACAGGTAAACAGTCGTCCAAAATGTGAAAAATCTAAACCGACATAGTTACACCCCATGCATCTCAGCTACATATGAACTTATTTGCATTCGTTTTTTACTTAGTCTTGGCAGATGCACTCCCTGGATGCTTTTCAGTTGTAAGTTGCATTCCATCAAGCCAAAAAAAAAAAAAGAAGGAAATATTGCGTAACTAATATCTCAAGATATTGAAAAGACGTTTTAGCAGAGTCTAACGGTTGTTGGCGTCCATGAAAAAGTCGCAGATTCTCGACAATAATCAAGTTTATTGTCAATTAGTAGAGTTATGCCATCGAACGACGTTTTCCGTCCATGCCTAATTATTGGCATTCATTGGAGAAAAACTGGCAAATGGTTTTCCCTAAGTATTACGTTGAATACCGACATAAGGCCTAGGAGCACCAGACCTGTAAATGCCAGGACTTTCAAAACGATATTATTTGTCCACTTACCTAGTATTTATACGGATAAATAGAGATTATTGGCCAATGGAGTCGGGTAATCGCTCATTAGTAGAAGACCCAGGATTGCAAGATTCGGCTACAAAGGAAAATAAACCAAACTTTATCTCCAAGACTTATCTTACACTTGCATTGGAACTGCTTTGAACTTCGAAATCAAACACAAGCTTCAAGCTTAGTATCACTATTGAAGGGAAGTATTGAAGCTCTGTGCCCAGGTATCCTCGATTTCCAAATTTAATTCTATCCCAATGCTTGTGTTTGATAAGTCTCAGGGATAAAGTTCTCCCTGTTAGTCTCATCTGGCAATCCCAAGAGGAACCAGACGGGACCAAATCGTTGAAAAGTTATACAGAAACATCCTGTGCTACTTACTAAGCTTACATCAGTACATCTTTTCCATGGCTTTAGGGGTGTGTCGTCGAAATTTACTCAGCTATTTATTGCTAGAGAAGTCAGTGATTGTCTTAAGAAAATACCTCAATGTTAACAAGCCTAAAGAATAATTCAGGAGCTTGAAAAATGCGTTTTACATAAACTTACACAGAGAAAAGGCGACCAGCGTTCAAACGCTTCTTTCTTTTCTTTCTTGACGTAAAAAATTAATTTGTTTTGTAAAAGAAGATCGCTGACAATGAAAAATAGATTTATTACCAAAATTCTCATCGAAGTAAAGCGTGGCTGAATAGTGGAAACTTCAATCCTTCGTCCTAAACGGAATCTACCTGAGAACGTTCTCTGTTTGATGTGATAAAAGGGAAATTCTTTTTTTCTTTTTTCTTCAAATTTTCTGTACTTGAACGAAGTATTACTAATCAACGTTACATAGAGCAATTTGTTTGTTCAAATGATATATTGAAACAAAAAAGGCCAAGACTATTCTATCAATGATCTTGCTGAATGGCACCATCGATCTTGATATTGTAAATGTTATGCAGCATCTTCTCATGGAGCTAGGTGAGAAAATTCAGTTGTTTTGCCCTATCTACTGCGCCTCACTTTGGTCAGCAGGTCCCATCAGTTGAAGACGTGTGTATAGCCTAACAACCAGAAGGATAGAATCGACTGGAGCAGTCAGCATTCACTTCGCAACAATGCCCTTGGAAAAAAGCATGAATCCACGTCTAACGAGAGAACAGCTCATGGATTAATACCTTCCAATGATACAATAAATTACAGTACGATCTATTGGATGCTATTTGAAGAGGAGATAGACAACGCTAAGTAACCTTAATTGCTCCCAGCAAACGCCTTGACAGACCCAGCATGGTATTCCCTACGAACTCTAATCACTGCCACTCGAGACGCGTATGTCGGATCCTGGGGTAACACACTCTCATATGACCCCAAGAAGCGGCGTGTATGTGAGAGAAGGTAGGATACCCAATCCGGTCTTAGCAAGTTGCTCTGATAATGGATGGCAGAGTATAATAGGCTGAGAAGCCCGCAGAACAATATTGTTGCTGCATACAGTACCTGGTATTCCGGGAAGGTCATTCATCTGGGTAATGACCACGCTCGACGTTGCTTAACGCCGGTGATCTTACAGCGAACTTATAGATAAGCTAATTTGATTTGATCTCTTCTAAGGATGGATACATTCGTAAAAGAATGCACACGAACAAAAGCGAATATATCAATGATCGATAAGTTACAGAATTTTGAAAAAAGATGATCAACCAAGCATGTCTAACAGTCAGATATGATTGCTTCCATAGGCGTACAGGCATGTGAATATATTTATATAGAACAATTATACACAAAAATATATAAGCAGTTATATATATATGCGTATGTGCATGCGTGTACTAACATACACATAAAATGTGCATTTATATATATATATATATATATATATATATATATATATATATATATATATATATATATCGTATTGTTATGCAAGTATATATGATTTATTCATGGCTATATCAATACCTCTCTATATGTGTGTTTGTGTGTGCATGTGACTATGTTATTAGGCAGTTCATTTATATACATATATATAGAAAGAGAGACAGAGAGAGACAGAGAGAGACAGACAGACAGAATGAAACAGAGAGACAGAGAGAGTTTGAGAGAGAGAGAGAGAGATATTGTTTGATTTTATATTTTATTGCGTACA
>OY735215.1:27710596-27793096 GCA_963457665.1 Thysanoteuthis rhombus
GATATAGTTAATAAAATTCGGTTAAGTTTATAGACGTTTCATGCCTCGATAGTTTCTACTCGGTGTCTATGATTGGATTTGAAGTGGCGGGTCGGGATGCAGGCGAATGTTGTTCAATACAACTGGGATGGTCTCTCGTTAGAGGAACGCGTTGAAATGAAGGAATCGGTCAAAAGACAAAAGATAACAAGCAAAACAATGAATATTTATGAAAGGCCAAACAATAAAAGTTCGGTGGGCCCTAAATTCTGAAGACATTTAAAGTGAGTGCTACCCAAGGGGAAATATGTACGTGTTCGCAAGTGTACGTGTGAATACATGCAGGCATACATACATAAACACACACACACACGTATATATATATATATATATATATATATATATATATATATATGTCAGCTTAGTGGTTGAGATGGTTGTGCCTTTCCCACGAATGCTAGTGTTCTCCAGGCAGATAGGCCCTCCTAATTCCGATGAATAACGCAACACAATTTCTTCTTCTTTCCCATTTAATCCTGCATTATGCTTATATTTACTCAGATAAGCTTAAATACCCCTTTCACAATCTCTCTCTCTCTCTCTCCTTTCCCCCAACACATATTCTCTTCCTCCATCTTTGTTTTTTGCTTTACCTTTTCCACAATTTCACAACTACCCTCAACTGTCTTTTTCCCTCACTCTCTCTTTCTCTCTCTCTCTCAGAAATGATGAGGTTATTTATGTATGAAACAGCGCTAAGGAACCTGATGCAATTTATCTTGATAGTCTAAGTATTCAATTCTTTCAAAGTCTCGATTCATCTTAAGCTGTTTTAACGTGTGATGATCAGACATTAAATCTTAGTTTCTTTGGCGGAATTTTTCATTGTTATGAGAAAGATCATCCTTTTGGAGCAAAACAATCAAACAAATATAAATAAACAGAAAAATATGCATATAAGCTTATTAGATGGTTAGATATCTTCGCGAATGAAGGTTTTCGGAGAGTTTTCCTCGGGAGCAAGACCATGGACGGCGAACCCTGTACGAAGAATATCCCTCCGGTCTGTGCAATGGAGTTTTAAGGTCAAGTGCGATGAACGAGGCCTCGTGGCTGTATGCTTGTTAGAAGTTTCCCTCTCCTGGTAGATACCTGAGCTGGTGAAATGGGAGTTTTCAATAATGTGGCTGTATAGTACAGCCATATTGGAAACGTGTTCCCATCGTGGCACACGTGCAGGTCCAGTGGGAAGCTATTGTGAATTGAACATTTTGTTGGAGTCACAAGGACAGCTTCCGCAAAACAAATATGAATACAACATGAAAAACAGAAAACTGGAAAAAAGATTTGAGAGAGAAAAAATGAGGGGTTCAAATTCGGATAGACGTGGAAAACGTTGTAGATTATTTCTTCATCGAAGTATTTAAATCTGTTGGACACCGACTTCTCTATCTAGTTCTTCGATTGGTCCAACGAGCGATAGCTGGGTGAGATGCGTGTCTTCTCCACCAAACCCTAGGTTACTGACTCGATACCTTTGTCTTCCTTCAACTCTCCCCTTTCCCTGGCCAGCTGGGAGCTCGCGGCTGATGTCAACGCTCTTAACATCTTTCGTTGACTGCTACTATGCTATTCAAATTTCCTTCCTGTTGATGCCATTACTCGGGAGTTCTTTATTCGAAGAGCCAACCAATGAGAAAACATAGCTACTTTTCACTTTTACGGTAGTGGGCTAGACGCTTCGTATGAGGCTGTGATTGGCCAGCCGACACCGAACCCCTTTTCTGCTAAATCTAATGCCCCTTCTTCTTTTGTTCAATGTGTCAACATGCGTTTCAATACATTTGACGTGGATAGTTAGACCACAGGACGTGGACACACTGCGGACCTGATGACCGGGCCGGCTGTAGATGTCTGCTACTCCTTCAGAGGAATAACTTGAGAGAGTAGCAAACTTGTGTAAGCTCCTCCCTGCCCGTCCCTAAGAGCCGATGATAACCACTCTTACCTAGCTTATTTTCCACTCGTTAAATTCTTGTCCGTGAACGGCGAACAATGATGATTCCTGGCGACATTTATCACATTCATTATTGCCTCGCCATCACTTTTGACCACAAACACCTTAAGCTCTTTTATCTTATAGACAATTACCTCTCCATCTGTTGGATATCTAGGTAACCAGATATAGCGATAGTACATTAAAGGTCAAAACATCACATTGGTGGCATAGAAAAGTATCTCCTTGAGTTTGAAAACTTAATAAAGAAACGAGAAGCTAGGCGTGTTGATTAAGAAAAATATTGGACTTATGTCCCAGACCACCTCTTAAGAAAGATTCCTTTTTCTCTCTCTCTCGTTATTCCTCTACCTTTTCCTGCTCTCTCCCTTTTTTTCTGCTGTAGTTGAGCATTGTAATAGACTCAAGCGACTGCTCCTTTTTCCCCGTTCTCCAATGAAGTATGGCCTTTCCATTCAAGTATTGACAGATAAGATGATGATCGTAACAAATGTACGTTTCATCATCTTTCGCGTCGGTCAGTTTTGCTCGTTTGGTCTAACACCAGAGCGAAGAGTTTTCTTCTCCTGGTAGACATCGGATCTTGTTATGGGAGTTTGCTACCTCTTTGCGAGAGAATCCCGACAGTATGGCTGATCTGGTTCGGTAAACCACTGGGCGTGAACTCTCCGTTCTATCTATTTATATATCTATCTATCAATATATATATATATATATATATATAGATAGATAGATAGATAGATAGATATATTATTGTGTCATCCACAGACAGCTGTTTCGTTGTATTACAACTCTTCAGTGTGACTCTAGATAATCCATTATCCCATCCAGTGCCATGAGGCAGGATTGAAACCTTCGCTTCAGACCCAGAGACTGGTATCCTACAGGACCGTCAGTACGGCTAAATCTAAGCGATATATTTATTTACCTTAAATTCCCCATCCACCAGAGTGCTCTATTCTTATGGAAGGGCACTGCATAAGCTTACAATGAACGATTTACCTCACTTAAAGAGTGCTCAACCTTGGATATATATATATATATATATATATATATATATATATATATATATATATATATATATATATATGTGTGTGTGTGTGTGTGTGTGTGTGTGTGTATATATATATATATATATATATATATATATATATGTTGTTTTTGCTTGTTTGTAGAAAATACGTAGTGCTCCATATTTAAGAAAAGGATCATCAAAGGTAAGTTGTGATAATTCAATAAAATATAGTTAGTAATAATTATTGTTAATTGTCTCATATGAGTATCACTTTACAACTGGTCCGTGGTTTCGACACCGGTAGCGTATCATACGGATAAGTGTACGGATATTCAACACAGGGTTACGGATTTTTTATTTATTTACTCAATCATTTTTATTTCTTTGCTCTTTCTATTTCCCACTTATTCTTACTAGTTTGTTCTTTTTATCTACTTTTGTTTCTATTTTTCATTTTCTGACACGTAGATTTGTATTGTTCATCTTTTTTTTTTTGCATGCTGTCTATCTCTTTGAGTTTTTTTTAATGTCGACTCGAGCCAAAGTGACGAAAGGAGGAGGTGAAAGCAGAAGAGAAAAAAGAAAGGGAAGGGAGTGGAAAGCCAAACCAACGAAAAAGGAGAAAGGAAAGAAAGGAAGAAAGTGAGAGAGTAGGAAGGGGGAGGGTCGGACTTGGAGATAGGATATGAAATCAATCGAGAGAAAAAAATAAATGACTGGAAAAGTAAATAAGAGTCGTATTTGCACTCTCTTTTCATACATTTAAGATATTTTAGTTCCGGATGTTATCTCAAACTTGGAAAAAAATGAGTAAGAAACAGGAAGATGTTGATATGTAAACGGTATGTCGAAGTTGACAAGAGGTGTAGCAGTTATTGTCCTTTTCTACTTCAAGGGTGCTTAGGCAGTTATGGGAGATTCATTTGCAAGAGTGCTTATTCACCCACTCTCTTCCCTGCACACAATCATGATTTGCTAGAGATGAGAGGCTCTTGCCAGGATATCTGGTGATGGAACAAAAAGTAGATTCATGCCCTTCCCAAGGTTATTATGGAAAAGAGAACATGAGTTGAATTTGAATTCGGTTCAGTTTTCCATGTCAACAACTGCCACGCTTCTTTCCGTGTAAAATGTATTCTCAGACTCATTATGATCTATGGGGACCCGATCATTGTTTTCTGTAGTAATTTTGTTTTCTCACAGGGTTGGAATGCTAGTTGGACGCCCCAAATGGGGTGCTTTACAGGTTTAAAGTGGTTCGACTGCCCTGCTCTTTACCTCTAGTTGGTTTGAGAAGTGGTTTCATGCCTTTGCCGAGGACATCGGTGCGAAGTTAACGAAAACTGTCAAAACTAAGGATTGAACTCAATTCGTTGATTACATTCCCTGAGCCGTCAACCGTTTGGCCAACCCACACACCCCATAACGTACACAAGAGCACAAAATATCGTAAATCAAATTTATGTATAGATGTATGTTTAATAGACATCTGATTTTTTTTCCACTAAGAGAAAAAAAAAAGCTTTGTATTTGATTTTTGTAGCGATGTTTGTTCCATTTTCTATTTATCAACAGAATTCTCAGGGTATTCCTCACCTTTTTTGCTGTTCTTCTTCATGGGGAAAGTAATTTCTGCTCCAATTTGTCGTTGATGGTAGATCGGATTTAAGCAGAGCCAAAGTGATTCTGTCTATTTCGGTTTTCCGGCGTTTGCCGCCAAAATGCTGTCAGCAGGAAAATGGCGTTAAAATCGTTTTCTTTCTTTTTCAGAAATTGAATTTTTGGCAATTTCTCCGTCAGATCAGATAAATTCCCGGGGGAGAATCGGGGAAAACGAAGATGGCTTGAATTCCACCAAAACGAAAGATGCTGAAATGGGGTGAGTAAAGAGAAGAAAAATGGGGACGCGATAAAAAAAGTATTTCAAAGGAGAGAGAAGAAAAGAAAGCAGGACTATCTATGAAGGTCAAAAAAGAAAGAAAAAACAGAGCAGAGAGAGATAGAAAGAGAGAGAGAAAGAGACAAAGAGGAAGGGCTTGAAGGTCATGAATGAGAAATAAATTAATAATGATAACAATAAAAACTAAAGGGAAAAAAAAGAAAAGGTACAAGAGGAAGAAATTCTGGTAAGAAAATAATTCGATGTTTCCCTGTTTGTTGAGTAGCCGACGAGAAAAAGGAATAAAACGACTCGGAGGAAGAAACATAGATTCTTTTAGGAAGGCATTTTAGACAATAATACAAGAATTATCTGAAATCGCTTCGCGAATTGAATTTTAACCAAATCTCATTCCATATGTTTATTTTTTAGTCCATTTTAGTGAGCCATTATTTTTTCAAATCGATTGATTTATTCTATTCTTTTCGAGAAAGGATATTTATAGTTTGTTCTGAGAATTAAAAGAAAATGGCGTCAATAATTGAAAAAAAAAGTGGGAAATGGTGAAGATTCAATAATGTAGGGAAGTAAAGAAAAAGGGTTCGGTTTTTGCAGGAATGAAAGTAACGGTTCGGACGACAAAGCAAGAGAATGAAGGGATTTAAGGATTAGAATATCTAGAACCAAAGAAAGAATCGGTGCAAAACATCCAAATGACAACCATATCTCTCACTTTACAATAGACTGCGCCCATCATAAACCACATCAGCAGCAGCCTTTCAGCGCCCCTCATTAGACATAGTCCTTCCCCAGCATTCACCAGATCTCTCTATCAATGGCGTTGCAGAGCCAATACTTTCTGAACTTGCCTAGTTCGTCACGCCATCTTATATTTTGCTGGTCATACTTTCGCATGTGATCTCTGGAAATCCACGTTATGAGTTGTGATGTCCATCAGCTGTCTAACATTCTTGCAACTTGGCCAGTCCATTGCCATTTGAGTTTTCTAATGGATTCAATATCCCTGATATCTAGATTTTCTTATATATTGTGCTGTGTTGTGTTTTTGAGTGCAAGTTGCGGGGCTCTCAGTTTGATGTCCAATCTTTTGGTTAGGTCCCATGTTTCAGCTCCATAGGTGACTATCGGAAGGATTCATTGGTTGTAGACCCTTCTTTCAAAACTAATGGGGTTTTTTTGTTCTTAAAGGTTGTTTTGGCCCAACCGAAAACTTGCCATCCTAGACTGATTTTTCGTTTGATTTATACCACCAAACCCAAAGCATTACCTTTTCATGGTGCAATCCTTTGGTACAGGCACAGGCTTTTCCTTGAATTATAAACATTGTTTTTCTTTGCTGGCTAAGATCATAAATAACTTACTGTTCATTATTGGTAACGATCCTTCCGTAACATATCCTGTCCTCAATGATAAACTGATGATGAATCTCTGATTGAGTTGAACCCATTCACCTCTTCTGACCATCACTGATCCCAAGGAGATGGTTTATGATTGTTTTATAGGTTTATGTATCAAACTGGTGTGTCATTCCTCGTTCAGTCAACTTGGGGATTTCTTTTATTACATTTAGGAGAGTTTGATTGTCGATCGAAGTCAGTTATTCAGAACGAGGTTAATTTTTAGGGGAACATTTTCCCGACCAAAACTGAGCTAACCATCGCCGGCATGTCTTGACACTTAAGGTTCTATTTCTATAGATAATACAGATTTTTTTTTAACTCGTGGTGCATGTTATGTTTCGTAATGTGTATCATCAATGCTCGTTCTTGGAGACGTAACTATTCAAATTTTCATCAACGGGACATCAAACATTTCTGAAAGAAAAGAGAGATGATTAGAACACAGGATTTCATGGTTAGTTTCATCTTACTTAATCGGAAAATAACTTCGAAGTTATCAGAGCGAAAATGCGACAGGGCTTTTTATCTGAATTGATATGTACGATATTTGTGCTTATGTGAGAGGGTGATAATATGAATATATTCTGTTCTTGGGTGGTATAATTGCGTATTTCCAATCAAAGCAGGAGCAGAGACAAGAGTTCGAACGGAGGTAAAAGCCCCAGTTTCGAGTACTTTTGCATCCCATACCTGGAAGGTTGTGCTATACAATCTTCCAGTATCTGTACACCATCTGTAAATGTATGTTTGTGATGATGTGTGTATTGGTGTATTTCTTACAAGCTTTTTTTGCAATATAGTTTTTGTCACTATACGTATGTTTACAGACCACACACACACACACACACACACATATATGTATACATATATGTATATATATATATATGTATATATGTTTATGTGTGTGTGTATATATGATTATTTTTTATTTCCATTGTTGTCAATTTTTCCTTTCACCCCAGCGATTTTGACATTTTTTTTCCCGTTTTACAGCGTAAGCTGACTTCTATTAATATTTTTTTTTACATTATCTGTCCGCAGAAATGAACCAAGAAAAATTGGAGGAGGAGAAGAAACAAGAAAATATTAAATCTTTTCACAACTCTGAATAAAATGTATTCCACCCAGGGAAAGAGAATAGAAAAAAAAAACCGAAACAAACTAATTAAAAAAAAATCAAAAAGAGAATAATAAATTCCCAGGCTTGGCTAGTAAATTCATAGAAACCGTCTTGTGGCCCATGTATTTGGTATTTAGGCGGTATGCTGTGTTGAGGGTGATCAATTAAAAAAATTGTAAAAGGCTTGATCAATGGATGAGTTTATTTCTCTTGCCTTTTGTTGGGTGATGAACCCTAAAAAGTCCAAATTAAAAAAAAAATGAGAAAACAAAACAAAACCAGCGAGAATGCAGCCGAACACAAAATGAGGGACTAATATAGCAGAAACTTACGTTCAGAATTGAACACCCAATAAATACCCGTCTTGGATGGGTTTAAAGAAAACACCCGAATTCTTTTTTTTTTTTTTTTGAAAAATACATAATAAAGAGTGAATGTTTAAATTTCCAGCCATCTAGCTCCATCGGTGCTGCCCGTGCGCGTGATACATACATAGACAGACAGACAGACAGATAGCCTGACAGACTAACTAAAAAACTGAATAAACCTATGGTGACAGTTTTGGTTGACGGTTTCTAATGG
Organism: Thysanoteuthis rhombus; assembly: GCA_963457665.1. Taxonomy (NCBI): domain Eukaryota; kingdom Metazoa; phylum Mollusca; class Cephalopoda; order Oegopsida; family Thysanoteuthidae; genus Thysanoteuthis; species Thysanoteuthis major. The sequence goes on from OY735215.1 coordinate 27,718,610, forward strand.
ATACTAAGCGGGAAAATAAAACCGCTGAAGCCGGTTGGGCTATAGTGAGGCTGGAAAAAGAAACGAGTGGGTTCTGAATCTTTGCGTAAACATTCGAGGCCAAGTTTGGACTTGGGTTTGGCTCATCTAATGCGACAGCGGTCACCATGGCAACAGAGATGGTCGCCATTCATGACGTCAGATGCTCCTGAGACGATCTGTCTTCGAGGATGCAGTAATCGCTGGACGTTGTCGTAGCTGTCGGCTTTTGTGATGGCGACTCGACTCGATGCGAACGTCTGTGGAGCCTCGTCTAAATTCACTCTATCTCAGTGCAACGTACACACAAGAGAGGGTTGCGCCTGAGAGGTTTCGGTGATCATCTTATAACCTGATCCTCTGAGTAGAATGAACACAGCCTGTCCGCGTTCGAGACCACGGACGGTGATCTACGCCTTTGGCAAGTCAACATCAGATGGTCCATCTGTACGCGTTTTGAATTATGCACGTACACACGCACACATATATGTATATATATAGAGAGAGAAAGCGAGAGATGGATACAGTGAGAGAGAATGAGAGGGAGAGAGAGCGAGAGGAAGAGAAAGAGTTTCGTATTTTCCACTGATCCCCGAGATTTCCACTTCAGCATTTGTAGAAGTCAAGAATTCAAGAGTTTTTTTTCTCAGCTGTACCTCTACCCCTAGAAGTTGCTTTCTAAAGAGTTAATACAGCTCGTTACTACTGAAAGCGATAACAACGTTTTTTTCCTTACTTCTCCCTGGCATAACGTTTCCACTTTATTACCCTAGCTGTATCAGACTATTGTTGTTTGTTGTAACGGGTGCCGTAGATGCTGCGTCGAATCTTTACAAGGCAACTTCTAGGGGTACAGGTACAGCGGGGAAAAAATGCCATTGACAAGAAAACACGCCGATACTTCCTGTCTTATACCCCGCTGGATCAGCAAAGCAAACACTTTGTATACGACCGTGAGACACCACTTATTTTTAAAACATGAAACAATAGTGGGATATACGAAAAAGATGCATGGTTTACAAGCTTAACTTCTCTACTCCCTCTCTAGACTGGTCTATCTAAAATTATAGCGTTCTTCCTGTCAGTTTTAATTCGGCCTTCCACTGATCAAAGTTCACACCGAGAAGAAAGTTTCCATCATTATCATTCCATTTGACGCATTGTCTTATAACAATAACCAGACGAATAGGAGAATGCTTTGTCCGTGTGCTCATCTATGAAAAAGTGTAACGAGGGGTAAACAAGGTAATGGATGGATGAATTATCTGGGAGAGGATTAAGTGTAGGGTGCATTGGTCACTAGTAAGACTTGCTTAGATTGAAATAGTGAATAACCAGTCCTGTCCTCAATTATGACTCATGCTGGCCTCTGGTAAAGTTGATAATTTGCGAAACAAATTTTTACACACATTATTACCTGGATGGTGGTTATGGTGGAGTGGTATCTTCGATGGAAATTCGAACACGGTTTGCTGATCTTGATTCCCATGCTGATAACCAGTCCGTCATTTATTCTTAGCTTCATCCACGGTTATATAGGCATAAAGCGAAAATATGCATTAGTGTTGGTTTACCCCCAAATATTGGCCCATGTCTGTCATCAGGTGGTGTTTTAGTTACTGCAAATTCAATCCACAATGATCAATTTTGATTCTATTTCCATGACTGTCATATCGTCAAAATTGTCGTATTTTTGTTTATTGATTCTAACATCGAAGATAGAGGAAAACGGGCAACGTTTTCGCCCATAAAAGTTTTCACTTATAATCTTAAGATAAAAGTGTATCTGAAACGAGTGCATGTATATGTGTGTGTATGTGCGTGTGTGTGTGTGTGTGTGTGTGTGTGTGTGCATATATATGGGTGCATCATGAATGTATGCGCGTGTGTGTCGTCTATTTTACTTGGTCCATGCATTTTTTAATCGATACTTGTACATATATGTATATATATATATATATGTGTGTGTGTGTGTGTGAGTGTGTGTGTGTGCGTGTGTGTGTGTGTGTGTGTGATTGCATTTACTTAAATGTACTATACTGAACCATCCACTCGTACAAAGTTGAACAAATCCCATTACGTATCAAGTGCCTATTTTTACAATTAATATCTACTCTTACGTGCTTCTATAAAATGAAAGACAAATGCTGTCCGTGTTTAAATAAGAAAAATGAGAGATGGAATAGATCTAAAGTAGAAATTCCGGTAAAAGAAGTCCATACCAAAACTGCGGTCTCCATTTCGAACGATATTTGCCAGTCTTATAGACAGGTCACAAATGTGTATTTTTCATTACCATTAATCTAGCTGAAAAATAATACAATTATAACGGTTATAGACTGCTGACACCAAAAACTGATTATTTGTTCATCACTTATGTATATATACATATGTGTGTGTGTCTACAGAGAATATATATATATATATATATATATATATATATATATATATATATATATATATATATATATAAGTATGTATATATATATATATATATATGTATGTATATATATATGTATATATATATATATATATATATATATTACTAGGAAATGTATACATAATCCTACAGAATATTTAAGAGTGTCATATTACTCGAAATTTTAAAATGACCTTCTATTGCCGACACCGAGTGACTAATTCTCCTTGTGATAACAGGAGGTCATTTCAAGTAGAGTTTCTATTAAATCAAAAGACAGATCCGCAAATTGAGAACCATGCAACGTGCACGTGAAAGAATTATGGTGGACCTCACATGGAGAGACCACAAGACAGCACAGCACACCCGAGAAAAGACAAGATTCAGGGACATCATAGAATCCATTTTAAATCTCGAATGGTGGTGGGCTGGCCATGTTGCAAGAATGGCGGACAACCGATGGACATCACAACTCACGACATGGATCCCCTGAGATCACATGCACAACTGAGGCTGACAGAATATTAGATAGAGATGGAGCTAGACAAGTTTAGGAAGTACTGGATCCACGACGCCCATGATAGAGAAGTGTGGCAAATCCTTGGGAATGTTTATGTCCAACGACAGACGTTAAAAGATTGATGATGATGATGATGATGAATATTTGGGCAGAATGGCAGAGTAAGGCACACACCTCATCCCCATATCTCATGGTGAAGGGAAGCTCATGTCCTTCCGGTGGGCCTAGCAAGCCAGAAGTCTATGGTGGTCGATCGCTCTTGTATAATAAAGCAAAGGGGGGGGGGAAGATGAAAGGAAATAATACCGAGTTTGAATGGAAGACATAATTTCAAAAACCAAATTGGCACAGTGATATTCAGTCGGTCTTTAGCGGTCACCCATCTAAGCGCTGATCACGTTTACTGCCGCTTAACTTCCATAGATTAAGTTTAGTTCAGGTCAACACAAGGCCATCGTAATGGCAGTACTTTTCGTGGATCAAACTCAGTACTCTAGCGAATTGGTTCGATAGGTTGATTTTCCAACCCAAAAGAGATGGGGTTTTTTTTGTAAGAATGCAATTTTGTTTCATTAAGATCGAACTCCTGAACAATACCGTCTCCGTTTACCCGGCTGAAAAGGCCATTACAAACTTCAGTCATGATACATAGACACAAAAAAATGATATCTACATGATATTTTTTTGCCATTAGCAGAGGCCATGAAACCAGGGTTATGAGGGTGGGATGGTGAAATATAATCTATAAAAAGCACTTTTAAAACATATAGCATAAATACAGTGCATTACCACAATCATCATCATCTTCTTTGAGAGCAAGATATTCCTACCATCCTTTCTTCTTCTCGATATCTTAAAAAGCCTTTAAGCTTTATTGGTTTTACCTTGGAGAAAATGTCTCCAATGTGCAACTGATACATTCGTACGCCGTCGACCCTACTTTTAAAAGCAGATTTACTTTTGTTCACTCTCATCTATCTATCTATCTATCTATCACTGTCCATATCAGTGTGTTTGTCAACTTATAGCTGTCTGTGACCGTTTGTTCATATCTCTATCTATCTTCCTGTCTTTCTCGATATTTTCAGTTTAGTTTGGCTCTATAGTCAGGTACATCAACAATTCTGGCTCATAATGATCATCCATACATACATTTTGCATAATAGATAGATATGATTTAACAAAATCTCTTCCCTTATCAATGTACTTACATCCACGATTTTCAATTATTCACATAGATTAAACATACAGTGGAGATTTCAGATTAAGGTTCAGCTCATAACGCTCAGGCTACGGACTAATTGATACACTCTCGTTATATATATATATATATATATATATATATATATATATATATTACAAATTGCGTTATATTATGTAGGTACCTATCTGAAATGATATCCTGTCATTACTTACAGTTATTTGGCCTTTGCATCACCGGTGGGCAGTTTAGCACAGTGGTCAGTGCATCGCTTTGTTGAAACGGTTATCGATGGCATGTTCGTTTCTTGCGGCAGCCCCATTTCCTTTAGTTGTTTGTTCTGTTCATATTGTCTGAATTGAATGATATATTAACTGCATAACGACGGGAAATCATTTCAGATGAGTTTCTATAAAATATAACGCATTTCATAATTCATTCTGATGGACATTATTATAATTATCCGCACAACTATTGCTAATTTTCAGCTGAACAACTATAACTAATTTTCAGATTTTTCTTGTAAAATATTTCCCACAGTAGGTTGCTTTCTATTATTTGGAGGAATATTTTCCCTAATGATATATATATATATATATATATATATATATATATATATATATATACATGGCACTTTGGCTTGAGATTATTCTTAATCCCACTGACTATTACTGCTTTAATCTGATCTTGATCTTGGATGTTGGAAAGTTGTAGCTTCGTGACGTTTTGACAGTAGCGTAACAATGTGGAAATGCATTTTCATGTGACTCAAAGAAAAAAAACAAAGAAAGGCTATTGTGAATTTAACTTCTCGTTAGAGTCACGAGAACAGCTTAAACAAAAAAACAAAGAGACAAAAACAACAACCGGACAGAGATTTAACAATTGAAATTCAAGGGTTCAAATTAGACTAAAGTAGAAACGTTGAAAAGAGAATTCCAACAACTAATTTTATGGATCAGCACTGCGTATTCAAAACCCTACAATCGTTCATAGTTGGTTGTTCAGTCTCCCATCCCATATGGGCACTAAGCTGCAAGCTACTTCGTCTACTTCTCGCCTCAACTTCACCATTACTAGACAGCCTGCTCGCTGGCTAGGGCTGTGTTCGCTTTTGGTGTCTTTCTTCAACTGCTGCTACAATCTTGATCTCTCCGGCTCAGTCATTATGGCGTCTTTGTTTGAAGAGTCAACCAATGAGAAGAGAGAAATACTTTTAAACTGCACGCTGATTGGCTTGACAAAACTCTTCGTAAGGGAGACTGAGAGTGTTAGATCGACTCCACAACTAATTCCCGCTGAAACTAATCGTTTCCTTTTCCTTTGTTCGATGTGCAAACATGTGTTTCGACATACACCTACATAGCAAACAAAGAAATATTTAACCCATAGTTTTCTTGAAACTTGAATTCAAAACAAAAATACTTATGCATGTACATTTTGTCCTTCTGATGTGATCGTTATTAGCAATAAACACCATAACATCTTGTGATAACAGTTTAGTTATGTCAGTATTATATTATGAAAACATATTACTTATTAGCTTAAGTTTGAATTATTCGTTCGATGTCTGTGCTTCAATAGAAATAAACCCTTTTGTTATATTTTGTTTTCAATACACTCAGTGTATCAACGGAAAACGCACATCTCAACAATTACATATGTGACGATTCACAAACAAAGTAGAGTATTGTTTAAAAGGGGAAAACACAATATCAAACAACCCAAGTCAAAAATCTCACATCAGGATTTATCGTCACACCTTTCTTTTTTTTGAACACTTACACAAAAGCACAAATATAATCAGGCCATGTCAGCCTTTTCCAGGCAGCAATCCCGTCCCTAACATGACTTTCTGGAACATGAGTGTTTCCAAATCTCTTCTGAATCCAGTCATAAATAATTAGTTAACGTTTCAGTCAAGAAGTAACCACAAGCGTATCTACAATCAATTACTAATTTCGTTTGTCAGACTACTTTTGGCGATCATACTGGGGAAAAACAATAGAAAATGTCAAAAAAGAGTTGTTCAACAATTGACTGACAAATATTGCTGATAAAATATAGAAAACATTGAATCACCTCTCACTGATATCATCGAAAATCCCGTCGCTAGTAGAGAAAAATACTAGCGAAAAATGTGTGTAGTTTCTCTTCTAAAGAAAAAGAAATAATGTTCATGGGTTTTTAAGGAAAAAAAAGTCCGGTTCTCCCTAAGAACAAACAAAGTCGTTCTTAGTATTTTTTAGTCTTTAAAAGAAAAAAAAATTATATCTGTCAAAGAGAATGAACTTATCTGCAACTCTTTCAAAGAAAGGTAATTTTCTTTTTCTACAGAATAAAAGAGTCTTTAGTTCTTTTTTTTTCACATTAGAGTGGGGATTATGGAAAGAAATAATTATTCGTTCAGTACATATGCTTTCTTTTCTTCCTTTGTTATTTGGTTTCTTTTTCTGTCTTGCATGTTCTGTACTTTTTTCTAACCTATGAATTACCATGATATTTCCCTCTGTTTAGTTCAATCTAGGTGTATTCATGGCTTACTTCCACGCTGTGAATTAACATGCTGTGGTGTCATTCCGAATTCCAGATTCAATTATTCAGAACGTCTGTCAGAGAGTGGTCACAGGCGCCAGACTTTAACAGCTTACTGGAATCGCAAGATCAGCTCTTGAAAAACAGCAATGAAAACAACATGTGAAAACAGCAACTGGACAAAGATTTCACGTGGTAAATGGAGGGTTAAAATCAGACATCAGTTGTAAAAAAAACTTTGAAAATAATTTTTCTTCAACAAAATCCCTACCCATATGTAGTTGGAGCAGTAACCCGCTGGAACTAATGGTTTCTCTTTCCTTTGTTTGATGCACAAACACTTGTTTTTCCTGATACATAGATGCGTGCGCATATACATACACACACAAATATATATGTGTGTGTGTATGTAAGTATGTATACTGGGACTTAAAAGTATGACCTCAATAGCAAAACTGATCATTACTAACTCGAGGTATCTCAAATATTGCTACAATATTATTTCTTATATATCTATTAATCTTGGCTCATTGCACTGTACTGTAGGTTCAGTTTAGGTTGAAGATTGTGTTGCATGAAATGTGGGGGCTTTTTCTGCCTTGAAAATCAGCTTTAATCATTTAGCAAATTTTTTTTACCCAAGTTCAAAATTAGCTTCAGGTACTGGCGAGATATATGTAACTACGCCAGCCACTTGACAGGCTGCATTTTTGTCCTGAAGTAAAATAAACACAAACATATATATATATATATATATATATATATATATATATATATATATATATATATATATATATATATGTGTGTGTGTGTGTGTGTGTGTGTGTGTGTATATATATATATAATTTGACCGTATATTGTTTGACTATTCTCAGTCTAGATTTTCCTCTACATGCCTTGTACCCTTTTCAGGCGTAACAAGTACAATTCACAGATGTAAATTCGTGGGGATCCTTCTACTTGGCAGTATTTCCCAAGCAGCCTAAGATCAAAGTGTACAGCAAATACCAATGTAATTGAACACTCTTTCAATACTACCCACACATTGATGAGCATCGGTTCCCACCAATAAAACAAGGTCTCCTTACACATTCCTCTTGCGTGGTACGACGATTGAATGGCAAGTAACGAAAGGTATACCAATATATAGATGCTTCGCTGATGAGCTATGTAAGCTTAGCAGACTAGTTTCACAGATTATTACAACGGTATTGAGCTGGTTATCCACTGGTTACCTCAACGTATGATCTTGTACTATACTAATCTTGGTAAGTTGGTGGCAAGCTTCTTCATTGAGAACTATCTCATCTCTACCATTCTTCTCTGTCTGGTCTTGTGGCGTACTAAGCTACGCCTAGCGAATATCAACAAGTGTTTGATCCGTACAAGTATTGAAATATTTTCCCCTCGTTGCATGTTTTATGATAAAAGTCCTATATGTAAAAAAAAATGCCTGATGATTATTTCATTTCTTCCGTCGATTTACATCGATTTGGGGGGGGGGTCGAGCATGATCAAGTGAAGCATCTACCTGCAAAATTGCCTGAAGAATACCAGGTAATTTGAAAGACGATTCCCTTAGCCCACGTCGGAGTTGGTCAATTCAGGAGGAGAAGGAAGGAAAGAAGGAAACAGAGCATTGAAGAGAAAAAATTCACACGTTTGATGGAAGCACAGAATAAGCAGAGAAAGAAAGAATAAAGGAAATAGTGAATGATTGAAAGAAGGAAGGATGGACGGAAGGAAATAACGAAGAAAGGAATGAAAATGGGGAAGGTTAGCAAAAAAAAAAAGATTGGTAAACAACGGCAAAGAAGAGTCATCAATACATGGAAAAATATTTGAAAAAAAAAAGATGGCATACCAAAAATCCGATAAATTGAAGAGTCATGAAAATTCCATTTAGCAATCGGACCTTGGGACAGCGGACAACCGATGGAAAATGTGTACGGAGGAATTGAAACCAGGTCAAAAATAAAAGCAGAGAAAATGTCCTTTGGACGCTTTTCCTTTCCCATAAATTTTTGTCACCTTCCCGACCTTCAAGAATGACTTCATTGTTTTTACATGCATAATAAATCGGCACACAGGGCGAAGAGCAGTGGTTATTCATTACAAGATAAAAGCCCTTGTCCAATGCAGGGCAATCATAGCAGAATATCCATTGCAAAATAAAATCGTTAACTCACACATCGCCACCAATCACACTAAAATATAGATTTTATTGAGTCAGCTATAGACCTGATATATATATATATATATATATATATATATATATATATATATATATATATATATATATGATTATAAATTGCGCTATATCATACAGACACTCTTATTTGAAATGATCATCCGTCATTACACAGTTGGTGTATCACTCAGAGTAGACCTCGTAAATAGAATAAACGATCAAAGAAAATGAGGCTGCCGCAGGAATAGAACCTAGATTCGATAGGGTGGCTACTCTAACATATAAATACAGAAAATGCGTTGCAAAGAAACAAATAGACCGAGAATAAACGAGATAAGATTTTGAGTTGAAAACAGTTATTTAAGCCTTTGCATTACCGGCAGTTGTTTAGTTCAATGATACATGCTCTTTAAAAAATCTCTTGAACATTCATTAACACGAGTTTTGAAGGTAATAAATATTGGAAAATATTAGAAATTTAGACATAGGTTTGCCAACTAAATAATGAAAAGGTAATTAAGTGAACGAGATAAACTATTATTTCTATAAATATTCGGACCATCCTCATCTTGGTTGTTTTTATACATCGTTTCGGCCGTTGCACTCTACGGCCTTCATCAGGTATCATCTGGTAGGTGTGGGGAAGTAACGAACCGAACCCTTTATTTATCCGACGGGGGTATATTAATAGAAATGATAATAATACCTCATCTCAAAAATTCAGTGATATACTGAGATAAACTATTTAATAAAATACGAGGTATTGGTACAGCTTGCATGTTCCCTTATAAATGAATTCAATTAAAAAACAAAAACTCACTTTTTTCCAAATATTCCTACAGTCATGTTAAATTCTATACTGATCGAGTTGAAAATTGAATTACCCTTTTTTATAGAGTTGAATGTTTTAGAAATTGTGTCCGGTAATTTTCAGTGGGTACTCCAAATGAAAGCCCCCCAAAATGTCCATTTTTATATGTAAAGAAATTGAAGAGAATTAGCTAAACCTAGGAGCATAACAGAGGGATGATGGAGGGGCGATTTAAAATCCCTACTTAAGGAAGCCTCCCAAAGTTTTAATAATAGTAGTTCCTCTATTGGATTTCTCTTAATACTATATAGTGATAAGTCTCATGAAATCATAGGTTATGCACCTATTCATTGCCAAGAACCTTGTATATTGGAATTTATTTACATATAGGCTTTTGAAAGATGTATCTACTCAACAAACTGTTAGACAATGGAGGCATGGTTGTTACTGACCTCGCTAGAATCAACCAACGTACCACATATCAGTATGTACACACACACAAACACATACTCACACTACACACACACACATATACATATATATATATACATATATATATATATATATATATATATATATATAGAGAGAGAGAGAGAGAGAGAGAGAGAAAGAGAGAGAGAGATGTAAGTGTGTGTGTGTGTGTGTGTGTGTGTGTGTGCGTAATCATGAAAGTTGATCAGAGCCGGGCTGGTCGTGTATGTTGGTGTATGGGCGAGATGAAACACAGATACAGTAATTAAACGAGACGGTTTTCAGGGCTTTGTCAAGGGTTGCGAACGGCCAGTCTGGTTCTAGTCCACTACACTCGAACCCCCTGTGGTTCTTAATCTGATAAACTTAAACATTGGTCACATGAGATAGTTAACCAACCAAAATTAAGAATCTGACCGAACAGTTCGAAAGAATTCAAAAAGTCAACTGTTGGACTTCCGCCTTGGAGACAGACACACGCATGTCCTCGGGTCGTCAGTCAAAGATGTTTTGGCTATGGCTAAATGATCTGTTACTAGGTTAGAGGAAAGGAATGGGGGAGTGACTTGGTCTGTAGTGAAAAGTAAATATGATAGTAAATGGAAATTAGAAGTCGCTCAATAGTCTTTACTTGAAGTTAGAAAGTCACCCATGATTATTTAGAAAAATGACTGCAAATGAAGGAATTCTTCACGTATCAAAAAACTCGTCCTAAAATTGTGCAAACGTAAGAGTGCAAATTACGGTTTAGTTTCCTTCTCCAACAGGGATTTGCGTAGCGGAAGACAACTTATAGGAAGGTATGCGTCGTTTCTTATCCGGACCTTTTCTCTTCTTCTCCTCTCTCGTATTGTTTGGGCTTTTCGTAGTTTCTCACTCAATCGTACAGCGCCCAAATAAATTGTAGACGTCTATTTATCATACATAAAAACATATACTAACCCTATTGGACTGAAATGAGTAGGACTTACATGAGAATATCTCAATAGTTAGGACGTTGTATTGAAGATGATGAGGTCATACTACTTGGGATAAGCTCAACGGTTATAATATTGGGCCGATGGGTTGGGTTCGTACTACATGGGTGTAGCTCAATGGTTATAAAATTGGACTGGAAATGATGAGGTCTTACTGCATGGAAATAGCTAAATTGGTATATGGTATATATAATATAAATCAGATTACTTATTTTATTTGAATATTTTCCAAAATTTTACTGCTACGTATAATTCAAAATATCACTTATTTTATTTACAAAGTAGAGGAGGAGTACTTTTGGATAGATTACTGAAAAGGTAATGAAAGAGAAAGAGAGAAAGGAGGTTACTTTGAGAAGGGAATAAAAAAAGAAGGAAGGAAAAAGACTTTGGTAGTTTCCTAATGGGCAGGAAGAGAGAGAAAGATGGGAAAGCGAGTTAGTTTAAAAAGAGGTTAGGAAAGGAGAGAGAATAAAAGAGATGAGGTTGTTTACCCGGGGTATAAAACATTTTTGCATATGAATTTAATCCATGTTTGTGTGACGTTTTGATGAAATCATCGACCGACAACAAATATTGGAGAGGATAAGGGAGAGAACAGGAAAATAACAGCGTAGGGCGAAAGAAGGACAGAGGCATAAGATAATGAATAATCTTGATTGAATCTCTGCTACCATTATACGATATCATATATATATATATATATATATATATATATATGTGTGTGTGTGTGTGTGTGAGTCAGTATTCTTTCATTTCACAATAGCCCTACTCATATAATCTAGATCCTTGCATATAGTTAATACATATAACTAATTTATCTTGCTCTATCCATACCTAACTATCCTTTCATGTATATCAAACACTGGGAACGTCACACATACTTACTAGACCCCTACCAAATGACACCTCCGTGTTCTCCATTTTACTTGTACAATTCAAAGCAGGCTTTTTCAGAACACCTTCAGTGACCATTAAGGATTCATGACATACACTGATTCTCGATCATGCATAACAAGGACCCCCCCTAACTGACATCCCACAACCTTGATTATTACTAGAGATAGTGTAGACCCCATAGCCAATCACAGAATATTCCTAAATAATTTCAAATACTTCACCCCCATTATTAAAAACCCCAACTGTATACCGAACATACTATCAATACACCTACAGTTCTATCCCCCACCACTGATATCCATCTGGTAAGGTTATGTATGCATCTACGCACCTATGGTTAATTTAACATGTAAACATAGGTATGCAAAGCCTCTATATCACCTCACCAAGTACCCAAATAGCTCAAAACTGGACCATGACCTAGATCCCCAATAACCACGACAACCAACTTTTAAGAAGGCCCGTCTCCTTGACCAATATAACCAATAAAATGCACATAAATGCTGCTATTACTTCCAATACAAGATTCAACCAAGCAATCATAGATTCCTTCACATACATGAAACAGTTGGAACTAATCATTATGTCCTCCCATAAATCTTCATTTTTTTCTATTTTCGTTTCAAAGCAAAACATTTGTTTTCTATTGAAACCCAACCCTTTAGTCACTGAAAGGTATACTTTGCTACTGAAGATGGGAATCCTTTCAGAAACATGAATTACACACTAATTAATTTGTCAATTAATCAACAAATAAAATCTCTATATACTTTAACACCTGACTTTGTCTCATTCCAAATTGTTCACTATATATATATATATATATATGTATAAGCTCAACTTAGTATGGAACAGGGTAAAATGGTGTCACGAATGTAGGGATTAAGGTGATTGTGGCTCGTCTATCCACCAACGGGGGGATGCCTGCCTACAAACGGCAACTATTTCGATCACGAGGCAGACTATAATACTTTTACAGTTTATCATGGGCCAAGTGGAGTAAATGTAAATAACAAATTTGTGCTCTGCTGATATTCCGAGCGAGAAGGGCATACCCACCTTGAAGATCATCATTCGAAATCCTGGCTTTCCCTTGGCTTGAACACTGACCACTGACTTATTACTCTCTATGTTCTCAATTTCTCTCTTTTTGCCTTTTTTGTTTCATTTTTTCTTCTTTTTTTTTCTTCTTGTATTTTTCTTCACGGTTTATTCTTTCTACCTTTCTATCGTTCCAGTTTTTGTCCTTTCCTTTCAGTCTTTACGTTGCTTTTTTTTTTCTTTCGACGATTTGAGTTTTCCTTCTTTCTTTACATTCTTTCTTAATTTTATCTTTCTTCCTTTTATGGTTTTACTTTTTCACTTTTTTTTTCATTTCTTTCTTTTTTTTAGAATTCTTGCTTTCATTAGTTTTGTTTTGACCCTAATTCAGCCAGTGCCCTACTTAGCTGACCTGTGTGTAAATATCAAAAAAGAGAGGACAAAGAAAAAAAAGAAAGAAAGAAAGAAAATAACATTGAGTAAAATATAAAGGATGACTTTTCGGAATATATATATTTTTGTTCCATAGAAAGAGAAAGGGTAGAAATGCCTGTGAAAAAGCGTGGGTAAAAATTGAGATGTAAGAAAAGAAGAGAATACAGGGGAGGAGGAAGAGAACGCTGAGACGGAGAGAGAAAATGGGCAAATAAAGAGGAAAATGGAGAGAGGGATAGAGAGCGAGAGAGCGAGAGATGGAGACGTGTAAAAGAGTTAAAGAAATTACAAAAAAGTTAATCATAAAAAGGAAAAGAACCAGTACGAAAGAGAGACGGAATAACAGAGAGAAAGAGAGATAGAGAGAATGGAATCATGGACGATAAAAGAGAAGAATATGGGCGAATGGATAGAGACAGAGACACAGAAAGAGATGGAGAGAAAGAGAGAGACCTGTTAAAGAAATCACAAAAATAATGAATGATAAAAAAAGAAGAAGAAAAAACAATACGAAAGAGAGACAGGATCTCAGAGAGAAAGAAAGAGAGAATGGAATCATTAAGGATAAAAGAGAGGAATACAATGATGAGAGAGAAAGAGAAGAGGGAGGGCAACAGCCACAAACCTGCAGACGCTATTCTTCCGTAGAAAAAAAAAAGCTTCCACATTCATTATCGTATAAAAACCTGGCCACACTAGCCGGATTAAAAAAAGAGGTAAAGCTAACCACATCAAAATCCTGTCCTTTATTTTTGATTTCTGTCGCTTCATTTATGGTTTCTGAGGCAATAAAGCAAACAATTTAAACGACACAAGCCATTAATGGTCGAAAGGATCAACGCCATCCTCCTTCCAAGTAACTAACGCTGGCATTTTTTTTTCTTTTAGCCTAAGTCTAAATTATATCGCGCGGCAAAATACGACGCCATATTGCATAATGCCTATACGCGGGCAATTAGAGCCGCCATCTTGTCCTTATGGTCGATTACTTGCCTTAGGGCAGATTTGCACGGAAAAAATATTCCCGCCTTTTATTTTGGGACTTACATTTTATCTCTTCTTTTCTACTTTCTTTTTTTTTCTTCCTTCAATTCCATTTTTGTTTATTTATCACTACATCGCGGCTCTTTAGTGTCTTTTCCGTTTGTCGCATACTTTCTTCAACGCTTTCTCAGTCTTGATCATATTTGACGCCATCTTAATTCACATTTTTTTCACAAATCCATCTTTTTTCTCTCTCTCTCTCTCTCTCTCTCTCTCTCTCTCTCTTCGTATTCCAACACACTCCTCATCATTGATCTTCTTACTGTTAATCGCTTTTAATTTTCACATTTTCTTCTTCTATTACGTCTGGCACAGGCTACTTCCATTACCTGGTGTTCATAACCAGTCATCCATTCAAGTAGTAATCAGGTTAAAAAAACGGTTATTAACAAAACCTACCCAGTACAAGGACCCAATAGTACCCAGTGAGCATCAAATTCAATACATGAGCGAATTGAATAGAAAGACAAGTTTGTTAAACATTGCTAGACGAAAAGCCGCTATTTTCATCGATTTCGACCATTTTCGAATTCTTTATTTTGATGAAAAAAAAAACAAACAAAAAAACACCAAACAAAACTCACCGAAAAAACATCCGCTCCTTCAGTTTTTAAACCAGTCTGGCTGGCTGGCTGGCTGGCTGGCTGATTGGCTGACTGGCTTTGTATGTATGTATTAGGCAAACGGGACGCACCAAAGGAGCTAGAGGGCAGAAAATTCAAACATTTTTTTTTCTAAATTTGAAAATTCTCTCCGAGAGGTTTTTAGTGGAAGTTTCAATTTGCAAAGAGATTCTGACTAGATTGGATCCTTGCTTTAAGTCCAGTAGCGTTTACGCTTGTTTGTTTTTTTGTTGTTTTTTTTTTCGTTTTTTGTCGAAAATTCGGACTTTTTTAGTGACCCCTGTCCAACAAAAGGCAAAAGACGTAACTTATTGATTAATCAACACTTTTCCCAATTTTTGATTGATCATCTCAACACGCCATGCTCCCAAAAGCCGTTAGTCACGTGACATTTTCTGGCCAGACCGGTTTGGATTATTTTTTCGTTTTTTTTTCCTTTTTTTTTTTCGTTCTTTGCCGTATTTTTTATCGCTACCCTAGTCGATTGTTTTTATTCGCTCTTCTTTCTTTCTAATTTCTCCGTCTCCTCGATTTTCTCTATTGATTCTCTCTCTCTCTCTCCCTCCAATTTAATCTCTTTCCCACTCGTTTTTCCCTTTTTTTTCTAAAAAAATCCTTCATTTCCATTCTCTTTTTTTCCTTTTATTTCTCTCTTTTTCTCTGTAATTTCTCCACTTTCATTCAGTTGCTTAAAATCTTTCCTCTCAGTTCGTCTCATTTCTTCACTTTCATTCTATCCTTCTAATATCCTTTTCTCTCCGTTTCTTTCTTTTCTTCAGTAATTTCTTCATTTTCATTCTTTTCCCCAAATGTCCTTTCCATTTAGTTCATCTGTTTTCTTTCTAAAATTCTTTCACCCTTACTTACTTGCTCAAGCCCCAACCCCTACAATTTTCTCTTTCCTATAATCCTTCCTCTTCATTCACTTATATCTCCCTACTTTGATTAAGGGGGCATATCTGGCTTTGCCCGACACATCTTCTCACAGTGACCAAAATTCGCATAAAAAATAACTTAGTTGCGAAATCAACTAGCATGAAATTGTTCATCTTTTGAAAAGCCACGATCATTTTCATTTGCATGGACTGGAGGCAGTGGATTCAGAAGTTTCCAGCATATTTTGGCAACACTTTTTATCCGTACAAATTCATAGCATCATTATTCAATCGATAAGAACACAACGTCTGCTTATAGAAACATATATAAAACATCTATGAAACTAAAAACTCGTACATGTTCTCATTTTAAAAAGGTAAAATCCATATATCTTGTCCATTTAGAGATCATATACATTGTCATCGTAATCATCATTATCATTATCATTCTTATTACTATCATCATCATGATCCTAACCCACAGAAGAATTCTTTTCGTCCAATTGTCCATTTTCACCTTAAAGACAAATATCTTCTAACCACTTTATTCTGTGCTTTTCATTTTCCAGAGTCCTGCTACATTTAGAGTATAGAGTATATGCTTGGAAGGTATGTGACTAGATATTGCAGACGTACTTTGTACATCTGCTTTTCTATGATCACGTGTGAACATTGGGAAAGGGACCTGCCATCCATCTTTGTAACACATTTGATAGGGGCGTCACTTTTCCTTGTTCTGAGCTTCTATAATAGAATCAAGCTTTTTTCTTACCATACTTTTTGCAAGAAAATTTTTCTGCGATCTTGACATTCTGTTTTGTGATTTAGACTTCTTTCCCAAGCTAGGCAAACATCTTTTGGTAATCTTTATTTTTCTCAGCAATCTCTATGGTCGAACCTTTCCCTTTCAACTGAAAGACGATGTGTAATCACTCCCAGTAAATACATAGAAGCCGGGTAGAGTTCAACACATTGATGCACCGAGAAATAAAATATAATTCATTTACACCAATGTAACTGAGGGTGTTCTGTGTCTACAGTCCAACTTCCATTCGGATCTACAGTGATGAATCCAATTTAGACATGTTTGCAGAGATGATAATCAAAACATCAGTATCTGTAGTTCGAATAAAAAACAATATTGCATTTTGGCACTGACACGTGAAAAATCATTCGCGAATCCGCTCCTTCCTGTGCGCTCTTCGAGTGCTTCTCTTCGGTTTTGAGAATTTTGATGTCGATTATTCTATACAAGGGACATTTTTCTTCACATGTCACAAAAACAGTTTCGCCTTTCAAAGTTCCTACTGCAAAATATTCTTCCCAATTGGAGACAAGAAATTTCACTAAGATTTCTTGAAGTTTTTTTTTATTATTACGAAGCGCTGCATTGAAATTGTTTCGTCTTTTTTTGTTCCGAAATTTCATAATTTCCAAAATGATCCCGCTAATCTACTCTTGCTTCTCTCTCACAGTCGTTAATTGAGCGTGTCATGACTGTCAAGATCAATCAATTCTATCTGATCTAAATTCACAAACACTTCTTAAGATGGATTTGCTGATAAAACCAAATGTGGTTGATGAATCTTGAAGTATGTGAAAAAAAACGAAAACAAACCGTCTATAAAAGTGACATCAGCGCAACCAGGATCATTCATAACATTACGTTTTTAAATTTCCGACATCAGCAACGACTTTTTCGTTCTTTGCATTGTTCCATCCATATGACACAAGTTTGAGGGACCTGGGATCAGTGGGTTCTTAGGAACCTTTCCCATATCAATTTTTCGTTCCAGTGCTAGAGAAAGAACGCATCCGAATAGATCACGCTCTGTTCCCACTTCAACAATTTTGCTGCCTTTTCTTTGAATTTCTGACCTTCCTTAGCAACAGTGGAAATATTCCCGCTTTCGTATCCGTCATTCAAATAATACATTCTTCAATAATTTTTCTCTCAACTTTGAACCATTGCTATCAACATTCAGCAAAAACTGCACTGTATCAAGATGCGTCTTTTCCTGATCTCGTGTTGTATAAGTCCGCTTTTTTGGATTTCGTCTGGAAACAAATTCATGGATTCTTGAATTGAAGAAATGATATTACTTAGATCTGTGCAGTTTCTCATGATTAAATCGTCTTTGAAGTCGGATACAACGTCTCCCTTTGATCCCATTCCTACCTCTTCAAAAAGTCCAGATATTATTCTATTTCGCAAAAATTACTCTCTGCGCACCTTTGCCATACAGCAATAGAGTTTGACTTGAAGCATTGATTGTTTGTTCGGGAGCCAAGCCTGCGGGGCTCTTAGAAAATACCTTTGTGGTCCTTTTCAAAGCAAAGAAACCCTATCGGATTTTTGAACGTGACTCAAGGCGACATATTTCAAGTTGCATCAAATTTTCATGAAACCTTACTATCTAATAGACATAGTTGGTTCGGGTGAGAGCGAAAAAATAATCTTCAAGCTTTCGTAAACAGTGAATGCACAGCAACGTTATGATTTTAGATGTTTAGTTCTTCAAATTAGTGAGTCCAGTATTGACAATATTTAGAGATAAAAGGAATTTATATGATTTAAAGTTCAATGATGCCAATTCTGATGTTTTTTTTAAATTTTACGTACTTGAGAGTGACTTCAAGAACTGAAAAACTGAAACAAACACATCTTAATAGGTAATATTGTATAAGAGAATAAAAATGACAATACACTAGGGTTTTTATGACAAAGCAAAGCATACGGACGCTTTGGAAAAAAAGATGATACCTTTGTAATGATTGTATCATTTTGAGATACGACCTGCCAGTCAGTACGGAACCTGTTCGTAAGTCAGGTAGTACCCATGTATGTTTTTGCTGCTTTTTCCTCAACGAAAAGGTATTCGACGAAACGTTCAAGGATTGACTGTTCGTTGACGAAACGTTCGCTCACGGTTACATCCACATTGAAAGTTTGGAGGTAATAATATTCATTTTTTTTTCGATTATTCTCTGCATTTCACCCAGAAGTCTGGATGCAGTATCATCTCCTGTTACTTTGACATTTCTTTTATCCCTGCGCTACATTCAAAGTTTACAAAACATCCCTTGGTGCTGTAAATGGTACATTGCCTACTTTGTATTTTATTTCTCCATATTTCTGCTCTATGTAACATATTCATTTGAACAAACGTAGTCACCAAAGGTGGCGAAGGGTTCTATTTTTATAATGTGTGTCTGTTAGTGTGTGTTTGAATGTTCGGGTGCTCCGTTTTGTCTACTGACTTGAAAACTGCCATCATTACTTCATTACTCTCTTTCCAGAAGAATATTATTAACACCTAGATTCTTCAGAATAATGTTTCTAGATTATTTCTAACCTATTTTAGACTAATTCTGGATATATTCTTTTTTACACTTATTTAGGTGTTTTCCGTGGAAATTGCCAGTGATGTCATAAATAGAATTTATTCTGATCGTATTTTTTCTTCGAAGGAGTTTTTTTAACAGGACTTGAAATTTCAAATCTATAATTGTTCGATTATTGACAGTGATAACAAGTTTCTATAATGAATTTTTCTTTCCCCAACACTAATAATTCATTCTTCTTTCCTTCTGTAATGTCTTTCTTTCTATCTTATCTTTTGTTTTCTTGCTTTCTCTTTTATATAGCTCCCTTTCCCCTGTTTTTTGTTACTCTCCGTTTTTCTTGTCTTTTCTTATTTGCTTTCTCTTTCGTTTCGTTTTCCCTCTTTTTTTCTTATCCTCCACAGTTTTCCTTCCCTTTCTGTAGCTTTTTTCATTCCTTCTCTTCTTCATATTTATATTATCTTTCTATTTTTTTTTTTTTTTGTCTTTGTATCATTTCACTTATCCATCCGCCATGATTCACTTATAACTTTCTTTCTCCTTTCATTCATTCTCCCTTACATTCTCTTTCTTTTCTCCAGACGTAGATCCTTTCTCCTGCTTCCCTTTCTTTTCATTCTTATTTCTTCTGAAGCCATTCTGAATCCATCGATTTCTTTCTTTTTTTGTATCATCTTTCTTCTCCATCAACGATTCTCGCTTTCTTCATTTTCTTTTTTTCTAAGTAGTTTTCTTTTTTTTTTCTTTAATGTCTTTTTTAGTTCATCCTTTCTGATTTTATCTTTCCTTTCATTTTTTTAAATCTCTTCTTCATTCCTTCTTTTTGTACTTCTTTCAATCATCTTCTTGTTCTCCTTTCTTTATTTTTTCTTCATTTCCACAATTTTTCTTTCATTCCTTCTTTTTTTTTGCATTATTCTTATTTTTTTATTTTTTTTTGGGGGGGGGTCTTTTTCTATTTAAGCTCTCCCTTTACGATAACGCTAAAACCAAGTCGAAGCGTTTTACTTGATAAAATATTCATGACAAGGAAACGTTTCTCTACCGAAAATAACAATCAATACTCGTTTCTCCCTGTCCCTAGCGCCAATCGAACCCCAAACCATAACTCTACCCCCTCACACACACACACTCAACCATCCCTCCAGAATGGATATCAAGGATCCAAGGGTCCCCTCCCAGCCTTGCCTGTCTACCTTTTATTACTTTTCCATATGCTTGGGAATTCACCTGCACCACAAAGATATTTACCCGGTCATTTTCAAGATTTGTGATGTATATAATTTTTGAGCCTTTTGCTTTTGACTAGCAAGTGCTACCGCTTGGAATATTTGGCGGGTCGGTCCGCCATTTTATCGATAGCAAATAACAGAAAATGAAGGAAATAAAAACAAATATGGCGGGAAATTAGACGCCAAATTTGTTTATACGAATAAAGCCCAAACAGAAAGCCGGTATTTGTTCTCCGTCTTTTTTCTTTATTGATTCATTTAATTTACTTTTTGCTGACCGAGGAAATTAAAATAGGGTTGATATGTGTCTCTTTTCTAAGTCGTTTTACTCAGTATTTAGTTAGGATCATAACATTATACAGAAATAGCACCAATATATTGGGAGTGAAAAGTCAAATAGTGACAACCATCAACAAAAATGACTTCAATTAATATACATATAATAGCACCGTTCTGTATGGTTTGCATTAATTCCTGACAGCGAACAATCTCTATTTCTTATTTGTTTGTTTATTCATTATCAAATTATGCCTCTTTCGGGGGATCTTCAACTATACACAATATTTGCACATGAGCTTCAAAACAAATACAAAATTCATAAAAACATATTCAATGTACATAAATATAATGCAACCAACATCTGAATTTTGACTCAATTCACGGATCGGTGGTCTCTTAAAAATCTCACCAGACTAATTCAAAAAAGTCCTTGTAAGTTCATGCTCTTCCCATTAATTTTCAACTTATCTAAGAAAAATCTAAAGTAGGTGCACAACTGCTGTTTTCAACATGAAAAGGTAACTTATTCCAAAAATATATTACAGTATAAGAAAAGTAGTAGATTATTTTTTTTTAAATCTGTCCTGTAGATATATTCCCAGTCCGATAGGAGATATTAAAGAATGGGGTACCATATTTAGAATTTCCATTGGTTATGTTGAATATCATGATCGAATTCCCCCCTTTCTTCTTTCTAGCTAAGTTGTTAAACCCAAGGACTTCAATAAGTGTTTATAACTAAGGTGTTTTATTTTATTTGCAATAAACTTCTACAGTAGAATTATTTACATTGCATTTCTATACCAAGACGAAGACAAAAAATACTAATTATATTTATAGCCACTCTGTTCTGTCAGTAACACTTTTCCTAATTTTAAAAAAGAGTTGTACCAACAAGGCAATTTCGGGATGGGAGGTGTTCCGAGTTTATGAAATTCCCAGGTTTTCAATGTAACATAGGCTAGACCTACTTTAAGGTACTATAGGGTTGGGACATTAACACCACAAAAAATTCAGACAAAATCATTTAATTCTTGAAAAACAGCCAGATTTCTGATGTTACTTAGTTTGTAAAGTCCATATTTGTGATGCTAAACTTTATTGGCAATCCCTTCACATCACTAAATACTGCTTCAAATAAAAACATATATATTAGCCCCAATCTTCCAGTAACACTTTTATTAAATCTCAAACATAGCCAAGCCCCTTTCTCCTCATTGTACAGCGATTCTGTCAGTAACGTTTGCATTAATTTGCGACAACACACACCTATACCAACGATTTCCATTTTATTCCCTTGGTAAAATAGTCTACATTACATTTCTATAGTAAAATCATTTATAATATATCTATTATGTAAAATACTGCAACAAAACACTAATTAAACATATAATAACTCAATTACATCGATAATTTTCGCATTAATTCCTGACCACTAATAACCCTTTTTATACAAAGACTTCCATTCAATCAAGGAATTACATATATGAAGTGTTACGTAAATGTCAGGGGCAATTCGACAGATTGGTTAATCTATTCAATCTTTCAAGATACCCAGCGTTTCCCTTGACTGACCGAAACTCTGACAGTGGAGGAAAAAATGAAACTATGATCCAAATAGCAGTTCAATATCATTTGATCCAAATACAAGAACACAATCTCTTATTCGAAATTCTGTAAATCGAAAAGCTCCCAAAACTATTCTTTCCATGGAAAAGATATTCAGTTTCCGCAGATTGTTTTTCTTGAAAATAAAAAAAAAATATTTTGAATACTTTTAGTACTTAAAATACAAAGAATACCAGTAATTTTATTGTCTGTATTTATCTCATTTTATTTACCACTGTACAAATAAACAGTAATAGTATTTATAACCTCAATTTACTTCGCTCACTATAAACATTAATAAGGGTCAATACAGAGGTATTGCCATTTTCTGAGAATCATTTCATAGTCTGTCCTATGTATTATGATTCCGAAACCCGAAAAAAATCTGATTTCCAAGAAATGTCCGTCCTAAAGGTTTCGGATTAGAAATCGTATACCTTCCGATTTAGGCAGCGTTATATTTGACGATTAAGCATTGCATTTCGCAGTTTTTTACCAAAAATTTGTTTCCACTAATTTTTGGTACTCAATCTGTATGTTGTATATAAAAAAAATGAACGGTTCATTAGTGGCTAGGAATTAGAGAAATCTTTCTGGCAGAATAATGCTATTATATTTGTTGAATGCAAAAGTAGTGATAACGATTTTACTATTGAAATGCATCGCAAATTATTTCAACATAGGAATGCATTGAACATCAAAGAAAAAAGAATGATAGGGATCAGGAATTAAGTCAATTGTTACTGTCAGAATAGTGATATATATATATATATATATATATATATATATATATATATATATATATATATATATATATATATATATATATAGTACGGTGATGAAACAAATAGAATCAATTTTAGTAGATGATATTTTAAATCATTGACCATTTTCAAAAGAATTATCAAAGTGAATGTTTTCTGAGATTAAATTTGGCTGTGTTCCATTAGGCAGGTAGACAAGCGCATAGCATCATTATCAGTCTTTTAACGTCTGTCGTTGAACAAAGACCTTCCCCAGGATCTGCCACATTTCTCCATCATGGGCATCGCATAGCCAGTATTTTCTAAATTTGTCTAGTTCATCTCTTCATCTAGAATTCTGTCGGCCCCAGTTTCGCATGTGATCTTTGGGGATCCATGTTGTGAATCATGATGTCCATCGGTTATGTGCCATCTGTGCAACGTGACCTGTCCATTGCCATTCAAGTTTTCTAATAGATTCTACGACATATCGGACTGCCATTTTGTTCCTGTATTACTGTGCTGTCTTGTGATTTCTCCACGTGAGGTTGAACATGATTCTCTCATACGCACGTTGCATGTTTCTCAGTTTGCAGTTTTATCTCTTGGTAAGGTTCCTTGTTTCAGTTCCATAAGTGACTATCAGAAAGATGCATTGGTTGTATCCTCTTCCTTTTAAAATTATTGGGATCGTCTTATTTTTGAAGGTTGAGCTTGCTCTGTCGAAGGTTTGCCATCCTAAGGTGATTCTCCGCTTGATTTCTTCTTTTTCGTGAGTTTCATAGAAATTAGCTAGAAAAAGGTAAATGTAGTAGTCAACTTTTCCTAGTTTTGCATATTCGATTTTGACAGTTATGTCCTTATTCTCGATGTGATTGTTTCACATGATTTTTGTTTTGCTGAAGTTCATGTGTAGGCCGACTCTTGTTTTCTTCGTTTAGTTCATCTAGCATTAGCTAGAGGTTGTATAGGTTCTCTGCAAAAAAGACGATGTTGTCTGCAAATCTGAGGTTGCTCAGATATTCGCCGTCTATTCTGATTCCTCTAGTCACCCAGTCCAGGTTACGGAAGATCATCTTGAGGCAGACCGTGAAGAGTTTGGGTAAGCTGGCATCACCTTGCCTTACTCCTTTTTGAAGTTGGAAAGGTTCAGAGTCTTTATGTAGCCTGATAAAAGAGTTGTTTTGCTTGTATATATTTTACAATACTTTGACGTATACAAGGTCTACACTTTGTAGAGTAATAGCCTTCATGACCATGACAGAGTCGAATGCTTTCTTGAAGTCTATAAATGCTACAGCATGTGGTATTTTGTATTTTGTTGCTTTCCCTTTCAGCTGGTTTATTGAATGGAGATGGTCCATGGTCGGGTAGCTTCTTCTAAATTCAGCCCGAAACCGTGGTTGGTTTTCATCTAGCGTTTTAGTGATCTTTGTGAACAGTTTATTAATGCAGTTGAGTAGGCTTATAAGCCTGTGGTTATCGGAATCTTTGGAGTTTCCTTTTTTATGTAGAAGCATTATGATTGCCGTGTTCCACTCTTTAGGGACTGTAATCTGTTATAGACACAAGTTGATTTTTTTGTAAACGATTTTACCAGCTTTTTTGAATAGATTGATGGTGATGTTATCTGGTCCAGGGGCTTTTCCTTTCTTGCTCGTTTGATAGCTTGTTTCACCTCCCTTGATGTAACTTCTGGGAAGTCCTCGAACTGATTGTCAGCGTCTTGCGTATCCTGGTCGTTGCTTAGTTGCCCATGTCTTGAAGAGTTCTTGGTAGAATTCTTGGGTGCATTCGACAATTCTGTATCCGTCTGTTGTTATGTCTCCGTTTTCTTCGAGTATGCTGGTTATTTGTTTCTGTCCTTGAAGCCTCGCTGTTTTTCCGACAGTGGTTTTGATTATTGCTGTCGTTTACCCTCTTCTGTCTTCTCATATGTGTTTAGAACTTTTTTTATAAATTGTAGCAGTTGATGGTAATAGGAATGAGAATTTCATATATTCAAACATCTCTCCTAATGGTATAATTGAGATGATAAAAAAAACTATCCTGAGAATTACACTTAGATCACCCAGTTCGGACCAAACTCACTAACAACGTTATGCAAGATCCAGCTTCTAAATCCTTCACTACAAAGATGTACTCAAGTCTGGTGTCAGGACAATTGCCCCCCGCCCAAGCGGAAAATTTTCCTCCCAAGACAAATTCGTCCCAAGGACAATTACCCTCATGGTGAATATCCCTGGGATATTTGCACCAAGAAACAAGTTTTGATTTATGGAAGTCAATATAAAATTTCGTTTATATCAATACAAAGCAGTATAATACTTTCAGATTTATTTTATCCTTTGCAATTTCCCTTGAGGGCAAATGTCCTCGAGGGTAACTGTTCTCAGGGGAAATTGTGCTTCGGAGGTAAATGTCCTGCAGTCCTCAAGGCTTAAGTAAACAGACATTTGTCGGGCAGTACTATTAGTTATATTCACGGGGCAAATAACTTAGAAATATTGCTAGGTGAAAGGCCATATTTTCAGAGAAAACAAATGGCGAAGGAACATATTTATTTTTGAATAGGTTTGTATTTTTCTGTCTACTTTCCTAGATTGGTTATTGTTAATCGATGATCGATATCGATTTAAAGAGTTGAGCCATCGAGTGATGAGCGGGATTTTATGGCGGGAACAATGAGATGGGATCACAAAATTTCAACTACAAAAAAATTAATGAAATAAGGAAAGCTGACATCGAAAAGAGGGCAGAGGAGGAACAGAATAAGAAACTGGCTGGGAGAGAGGGAAGAGAAAGAAAGAAAATAATGTGAAATAGAGGGAAAGGATAGAAGAAGAAGAAGAAGAAGAAGAAGAAGAAGAAGAAGAAGAAGAAGAAGAAGAAGAAGCAGAAGAAGGGGGCCAAGATATAGAAGAAGAAGAAATGAAGGGGCCAAGGTGGAGAAGAACAAAGATAAGAATGTAAGATGTGTATGAAAGGGGGGAAAAGACGACTAGCAGAGCAGGAAGAGGGGAAGAAGAAGAGAAGGAAGAGAAGAAGAAAGAGGAGGAGGTAAACCTGAAAGGGGAGAAGAATGGATGCAGAGAGACAAATATAAGAAGAAAGAAAAGAAAGAGAAAGAGAATAATACGCCAAAGAAGATGGAGAAGAAGGTGGTAAAGATAACCTTGAATGAAAAAGATGAAGACGGGACAGGCAGAGGAAGGAGAAGAAGAAGAGGAAGAAAAACGAAGGACAAGTAGAAGAACAATAACAACGCAAAGAAGAAGAAGAAAAGAAAGAAAGAATCTGAAAATAATGACGAATGACGAAAAAAAAAAAAGAAAAAGAGAAATGAAGAAAAAGAAAGAAACAGAGAACGAATGAAAGATGGAAGGAATCTGCTCCGGGAAAATATAAGACCGACTAAGAAAAAATACCAAGAAAGAAAGAAAGAAAGAAATCTTGAAAATAATCTGTAGAGATAGATGATAAAGAAATCAAAATAAAACACGGGTTATGGATCAAGAATGTTGGATTTCTACAAGTCTCTGAAGTCTTGAAAATAAGAAGTGATTGAAAAAAAAAAAAGATTTAAAACCGAAAAGATGACAGTAATCGAAGTGAGACTGTTGAGCGCGGAAAAAGTGGAGATAACACCGGACCGTGCATAGCGATAACGCTGCTTATTACACAGCCTATCGTCAGAGAGGCTCCAAGACGGGGAACGTGACAGATGCACAGTAATTTTCGCCTCATTATCGTGCCCGTGCACCCTCATTCGCTTAAGCCCCCCACCCCCCAACCCTCACCCCTCGCGCTCCACCACGCCCCGGCTACTCAACCGATCATCTTCTTACTCTGTCCTTCTTCTAACTCGACCCTGACCTGCCACCAACCACCGTACTGATTTCGCTCATCGCCTCTTGACTAGACTCCTCACTCGCCGCGCCCTCCGCGCCCGCCGCGCCCGCCGGGCCCTCAACCTTCTGCCTACCACTCGTTTCCCCGAAGCGCTCTCTGACGATTCTTGATCGCATCATTAAAACTGTATAAGAGCAGCCAGTGTCTCTTAATACCGGTCTACCTACCAGCATTAAAGAGACAGAAACACTGTGTATGTGCGTGTGCGTGTATGTGAAAGAGAGAGAGAGAGAAAGAGGGAGAGAGGGGGGACCTGTTTCTTTTTTCATCAGTACTATTATTATTATTATTATTATTATTATTATTGTTATTATTATTATTATTATAATAAAGATTCTTTTCATCCCTAAACGCTTCGCGCGATTGCTCTCCGAAAAGCAGGATGTAAAGACCAGAGATTGCCTTCAAGGTGGAAACGGTCACATACAAATTCATATAGTTATGACTCTTCGTGTGTGCGTGCATGCACATATATACCTTTATAAACGAGGATTCCTGTTAAATATGGTCGTAAGTTCATGATCATTATATATGCTATCTAGATTTATCATTCACTTTCTATGTCACTCCCTCTTTTTATTTCTCTCTCTCTCTCTTTATCTCTGTCTCTCCTTCTCCTTCTTTCTCTCGCTATATATATATATATATATATATATATATAGTAAAGGTTATCAAAGATTTTTAATATATATATATATATATATATATATATATATATATATATATATATATATATATATATATATATATATTTACACACATATATATATATATATTGTGGAAAATATGCTCAAAAGCTCCGGATTATCGTTTTGAGTATATATATATATATATATATATATATATATATATATATATATATATATATATATATATATATATATATATACGTGTGTGTGTGTGTGTGTGTGTGTGTGTGTGCGTGCGTGCATGTTCATGTTTTTACGAAGAAGAGTTTTTTGTCGTTGAGAGGTGATAAGCCAACTAGTTTCCTACACCATTACTGCAATTGTAGATTGATACCTAATGAAAAAATCATACTCAACCCCACATGTAGAGATCACAAGACAGCACAGCATCTCAGGAAGAAAACGGGGGTAAGAGACATCATAGGATCTAATAGGAAATTTAAATTGCAGTGGTGACTATCGATGATCCCAGAAAAAAATAAACATATTCAGATAAATTAACACATGTATATTAATATATTTCTATCTATATATCATCTTTCCTTCCAGAAAAAAATTGGGTAATGCAAAACGTTTGTTCGGTTTATTAAGTAAAAAAAAATATCAGTTGTTAGCTTGGCTGCACTAGGGTCAAACTCCTTTGCTTCATTAAAATCAAAAAATGTAAACACAACAGAATTCATTTCTTCATGCAATAGTATTCCAAAAATGAGTGTCTCATTTCAACTCCTTTATTAATAGTTCCTGTGTATAGGATTTGCAAAATTCACCAAACAAGTCGACCTGAGTTGGGCTATAGAAGTGGGGAACGGATTCATCACTCTTTTGCACACGCTACTGTGTCACTGTTATTCGTAAGTGACGACACTGGTTTTTAGTCTGGTCATTGTTATCTGTCATTGTTGTTACATACGAAAATAAAGTCAAAACTTGATAGGTGTTTGACAAAAACAAAAAAAAAGCACTCACTCATCTTAATGATTGATCTGCTATTATCTCCAAAAACGAGGCCTACTTAGCCTAATGGTTAGCCTGCTCCCGGTTGGAGATCATTGATAATATGTGTTGGTCGGACAAATAGCTAAAAATCACGGACGAAAATACTGCTTTTTAAAATTCCTATGTTTTTATACTGTTCAATGGTTCTGTTACTATCAGTTTAAATGAGAAACTTGGTAGCTCTTTCTTTCCACCAAAGATAATAATATATATATATATATGTATACTTATATAATATGAAAATATATTTTCAAAACAGAAATTCAAATTTCACAAAAAATACCGAAAATTTGTAAACGCAAGTTGACACATGACGTCATGGCATCACTCTCTCTTTTCCCCTCTCTTTCTTTCTCTCTCCCCCTTCTCTCTCTCTCTCTCTCTCTCTCTCTCTCTCTCTCTCTCTCTTTAATATCAAATCTTAATATACAAATTCTGAAATTCCAAAGTCTGACGAATTCATGATAATAAAGTCAACCCCAGAAGATTGACATTTGAACTAGATATTAATCATTTTGTTCTGTTGTCTTCTATTATCTTTCAGGCAATTTTATAATTCCATACTCCAAGACCTTTGTATCTTCCCCGGCCAAGAACTGGGTACACAGACAGATATAAAATAAATTACGTCATCAATCGAAAGCGCTTAGCTGGTAGAGTATTAGAATGAATCTATAAAGGTTTCTCGTTTCAATACCGATTTTCATTGTCGACATTGGATGGTATTCCGTCAGAATCATATTGCAATAGATAGTTCTAGGAGTGCCCCAGCAAATCAAATTAAGCTCAAAGTGGCAAGTCGTTGCCGCCGACTGGATTCGCCTTAGACAACCAAGAGAAGAGAATTGGCTCTTAATAAGTGATACATTTAATGCAAATTAAACTGCATGATTAAATTTTGGACGAATCGCTTTGAGGAAGATTTGGAGACTTAGATGTCGGACAAAGCAATCAGCAAACCAAGAATAGAATAAGCAACATAAGAAAGGTAAACGATAAAATTAAGGTTCGAAACGCAGTAGATTTAAGATTCGATTGCATATACTATCCATAGAAAGACCTTCAAAGTTGCGAGTCCGGTCAAAAGACGAGGCCGTTGAACTTCTACAAGAATAAAGTAAGTATAAACATATTCGAGTGTCAAAAGAGGTCGTGTTGAGGATAACAGACTAGTTTTGTAGGTTTGCTTGTAAGATTCGATTCTCATTGGTTGCTTTACTTGTATGGCCTTGGGCAAGACAAACCCTAGTCTGGCGAATACTTGTATTCAAATGTGTCTATATCATACTTAAAATTATCAAACTTTCATTCTATACATAATTCTAACTTGCTTGTTGGTATAGTCCGAGAATAAGCAACTAAGTGATGAATATGAATAATTTACATATATATATATATGATAAAATGGGGAGGTGAGGTTTGACAAACACTGCTAGGGTACCATGTTAATATAATTGCTTTGTTTTTAAGATCCCTAAAACATTACATGGATATCAACTGATGATCCCAACGAGAGACAATTTATACATGATATCATAATAATAAGGAATAGTGGAAACAATGAAAAATACTGGAGAAAATTATATAAATTGCATTGACAGATATTGAGAAATGGGTGAGTGAAGTGACACATTTTTTAATGTTTGGTGTCTAAAGCTGTAAAGCTTTCTAATATATATATATATATATATATATATATATATATGGGGGTAGTGATAATTAATAATATGGAAATGAAATGATTGAGTAGTAAGTACATCTTAACGTTTTTATAGAACCTGATGCATTTCGTTTGTATCTAAACTTCTTCACTTCCATATTGTCAAGTATAACTATCATCTTGTCAGATTTACTCTACATCCACATATATATATATATATGTATATATATATATATATATATATATATATATATATATATATATATATATGATGAAGCTGCTTGCGTTCATCTGGCACAAATACTATTGAGAAAGATATCAATCCACATTTCTGCACTCTATCGCATTGCCAGATGCCTTGACAAAATGTCTCGTCCTTGGCATGCCGCTGTAATTGACAAGGAAGTGTGTAGGTTAGTTGGTGCATTGGCAAACAGCTCTCCCGTATCTGTTCAGCCAGTAGTACCATTAAAAAAGCTGTTACTTCCGTGGTCAACCTTGACAGGAAAGAATAAGAACGAGAAGAATGAGACTTTCCATATAAATATAACATTTAGTCATCATTTATAAATAGTATATTGCCATACAATATTGATAATGAACAAATAAAAGTAACGTTGATGGAAATTGAAAATAAAAGCACTCTGAACCCATTTTATCGTAACCAAATACATCGCGATTATAAAAAACATCATTCATAAGTTCATCATCCCGATTGGAAGTAATAAACATATAAGATTATTTATTTATTAAAAAAAATTAAAGCATCTTATCACCCTTAGTAGTTTCGGTTGTCAAAAATCAATTTTAAGCCACATCAATACTTTATTATAAATCATGTATTTTCTGCTCTCATGAGTAATTCCCCCTCTTGTATAAACATTCATATATTGGCCACACAGCCATCACCTTGTACCACCGACTAACTTATCAAGCAAATGTGTGATATCATTTATGGACATGGACTGCTAGTCACTGGCATGTCTCTCAGTGGTATATACCAAATAATCATTGATAATAATTCTTTCCCTGCACTTCCCAGTTGCATTTTCCTGTTCGTCTTTTACCACCGGTGATATCCCATCATTTTCGCGATCGAATAGTTCACCAAAGGATGACATTCTTTGTTGCATTTTTCTGGTCGACAACTTCCCGCCTGATGACATTCCCCGGTAACATTTTCCCGGTCAACAATTTACTGGCCGACGACATTAACCGGTCAGATTTTCCCGGTCAAACAATTCACCCGCCAACTACATTTTCCTGGTCACATCTTCCTATCAAACAAATTACCGACCAACGACATTCCCCGGTTTTCCAGGTTGAACAATTTATCAACCAAAAACATCACTGGCAGGATTTTACACATGAAAGCACACACAAGCACGGTAACATACAGAGAAGCACATACACAAACGGAAATATGCGCACGTACACACTCATACACACACATATATATATATATATATATATATATATATATATATATATATATATATATATGTTAATGCTCCTCTATTCAGGGTTGAGCACTCTTTCCGTGAGGTAACTCATTCATTTTAAGCTTATGCAATGCTCTTCCATAGGAATAGAGCACTATGGTAGATGGGGAATCTAAGCTAAATAAATATATCACTTAAATGCAGCCTTACTGACCGTCCAGTTCCATGGACCGTAGGATACCGGCCTCCGGGTCTGAAGCGAAGGTTTCAATCCGGCCTCGTGGTACTGGATAGGATTGTGGATTTTCTATAGCCACACTGAAACAGCTCTCTCTGGATGACACAATAATATATATATATATATATATATACTAACATATATACTAACATATGTACACCCATACATATACACAATCACTCAGACACATAAATACATACTAAAAACTAGAATACTGGCACAAAATTATACGACTGCAAACATTTGCACACACTTATACACATACACGTACACTTAGACATGTATGCGCATAGAAGAACACACATACTCGCACACTGTGTCATGTGCAAACAAACATGCACAAACATGCACACTAACACATATGCACACATACATGAATACACAGAAAAGCACGTTCATAATTGCACGCTGATACATGCACATAAAGACGTGCACTAACAAATGTATCCATATACACGCACATACATGCATACTAAACACATACATAGACTCACATATATAAACACACACATCGACATACATACAGGCTCACAAGGACTGAAAAACTGCGACTGGGAAATGTCGACTGAGAGTTCATTGTTTGACCAGGAAATATTGTTGGCTGGTAAATTGTCGACCGGGAAATGTCGTCGGCCAGTGAATGGTTGACCGGGAAAATGAAGGGTGAGATATTATCGGTGGTGTAGAGTAACCAGGAAAAATTAACAGGAAAATGTTGAGTCACCATTATATTCATATACTAAGGTAGATTAATGTCTGTAACCTGAAAGAGTCATTAGTTGAATTTTGATCTGTAATTTTCACTGAATATCGTTTGATCTATCTGATTGATTTTCAACACTAAATAAATTGCATCAACATGGGAGGAAATAGTCTTGAAAAATAGATCATCATTAAATTAAATAAATGGTTTTCTCATCCTCAGGCAGCAGACTTATAGATGAACCGATGTCAACTGCAAAAGAAGTCTTCAAACGTTTGAATCATTTGAATGAAAAAAATACTCAAGTTTGAATAAGAGCTTTTTCAATCAATGTACTGGGATTTTGAATGTATTCGATAATACATTCCACTCTCAGAAGAACCTTGCTTGCATGTTCCCTCGTGCATGTGCATGACGTCTTCATATTGTATCAAAGCCGGTATCTAAAAACTGGATGTTAGGGAAAAGAAACTAAAATCCATAATCACAGTTTTGGACCTCAACCATTAAGGTTATGGTTCCTGGTAATGGCTTGATGAATAATAGCTAAAAACTACATCAAACATCTTTGGATAGCTCTTGCCCTAAGTAACCACTAACCCTCGTTCATTTTGCTCATTTATGTGGAAACAGGAAAGGTTAAGTAAGAAAAAAAATAAATAAAAATTAATTCTTTGTCTGTAGCTATTTATCAAGCTTGTATTGATGAAGGATTGCAGTCTGAGTACAATGAAGCTTTCTAGAATATACATATATATATATATATATATATATATATATATATATATATATATACAAAGAGAGAGAGAGAGAGAGAAAGACAGACACAGAGAAAGACAGATAGACAGACAAAAGAGGGGGAGAAAGAAAAAGGGAAGAATATAAAGCGAGAAGGTGGAAGGGAGTAGAAGAAAGATGAAGTGATACAGGTCCTCACAAACCGAAACAAAATAGCTGGTGCATGAGAGGGAAGAGAGAGAGAAAGAGAGAGTCGGGAAAGGAGAAGAAAGAGATCAAGCAGGTGAACAAGAAGGGTGAAGAAAGAGGGAGGTAGCTTGAGAGAGCGTGAAGGGTCAGATGTCACGGCGTCTCCGATGTCGAGTGAAGCTCAGATGACAAAATGGCCGCTGCAGGTGCCCGTCCTGTCACTTGCGCTCGTCTCAGTGCCTCCCTCTCGTGTCATTCGAGGCCGACGTAAAAGGCGGGAAAACGAGAAACATTCAATTACGTCGACACTGCTGCACCCAAGATTGATGACCGAGGTATTCAGGGGGTCAACCAAATGGGGAAAGGTGCGAAAATGGGGCGAAGAAATGCAGGGGGGGGATGGCGAACAGAAGCAGGGGATTGCCGTTCATGGGGGGGGTGATGAGTGACAGGGGAGGAAGACATGAAAGAATAACAAATAGAGAAAAGCCAGAAATAACAGAGTGCTGAACTACTCCAACTATAACAATTTCATTGTTTTTCTAATCTTTATTTCGACAAATATATTACGTGTCCAGCGTTATCCGAAAGTAGAGTCTCCGTTGAAAAAAAAATTTTCGTTAGCCGACACAGCGTATTACCAGAAGCAATAACCACTCATTCATATGGGATAGATTTTTGAGCGTTCCCAGCCCCTCAGAATGATGATTCGTCAGAGATTGAGATGTTGGGAAATAATGAATAAACTCGGTTGGAAGGAGGAAAGGAAGAGGGTGTGCGCTGCCCCTATGACGACTCACTGCACAACAAATGCTGAACGATATTTTCGATTGTCACCCTTTTCCATAAAAGCGGAAAAGTAGCATTATGCAAACTTTCGAAAAGCGAGGAATACCCATGTAATACTCTACATTATCATTAATTTTTATGAGAGAAATTTATGAGTGTTTCCAAACTCCTAAAATGACGATAGTATATTTGGCTGGGTCGTCAGAAGAGATGAGAAACTCGATTGTAAGAGGAAGAGAATGCGAGCTGCCTCTGCAACGGCCCACAACGAAAACGCTCAATCCTATTTTTGCTTTCCGCCATTTTCTGGAAAAGCGAAAAAATGGCGTGTAGTGAACTCCCCCAAAGCGGTCATAATATGTTAGCATTATTTATCACTCTAAGCCAAGTCTGACACATGTCCACAGTAGAGGCTCGAATCGATTGTTTCGCTGGAAGGAGGTCATATCGATTTCAACAATACAGCATCATCAGCCTTTTTAAGTCCACCGCTGGACACTAATCTTCCCAAAGATTCACCAGACTTCTCTACCATGGGCGTCACAGAGCCAATACTTCCTTAACTTGTCTAGTTTGTCACGCCATCTCGTATTTTGTCAGCCCCAGTTTTCCACGTGATATCTTCGGATTCACATTGCGAGTTTTGATATCCAGAGGTTGTCAGCCACCCTTGCTATGTGACCAACCAATAGCAATTTGTGTTTTCTAATGGATTTTTTCTCCTCTAATACATTGTGCTGTCTCCGTGTGATGTAGCTCATGATTCTCTCTTGTGCACGTTGCATGGTGCTCATTTTGAGGGTCAGTTTTTAGTTAGGTTCCATGTTTCAACTCCATCAGGTGATTATCGGGAGGATGTATATAGGACTACAGTACATAATATTCTCTGAACGGAGACCACAATCTGATGAGGTTGGCGATGATTCATCTTGCCAACCTTACGATCACTTGCATTCGATCTTTTTTTGCAAATGACCCATTTTTTATCACTCTTCGTAGTTTGTTTAAAAAACGCAACATTTCTATTACGGTTGATTAGTGAATATCACTAGGAAATATGGCCCAGTATTTTGGGGTTTTTTTTGCTTGAGTTAGGTGGAGGTCGTACATCAAAGCAACTAAAGAAGTCAAGCTAATACCAATGATTTTCAACTCCTTATGTGGATATTTTGAGAATGTTGTCTATCTCAGGCATCGTCTAACATTGATTATTCTCAAGTAGAAACTGGAAACGTCAGGACATTCATAACAGAATTTTATCTAACAGATCTTGAAAATAAGATTGGAAACATCGAATGGGACATTATTGGCATTAGCAAAATGAGAAGACTCGGAGAGGAGCTAATTGAGCTAAAGAATAAACATCTTCTTGATGGATACTGAAAAGTAAAAGGAAAAAAAAGGCTGTTTTCTTATCAACAGATAACAACAAATACACACCGAATCGTCAAACGCACTGTAGAATACTACAAAACCTATATTCCTTCAGACAAGAGACACAAGACAACAAACAGGACATGCAAGTTACGAATAATCAATTTGAAGAATTCCTAGAAGTTACTCCGTGGGAGGTTACACTAGCCATTAAACAAACGAAAAAAAACCAGCTTCGTGACCAGATAACACCACTCAAAAAAGCTGGTAAAGTCATTACCTGGGAACTAGCCATTCTATTCAACTTATTCCTAAGACAGAATGAAATCCTGGGAGATCGGAACGCTGCAATCATAATGCCATTTCAAAAGAAAAGGGACCCGAAAGCTCCAAACAACTACAGGCCAATAAGCCCACTCAACTGCATCTACAATCTTTTCACCAAAGTGATCACCGACCGAATCACCAGAACGCTTGATGAAAGCCAATTACGGGAACAGACTGGATTCAGAAGAGGCTACTCAACCATTGACTACCTCCATTCAACAAATCAACTAAAAAGCAACAGGATATAAAATGCAACTCGCTATAGCGTTTGTTGACTTCAAGAGTTGCCTTTTGTCTCTCATTATCGATGTTTTAACCGACAAAACAAAAATGCACCAACTTCAACAGGAAGGCATGTTGATACGACAGCTGTTACAATACAATCCAATTTGGTCTTTTTGAATGAATTCAATTAAAACCTAAACTCTTCCAATGCTATCTGATGACAAAATTAAGAAGATGGAAAGAAAAAAAGAAATGAGAAGTTCAAAGATGAAAATAGATTACAGATGGATAAATACAATGAAAGATTGGTAAAAAAAATGAGAAGAAATAAAAACAAGCCTGACTGCTGCAAGGTCAAACTCTAATCTTGCATTTATTGAAGATGATCACTGTAACTTTCGTATTGTGTATTATATATATATATATATATATATATATATATATATATATAATTGATAATTGTAAGATTCACAGACAGCTGTTTTATTGTATTGCAACTTTTCAGTGTGGCCATATTCAACATCCTGTACCACGAAGTAGGATCGAAACCTTCACTTCAGACCCCAAAATCTTACCCCTGCCCTACGCAGAACTGGACGGTCAGTAGGGCTGAACTAAGCAATGTATATTTACCTACGCATAATTCCCCGTTTACCAAAGTTTTGCATGAGACATGAAGGATGATTATGCAACATCATTATGAAGGCAACGATCACACATTACACAAGCTTATTCAATGGCGACTCACTGCCAACTGAGTCACCCCTCGGGAGAGTTTTCATGCGTTTGCTGTAAGGTCTTATCTGATTGGTTTCAAAGTTATAGGAAATTGCTTCTTGAGATGTTCAAAATGGCTGGACACCTGATGCGCAGACCTCTTATATGATTGCCTGTTTCGACAAGGTGTGACCTGAATGTTAGCGTGGGAGTAGCTGAAAAGAGAAGATGTAAAATGTATTACATTAAACGTTGACAGCAAATTGAGAGAAACCTTTAGATTTTGTTTTCTTTTTAGTTGGTGTCATTTATATTTTGTTAGGTCCAGATTGAGGAAAGGGTAAAAGAAAAGCCAGGAGTTCGGGCCTGGTCTGACGTGTTTACCCACTGTCATATGCAGATATTCTCAGTAGTTTTGATAATGAGCAACTAAAATTGTAGATGAAAGAAGTACTAGTTAGGAATGAATGATGGTTAACTATGATTTAACTGATAGAAATAAATAGATAATATCACTAGTAAAATCGCCTTAATCTCATTTTCGTTTCTTTCCAAACCTAGTAGTAGTAGTAGTAGTAGTAGTAGTAGTTGTGTAGTAACCAATTTTCTTAGATGAAACTTTGTCATTATTACTGAATTTTGACTAAAACCTTATTCATCTTATTTTTGTTGCTTGAAGAAGCAGCAGCAGCAGTAGTAGACGTAATAGTTATCCAAAAGTCTTCTTTATTATTACAGTCATTCATATTTTACAAGTATTTCAACGATGCAACAAATCAAGATAAAAGTAATACAAGAAAACAACGAGAATGCTTCGAGTAAAATTTGAACAGCTTAGGACTGTTTCGTCTAATTCCAATGGAGTAAATAAATAAACAACATGCTGAGGTTATTGATCAGAGCAAAAATCATCCAGCTATACGGCCAATCAATACGATGAGTATTGCTTAGTCCTCGTAGCATAATCGGTAAGGCACTGTCATGGTGAGAAATGGTCCCAAACAAGAGGAGTACGAGTTTGAAGCTCTCTATAAGCTCATTCTATAACTATAACTGGGTTATCTTTTATTTGAAACTCTATTTGGATCAATATCCCGTTTTTCTGCCAGGAAGCTGTCACAACGCGGAACTGCTCTTACCATCTG
This sequence comes from Thysanoteuthis rhombus, assembly GCA_963457665.1. NCBI lineage: Eukaryota > Metazoa > Mollusca > Cephalopoda > Oegopsida > Thysanoteuthidae > Thysanoteuthis > Thysanoteuthis major. The sequence goes on from OY735215.1 coordinate 27,757,025, forward strand.
AACTGAGCAGCTAACTGATTATTCGGGCCTCTGACTAACCTCACCCTTTTCTTCCTCTGTCCGCATCTGTTCTTCGCTTCTCAGCACCGGCAATTATATCATAGAATAAAAGTGTTATTTTCATTTTAAACTCTATTTGAACCGACGTGTTTTTTCACACGTTGAATATTGGTCCCAGACTACGTATATAGAATAAACAATTATAGAAATGTACAGCTGAAGTTTGCCAGTAAGACATGGGGGAGATTAGAGCAATCACACTCGTCATGGAAGGAGACCAGAAAGACCTGATAACGGATGATGAGGATGATGATGATGATGTAGAGACAACATAGGTATTTTTCAGTTTTTAAGTGTTTCTGCCTGGCTAGCTGGTCGGCTGACTGGCTGATTAAGCATATATGTGTCATACGCACAACCTCACCAATCGAGCTAGAGGGAAGAATATTTCAATATTTTCTCTTTATCATGTCTAGAAAAACCTTTGGGGTTTGTTTGTTTTTTCAACATTCCCAAATAGTTTTTCAGTGGGGATTAAATTAAGAATGTAAATTTATCCTAAATTAGTCCTTTGGTTCACGCTTGTTTTTTGAGAAATCGTACTTTTTCGTAGTCCTACAAAGGGTGAGAGAAGTAACTTATATAATCAACCTTTTCGAGGTTTGAAAAATATTATCTAAAACCGATCTGATGACGTTGTTAGTCGATGGAACGCATTATTGGAAATGAATTCATGAAAATTATTAGTTTTTCTCTTCGTCAAATCACTATGGAAATTCTGCATTACTTGCTGTTTATATTTTGGATTTGAAATCTAAAGTCGTTGAACTTTCACTTTGCTATCATTCTTTCAGATAAATTCGAAAATGAAGTAAGTTATTTATATTCGGAGATTTGCGTCTCATATATATATATATATATATATATATATATATATATATAAAGAGATAGAGAGATCGATATAGAGAGAGATAGATAGATAGATATAAGAATTGTAAGGACACATACCCAGTGGATGTTAACATTTTGTGCCTCTTGCACTCATCAGTCACCGGCAATATCATTTCTGCACATGTCAATGAGGAATAGGAAGTTTTGAGGCAGATCAGGTATACGAATTAAAGATTTTGTCCAAATTATCCAAATCTTTTGCGTCGACTTGCATTTCGTATGATTGTAATTTTATAAATACATTTATACTATGTGCCTTGCAAAATCCTTTTTTAATCTGCTTAAAGGACACAAGTAATTTGGGTCCTCAACGAGGGTCAAACGACAGAAATAATGGTCCGAGGTGACTAGTTTGATAACCAGTTTTCCGAGGCGAATCACCTAATTATAAAACTTCATTAGCCCCTATGCAACCCTAATTTTGCGAATAGTCAAAATATTCATATTCTATACATTGTCGGCACTTTCATAAAAGAGACAGTTAGTCATTTAAAACAAAAACAATTGTTATCTCCACAATCCCTGAAAAACAAATTAAAGCTGGTAGTTATGCATCTACCAAATAATCTAACGTCTATAATCAACCAGACACCCACGTCCTTTCCTCCTCAAAGAATATAAAATAAGAAACAATTCCTCATGTAATCAACTTTTTTTTCTCTTTTATATTCTAACACGTGGGATTAATTAAAATAGCCGTTTCTTAATTAGTGTGATCAGGGGATTTTTGTCGGTTGCTTATGGCGCGAGAAAAAAAACTATCAGCTTATTGAGTTGACATCTCTTTGACTCGAGCCCAATAAGGGGATTTCCAGACCGAACAGTGCCTTGTCATTCTGCTGATAAAATCGACTCTTCACCAACATCGTCGACGCTATCAAAGCTTCGAATGTCACATTTCGAGTCGTTGTCCGCATCTCGAATATTTACGGGCTCATTTACTCTTGCTCTTATCATTCAGGCATTGTTTCTCTTGATTTCTCTTAATTTTTACTGCTTCAATTCGTTTCAGGTTTGTTTCTTTTATTTCACCTTTTTTTTTTGAAAAATAAACCTCGTTTATTTTCATTCATGTTTCTTTCTGATTAATGGATATGCTTCTTTTTTTCTTTTTTTTTTTTTGGTTGGAAGTGCTTTTCTCCAACTCTCCTATTCTCTAACCCTCTTTCATATGGTTATTCTTTTTTTTTTAATCTTCTCTTTGGCTTCACATTGATTTTGCGAAATAAAGTACTTGTACCTTTCTTTGCCTTTTCAATTTTTCCCTTTTCTTCTCAATACTCTCTTTCTTTCTTTCTTTTTTCAATTTATCCCCTTTTCTCTCTCTCTCATCGACTTTCTCTCTCTCTCTCTCTCTCTCTCTCTCTCTCTCTCTCTGACTGTTTTTCCTTTCTCCCTTCAAAAAATTTTCTTCAATTCTTTCACAATTGACTCTTTTTTTTTGTTTTCTCTTAGACTTTTCTCTCCAATTTTCTTCTTTTTTCTTTTTGTTCTATGTTTTTAAGAATACTCTTCCATCTTTGTCTTTTCATACTGATTTTGTGTTTCTTTCTTTTTATTCCGCTTTTTTCCGTGTTTTCTTTCTTTTTTTTAAAGAATTTTCTTTTGTTCTTTTTGTTTTACCCTTTCCATTTTTCTCACACTCCTCTCCCAACTTCCCTTTTCTTTCTTTCTTTCTTTCAATTTCTTTCCGATATTTTTCTTTCTTTCCCTTTTCTTTCCTCCTTCCTTTCTCTCTTTCGATCCCTCTTTTTATCTTTCTTTACCTTTCTTTTCTTTTTGCAGTGCTTTCTCTACTCTTTCTTTTCGCTCCCCACGACCTTTTTCCGTCAGTCTGTCCATGTCTACATCTCATTTGATATAAACTCTGTCCCTCTCTCTGTCTCTTCTTTTTCTATGTCTATCTGCCTTTCTCTTTTTAATTTATAAATTTCTATTTGTATTCTCTTTTCATTAATTCTAAGATGCTCACTCCCTCTTTCTCTCTCTCTTTCTCTCTTACTCTTTCTCTCTCTCTCTCTCTCTCTCTCTCTCTCTCTCTCTCTCTCTCTCTTCCTTGTTCCTCTTTTTCGCTGTCTATTTCAATGTATTTGTGACCCCCATCCCCTTTTCATGTCTCTAATCCCAAACTACAAGCCTAGCCCCGCGCGTCCCATCCTTATGAGCTGTACTTGTATGGAGGAAAGGGTTCCACGCCTCTTTATAAATATTCAAGAACCACTGAAATGCTTCGATAGGAGCGTTCGATTTTTTTTTTTTTTCATTTTTTCTTTTATTCCATTTTTTGTTTCAACTGAATATAATTATTCTGAAGGTTTATTGTGGAATAAAGCTTCCCAAATGCCAGGAGAGGAAATCGGTTAGAAAATGGTCAAAATATGAGGCAGTGACAAAGAGGGATAAAGGAAGGGGAAAATCTGAAGAAAGATAAAGGTGTAAGCGTAAAAAGAGGGTGGGAAGAAAGGGAGGAATATGAAAATGAAAAGAAAGACGGAGCAAAGCAAATTGGGAAGAATGTAAAATGAAAGCGGTAAAAAGGAAAAGAGGAAATGGAAGCAGACGAGAACGATGACTACGAGGCCAAGATCAGGAAAAAAAGGAAAGGAGAAAGGAAAATTAGAAAGGAAGACAATAGAGACGAAATAAGAAGGAAGAAAACGAAGGAAAAGAAGGAAAAAAATCTATGGAGACCAAACAGTTAAAAAAAGAAATACAAGACCAAAGAACTCTAGAGACGAAATAAGAAGGGAGAAAAAGAAGAGAAAGATAAAGGGAAACTATGAAGCCGAAAGAATATAAATAGAGAAAAGAACAATGAAGAAGAAATATAACGGAAAAAATGGAGGAAAAGATGAAAGAAGTCTAGGAACCTGGAAGAAAAAAAAAATTGGAAAAAGTTCTGAGGATCAAAAAAGAGAGAAGAATCGGAGAGAAAAAAAGACAGAGTATGGAGTGAAAGAGAAGTCTGTAGACGAAAAAAAAAAAGATGGAAACGAAAGATAAAGGACGATGAAGCCGAAAAAGTTTTGGGGCTCTTTTTCTTCAAAGAAAAGGAAAAAAAAATAATACTACAAAGAATTATGAAAACATAGAAAAAAAGAGGAGACAAATGAAACGAGAAAGACGACAATGGAAACTAAAAAGATGAAGAAGACGAAGGAAAAATGGGAGAAACTATGATATCGAAAAATATGCAAAAGAATAAAAATGACTGAAAAGGGGGAAAGAATTATGAAGTCGAAAGAAGAGAAAGAAGGAAAATGAGGGAAAGACGAAACAAAGTGATAAAAATGAGGAAAAGACAAAAAAAACGAAAAAAAAAAAGCTTTGGATACAAAAATCTGAAGAAAAAGAGGTCATTAAAGGTCATAACAGATATCATTAAACCGGAAAAAGGAAAAATATTATTAATTTGGAATAAGAAAATTAAAAATATTATGAATTCGGTAAAAAAAGAACGTGAAACTAGAAGAAGAAAATGAAGGAAATGTAATAAAATAACAGATATAAAAATCGAAAAATATGAAGGAAGAAAAGGTATGATGACGGAATGAAGGAAGGAAAGGGTAATAAAGAGAACGGAAAGAAAATGAATGAAAGAATTGAGAGGCAAATAAAGAAGATAGAAAAGGAAGCAGGCAGGAAAAATATGAGAATAATAATGGTTAAAAGGATATTTCAGGAAACAGGGAAAAAGAACGTGAGAATCTGCCGAGGAAAAACCAAAAACAACTAAGAAAGAGAGGAAGGAAGAAGGGAATAGAGGGAGAGAGAGAGAGAGATCCTAGAGACAAGAATTGAGGGGGAAAAACTGACAGAAAGAGAAGCAATAACAAATGATAAAGAAACAGAGAAAGAAGAAATAACTATGGATGCAAGAGTGGGTTTAATTATCTCCCCTGATGTTAACCTCGTTTAAAACGAGGCCGTTATCTAAATTACAATCTCTCTTCTGCACTTCTTTCTTCCTTTTTAAATAGATTTTCCATTGAATATATATTGCGATTTCTTTTCGCTCGACAGCATTGGCGGAATTTCGAAATGTTGGGGCCAGGAAATGACCGCTGGTCATTTGCACGATTTGACAGCATAAAATGCCAACGGATAAATTGAAGTCTACGAGAGGACGAAGAAAAAAAGACTTGAAACAATAACATTTTGTTTGCACTGAGGGTTCAAGTAATAATCAATCACGTATATCGCTCGATGGTTAAAGTTTTGGGCTGAAGATGGTAAGGATTATCGTCGGTCGCAGATTTGCTAAATACGTGTTCCCCCGCTATCCGAAAGTAAAGCGTTGTTATAATTTTTTTTAAATTCGTAAGCTGAAACGACATAAAGCAGAGAAGCAATTACCATTAATTTACATGGGAAATTTTCTTTAACGTTCCAAGAAACTCAAAAATGGTGATAATAGTAGATAATACCAAGTTGTTGGATGTTAGGGTGGTTGTAGATTCAGGCTCTGTGCCCCCTCCTAAAACCTTTTTAAAAAGCGAGAATTCCTTCACTTATCTTTTGCGTTAGTGGTTCGCATGCCAGAGCGGACAACTGAATTCAAATTTTGCCCCATTATTTATTGTTGCTTATGGTTTCGGATTAGGGTTAGTGTCTTATGTTTTATTGTTGGATCAGGGCTAGGCTTCTTAGAAACGAGCAGAAGTACTGGGAGAAAGAGAAATTCACATCTGCAATTACCTATGATGAAGTAGGGGTTCAGTCCGGCATTGCACCTACATTGTAAATAGAAGCTCTGACAAGACCTCTTAATATGTCATTTTTAAGGAAATTCTGCATGAAAAAAAAATTAGACAGAGGGCGCAAACGCAGACGTCAAATAAAGTCGAAGGACAGATTTTTTATTTGCGAAAATTGGACCTGGAAATGTGTACTGTAGGTAAATTGAAACCTGTTAATTTTGAAAATCACTTTCCTTTGTCTCATAGGGTATAAAAACACAGTTGATATAGATAACTCGTCGTAAAATCTCATCGTGAAACCTTTTATAATGTATCTCTGTTACATAAGTATTTACAACACATTTCCCTTGTAAAATGTACTATGCATCTCTGTATCGAAAAAACCATACAATATAAAAATTATCGTGCTACAATAATAACAGATGTGTTTTTATATATTTGTTTTGAGCAGAAAGAAACCTATTTAATTGCCACGATTTGAACTCCGACCCGTTTTTTACCTGCCTGATGGCTCAACAATAGACCAAGAGCACACTGATGACACTAGAAATCCATGCATTATGTATGTCAATCAGATTGTATACATAGGGGAAAGGAGACAATACATTAAATAAGATAACGGTTTAGACAGGCAGAATAAAAGGAATAAAACTCTTGTCATGTATACACAAACATTATATATAATTATATATTTATATATATATATATATATATATATATATATATATATATATATATATATATACAAATATACATATAAATATTAATAATAATACAAAACAGTAGTATGTGGATGACTCAATTATCAATAAATATATATATATATATATATATATATACGTGTGTGTGCGTATATATATATATATATATATATATATATATATATGTGTGTGTGTGTGTGTGTGTGTGTATACACACACACAAATATATATAAATATTAATAATTGAGTCATCCACATGCTACTGTTTTGTTATATTACAACTCTTCAGTGTGACTATACACAATCCATTATCCCATCCAGTATCACAAGGTAGGCTAGGAACCTTCACTTCAGATCCAGAGGCTGGCATTTTACCCCTGCCCTACACAGAACTGTAAGACTGAATTTAAGCGATATATTTACTTACACACAATTCCCCACCCACCAGAGAGCTCTATTTTGTCGGTAACATTTGAATTGATTCGTAACCACTGACGATTATTTCTCTAGTGCAAAGAATTGCTATAAAAAAAATCTTTAATAATTGATTTCTATAGTAAAAACACCATTTAAAAATGATAATGACACATAATAATAATAAATATGATAGTCATTCTGTCAGTAACACTTCCATTAATTCCTGACCATTGACAATGCTTTTCTTCCTCATGTACAATGCTTTTCTATAGTAAAACATGCGATAATCATTTACATAATAGCCCTTTCCTGTCTTAAATGCTTGCATTGGTTCTTGGCCAAAGTCCACTTTCCTTGTTCTTAAGCCTCTTGGTAGGAAAACCAGAGACTATATATTTCTTTAGCAAAACACCACTGCTAAATTATATCCATACAAATAATAGTTCTGTTTTAGCAGTAACACTCATAATAATTCCTACCCATACTCATTGATTTTTAGTATTCGCCTTGAGGGTTGAATGTTGAAACTAGTGAAAACAAATATTTGGAGGAAAAATGGCAAAATTCTGTGCTAAATGTGCTGATATATTTCGTTTGTAAATGGAGCACATTTTTAAAACTAAGCAGGATCATTTTGGAGTAACGATAAAGTCAGTAAGCCGCAAACATTGTCCAAATGCAGTCGGCACTAAAATACACCCGTGAATACCATTTCATTTTTCCTACTGCGAGAACTTACTGTGTCATTGTATACGTAAGGAGTATTGTGAACGAAAGTTTGAGCGTATTTATTCAATGAATCCTGCCCAAGATATCATGGGTGATATAAATATATAGATTATTACGAATGATTTGAACATATTATAACAAATAGGATCACTTAAAATAGTGGTTATATTTTTCTATCATCAATTCATCCTTGAAAATGAATATTTCACGCTTGGGGACTACCGTCTGGTAACTATATCTGGACTACTCCTACCGGCCATCTAAAATTTTCGGAGTTGTTGGACTTGAAACATTTAGATGGGATTAATGAATTCAAGATGTCAGTCGAAGGGTGTTATTTAACAGAATCATTGTGATGTTCATGTTTGCAACAATTTAACAGTGATCGTTCGCTCAATCCCAGATCGCAGCAATGTTTGCCCTATTCAATGTTAAGTATTGCAGAATTACATAGAAAATTCAATTTATTGACCTGAACTAAACCCATAAACTGAATTTCCGTTGATATTTTTCTTGATATCTTGTACCCGAATTCACAAAAACGCTTTTTAAAAAAAATTATGAGTGACTCTAAGCGAGCGGTCATTGTAAACCGTTGCAAACATAAAAATCACAATACACCCGTTAAATCAGATCCCTCGTTTGGAAGCTTCAACAAATGTGTATCATTAAATGTTTCAAGTACTCAAACTCCCAGAACTGACCGATATTATAGAACTGGCTATTCAGAATTACAATCCCCATTAAAAGAGTTATGATATCGATCGAATGATCTGCAGGCCTGGAATCAGTATTATGACCTCAAAATTGTTTACACAATGTTCATGAACTAAATGTATAAAATTAAGGGTTTGAGGGGGATATTATTACCTCTACTAAATCATACCGATATTAAGATCACTCTGTGTACTAGAAAAAAATGATTTTATGAATTCGAGAGGAAGTTCCTAAGAAAAAATATCAATAATAAATAAAATATATGTGTACTGAATCAATGAATTCAATTTTTGAAGTAACGCTTCTTACCTTCAACGAGGGGAAATATTGTGTAGCAATTACGAATGTTTAACACCAAGCCAGCAATCACTGTAAATTGTTACGAACAAAAATTCACAATGTATCATGGACCATCCTATAGCACATAGTAAGGACCAGCCTTTGTCCCATGTTACCTTCAAGATGGTCCATATTAGGAACCCTACCCCAAAAAGTAAAAAGCATATCAAGGTTTAAAAAAGCAAGGAGGGTGGAGTGTTGAAGACCCCAAAACATTGTATTATTGGGAATTAAATTGTAAATATATTCAAGAGGTTATACTGGGCGAAATAACTGTTTATTCCTATTCCAGCATGGCGAAACAGAAGAGAGTAACATGGACCACTACTCAGTTTTGGTATGCTGTGAGGAATCTCTGAGAGAAGCGACGAGAATCCACCATGAGCCAAGATTACAATAAGAAACCATTTAGGAGAGGATAGTCCGACTGAACGACTTGGGACAACCACATTATCTATTACAGAAGTAGAAGAATTGGTACAAAGGATATTCATGTATGCAAACCTTAGACTATAACCAAGATGCTCAGCTCATATCCTTATGAATTTGCAGAATAGTTAATTCAACACCCCTTTGGGAGGATCAGGGGAACACTGGTTTCTTGGAAGAGAAATCAACGGTATCCCACCAAGTCACTGAAGATGACTTGCGCAAGAGCGACAAAAGTGAGTAGACATATTGTAGGGGACAACTTAGCAAGTTGGAAGACGTTTTAACGGAATTGCAACAGCATAAGCCAGATAAAATCTACAATATGGATGAAAAGTTTCTTACTTTTAACCCCCAACACAGTGCGGGCTAAACGTGTCATGATAGTCACAAATGAACGTTGGGGGATATAGCTATTGTTGGCTGTTCAAACTCCATTGAAAATACAACTCCGCCGATGATGATTTTGTTTTTGGAAAGAGTAAACTCATGGACTGCAAGGTGGATCTGCAGTCACTGCAAAATGCTCTGACATCAGATGTCCTCATTAAATATTTAAAACAAATGCTGAACTCTATTTTCACTTTTTACCATTTTTCGTAAAAGTGCAAAATTGGCGTAAAGTGAACATTCAAAAAGCGTGGGTTGCCTGTACTGCTGAGAATTTCAGAATGCTACAATTTTTTTCCTCTGCTTCTCTATGCAGGGGTTCCCAACCTAGGGTAAATTTGACATGAACCATTGCTAAAATTCAGTGATGGATATATATATATATATATATATATATATATATATATATATATACACACACACACACACAACTAACCCAATGTACAATTTGTTTGCTCAACGTTTTAACCTGCCTAATTTTAAAGTATTTTTCCCTTCAATTTTATTTTTGTAGCCTTTTATCGTAACGGTCAGGACGTTCTGTACATTCTACGATCGTTGAGTAAGCAACTCGAATTTGAAATGAATAAGCATCGTATTGGGAGCGTTCATCATCCACCTTAACATAAACTTAATTTGTGACAATATATGGGTTTTGAGTCTCATCACATTCATGATTTTATAGATCAGAATATGAACACTAAGTGTAAACATTTTGACATCTGATTCTTGCTTTGTAGATTCCTCTTTAAATTAAAGGTTGTAATTCCGGCCTGTCAGTTCCATGATATCGGCACACCTAAAGTTTTGGGCGTTTGAGGGCTCAAAAAAATTTTATAGGATAAATTTATTCAAGCTACAAGTCGATTGGTTTTATTGAACGGAAGTCTTGCATTACTCATGTTCACAATGAACTACACTACGCTCATTTCTAATCTTTACACAGTAACATTTCCCCTCTTTGAAAGTAAGTCTTGCAGTTTTACAAAGCGTAACTTCAAAAATTGAATTAATTTCCTCAAAGTAGAACTTATACTTTATTTATGTTGATATTTTTTTCTTGTGAGCTTTTACCCAAGTTCATTAAATCGCTTTTTAAAGAACATAAAGAGTGCCGATATTACCTTTACTAAATAATGCTGATGTTGTTTTCACCCTACATATTTTCAAAAAAATTGATTTTATGAATTTGTGTAAAAGCTCCCAAAAAAAGAATTTCAACACTGATACAGTATATGGTTAGTAGTTTGAGACCAATAAGTTCAAATTTCTGAAGTTACACTTCGTAATGCTGCAGCACTTACCTTTAATGAGGGGAATGGTTACTATTTAATGATTCTCGTTGAATGCACATGGAGATCCGATTATTCCCGTTAAATAAGACCCCTCAACTAGCATCTTTAATAAATTAAATCCCATTTAACTTTCCCTTAAACTCCGAAAACTCTAGGTGACCGGTTTTGGGAGTAGGCCGAATTTAGCTTCCAGTACGGTAGCTTCTGACGATATCTAAACAGATAAGCCACAAAGATATAGGATTCTAGCTGAAGTCTTGTCAGGAGTTACTTCTTTATTTTCGATCAATGTTGCTTCCTTAGCAGTCCTAGAATGTAAAAAACGACCTGAGTGTAATGGTAAAGAGCAACTAAACCATATATTGTGAACTTTTTGGTTACCATTTATTTCAATATTTACTGTATTGTTCAAATGAAAAGAATTTTAATTCCCAGGAAGACTTCAGAATGCACGTAGAGAAATTGTTTGCTGGAAAAGATAAACAGTTCTGGGAGGATAAAATTATGAAGTTACTTGAAATATGGCCGGAGACTGGGGACCAAAACGCTTAATATATTGTTTAATGAAGTTAACGAAGAAAGTTTTTTAAAGTATCTTTTATATTTACTTAATCAACCAAACAAACTTTTTTGGACAACCTAATAAGTCATATATATGTTGTATTTTACTGTAAATGATTGTGTGCTAACAAACGGACTACACTTCCTCAGCACCGAAAAGACGTTTCGTCGGGAAGCAATGATTAACGAGCAAGCTTCGCAGGACATTGCCTCTCGATTGAATCAGATGTTCACTTAGAACACCACGTCCGCTCGGATTGCTAGCACGTCTGTCTCTCAGGCAGAAAGTCCTGGGTTCGATTCCCGGTATGAGCGAAGGATAGAAATTTTTCACTTTGCACTCAGCAGCTAATTGAGTACACTCTAAGCTGTGTGATTAGGATGGAGGTATTTCTTCGGTGGACTTGCATCCTGCTAAGGGAATCGGCCATAAAAAACTAGTAGGAATGAACTTGCAACTTGAGTGGTTCCTTGAGAGACTGGGCACTTTACCTTTTTAAGTATATCATGGTAGAGTGATATTTGAGACCAAGTCTTATGGAATACTAAGTGTAACAATTCTATTCTCGATCGAATCCTCCACATTGAGTAGATAATGCACTTTGCCGTGGAGCAATAATTAGTAAGATCGATTTGTATATCATTACCCCTGCAATTAGTAAAACCCTCAAAGTGTACCCAATACTTTTGGCCTTGGATCGTGCAAAGTTAAGCTGAGCGAATATCAGTCTGAGACACCAAAGAATAAATGACTAAAAGCTGTCTCCATGAGTCAATGTGGCGCCTTCATCAAAAACTGGTCTATTTTTTTCATACTGATGCACAATAAAATAGCATCATATAATCTCAAAACTCCTCGCACGCGTTTTGCTATTACAATTGTTTTTTATTTTTCTTTCTGTCATTCACTTTTCTTTTTTCTTCTTTCTGATTTTTTAAATTTTTCCTTCTTTACACGCTGATTTTTTTTCCCTATTTTCTACATTTCATTCTCTTTGGATCTTTTCAACTTCATTCTTTTTCTTCATTTCTTTCATTCGATCTGACCTTTCTTTCTTTCCGTTTTTTTTCTCTTTTTATCCCCTCATTCCTCTCCCTTCTTACCTCTCCCTTCTTACCTCTCCCTTCTTTCCTCTCCCTTCTTACCTCTCCCTTCTTACCTCTCCCTTCTTTCCTCTCCCTTCTTTCCTTTCCCTTCTTTCCTCTCCCTTTCTCTCCTCTCGTTTTTTTTCTCTCAATTTCGTTTATTTCTTATCTGATTGTCTTGTCTTTTCCTTGTACTTTCGTTTTCATGCTCTCAGATTATTTCTCTCGCTAAATCTTCTTCCTTTCTCCCCCCTCTCTCTCCCCCCCCCTCTCTCTCTCTCTTGTCGACTCCCTAATCCTTCTTCTCTCCTTTCCGACCCCCCAATTTCATTCTGGAAATGCCCTTTCCTCCCTCCCAACTTCAAATGACATGTCTGCATGCCATCAACCAGTCAGTACATTTTTGCAAACAAGTAGGGGCCAAAGGCCGTTTTCATTTCACATTTTCCCGATCTTCTCCCAATTAATCTGAAATCAAGCAGAAAACACCAATTGATAGGCTCAAAGGTTTTATCTCGACTGCCACACAGTAAATAGCAAGGGGCATCCATCTGGAACATTCCATCTAAAAACTCTTGGACTGCATCACTGAACGCTTAGCTTACTAAAGGAGCGACACCCACTTCTGGAACAAACCACACGTTATAGCATCCTATCCAATATTAATTCATCATGTATAAGAAATGAGATAGACTTAGGGTTATTCTCAAATATAAGATATACTGGCATATATTATACACGCATGAATCGGCACTTAGGCCTAAGATCAGAGTATCTATACACCCTGCCCAGGATCAAAGTGTTGCTTGCCAGCCTTCTGCACAGGATCAACTTGTAGTATATGTGCGCTCTTGAAGAAGTTACGGACAGAAAAATTAATAATCAAACAGAAAAAGCCACAAGGCAAACTATATAGATCTATCACTGAATTCATTTGACACTAATATCCTTTGGAAATAGGAATGAATGTTAGAATTAACATTGAAAAAAGGTTTTGGGTCAGAAAGAATTCACATACAGTAATCATGTAAATTAGCACACTATTTTGGGAAAAAAAGAAGCTTTCCTTATTGATGAAGAAACAGGTCTCGTCAGTCACTCTATATAAAAAGTAACTCGTAACCAACGCTTTTGGGGGTGATTAATTAGAGAATTGGTAAAAGATGATTTCATCTTGGAACATGCTTGTATGCTGCCGGACAAAAAAACAGGGTACCAATTCAGCTTAAACTTATGTCGTGAACCCAAACTAAAAAAAAATATTTTTGCTGGGTATTTTGAAAACAAAGTTCTTTTCTTGGCATAATAAAGAGTAAACGCTTAAATTTTCAGTCCTCTAGCTCCATTTGTGTGGCCTTTGCGCGCGACACATACATAGACAGCCAGCCAGCCAACCATACCCACTTAAAAACTGAAGATATTGATAGTTTTGTGACAATTTTGGTTGACACTTTCTAAAAACCGAAATAATTGAATTTCATTTCCGGTTTTATATTTGTTTCTTCCCCCAAAATGCATTTTACCCATCCCAAAACAGATATGGGATATAGAAATTTCACTCTACATGGTTTTAGACTATAATTCCCAAAGAATCCCGTGACTTTATGAGCTAAAAACGTATTTTCAAGACTGCATAAAATGTTATGTGCAGATTAGTTATATACAGATGACTAAAATGACTATATTGTTTCCGGTTTTTGTTTACGCAATTCGGACTAAGCAAGTTGAAATTATCATTCAATATTTTTTACAATTTCCGCATTCATTTCAATAGTGGTTTAAATTTTGTCTTTAGTATTCATATATATTACGTAAAAGGTAGATAAAAAAGACGTAAACTAAACTGGTTTTGACTGAAATCCATTGTGTTATGAGATTGTTTGCTATTCGAATATTCGGATGTTTGTCTTTTAAAGAATTAACACAGAAAAATAGGTTTAAACCGAATTTCAATTGTTACTAAAAGTTAATGTTATAACTATGATGTTCACTTGAATTTTGCCATCCTTCAACGATCAATCATTTTTGTTTGAATTCATTCTTTTATTTAAGTAAGGAATAACTGGAACAATGAACAAAAGTGAACGTACGATATTAAGTTCCGACAATTTACTTGGAAACAACACCTAATTTATATACAATTATTTTTAACACTTGCTGAAAATACCCACAGTTATATGGAGTCAACGGACGCTAAACCATGAATTAACCCATTCATGCCCAAAGATTTTGGTGTAATTAGAAACATGGAGTAAATGAAAATATATTCACAAGGTAAGGTAAATTTGTTTGTAAAAAAACTGAAAGCATATTTCTTATCATCTTGAGAGTGTTTATATTTGATTCGCATTCTTTCATAAGATCATTTCCTGTGTTTTGGTGTAAACTAGATATAGGACTATAGGTTAAGTGATGATTTAATGTTTTGCAGCCATAGGTTCCATATAACAGGGGATTGCAGCCTGGAGGGTGGGTATTTTCAGCCTTTTTTTTATAAAGATAAAATAGATCTTTTTTTTTAATTGCTTGGAAGCAAGAATTCTGATAGAATCTACATACCGTGACATACTGCAGATTGTCAGCATCTTTTTAAAGCAATTGATCCAAAGTAGAGTGAACTCGTGTGATTGTATTCATTTTAGATATTTAGAAACCCGGTTAAGGCCGGTTACTTATGAGAGTTGGTAATAAGTTGGTGCAAAACTTGCCAGCATCATCGTTTGCATAATGTCAGGGAAATCTATGGAGCGTCTTTGAAGTTTACTCAGTGATTTATTGCTTACTGCAATCAGTAAATTGAAAATCCTGGTTTGCACATTTTAGGAGAAATTCAGAAGCGAGAAAAACGGAATTAAAATGAACTTGCAAAAAGTAATATTGGTCATCGTTTAAATAGTTTCATTTCTCTTGTTGCTCAACACAGGAAAAATCATTTTTGGACAAGATAGTCACCAGTGAAAAAACTGGATGTATCACAAGAGTCGAACACGGATAAAATTGTAGCTAGATTTAGGAAAGTCTTCAACAGTCAAATCTCAAGTCATCTTGCTACCCACTCCTTCACTCGAAATCTACACTCAATATTGTTTGCTGGCACTAACTCGTAGCAGCCTACAATAATTTGAATTCTATGATAAAGAATCCTCATTATTTGTTTTCTAACATGTCTTTTCTTCAGTTTATTGTAACCTCTTATAACTACTTTCTTGACCGAATGATCTCCATAATTAGATAAATACTTTAACTACATCATATCACGAATTACCTTTGGATTTTAGCTATTTAGCCATTTCTATGTTCATAGTATGTCACGAAACATGGTACGAACTAAAGCACTTCCGATAGATAACAGCTTTTCATTGCTACACAATTCTCACTTTTTAAAATACTAAAATTTTCGTAAGTAATTTTGACAATTAAATACTCATTCTTTTTTATCTTTTCTATTTCTTAAGATTTCTCTTGCTCAAGTTGAGTTTTTCTCAATCTTATCAATCTGTCCAATCTTCAGGGAATCGATGTTCTCTTTAGAAGGTTTGACCGCTTCTATTTTATTATCTAATTCTGACTCATTTTGTCTGTTTATAACAAGTGAATTTCCAGCCAATTTTGATAATCGAATCGAGATTTTTATGTGTAGATAAGTTATTACATGGAAATTTGTAGCTAACTTTGTTTATCAAAAAGCGAGCTTTATGAGTAGATAGTATATTACAGGTGAATTTTCGACTAATTTTGATAATTAGATGGAGAATTTTCAGTGTTGATGGTTTATCTCAGGTGAAACTTCGGGTAATTTTTATAATTAACTGGAGATTTTTATGTTTGAATGGTTTGTTACGGGTAAATATATAGCTAATTTTGATTATTGAATGGGGAGATTTCTGTTTGGATTGTTTATTTCAGGTAACTCTTTAAGTAATTTCGATGATTAAATGTGGAGCTTTCTGCGTGGATGGTTTGTTTCAGGCAAATTTTTGCGTAATTTTGACTGTAAAATCTTATATATATATATATATATATATATATATATATATATATATATATATATATACATATATATATATACATATATATATATACACATATATATATATATATATATATATATATATATATATATATATATATATATATATATATATATATATATATATATATTGATGATGCAGGGGGTGTTTGATCAACACCGTCACAGTGCCATGTTAATATAAATGTTGTGTTTTTAAAATTTCCTTAACAGGTACATGGTAAAGAACTGATGACCCCAACAAGGGAAAATTTACACATTGTACCATAACAAAATAATGTGAAACAGGGAAAAAATACTGAAGATAATTACATAAACAGTATTGGCATATTGGGAAATGAGTGACTAAAGTGACATAAAAAAGTTCTTCAAAAAGGTTTTTAATGCTTAGTGTTCAAAGCTGTAAAGCTTTCTAGACACTCTCTCTCTCTCCCTTTCTCCATCTCTTTTTCTCCCTCCCTCTCTCTCTCTCTCTCTATATATATATATATATATATATATATATATATGTATATATATATATATATATGTGTGTGTGTGTGTGTGTGAAAATTCCCGGGGGTTGACTACTGGGATTATCCCTAATCGGATGCCTTTGATCTTCTCTCACTCTACGCAGATTTTTCCTCGTTATCTCCCTTATCACTTCAAATCTTCGTTGTTTGTATTCTATCTAAATAAAATGTAATCCAAACATGGATTAGTCCCATATGAGAACATTTTCTCACACCCTCAGCAATCTACTCACTTTCCTGGTCTTCCCTCTCTCTTCCTATCCTCTAAACTACGTTTTCTTTCTGTCTTCTCCCCTCCTATCGTCGTATTAAATTACCTAAATGTCGATTCCATCCCTTTCTCTCTCTTCTTACCCTCAGCAAACTACCTAATTTTTCTCTCCCTCACTCCTTGTCTTGTTATTGACAAACTTTCTTTTTTTCTCCCCTGTCTGTTCCCACCCTCATATTGATTAAACTTTCCTTTCGTCCCTTCTCTCCTCCCGTCCCATCAGTAAACCACCGTACATTCTTTTTCCTACTCAATTTTCCAACCTTCTTATATTACATAACATCCTATTCTACCCTAGTTTCTTCCCACCAATTCAGTAAACTACCTAACCTCCCTTTCTTCCTTCTTCTTTTGTAACCTTTATTTAAATACTGATCTCAAGTCTGTAACAATAAAATGATATTTTCTGTAAGATAAGTAATATTTTTTTCTATTCAACTTTTATTTAAAAAATAACAATAATTCATTTTCATGAAAAAAATACTCTGGTTTGCCAAAATATTCTTTCTTTCGGCTTTTTTTTTTCTTACTTTTTTTCATCCTTCTTTCTTTCATGCCCGTTTCTGTTCTCTCTATAATTATTCCTTCTTTGTTCTTTGTTCTTTCTTTCTTTTTCTTTAATTTTTTTTTCACTTTCCAGCTATATTTTCACTTTCTTTCCCTGTTTTTTTTTCTTCGATTCTGTCAATCATTCTTTTTATCTCCACGTCCCTTATTAGAAACCTGTCACAAAAACTGTCAACATTCAGCTTCGAAGTTGGTTTGCTAGGTTATGTATGTATGTATGTATGTATGTATGTATGTATGTATGTATGTATGTATTAGGCATAGAGACCATACCAATAGAAGTAGAGAACTGTAAAATTCATAGTTTACTCCTTATTGTATCTAGATAATAACGTTTTTTGATTCCGTAAAACCTCCACACTAGATAGGTTTTTAGTGGGTGTTCAATTTTCAATCTGAGTTTTTGCTAAATTGATCCCTTAGTTTGCGCCCGGTGCTTGCCATTTCTTTTTGAAAATCCAGCCTTCTTCAGTGAACACTGTTCAACAAAAGGTGAGAGATCACCCTTTTTTTTTCCAATTTTGTGATTGATCTCCCCAAACATAGCATGCTGCTAAAAGACATTGGTCACGTGACTGTCTCTATCGAAGGATTTACAAGACCTTTCTCATTCTTTCTTTTTTTTTTTTTCACTATATCTGTCACGCGTTCATTTTACCCCAGCATCCCTTATTCTATTCAGCCTTGTTCCTTTACCCTACGATCGTCTTAACTATTACTTTCTTTCTCTCTTGAGTTTTTCTTTTTCCTCTATCTCACCCTGGCCCTTCTTTCGCCTCTTTCTTCCAATACACCAATCTTCTGTTAAAATTCCAACCAGCCATAATCTTCTGACTACACCAAACCTTGTTTTCTGCTACATGAGCAATAAGCACGCTATAAACGCCTTTTTCAACTGGGACATCGGAACGAACAACAGCCTGTGCTCATTTTCGCGCCATTTCAGCGATTACAGCACCACCTACCGATCGGCTTAATCATAAATGGCGCCAGGCTCTAGATAATAGCAATAAATTCCCTAATCCCGGCCACGGCCCGGACATTTCACTTCGGACACAGAATCTCCACTCTTTCTAAGTCTTGCTATTGACCTTTGCTCCACAGTGTGACTGAAAAGATGCGTTTCGCTAAATGTGGACACGTGACTTCTTGGGACAGGTCAGAGGTCAGCAAGGGGGAAATTTGGGTTGGATGCAGCGCCGAAGAGACGTGCGTTAAGTGAAATCATGAAGTCCCACACTTTTCTCTACCTGTTTGCGTGACCAACTCACCTTCACTGACAATATAAACAGAATTGCCTATCGAAGTTTAACAAGAAAATACCGGCATTCCTGATTTACTTCGAATTATTTTCCCCTTTTCTTGTCTACGTTCCATCTAGGCTTTAAATACTTGTCACTTCAATACAATGTCTCACCTGAGGTGTCGGGCTGGGTTAGGAATTGTGAGATCTGCATAATAGCCGTGATAGCCGTATGTCCCCCACCGGAGCCAACATTCAGATTCTGTTTTGTTTTGTTTTGTTTTTATGTTGTTTTTTTTTTGTTAGTTTTTTATTTTTTTTGTTTTTTGTCCAGGCAAAATGCCAGAGTCTGTATTGTGATTTTCAACACAGAATGGCCGTCTTCACCTTGAAGACTGGTTTCTTTGTTGCAGGGTCAATATTATATTGTGCTTAGTATTTATCCATCTATGATAAGGAAAACTGAGTTCGGCACAAGGCTGCTCATTCTCTTTCTACCCTCTCTCTCTCTCTCTCTCTATATATATATATATATATATATATATATATATATATATATATATGTATATATATTATATTTTTATTATTATTATTGTTATTATTTCTCTAGCTGATAAGGATGCGTGCAAAGGCAGCATTATCTTAATACATAATTCTTCTTTATTTCACACTTATAAATTGAGAAGCAGACATTTTTAATTTTTAATTTCCTGTTGCCAAAAATATATATCCAGTTTTAGGAGACCCCTCCCCGCCAGGCTGTAACCCCATTGCACTCATAGGGGTAGGGCAAGGGCATTCCCTGAACCAATTGGCTTACCAAAAGGCAAGGCTGGGGGAATAGACAATGTTCTTTCTTCCTCATACATGCATTGGACCCCCAGTTAAAAAAGGGGGGCCATGGGAAGGTGTATAAATACACCTCATGATTTCTAGGACATCCAATAGTAAGAAAAAGAGGTTTAAGAATAGGGAAGAAAGCCGACAATAGATGATGTAGCTATACTGAAATCAGTAAAGAAGCTGACCTCAGTGGAATTACAAGACAGAACACAGGGAGCACATACCTCTGCCACCGACGTTCACAACAAA
Organism: Thysanoteuthis rhombus; assembly: GCA_963457665.1. Taxonomy (NCBI): domain Eukaryota; kingdom Metazoa; phylum Mollusca; class Cephalopoda; order Oegopsida; family Thysanoteuthidae; genus Thysanoteuthis; species Thysanoteuthis major. The sequence continues at coordinate 27,777,058 of OY735215.1, forward strand.
TTGAATGGAATAAATAATTAAAAAAACAAGGGAGAGAAATCTAAATTCATAAATATTAAGTTATTTCCCTTGAAATTTGAATGTAGCTTTTTAATTAAGTGTTCGCTTCAAAGATTCAATCACTTCTTCTGTAGTCCATGGCCCAACCCCCCACGAAGTTTTTCTGGAATTAATTCAGAATTTTTCGAGTTATCCTGTGGACAGACGGACAAACACGCATGAATGGATATATTTCGTAAGCAGTGAGAGAAAAAACTTTGAATTCCGGTTTCCAGCTCAGAATAATTAATTCATAAAGTTTTTTGTTTTTTTTTTCGCTAAGATATACTGGAAATGTGTATTGGTATTAGGGGCGTGGTCGTTTTTTTTTGTTTTTTTTTTTGCGTTGTTGAATTCAGATCGTATCGTTAGTTGTACAAAATGGGAATAAGAAGATATTTTTGTGTCTTCACTGAAATTAGAGACTGGTGTCAATGATATTTCTTATCAGGGCTCTGCACTCAGATAGAAGCAACATTTTTCAGATGCACGCATAAATGCCATTATCGCATTCATATCGATTCTGAAACACGTTTTTCAATCAATAAGTTCTTGGTCAGTATTTAAGCTCTTCTAGGATTTGACAAGCAAAACGTATGCCGCTCACAGACACACGCAAACGCATACACACATAAGCGTACGCGCGCACGTGTGTGTGTGTGTGTGTGTGTGTGAAGAAATAATATATGTGGTCTGCGTGATGGCTGTGGTGGTTGTATGACCCCCACTAGAGCCAGCATTCAGTTCCATGGATCCTATTTTTTTTTTATCCTGGCAAAATTTCAGGATCTGAATGGTGATTTTCAAATCAGGCTGGCCCTTCCCATCTTAGACGCTACAGCAATATAATCTTGTCACCGCATTTCCTTTCTTGTTCAGAGCCAAACCAAGCTTAATATATATCCATCTATCTGTGTATATAAAGTTAAGCTGTGTGCAGCAAAAGGCTGCTTAGTCTCTCTTTCTCTCTCTCTCTCTCTCTCTCTTTCTCTGTCTTCATATATAATTCAATACATATATGTATATATATATATATATATATATATATATATATATATATATATATATTCCATGATCTTCAGCGATGCCTTTATACCAGCTGACGGTGGAACCGGGGAAGATCACTGGGCACATCGCCGGTATCAGTGAAGCCCACAGAAAGGCTGAAAACACTGGAGGAAAATTAGCCACTCGGACAGGCAGGCTTCAGTATTAACTATTCAAGAACAGATCATTTACGTTCTAATTGATCGAAAAGGCAACAGAATACCACAGAGCACTTTTGTATACATTAAATCAGCGCTAGAATAAGGTGTTAACGAGAATTGAAAACATTTTTAAAAAATACAAACTGTCACTGCAATAATTAGACTTCATAAAGATACGAACAAGATGAAGAAAGGTGGGGGACAAGGAGGTACAATATCATCTAAACTATTGACAAGGAGCCTTGAAAGCGTCTTTTGTAAATCTGACGGGAAAGATTTGAAAGTAAACATAGACGGGAAATACTTGAGCCATTTAAGATTCGCTGATAAAGCATCAATGACCGCAGAATTATTGGATAAGTTACGAAACACGATGAGTGAATCAGACACAAGATCGGGAGATGAGATACAAAAATCTGCCTATATGATATGACAGTGATTAGCGCAATCACGGTCATCATGGAAGGAGATAAGGAAAACCATTATCTAGCAGTGGATATTTAATGCCTCATGATGGCAATGATGGGTCATTCCAAAAGTAATTTTGGATTTTTGAGACTTTATAAAAACTTGTTCGAATATATCATACACTAAATTCATTTAAGAACAATCTTATTACCAGCGATGAAAAAAGACCATTCTGACTTCTTTTATTCATTGTTCAAATAATCTGAGCTTCTAGACAACAACACTTCTGATTGGACCGAATTAATCTCTTCTCTACATTCAAAGGTTATGCCACTGAGAAAATGTTCCAGTGATCTGATTAAATAGGAATCTTAAGATGTTAAGCCGGCTAGGTTAGGAGGATATCCAAACCAAGCCTTTTTGTTTTTTTATATCTTCTCGGTTTATTTTACTGATGATAGGCTTGCATTGTAATTCTCAAGAATGCCATACTTTCTATTGACCAGATGAGGGTTTTTTTTTCTTCAGCGAAATTACCCTTATTCTTGCAAGAGGAATAAAGGGAATGTAAACGCGACACGCAGTAACACTAGAAAATCTCCCATCTCCTCTGCTTTAGGACAAATACGGGCTATATGCGTACATCCTATCATCTCTCTCTCTCTCTTTCTCTCTCTCTCTCTCTCTCTCTATATATATATATATATATATCGATCAAATGTAGAAATTTGGTCTATAATAATGGTTGAACCTTCGTTTCGGTGTACAATATCATCCAATAGACAGTATGATTAGGCTTGCTTAAACATTATACATACCTTCACTTTGATTCAAAATGTGACGGTTGAAATAAATTGTATTAATTTACCTTGCAACATATCATCTAATAATTACAACACCTTTATTCAAGATGTGTGTGTGTGTGTGTGTGTACTCAGATCACATTACAAGCAACTTGTTTGTTTTTAATTGAAACGTATTATTTGTTTAAGTTATTTTGACTTTAATGCACATTTTGAGCCCGTTTCGAGCATGTATTCAAGTTTTGTAATAGTTCTGAATTTGCTTCGTTTTTGCCTTTTTGTTCTGGTGTTGCAGAAAGATAGCACTTTTTAATACCCTAGTCTATAATATTCTTCAGCGTATATTTTGTTTGGTGTCGGCATTTGACACCTATCTCTAACCTCGAATTAAGTAGTTTATCTCTATCCCAAAAAGATAATACGTATAATTTTTCCTCAAGACAAAGTTATACCTTGAATGAACTTAATCCATACATTGTATCTACCCAAAGTATTATGCAGGAATAAAATATAGGAATAAATATATTTCGGATAAATGTATACGATTTGTTGTATATATATTATTTACCTATATATATATATATATATATATATATATATATATATATATAAGAACAATAGTAAATATACAACGTATATGTGTGTATGTGTAAAATAGATATTTATTCGAAAGAGTGCTCGATACCATCGTTAGAGCTATTATAACTTACGTTAGTTAAAATTATGTGCCTGACAACTTATCCACTTTCTACAATTATGATTTTAGCTTACGTCAAGTCCTTAATTACGTCTGCTTGTGTATTTACTACTAAAATGTAGGTCAACCCTTAAACTTCCCAACTTATATGATGGTTATCTGAGTGTGAGGGTTCAATTTTGGTACACTGCCTGGATACTTGTCCTCTTCAGTTTTAACGACTCTGTGTAAAGTTATAAATTTTAGTCAAAGGTGAGGCATGTCAATCACGTAAAAATGTAAAAATTATCAGTGGTCAATGAAGTGAAAGTACAATTACCAACCGACCAGCACAGGAAACTCTACTACTTCTTCACATCACAAATATCTGTATAACTGTCGAAAGTTTATGAAGTCAAATGCACTATGGCCCAGTGTTATTCACCACCCAATTTTCATTTTAGATATTGTAGTGAGAACTTTTTTTATGCCTACACTTCACCTCTAATTCCGATTTAAAATTTAATAGCTTATTTCTATTCTTATATCTTATTATTTTCAATTTTGGGGCACCAGTCACACCTCAAGTTTAGATTCTTACATATTCCAGCCCTTTTCACATACATCAAATTAATTACCGGGGTTAATTACCGGGGTTTTCTTCAATGGTAGATTGGGTGCATTTTCTTTATTCCTATGTTCTTTAAGAAAAGAGGTTTTATGGTAGGCAAATCTCGCCTTAAACTCTAGTAGAATGATGCCAAAATATACCTTATCGTCTTCTGGGTTTTCTTCAGTTGAAACATTCGCTTTTGTGTTATTATTGCTTCATAATCTATCTGTTTTATGATATAATTATCATGATTTTCAGTAATTTTATCAAAGTTGTCCCAACAATTATACCCTAACTTCATGTTGTCAATGATCAGTATTTTGTGTAACTCAATATTTCTTAGGAAGTGTTTTTTTTTTTACGAATTCAACAAACATTTTCCAACATTGGTTTTCACCTTATTATTGTAAGGTAGATATGATTTCTAGCCTTGTTTGCTACCTTATTTATTGGTGTTGTTCTGTTTGTTCAAAGTTTTTTTTTATCGATTTGTAGTTTGTGCTCATTATATCCAATCTTCTTTGAAGCTGTGTAGTACTCTTAAGTGTTTTTTGTAGTGTTTTCTTATTCGACGAGTTTTGTGTTAACCTTGTGCTGACTGATGCAGGGATTTATCTTAGCACTGATAGAGGATGGTTGAATTTTATATTTACGTTAAGCAAACTACTGTTGAGTTTGGTGCAATTTTCGTAAGTTTTGCCTTTTAAATTAAAAGTACCATCTACAGAATTGATTATTTTAAGATTAGCCTTAATGTCGATTCTGGAGCCCATTTCTCTGAATTTCTTCGTAATTTTTCTCTCATTTTATTAACTCAATGCCCATTGCAGTTTTTTAAAGGCTGAAAGGCCGTCATCTCGGTACAGCCATGTATCTCTTACTTCTACATTTGTGCTATTTAGGTTGTGCAAAATAAAAAGCCCAACAAGGTCTGAAATTTGAGCGCTATCATGTGCATCCATGGCTACATTTAAGTTGGGTGTGTTTCCTTTAAGCCACTGTTCAACACTATTGGATAAAACAGTTTTTCTACAATGTTTAATAATGTCTACGCCCGATTAGCTGATGTTCGTGCAAATATCCAGCGTAATCATAGCATTGCTTAATATTTAGTCTATGATTGGTGCATAAAATTGTTTAATATCAAATTGAACACCGCTTTATTCTTACCTTCTGTTTTCTGGAATAAGTTTATGGCTTCCTGTGTTTTGATCTATTGGTTGAGTCCCATAAATTTTTTAAAGATTTATGTCTATGTTGATTTTTTCTAATATTGTTTTGCTGATCTTTTCAATTTCGGATTCAGTCAGATTGATCAGTCTCGCTGTCGGTTCGTAATAAGAATGTTCTTTATGGTCTTTGAGGAGAAAATATGCATTTTTTCTCCAGCAATTGCGTGACATTTCGCTTATTTGTAGTTTTTTTTTTTTTGGTTATCTTTTTTTTTTTTTGGATTCTAAATCAATTATTTCGTTGTCTTTAGTTTCTTTCTTTGTAGATGCACGTGATGTTTTATGCCAGTATCTTTTTGCATTCCTTTGGTTTCAACACACACACACACACACACACACACACACACACACATATATATATATATATATATATATATATATATATATATATATATATATTAGTTGTCTTATTTGCTTTCACAAGGATTCCCTTTCACTTTTCATTTGTTTATTTTAATTCTTTAATAAGGTTTTCTGGGAGTCGTTCATATTATTTCGGTATTTCGTCCAGTTTGATATATTAAGAATTTTACTTTTGCGTTTTGAAAACTAAATTTTCCTTGTCATTGTTCCTGGTATATTAGTCAGGATAAAAGTGCGTTTTACATCTGATTCTTGCTATCGAGTCCTATTTTTCCTATTAGCTTCAATGTATACTTGTGTTTCGATGGGATAGGAATATTCTTTAAGGAATGGCCGATGGTGAATTTATCCCTATTTCATGAGTGGTGGGTATGTAGATCTGAATAGTGCTCGACTTAAATGATGAGTTGGGAGCGGTATGAAAGGACAATAATGTATGACAAGTACGTGTATGTGTATTAAATATATCGATGAGATTTCAAACGGCGGCAAAGAAAAGACAGATATTTTTTTTTAACTTTGTGAATTTTTTTCAGGTAAATTGAGGTTTTGCTACGAATTTTTATGTATTTGTATTTTTTATATATTTTTTATCCAACTATAATCTTGTAAAGAATTGATGAAGGAGATTGAAAATACCAAGTAACATTGTTATTTGGAAGAATGAAACATCTTCGGGAAAGAATGCAATCATAGGCAACGAAACACAGGGTTTGTGTTTCTTCAGATACTTATAAGCATGTACATTTTTATGAACATTGCTATGTGTATGCATTCTATTGATATGAAATAGTTATTTGGTTTATATATGTGTGTTACATTGATATGAAATCGATATTTTGCTTATATATATGTGTTATATCGATGTAAAATACCTATTTTGGTTCAGATATATAATTATGAACAGGGCTTTTGATATAAACGAGCCATTCGTTAACAGAAGCCTAAAACCTAAGATAAATTTTTATTTCAAAATTGACACTTTTTCAAAGGCAGTGGAGATGTAATTTAAAGCAGCAAAAATATGTTAATCTGGGGAAAATATTAATACATTTTCGGCTTTCACTGTCAAAACGTAATTTAATCAAAGAAAACAACAAAAAGAAAAATCTGAAGATAAATAGTGATAGAACATTAATAATAATGGATTATATTATTTTCATCTGAAAAAATTAATGATGAGACACTATCGGCCCTCCAATTTTGCATGTGTTTAGGGCAAAATTTCAACTTAACGAATCGGGATAAGTCTAGACTCAACACTAAATCTGAACAACTATTATTGTAATAATGCCATTTTAATACAATAAGTACATTATATTGTATTAACATCTATAAATGACATCAACATGCACAGTACTGAGCTGTACATGAAATTAAACAGTAAAGATGTTCTGAAAGAGAGACAGACTGCTTGAAAGAGTATACCCGTACTTCACGTTTTAGAAATATCATTTATAACTATAACTATGAACAAATTAAAAATAATGAAACTTGGTAATGTACTGTAAATGTATGCTTTTACGGTTTATTGAACAGTCTAGTGTGGTTAGTAGTCCATGTTTTTCACAGCAGCCAGCAAAAATCTAAAAAAATCCCCGTCAAAAATTGATGACGAAATCGCATGTAATCAAATCTGCAGGAAAAAAAACTCAACGAAATTGCTTTCAATTACATTCAATGTTATCTTTTTAATAACCTGATTTATTCAGCTGGTAGGTTTGAAAATGGAAGTGGGCGTTGATAGAATCTGATCTCAGTTTCATTTATTACGTTAAGAGGGTAAGGGAATGGCTCGTAGAATTTGATAACGTCTGTCTTACTACTGCGTGCACTGTTGATGATTATTCCCCGTGAATATGTGAGAGAAAACTGCCAAAAACTCAGTAAAAATTACTTTTTATTGTAAGAAATACTTTTGTCATTCGTGAGAAGAATTATTGATGAAAATCCCTGAAGAGAATTGTTTGTTTGCGATGTTTAAAATTGAAGATTGGTCAGAGAATAAGCTCCGGTGACCTCAAATGACCTCAAAATCCAAAGTATAGGTAAATTCCACTTTTATTGATTCTCTATGCCAAATAATTGATCAATATGCATTGTAGTTTAAGCTTGAAAGAGGCACGATTCGATTTATTTTAGATCCCTATTTAGGACGTTTGGGGGTTCTATTTTTCTTGGGTGTAGGACATTCCTCCCATTCTATATATATATATATATATATATATATATATATATATATATATATATATATACATTCGTTTTTTTTCTTTGTTTAATGGTTGGTCATCACTTGTTATGTTTTTCTGTTCCACAAAGGGAAGATACTTTGCTTGTTATAAAATATGAATTAGCAGGAGATACTGTAAGCATTTCCCTTATCTGTATGTTGTTAAAACATCAGGTCTTTGTGATATGTTCCCTTACTGAGGGTTTTTTTAATTCTCACTTGAATTTGTTTACTTTTACGGGACTTTGGTCGTTAGTTTAATTATTCTAGGTTTGGTCTGTTTCTACATATGTAAGATAGTCATGAAAAGGTAGTTGTTAAAGTGGCTGGAGGTATAAAAGAAATAATGATGTTAATAGTAATGCTGCTACTACTATTGTTAATTATAACAAGGGCAATAAGATAGCTATAGTGGTTAATTTTTTGTAAATCTATATATGGGGTGTTAAATTATGCTTTTTTTAATTAGAAATGTTGAGTGGTGCCAGCAGTTTAACGCAACTTCATTTTTCTATTCAATAATTCTGTTTTTGTCGTTTGTTTTTTTCTTCTATCGACAAAAGTGAGGATTTCGAATATCTTGTAAAGGAATAAGTAACATGGGGTTTCAGTATTCTGGCATGTGTGTGTTTGTTTTAATATTCCCCATTTTACTGAGAGTTTGAGGTTGCTATCGCTGAGTCCCAAATACCATATCAACAGTGATGTACTGTTTTTATATTTTTCTTTCGTAAATGATGATATATGGTAGGCTAATCTTAATTTGATGAATGATTTAGATATGCCGGTATATTTCACTTCTAAGGGTTTCTCCTGGGTTGATATTTCAGCGTGGTATACTTTATTCAATTTGAGACATTTGTTTTGCAAAAGGCATCTGTTACTGTTTGTACAATTGCAATCTTGATTATCTATGCTTTCTCCATTAGTATCATTTCTAATTATTTCATTGTTATCTTGTTGAATATTATACTCAAAGGGTTGCTCTACTCTAACTTGATGTTTAATGTTAAATGTATCGAGCAATTTATGAAATAAAACCATCTGCAGCAGTTTTTCTTTCAAGCAGGTTTTATCAAACACGATAGTTTTTGCTGATTCAGCCTTTTATTGATTTTCCTTGTTTGCGAATAATTTCTTTCTGTTCGGTCGGAAATCTCTTTTAGAAAAAACTGGGTGTCATAGGGAGCCAAATCTGGACTATAGAGAGTCTGACAGCCCCGAGTGATGCTATGTTTTGATACAAAACTGGCCGACTGAGTGATCCAAAGGAAGGGTGTCTGTTAACGCGCGTGCAATAAGGTCCCCTCTGATTGTTAAATCAAGTCTCTGCGTCTGTTTTGAGATGTTCAATATTCATATATATATATATATATATATATATATATATATATATATATATATATATCACTTCAAGTTCATTTAAAGGCTCGTATATGAAATTATGTTAACAAGCATAGATCTTTCTGAATTCCACTAAGAAATGGATATTAGAAGAAAATACTTATTGATCAGCAATCGTTCACTTGGTAAATATATGTGCATGAGTTTACACATATCCATGCAGTTGCGTATGTATATTTGATTAAAGACGTCTACAACACCCTTCTTATAACTACGTGAATTGATTTGCGTACGCGATTTGAAGTTCTTTTATCGCCCCAATTCGTAATCTATCAGTCACCCACTCACTTCTTTTCTTTCGTTCGCAAGAAGATGGCGATCCTGCGAGAATCGAGCGACAGAAGTTCCGAACAGTAATTTCTTAGTGTAGAAAGCCGTCGCTTGCTGTGCAAGGCAAATGAAAGCGAGTGAAGTTCTTTATCTAAATCAGCCAATCGAATGGCCAGATGGAATTGAGACGATTAAGGAGATGGGCAGAAGAAAAGAAGTGAAGGCTCTGTTCGCGCAGAGTCGCCGCTGCCGACGTCACAGCTTGTTTAGCATCCGTCAACGAGAAGTGGACCGGAAGTGACGTATTGTAGGAGCTGTCAGCCACATCTGCCACTTGTAAAATAATGCAAAGGCATTCCGATGACGTCTGTTCACTGTTTCTACCAAAACTTTTCCAGTTATCTCTCTCTCTCTCTCTCTCTCTCTCTCTCTATCTATATATATATATATATATATATATATATATATATATATATATATATATATATATATATATACGTTATTTTATTATTACTCTCTATTCAACTCTCTCCCGATGCCTCACTCTCCCTCTCTCTCGACCACTTTGTACTTCTTATTCTCTATTTCCCTCTCCCTTTTCTTTCTCTAGTTTTACTCTCTATTCCTCTCTCTCTCTCAATTTATTTTTACTCTCTATTCCCCTCTCCCTTCCGCTTTCTCTTACATCTGTTTTCATTATTTTTATTTCTTTCCCTCTCCCTTTTTTTCAAGGTATTCCTATTTTTTTTTTTTTAGATTTTACTTTTTCTTTCTATCAGACTTTTTTCTTGTGAAAAAATTCCTTCATTTTTCTTTCCTCTCATGAACTTCTTTCTCTCTTTCTTTCTACAGTCAATTTAATCTTCCTTTTGCTTTTCATTTGTCCTTTTCCTTCATTCATCTTTGCTTTCTTCCTTCGTACTTTCTCTTATCCAAAACTTCTTAATTTTTATTTCTGCTCTCTTTTTTTTTTTAAATTTATTTCGCTTTCCGATTCCCATATAAGTCCCCCTCTCTCCTTTCCTCTCTCTGTTCATTTTCTCCTTTCGTTTTTCTACTGAAATTACCCCCTCTCTCTCTCTCTCTCTCTCTCTCTCTCTCTCTCTCTCTCTCTCTCTCTCTCTCTAACATACAATTTTCCATTCGTAAACTCGTTTTCCCCTTCATTTACTCCTTGGTCTTCATATGTCTTCTTCCTTTTGACCCTAGCCCTTTTTAATTAGGCTCTTTTTTTCTTTTTCAAGCCTACTACCCTCTTTCACGATCTATCTCTCCCCCTTTCTCTCTCTCTCTATCCCTCTCCCCCCTCTCTCTTTCTCTCTCTCTCTCTCTCTCTCTTCATTCATAGATTATTTTCCCCCTTCTTTCAGTGGTGAATATCAATTAGATAGATCGAACATTGCATACTAAAAAAATGTCTAATCAAAATTCAGCAAATATCTACATAACAAGCTACCAACTTATTTCTCCATCTAAACCCTGTACGTAGCGTCATATGTATATTCGAGTGAAAGCATATATGAGCTCGTACTCTTTAATACAATGCATAAAGCGAGTCTTATTCACTAGGCATCTGAGTGAAAGGGTCACTTTTTATCGACATTCAAATGTTGAGGGCGAGTCCTAGACGATGGGGTATGAGTAAAAGCGTATATAGAACCGTTGTTATTGACACTAGTAAAATACCCGTTGCTTTGCAAATGGTATCCCCTGAGGGTGAAAATCTAAAGCACCGTAGTATCCGAAAAAAAAAACTTTTGAAAATTGACTTAAGCGACCATCCCCGGCTCTTGAATAAAATATTCTGCTCAAAGTCACTCGGAGGCACGTTCAATTCCACCTCATTTTACTTTCTCGACTTCTATCTTATCTCGACGGTGGCCAAGTTTTCATGTTTCACCCTTACTTTTTTTTTTTTTTACTTACCCCTACACTGCTTTCTCCTACACTGCTTCTTCTCCCTCTTCACGCCCTTCACACCATTCTTAGTATATCTCCACTACTCCCTACCCTTCCAACGTAAACTTTTTTTTCAATTTTTAAAATGAAAAGCGGACATTTTTGCTTATTATAATGTTGATTCCAATGCGTAGGGATCAGCTTGGTCGCAAGGGGTATGTGAATATTCCCAATTAGCATTATAGTGGAAGTTAGTATTACATTAGTTGAGAGTTGATGAATTACAAAATGCGGTATGCAGCTAGGGAAGGCCGGAGAATACATCGGCTAGGAGGAAGTTATCAAAACAATGATGAAGAAGCCAGATGATATGATTCATGGAAAGGTAGGCATCTCCCGAATTGTTCAATTATAATTAGAAATCTTTCCCGGTGAGATCATTTTTCTAATTGCCCCTTTCTCCAGGGACTCCACCTTTAAGTAGGATGTTCTAACCAAGTGGTTTTTACCATTTTACGCGACAATTGAAAAAATTGAATGCCCTCTAGTATAATAAAACGAATTTGGTGTTGGAAAAATATCAAAAATCCAATGTTCAGTTCAAAACTTTACCCAAATTTACCGTTTTAAATCAAGGAAAATATCTGTAAAAACATATCCTTTGCAGAAGTGATGAAGTATAAACTTAATGGCACTTGGTAAACTTAGTAATTTCTTCATTGTCTGAAATTTAGTAACAGCAACATAATTACATCGTCATGTATACACCTCACAAAGTTGATGTGTTTAGCATTTGTTACAATGAAATCTTTAGTGAAATTATTAAATAATAGTATTGTGTAATTAGTATTCAATAGTTTTAAATAAATAGGAATCAAATGAGCCTTAACACAATCTAACACAGTTTTGTACTATGGAACGTTTTCCACCAATCATACTCAGATTCCAAATTGCCACCCAATATATATAAAATCCCCCACCCTTGCTGGGCATACACCCAAAGTCAAGAATCACTGCTGTAGTCACTGTGTGAATACTCCGAGCAAAAAACCGTGTGCATAGCAGTAATATTAACGCTCAAGTTTTGTAAAATCTTGGACGCACGACAATTATATTCCGGAGCAAGGACGCCATCTTGGAATGACGGCTTGTAAAATGTCTTGATCATTCATCGCTGCTAGCGATATTCAGCGCATTGTCAATGCAGGAAGTTGAGCTGATTAAACAGGTACGTCTATTGTCCCATTTCGACATTATATTATTATTAGTGTTAGTGGTAGTGTTTGCATTTTCGCACCAGTTGCCTGGTGATCGTCACTAAACATTGAGTGACAGCAGGTCTCCTCATGTCTCCAGCCTTCTTTTCAACATTCTCACAGTGTGTAGCAGTGCTGTGGTTTGCGGTTTAACACATTGTCTGGTGACTGTCGCTAGAGGCTGAGTGATCGTAAATCTCAGGTCACCAGTCCTCCTCTCATCGTTCTTGCATATCTCACCAGCGTTGTGCTTTGCATTGCTTTAGTCATGTTCTTTCCTCTTAGTTGTTAGGCTACTGCTGACAACTAAGGGTCTTAGGTCTAATATTTCTAGTACTCGCTTTTGTATTCGTGCAGATCTCAATAGCGCTATGGTGTGCATAGTCTCGACCGTTCCTATCATCTCCAGCTCCTTCAATCTTTTCAGTATCTTTGGCACGGTCCTAGAATTGGTACAACCTTGACCTTAATGTTCAACATCTTCTACAGTTCCCTTGTTAAGTCTTGGTATCTTCCTAGCCTTTTATTCTCTTTTATATTTACTCTGTGATCTGCAGGCACAGCCACGTCTGTTATTTGTCAAATTCCCTGTCCCTTGTCAACAACTAACAGATCCGGTCTTCTCGCTTGAATAAGGTGGTCGGTTTGGATGTTAAAATTACGAGGTAATTTGTGGCTTCTGTTTTCCAAAACTGTCTCCGGTTTGTGAAAGTACCATTTGTCTGCATTGTCAAATTCCAGTCGTTTGCTTAGTTCCTAGTTTGCTTAGTCTATAACTGTTGCTACCCTATCGTGTCTGTTATTGTACTCCCACTGGTCCGGTGTACTACATTCTCTGGTTATGTGGTTACAATCTTTTTCTATGCATAGGCGGCATTTGCAGTTTGTTTGGGTTCTGTCAATCTTCACCTTCACATAATTTGTTCCATTTGTTTTCGGTTGCCATGATAAGCAATTTAGTTTCTCTTTCCGGATTTCTTTTCCATGATTCCCCATCTGCAATATTCTGTGTCCGTTTTTGTTTTTTTATTCGTATGTATTTTTTCTGCTCTCATTTTTCTTTCCTTGTTGTCTGCTTTCCTACTCCCTCGTTTGCTACTTTTTGTTGTTTGTTGCACTGCTTCGGGCGTTTTATATATCTTCGCTGCCTGCATGCACATACTTTTCCATGAGTCCTCTGCCACTTCCTCCCCTCTTCACTTACAGTCTATCTGCGTCATCCCAAGGGTGTATAGCCTTGTGCATTGTCATAAGCTTCCTCGTTCGCCGGTCCATTGATTGAAGTTCTCCCTTTGTCCACCCAAGAAATAGACCCGCGTATCTTACTACCAATACTGCCTATAAGTCCACTTCTTGTATCAGATTTTCTGGTATTTAGTTTGGTTTCTCATATGTTTCTTATCCTCTTGAGACATTCCTTTGTTATTGTCTCTTTCATTTTCCCGTTTTACCGTGTCACATTCGAGCACCTCTAGGTATCTATATTTCATGCAGTTCATGCTCTCTTGTTGTCCGGTAATTCGATCCTTTCTGCAGCTGTGAGCCTTTCTCTGTGTGCTACCATTAGCATGCATTTTTTTAAAAATCCCATCCAAATATCATCGCTGTATTCTTTCACAATGTTGAACAACATTTCGAGCTCTTCCCTGTTCTTCGCAAATACTTTTATGTTGTCCAAGTATATGAGGTGGTTTCTTTTCCCTTCTTTTTGGAAAATTAGCATTCTTTGCTGTATTTCGATAATCTGTTCAGTGGTATCATTGTTAGCACAAATTGAATCGGTGACTGAGATTCCCTCCTCGAAAATTCCCCCTTTTTACTTATCTATACTAAGTTTTTCCCTGAAGCTATTGTCAACTTTCTGGTTTTTAATAGAGTTGGCAATGAATCACAAAACTGTTTCACTTATCTTAAATATTTAGGGACATTCGATTATCCAGCTGGGTGTGGCAGCATGTGGAATGTTTTTCTTTTGTTGTCAATCCATCCCATTGCAATATTTTTCCTTTTTCTTCTTACTTCTTTCAAAATAATCTTAATATTGTAGAACAAGTCGCGTGCCCTTTTAGTACCTTTCTACATCCTTTCTATTCTTCCGATAAGGGTCTCTTCCTTTCGATAGAAATATAGTTTCTCTCTTCTATCTACCCGGTCAGAATTTATCACATTAGTGTTAGGCACGTGATTGTAGTAGCGAATAGTTGCTTGCCTGGTTCCCTTTCTCAGTGACCTTTTGGATGAGGGTCATCCAGTCTGGGATCTTCGGTCATCCAGTCTGGAATCTTCGGTCATTCAGTGTACGACCTCACCTTCGTGCAGGAATTCGGAGTTGATGGATCAGATGGATCTGCCAAGTAATGTGGCGATTTTTCGAAACCAATATCGTTGTATCCCGTTTGGATTTTGATGCTTTGTAGTTCGCTGTTTTGTTTTTTTTCTGTTTTTCTGTGTTGTTGTATTTAGTAGAAATTGTTCTCTTACATCTATGCCTTAGAATTCTTTTTTAGTATTATCTAACTATTCTGGATATTTGTTGAGTCTAATTTAGCAACCCCATATGTTGTTCACGAAGTTCTTTGCCTCCATCATCATTATTATTATAATTATTATTATTGTTGTTGTCGTTGCTGCTGCTGTTGTTGTTGTTGTTGTTAACTCAGTCTCAGGTAATTCCTCTTTATCTCCAAGGGATCAAATTACACCCGGCAATTTTAGGTATCTAAGACACTTCTGAACAATTTTGCTGTTTCAAAGAATGATACTTTCTGCAAGAACCCTATGATACCATTTAACTCTGACCTCTTCAACCAGTCTTTCAAATCATTAGATATTTTACCAAGAACTTCTGCAACTATCGGCACTACACCAACATAGGCCATACTCCTAATCTTTTTGATTTTCTTCTCAGTTTAGTACAATTTTCAATTTTCTCTTGTGCAACGCTTTTCTTTCAACCAGTCTTTCAGATTATTAGATATCATACCAAGGACTCTAAATACTATCGACACTACACCAATATAGGCAATTCTCCAGACTTTTTTTTTATATATATCTTGCCTCAGTTCACAATCATTTTCAATCTTTCCTTGTCCCTTCTGCTCCAGCATTTTGTCCCCGGGTGAAACAATATCAATTACCTGGAATTTCTTACCGTCTTTGTACACTATCACTGCATCAGGTATTCCGTGTTGTATCAAATAATCCGTTTGGATGCTGAAGTCCGACAAAATCTTCACCCTGTCATTCTCCATCACGCTCTCAGGTTTGTGGTTATACCACTTTATATTTCTAATCAACCCAAACCTCTGGCACAACTGTAGATGCGAACTTCGTGTTATACTATTGTGGTATTGTTTGTATCTTTTCTGAGTCACTTTTTACATCCTGTAGTCAAATGTTCCGCTGATTCATATCTGTCAACACACAATCCGCACTTCTCTTACATATTTCTTATCAATGCTTTTTCTTCTTCTTGATCCTGTTGGTTTTAAAGGCCCTGACCTTGTGCTGCAAAAATCAAACCCTAGTTTCCCTTCTCGAAAAGTCATATCTAATCCATCATCTGGGTTCTTCATTTCTCATGCTTTTTGTGTCCAACAATAGTTTACCATGTAACTGCTTGTCCCACCACTGGGGGT
>OY735215.1:27798096-27805596 GCA_963457665.1 Thysanoteuthis rhombus
CTAATAATGTAAACTTGCTTTACTCGTGGAAATTCCTCAGTTGTTCGCAAACAACATTATTCATTATTTCATGCCTCTACAAATGCTTCTATCTTTTTATTCTGACCATTGTCAGTTCGTATCTTCGTTGTCAGCGTATTATCATATCTAAATATAGAAACATGCATTTATTTCAAGTTCGAAAGTTTTTATCACCTTTCTATCCATTTAACTTTCTTTACTGTTTTCTTCCTATTGTTTCGATAAGCCATCTAACAGTCTTTCCTCTCCCCTTTTCTAATCCCTCCGTAAAATACCTAACATCCTTTCCTTTCGTCTCGTCCTACTCTCTTTCTAAACGACCTAACCCTATTTCTCTCTTTCCCTCTCTCTTCCTGTCCATTCAGTAAACTACCTGAGTACCTTCTCTCTCCTCTCTCTTTTAAATAAAATAAGGAATATTTTGATTGAAATGAGATTTTTTTTCCTTTGAATTCATAGTAATAAATTAAAGTAACATTCTTATTTATTTAATCTCTAGTGAAAGAAATAAGTAATATATTTTCATGAAAATTACCCTGGATAGCAAAACCGAGTTTTAACCCAGATGTTTTACAAATTTGTACTTCCGAAACGAACGCCCCTTGTCGTCTGCTTTATTCAATTTTCTATGATCTAAATCCTCTCGCTCATGATTGGTCAGTTTCTGGCGAATAGATCAATCACATCGTCACGTATGGGGATCGTGACAAGCGTAATAATGGTATAGATAAGAAGAACAAGAACAAGAATGAATTTTCTTAGCTTAACCCTTTTTTATGTAGAGCACAAATCGACTATCAATCCACCTGGAAGTCCTTTTAATAATAGCACCATCGGTGGATATAACTCATTACTCTATTAATGGTGAAGTTTCTCAAAATCTCTGGTTCTATAATGCTTTCATTTTTCACATCAGAAACATAGAAAAAAATGCAGAAAGGCAGATTTATGAAGATCAGCATGACTTGAACTATTAAGAAAAAACGTATGGAAGAATTTTTTTTAAATTGGGAGAGACCTTTAATGAGAAATGATAACAGCATACTTGAAATTTGGGCTGGATGAGAATAAGGAAGCCTACTGCATCATCATCAGCAGCAGCCATTTAACGTCCGTTATTGGACATAGATTTCCCCAGGATCCACAAGGCCTTTCGATCATGGTTGTCGCAGCGCCAATACATCTGTGATGCCATCTTATTTTCTACCAGCCAATTTTTTTTGCATCTTATATCTGGGGATCGTTGTTTTGAGACGTGATGTCCAGTGGTTATCTGACATTCTTTCAACATGGCCTGCCCATTGCCATTTGAGTTATCTGATGGATTCTATGACATCTTGGACTCCTGTTTTTCTCTATACTGAGCTGTTTTCCTCTGTGTAATATTAAATATTATCCTCTCTTAACTGCATTGTTAATTGTTTCTTAGTTTGAGGGCTAACTTTCTAGTCAGGTTCGATGTTTCAGCTCCATAGATGACTATTTGTATGACTCTTTGACAGTAGACCCGTCTTTTCATGTCCTCATTGTTGTGTCAGGACAAGTAACAGAGGTTCATGGTTGGCCGAGGTGATGACTAAACGTATTAGTGAAACCGGTGACCTGAGTTCAAATTCCGGTTGAGGTAGTTGTAGTAATTCCGTGTGTTTTATTTCGAAAATGTTCTTCCTTGTATTTTCACTCCTTCCTTTTTGCCTTCTTGGATGATTTACTCGTAAATCTAACTTCCGTTTTCATTCGAGCACTTTCTTGTTTAGCAGCAGGTGTCCGTGCCGACTTTTCCACCGACCATGCTCAAGGCCGCTCAGCTTCAAGGCAGAGATTGTGCAGTGAGAACGATTATTATTCACGGTAATTTCAAGGATGTGCGATTTGTTACGCTTGAGAGTATTTGGCAGCCAATGAGCGAGAGAAAAAAAACCGCTCACGCCGCCCAAATGAGATAATTTGGAATAAAGTAAACGAATAGATCACTCTTTTTCTCTTCCTTCTCTCTCTCTCTCTCTCTCTCTCTCTCTCGCATGCACTCTCCTGCTTTCTCTATTCATGTGTGTGTGTGTGAATTTTCATCTAAAATTTACACTGTACCATTTCAGACAAATAATATTGGTCCAAGCCAGAAGTTATCTTGAAGACTAGAAAAAAAAAGGAAATTTTGGGGGTCTCTGAAATGAACAGACCTTCGATATCAGACCAGGAGACCATGTCCAGTCATAGTAGAGGGGAAAAAAAAGAAGATCTACAGGTGACATGTTTATTGTATTGGGGAAGGTCTACCCTCAACGAAGGACGGTGAAATGCTGCTACTGCTGCTGCTGTTTACAATGATGATGGACATGATTGTTAGTGACAATGAAACCAATAAATATTGAAGTATCTGGAACAGTTCAGTAGAACCTTTCAAAAGTACTGAAAAAATTGGAATTCTGAAGATTCAGAAAAAAATTATTTCTGTAGTTTATAATGATAATCATTGCCTATATAAAATGCTAAGTGTATACATATATATATACATAAATATATATATTTTGTAAGCTTTTTATTATTATTATTATTATTATTATTATTATTATTATTATTATTATTATTATTATTATTATTATTATTATTACTTAAGAATAATATTTGTGGAGCTGAATTTAATAATTCTAATTATTTTCCTAAAACAAAAATTATTCCAGTGTAATTAACAGCTATTGCTGAAAGAAGAAGAAGAAGAAGAAGAAGAAGAAGAAGAAGAAGAAGAAGAAGAAGAAGAAGAAGAAGAAGCTCGAGTACTCGATATCTCCTCGCCTACTAACCACTTGGTGGCCAGCAGGTGTATTACCTTCGTGTAATCTCCGCCTGGCCGTTAGCGACATCCGGGAACTTTTCGTGCCTCCATCATGGCCACTTGTCTCCACGAGCGACTCACCTTATCGCTGCGTTGATTACACCGATGTAAACAACAACAACAACAACAACAACAACAACAACAACAACAACGACAACAACAACTAAAGCGGCACTCATAATGACGATTTCCATCATGGCAACAAACAAATCTCAAGTAAGAAAGAAAAATACGAGATAACGGTATCGAGGAAGACGATGCTATCTTCCGGGATATTGTAAAGTGCTCCACCTCTCTTGCTTAGGGGCATGGAAATGCTGGTCTCGATCTTGAGCGAAGTTATAAAGAGAAGAAAAGACTTGAACATCTGGATTCATTTTTCTTTTTCTTTTTTTAGGGACACCTTCACTGATCTGTTTACAACGACCTCCTTCAGCAACAACAGTTTTTTTTTCACCACTTCATCTGCAGCTGTTGTTTCATAAAAACGTATCAGGTCCTGAATCCTAAATACACGTTTTTTTTTTTGTTTTGTTTTGTTTTGTTTTTTCTTTCACATCCTAGACAAGATAAGTATTTTTTTAAAGAACGACGAGACAAAATAGGAATGACTGAAAGCGAGGAAGAAAGAAAATAAGAGAGAGTGAGACAGAGAGAGACAGAGACAGACAGACAGACAGATTGAGAGGGAGAAAGAGATGAGATGTACACCTGAAGAAAGAATGGGTGAGTAGAAAACTGAATAGAAAGAAAAGAAACAGAAGCAAGTGAGAAGGAAAATAGATTGAAGAAAGGAAGAGAAAAAAAAAGAAATGGACAAGAAGAGAATCAAAAGAAGAATTCGGAAAGAAGAGAAACAAAATAGACGGAAAAGAAATGAAAGAAAGAAAGAAAGAACGGATTCAAAAGAGAGTAAGAAAGAAAGACAGAAAGAGAGAAGGGAAGGAAGAAAAAAGGAAAAAGAAAGAAGCCGAGAATAGACAAAAACCATTAAAGAATAAAGATATATGAGAAACAAAAAATAAAACTGAAAAGATAATAAAAACACGAAGCACAAACAGAGAAACGAATAGGTATCTGGGCTTTGCTTAGTGTGGCACTCACTAAGGATCTAACACACACAAAAAAATCCACACACCACAACGGGTTACCTTATTTCTTCATGCAGTTTATAGTAACAGGCGTTGCCAAGAATTCTCTAGTTACTAAACTTATTTTGAACTCAGAGACACGATTGAAGGGCCCTCATTGAGGATCACACTCACTCAGGGATGACCCCTGCAAAACCAAGTTGCTAACCACGACTCTATGACATTCTGACCTAATCAGGGACTCGAATGAACAAAAGATTTGAAAAAAAACAACACGTAAAACTAAAAAGCAATGAAAGAACAAATCCTGATACGGAATCGTAATGAAAAAAAAAAAGAAGCCAGGTCTGGTTAGGCACTCGTTAGAAACCACCACATGACCTATGTCTTTCGGCGGCATATCGTGTTGGGGGTGATCAGCTAAAAGATTGAAAAATGAGGTGATCGATGACTAGCTTATTTCTCCTGCATTTGGTTGGGCAGTGATCACTAAAAAAAAATCCAAGTGAAAAATAAAACGTCATGAATGCTACCGGGCACAAACTAAGTCATCAATTTAGCATAAACTTAAATCGCAAATTGAATATCAGACTAGAAAACCTTTCTACCGAACATGATAAGGATTTAATGTTTAAATTTTCAAACCTCGATGAATCTCTTGCAGCCTCTGTGCGTAATACATACATAGCCATTCAGTCCGACCAACTTAAAAAACTGAAGAAATCTATGTTGACAGTGTCGGTGACAGTAATGGTTGACAGTTTTAAAAAGCGAAAAAAAAAAGGGGCATAAAAAGGAAAGTGAGAAATTTAGGAATTTACAATGAATGAATGGCAGTTGAAATAAAATGTTTGGCCACTTTTATGCTGAAATGTCACAACGAGGCTTGATGCATTAAAGTGGTTATGGCTGCCGAGTGTCATGGCCAATCAAAATGGAGATGCCTGCATGGGGAATAAATCTATAATATAAGACAACTGGCTCTTTTTGTCACTGTGTCCCCCTAAAATATTGGTGCAGCTCTATCAAATTTGACCAAATTCGGTATGCATACTCAAAGTATATAGGAATGTTTCAAAGTAAAAAAAAATATGAGAAACGTTTTAAAGGATTTTAGAGGGGATGGGGGTATTTTGGATATATCTATAATGCCAGACTAAACTCTTAGTTTCAGTTTAATATACACATATACATATACATACTAGCAGGAAAACGCTTGATTGGGCTCCATCTAATTAATTCATTTTGCTATTGGCTGTTATATGACATATTTTTCCCTTTCTTGCAATTTTCTCACACTGACAAAGGTTACACAAACCGTATGGTGCAAACTAACTAGCTATATATATATATATATATATATATATATATATATATATATATATATTTGTGTGTGTGTGCGGGTGTGTGTGTGTGTGTGTGTGCGTGAGTGTATGTGTTAGTGTGTGTGAACAAATAATGAGAGAGAAAGAGAATGAATTAGAGATATGATATATTATCAATGTTATTGAAATATTATGAATATAATATTGTAAATTAAATGTTATAAATTAATGTATATTGCTGACGGCTGTTCCACGATTTATCATATTTTCTCCTGTGGCTATTTTTGTACAGCGTTAATAGTTGCAGCACGCACATGGTGCATAACTAACTAAATACATATATACTAAAAAAATTTTCATTGGTACTATTGGTTGCTTTTTCGATCCAAGTCAAAAAGCAAGATTTGAAATGGGAGTTTTCTAAATCAAGAAGACCCTCCCTACATGGAACATTAGCGCTATACAGTCTTTCTCGGCCCGAAGTCAATTTTACATGACTTTGGCGTAGTGTCGAAATAAGTCTATGTGTGTGTGTATGTTTTGGCTACCAAATAAATATGAATTCGCTGATACTTCGACGATTTTCACATCTTACCCAGAAAATCATTGATGAAAGTCATCCCTGTTATACATATATATATATATATATATATATATATATATATATATATATATATATATATATATGTGTGTATGTATGTATGTATATCAAGTAATTGCATACAATAAAATTGAATAAAGGACACAGGTGTGTGACGTTGAGAAGTAGAAATCATGCATAAGATGAAAGGAATCCTAAACAGAATAATGGCCCATGATGGAAGACATCATAGAACCCATTAAAAAACTGAAATGGCAATGGGCTGGTCATGTTGCAAGAATGGCAGACAACTGATGGACAACACGACTCACAACATGGATCCCCAGAGACTATATGCAAAACTGAGGCCGCCTGAATAAATGATAGAGAGACGAACTAGGCAAGTTCAGAAAGTATTGGCTCTGCGATGCCCATGATAGAGATATCTGGCAAATCCTGAGGATGGTCTATGTCTAACAAGGAACGATGAAGAAAAACTGATGACGATGATGGCGATGAACTGATATAAACAGACAGATAAAGTAGGTATATAAGTGTATTGAGATAGATAGATAGATAGATAGATAGATAGGTAGGTAGATTCTATCCCAATATGCCTACCTGAAGAAAACTTTGTAGATCTTGAGAGGGTGAGATGAAGGAAAGGAAAAATTGTGTAGAATAAACGAATGAAGATGTTGGATATGTAAGAGGAAGGTACTTAAAAGAAGGAAATCATAAAAAAAGGGACTAGAGACATGCGAAAGTCAAGAAGAGAGACTGTAATCTAAGAGAGTTGAAAGGGCGGAACGAAGTGGGAGGCAATAATTGGAGAGCGAGAGAGGGGAAAGACCAGCTTGGCTGCATAAGGGTCAAACTCCCTTGCCCCATTAAAATCTAAAGGTAAACAAAAAAGAATTTATTTCTCCATACAATATTATTCCAAAGCTACGAGTCCCATTTCAACCTACTTAGAAGTTGGATTGAGTTCGTCATCAGTTTTTGTGTACGTACTGCCATTCGTGCATGACGTCACTGGTTTTGGTAGGGTCATTGTCACTGTCGTGATCTACGAAAATAAAGTCAAAATTCAAATAGCAAGGAGTTTGTCAAAAGAACAAACCGAATATTAATAAGAGTGGGTGAGAAGGAAAATAATTGCTGAACTTAGTAGAGAGATAATAAGCAGGAAGGCCATAACCGAAGATTACTGGTGATAAGAAATGTTTGCAGAAAGAAGGAGAAAAGAAGGAAGAAGTTGAATATTGTTGAGAGTGCATGAAAAGAAAAGAAGATAGTAGCCGAAGTTTCATAG
The DNA here is from genome assembly GCA_963457665.1 of Thysanoteuthis rhombus. NCBI lineage: Eukaryota > Metazoa > Mollusca > Cephalopoda > Oegopsida > Thysanoteuthidae > Thysanoteuthis > Thysanoteuthis major. Next base: position 27,805,262 of record OY735215.1, read on the forward strand.
AAGTAAGGAGGGAAGTCACTGCCGATAATTTTAATGAAAAAATGGGAAGGACGGAAACTGTGGCCAAGTATTGTAAAAAGAAGACGGAGAAGAACAAACGATTGCAAAAAGAAGTTTAGAAGGAGATAAGAAGAAGGAATATAGAAGTTGAAGATTATAGAGAGAGGGGATGAGATTGTAGAAAGAGAGGATAAGATTGTAGAAAGAGAAGACGAGATTGTTGAAAGAGAGGGTGAGATTGTTGAAAGAGAGGATAAGATATTAGAAAGAGAGGATGAGATTGTTGAAAGAGAGGATAGGATTGTTGAAAGAGAGGATAAGATAGTAGAAAGAGA
>OY735215.1:27810596-27875596 GCA_963457665.1 Thysanoteuthis rhombus
CTGTTTCTGTATCATTCTTAATTATTTCATTCCTTTCATTCTGTTCGTTTTTACATCTTATTCGTCCCTATCACTTCTCGTGTGTTTCTTTCATTTGTTTATTTCTTGTTTTAAATTTCTTTCCCCTCTTTTCCTTTCTTTTACTTCCGATATATCTGTTTCTCTTTCCTATTTATTTTTATTTTCCCCACTTCTTCGATCATTCGACATTTATTTTCCCCGTCTCTTTTTTTTCTCTCTTCGTTTGTTCTTCATGTCTTTTTCATTTTGTCTCCCTCTATTTACTTCTTTTCTCATCTCTCTCAAGTATTTCTTTGTTTTCTCTCCATTTGCCCCCCTCCTTCACATGAACTGCTTACTCCCTGTCTCTTCGTTTTTCCCTTGAAAACAAGACGCACGAGTGAAGACCGCAGACTTCCTCAATCCCACAGAAGGCAGTCTCAAGGGAGATTACCGTTTAGCGCCATTATCTTGTATCTAAATCCGGCAGACCAGATTTCTCGACGGGGTTCACTGTATGAGGTTAGACATTATAGGCAATGGGAAGAGAACAATGATAAGAGGGAAAGGGCAAGGGATGCTGGGAAAAACAGGGGCAGGGAAAGGGGGAGAGGAAAGAATAATCGGATAGTAAGAAGAAGGCGAAGGACTGGAAAAACCTCAATTTTTCTTCTGGCTTTCAGTCACTCTCTATTTCCCCCTTTTTCTTCTTCTTCTTCTTCTTCTTCTTCTTCTTCTTCTTCTTCTTCTTCTTCTTCTTCTTCTTCTTCTTCTTCTTCTTCTTCTTCTATCCCGAAGTCTTTATCGCTCCTCCTCTCCATCTCAACATCCTTTATCCTAGATGTCTACAGCCCAGATAGAAAACCTCAAAAATTGATGTTGAAATTAATAAGAAGTGACAACAATATCTACTGGTTCTATTTTTTCCGCCATTTTCCAACTCATCCTATCTCCATGGATTGAGTTTGAGTGTATTTCCACGCATGCGCATTCGTGCATGTGTGTTCGCGTGTGTGCACGTGCGTGTGTCTGCACGAACGCACGTTCGTGTGTGTATGTGCGTGAACATGCACGCACACTCGCGTGTCTGTGTGTTGTGTTTGTGTGCATGTGTGTGTGTACAAGCGCCCATCGTCCCGTAGAATATCTGATTTACTTCTAATGAAGACGAACTATTCTGCCAAGCCATACCCAAAGCTGGAAATGTTTGTGGAAAAAGTGCTTGTATTTTTGCTTGATTAACGTTACAATATAAATGAGAAAAGATTGCAAAACAAAAAAAATGTATAAGAGGCTGCGATAAAATTCTGCCCAGTTGCCACATCTGAAAGTCAAGAGTGAGAAAAGTTAAATAGAGATGTCTTTCAACGAATGCCGTATGAAAAACTTAGCAGTGAGATTTTTAGATTTTGTTGGTTTATTGGAACATCTGTTACAAATGAAAAGAAAAGAAAGGAAGGAAAGAGGAAAGAAAAACGGGAGGAGGAAGAAAGAAAGAAAAAATAGAAAACGTATGCTGGGAGAGAGGAAAGGAGAGAGGAGGAAGAGATGTACGAAAAAGGAGAAAGTGAAAACGTATTGGAGAGAAAGAGAAAGAAAGATAGAAAAATGAGAAAGGAAGAAACTATATAAAACGAATTATAAAACGTGTGGAAGGAGACAGAAAGAAAGGTTCAAGAAAAACATCGAAGAACACGACTTAATAAAAGTGAAAGAGAAAAAAAGAAAAGAAAAGATGAAAGGAAGGAAGAAAAAGGACTTAAAAAAGTCAGCAAAGTAAAATAATGCAAAGAGCAAGAAATCTCAAAAGAGAAACCCAAAGAAAAGAAAAAAAAAAGAAATAGAAAAGATTAGAGAAAAAGAGAGAAATAAAGAAAAAGGAGAAAAATGCATTCTCCTGATAGTCACCCATGGAGCTGGAACATGGAGACTGACCCTCAAACTGAGTTCCATGCAATGCAAAGTAAACATGGAAGAATCGTGTTCAATCTCACATAGACAGATCTTTAGACAACACAATATATTTGAGGGAAAACAGGAGTCTGAGACATGATAGAATCTATAAGAAAGCTCAAATGGCAATGGGCTGGACATGTTACAAGAATGGCAGACAACTGATGGACATGGAACAACATGGATTCCAAAGGATTAAATGCAAAATCTAGGCCGACAGAATACAAGATGAACTAGACAAGTTCTGGAAGTATTGGCTCGGCAAAGCTCATGATAGAGAGATCAGGCGAATTGAGGGGTAGGTCTATGTTCAACAACAGAAAGATAAAAGACGTCACGATGATGATGATGATGATGATGATGATGATGATGATGATGATGATGATAAAACATGCAAGAAAGAAGAGAAAAAAGAAAGAAATAGACATAAGGAAGATTATGTGAAAGATAAAGGGATAATTAGGGAAAAGAAGCAAACATGAAGTACAACGAATAAAAGTAAAGAAGAACGACAAAGAGAAAAAAGAAAGGAAAACAAGAAAGAAATAGTGAGAGAAAAATATAAAAGAAAAAGAGAGAAATAAAAAATAGGAAAGAACCATTAAAAGAAAGAAAGAACAAAGGAAAAATGTGAATAGAGAAAACATAAAGAGTCGAAGAGAGAACAGATGGGAGAAAGAATAAGAGGAAGAAAATATCGAAAGAAAACTCACAAGAAAGAGTAAAGGAAAACGTTCGACAGGAATAAAGAGAAAGAGAGAGAGAGAGAAAATGTGGGAACAGGAGGAAGAAAGGAAAAAAGGAGAAAGGAGAAAACGAAAAATAAAGAAAGAAAAAGAGAAAAAAAAGAAAGGGAAAAAAAGAATGAATTTCAGTATCTATTCTTCAAGGATTAAGTAATTTCGATCCTCACACAGATCTTTCTCGACTTTGTCATTGCGCACCATAATAATTTATTGGGCTTGATCGAAATTAATTGAAAAAATGAACCACAACAGACAAAGGATTTTAAAGGACTCATCCAAGGTCGATAACTCCTACTCCGAATTCACACTTTTGTTCCGATGACTCAAATACTTCGTGGACTTGGACTTCCATACGTGAATGATATTAGCAACGTGAGATTTGACTGGGCAATAGAGATCAATTTTCAAGACAGCGACTCACGATTGGCCTCGAAGGGGAAAGGCATATTATTCTCTTGTGGGTGCGTTGAAAAAGTTAAAAAGTAATTCCGAGAAGCATACGGTTAGGAAACGTTATCAGCAAGCCTAATGATGGCAAAAACATTCATTTTACGCAACAAATATCAACTTTTCGACGTAATCCCCTCCTTCAAATAGATCGAATTTTATACAGTGAAAATTTTTTGCAAATAACTGCGTCAGACATATGCTTAAAACGTAAAGTATACAATCAATGCATGATACAAGCTATTACAGTCGGGTGCAAAACCTGGGAAGTTACCAAACCATTTGAAATAAAACTCAGAATAGCACAGAATGCAATGGAAAGAGCAACATCAGGAATAACTCTTTTCGATAGAAAAAGGTGAACGCAGATCCATGAGAGAACAAGGGTGAAGGTTATCGTACAGGTGATTAAACAACAAAATGGAGAAGGACAGGGATCACACCCGAAAAAACGTCAACTTGTGTGGGGTCTGCGTTCGCGCTCAACTAAAAAATTCATCTCGGGATTTCCTCAAAAGTTTGTTAGTTAGACCCGTGGAACCATAGCAGTATCGTCCATGGAAGGTTCCAGTGCCACTCATTTGAACCTAAATATATGTGCTGGTGTTAAATGTTTTTATTTCTTTTTCCGCCTTGTTTCGTGAGCTTCCAGAGTGGTTAGATGGATGGGTAATGTAATTTCTCGAAGTTCAAGCTCCAACTGCGAATATTTTAAAAAAAGACTTTTTTTCAAAGTTTTGGTTCTATTTGTTCACAATTTACAACATCTTTTAACTCTCCTGAAATTTGTCACTATTGAAAAGAAAATAAATCCCTAACCATACCTCTAACCCTAACTCGAAACTGAAAACCTCAATGCAGCTTCAACACAATTTAAATCAAATGGTCCTCTCTGACGCACAATTTTGGATATGTAACACCCACTTTTCTAATGTTTGTTTTTTTTTTCTCTTCATCTTCCAATCGTCACTTTCATCAAGATTCTGTCGGATCAGCTCACATCGACACAATATATATATATATATATATATATATATATATATATATATATATATATATATATATATATATATATATATGTGTGTGTGTGTGTGTGTGTGTGTGTGTGTGTATACGCTGATGAGCCAAAACATCACCACTGACACGTGGGATTAATGAGGGTGACTGTCTCTTAACAGATGCTCTCAACGTGACCAGATGTAAATAAGCAGGCTTCGGGCAATTCATTTTAATAAGTCGAATGTTATAATTAGGGACAAGAAGGGAGTATGAATGACTGATAAATGTCAGAAGACAAGGTCAGACCATAACCGGAACGGCCCAGCTCGTAGGGTGTTCACCTTCAGTTGTGGTGAGTACCTATCGGTACCGGTCCGAAGAGCGAAAAATCACCAACCACCAGTCGTGACATCGATGCAGGAAGTGAACGGAGACTTTACCAACAAGTAATATCCAACGAAGGGGATACTATGACATATCTATACATATATATATATATATATATATATATATATATATATATATATATATATATATATATATATATATGCTAAGCGTATATGCAGAAGACTAACTGCGTTTATTACCCAATAACGAGAAAATTGACAAGTAACTATGAAATTCTTCACCAGCTCATGGACTATATTTTCACAGCGAAGTGCCACACACACACACACACACACACACACATTCACACACACACACGCATTCACACACACACACGCATTCACACACACACACACACACACATATATATATATATACATTCTAGAAAGCTTTAAAGCTTTCAACACTGAATACACACACACACACACACATATATATATATATATATATATTAGATTAAAAAACTTTTTTCCAAAAAATTGTAATTTCAGTCACTAATTACACAGAGTTCTATATCATAGTACTATGTGTAATCGTTTCTTGTTGGGATCATCAGTTGTTTACCATGTAACGGTACCGGGGATTTAAAAAAAAACAGTCATATCAACATGACTCTCCAGCTGTGTTGATCAAACACCAAATCCCCATCAGCTATGATATCAATATATAGCTCATGCCATACTATTTGGAGTTGGGTTTTTTTATATAGGGTGTTATCATAATGTATTGTATACGGATTTTATATTATCATACACGTTTTTTTAAAACTCTTTTGAAAACACTGTCCTTTCCTACGTACGCTGCCAGAAAAAAATCAACGATGAGGGATCAATAAGTGTAACAAACTTGACTTTTTTCGTGTCACTTCTATCTTGAACCGTAGAATTAGACAGTTTTTCTACTAACTTCAGACTTTGTACACCATATCGCTTCAATCGATGTTATGATTATAAAATAAATTAGTCTTGTAGATATAGTCGAGATGGAACCAAATAACATTCTAGTCGGTAGTAAAATGAAAATGGACTGTTTGTTTAATACACTTAAGTATTTTCTTATTTGACCTTCCGTTGCTCAGTTTCCCACAAATGTTTCCCGTTTCTTTGGTTTTAGTCAATTCAATGATCTCTCGTACTGATAAAGACTAAATCAACCTCCTAATCTCTCTCTCACTCTCTCTCTCTCTCTCTCTATTTATATATATATATGTGTGTGTGTGTGCGTGTGTGTGTGTGTGTGTGTGTTGATAAAAGTGGCAATTGGGAGGTGAAGAGATATCACTTCACATCCACAAAACAAACACAGAAATATATTAAAATTAGTATGTACATTGAACTTGAAAATCCTTTGAAATACTTCCTGAAAATGACTCATGACGGTGGAAAGCGCTTCAAGAACAACAGCACAAACTTTCGACAGATCCTTCATTCTTGTAACCCAGCAAAAATAAAATGAACGCCACTTTTACAAACAAGAAAAAAAAGTTTGACTGACAAAATTTTTTCTACCGAGTTAAATGGAATTCTCTTGAAAGAGAAACTGCTGCCAAAACACACAATGTAAATCTATATGTACTAATTCATTTCTGTGCAAAATTATGATATTTTAAAATTCTATGAGACGATTTTTTTAAGAAACTACCGAACTCGTTTTAGTTAAAGAATCAATCGTTTTTTCAGGGTTTTTTGTTTTTGTTTTTGTTTGTTTTTTTTTCTTTTAGTTGGGGATATTTCTATGAACAAAATTATTACCTCTTGGTGAAAAAGTCCATTGCTATAGACAGAGTGAGGGGAAAATCACGCTGTCCATGTATATGTATATATATATATCAGTTGCACTACGAATAGATAGATAGATAGATAGATAGATAACTGAGTGTGTGTACAGTACTTGAGTATGCACAAGTGTGGTGGGAGGGCATTCGTAGTCGGCTTTGTGCGCCTCTATATTAATGCACGCATCTCCATTATACTTGTGTGTGCTTATTAGGACTTGGCTGAGTATGCACGTGCTCCAGTGTATGTATTTTCTGGACACTAATGAAATTAATTTGAACTTATTGCTTGGGAAAGAGTCGGGCCGTAGCGGGAATTCATCCTGCTCCACGTCCCATCCCACCATACAACGGCATAAAGGAACACACTTGAGGCAGAGTGCGCAAATATCGCTAAGTGTTATTAGTGGACATTCAAAAGCAAGTCTGACATGTTTTCCCCGCCTCTTCTTCTTCTTCTACACCCTTCGAAGCTCGCAGCCTGCTAAAAGGTCAGAACTATTACAAATGGCATTGCAGGTAAACACTGCGCTGCCTGTTGCATGCTAATTCGAATGGTCGCCTCCGTCACGCCATATATCAACCCGTCCCCAAGGTTTTCATACCCAGCTCGCTGACGTTATCACTTTGACTGGACCGTAGTTTTCCCGCCAGTTTCTGACCCCTCCGTTCGGCCATTTTGTTTTTCCCGATATCTCGCTGATATTCCGTCAACGGCTCCATTTGTCGTCGTCCGAATTATCTTTTCGTCTATCTTTCTTAGCATTTAACATCCCCCCGCTGATAACTGTGAACCAGGCATGTGACAATTGTTGTTGAAGTTATCATTTGTCCCTTTTTCCCTGGTGATTGTAACTGACTCCTTTAACCGGTGTCCAGGCTATGCATCAGCAGGGCGGTCGGCTTATGTTATCGGCCACGTAAATGGAAAGAACGAACGTCGCTCAGAATTTTGTGATTAACGTGCTGTCCAATGTCCTTGTCGTTCTGCGTAATTCACGATAGATTATGTTTCATGGCATTGATCGCTTCGATGACGTCATGAATACTTTATTAGTTGGATCTTTAGTGACCATTGTCGGCAAGGAAAATAACACAATGCGAGAAATGATAATCGACAATGAGAATTTGTTTTAGATCTTTTTTTCATTCTATATCACTGCTTCTGATATTCATGTTCTGCCCTTCCATTCAACAATATAATTGAACGTTTGTAAAAAAACAAACTGATAGAATTGATAAACTTCGATAAAGATTTCATCCTCTTCTACTGATTTGAAAACACCCCTCTCTCTCTCTCTCTCTCTCTCTCTCTATATATATATATATATATATATATATATATATATATATATATATACAGTATATGTGGTACAAATCGGGCTATCAGTATATCATAATATAATGATATATCAATTATATATACTCGTCTGATGAGGCCCAAAGAAGGCAGAAACATGAGCTAGTTCGTGTAGCGAATCCGCATTCTACTATATATATATATATATATATATATATATATATATATATATATATATATATATATATATCCTGTTTACTCTTCTTCTAGAGAATATATAGTTACGCATGATGTGCCTGATAATGTGTACAACTCAGACAAATGGGTGCCGAATCGGAATCGGAGAACTGAGTTCGAATTCCATCCAAGCCTGTTTGTGTCCATCCGCCTCGTATTAACACCCTCGTCATCGATCCATATTTCTCTAATTTCCTTCCGTCAATGCTAGATATCCAAGTAATATTTCTCGTCACTGCATGTTACAATGGTTGAAATAAATCCTAAGGATCTACAAATGTAAAGAAAATTGACACTGTATAAAATTCTTCTTACAAATACTAACACTAAAGCCTCACAAAATCTTGGATCCACCATGCCATACCGCCCCCAAATTCACAACAGTCTCTTTTGACCCTGTTGACAACAGAATAGTACCGAAAAACAGAATGGCCCAACCCAACAGATAACTGTGAAATATTTCCTCTTTAGCAAAGGGAACACCTGGGGTCTACAAAAGAAAACTAGGTGGGAAAGGAGAGACTATCAATGGCTGATGATGCTATAAACCCCCATTTATTCACTTTCTTTCAGGGTTTTTACTCGGTACCAGTCAAGAATTAATTTCACAATAATGATTAAAAAAATGAAATACATTCATTTTCTACATTCACTCTTGTTTATGTGTCTTCCATATGTTAACCTATATATATATATATATATATATATATATATATATATATATATATATATATATGTATATATATATATATATATACGTTGAATATAGTGACTATTGTGAGGTGAAGAGAAAGACTTAAGAGAAAACAGGTATTGCATCTCAAAATTGTTTCATTACTCTGTGGACATTTCCCGATGCATCTCGACGAGTGCCAGCCACGTTCTTCAGAGAAAGACTTGCAGTGATTTACAGAAAAATTTTCGAACCCCTCTGACCCTGCCTCTCAGAGACCCTTCAAACCAATCTTGACTTACACTCAAATAAATACCAACGCATGCCCATTCTGCTACTTCTCAACAACCAAGCAACACAGAAATATTCCCATTTCTTTCCTCGATCCCAAACATGTAAACAACAACATTCTCTGTGACCCACTTCAAGTTTTTCTCTGAAAAAGATGGCTTGGACCCGTTGAAATTCATCGAATCATGCCCACAGAATAATATCTTTAAAAAATGTAACACCTGCTTTCTCTCAGGTCTTTCACTTTCATCATCATTCTCTTAGATCACTTCACATCCACAATACAAACACACACACACACACACACACACACATACACACACACATATATATATATATATATATATATATATATATATATATATATATATATGTGTGTGTGTGTGTGTGTGTATTACTCGGTCACCAACTCCCTTCTGATTTGTAAAGGCTACAGAACTGTTTGGTTTGGGAGTCAGTCTGAAGGAAACTGTAACCTTCAGTAATCTTCCATCAGCCTGTACTTCGACAAAAAGATAATCCATCCTCCATCCCTATCAGCATGTCAGAGCTAGAAGCAGTCCATTTGCGACGTGTCATACCTGTTGACGCCAACTTGGACAAAAAAATAGACAGCAGACTAGCAAAGGCTAACAAAACCTTCCATTGACTATACAAACATGCCTGGAACAATAAAAAATAACAAGAGAGGCACACAATAATATTCTACAACGCTATCATATTGTCCACTTCCTTTCATGGTGTCGAATCCTTGGTCATCTACCAGCTCAATACCTGCCTCCTGCAACACTTTCATCAATAATGCCTGTGCATTATATTCAATCACAGAAATTCACCAGTGCCTCAAATATAGAGATGATGCTGCACTAGGTACATCTCCACTTGGCAAGTTATATGTCGAGGATGGACGACTACCACTTACAAAAGATCGTACAGTTCACTGGATTCTCTTGCGGCCAACGTAACAGAGGGGCACTCTGAAAGGTGCCACAAGAGATACTCAATGGTAAATCTTCTTTCGAATAGCATCGATGGCCACCATTAGACAGTAGAAGCAGTCGAGAGGGAGATATGATACAGACAGACAGATAGACAGACAGACAGACAGACATCAGGTCAGACTGAGATAAAAACATATTGGGGGACAGTGATGGAAAGGCAGTCACAGACACAGCTATATTGATGCAATAGACAGCAATTGATAGGTAGACAAATATGAACATAGATAGATAGATAGATAGATAGATAGATGAAAGACAAACCACATTTGTACAAAATTACTACACAGTTACATCCTTCATTCTGATTATATTTCCCTGGTGAAATTTATACGAGTCTTCGTTTGTCCACACAAGAATGAAAGAAACGAACTGAGACGTAAAAGAAATGAGTTGAACGGGAAAGAAGAATAGAGGGAATGAAAACAAAACAATCGTTTTGAAAGAGTTTTTTTGTTGTTTTTTTAATAGTGCGACATTTTTTGGACTCTGTGTTGTCGTCTGATGATAAAAATTCTATTCAGAGACCCCCACCCGGGGGGAAAGAAAGAAAGCCCTATAAAAGCAAGGCGGCTGTCCATCACTGTAGATTTATTAAGCGTTTCAATATCTCATTTTGAACGCTGATAATAACGGGTGTCCAAATGAAAATAAAATGGGGGGATGAATGAAGACTACAATGAGGCACATAGAAAACCATAGAAAAAGAAAAAGGAAACAGACCGAAAGTAAATGAAAAAAAAAAGAAAGATTTCTTTTTTCGAAAAGAAGTAAGGAAAGAGAAGGCATGGAACGAGGGAAAGAAGTATGGGGACGTTGAAATAAAAGAAAAAAGACACAAACTATAAAGAAAAATAAATCATGAATAAAAAGAAATAACAATGGTAAAAGATGAAAACAAAGAAAGGTGAAATGGGAAAATGGAAAACGAAACGAAAAAATAACAGAAGGAAAAAGAAAACAAGGAGAAATACAAGAAAGAAAGACAGAACGGGAGAAAGAATAGTTGAAAGAAAAAGGAAATTGAATTTTCTTGATATTTTAATAAATAAAGACTGACCATTCCATTGAAACGATGAAATGCTTCGGTTCTCCCAGATCAAATTGCTGTTAAAATGTGATCCTAAACTCTCATCATGAATTGATTTTTTAGTCGGTGAGAAAAACATAATGAAACTTTAATATTTTATCTTACTTTTTTTAAGGCTTCCATAGCTTTTGACGATGATTAACAAGAAAAATCCAAAAAATCAAGCGTAACTTGCAAAATCCAAATGGGGATATTTGATCATAAATCCTGGTTGAGTCTTCTAAATCTTGAAAATTCGTTGTACATTTATTTGGTAAGTCCTAGAAACAATGAACAAATATCAGCGCAGTTCCCTATAAGCTGTGAGTGTGTGGTCATTGCTACCAACGCACAAACGGAATAAATTTTGCTCACAACTGGTTTGTTAGGTTAAGTAATGTAGTAATTGATAATTCTACTTTTACTTATAAGTATCATAATAATAATAATAACAACAACAATAATAATAACAATAATAAAGATGATAATGATAATAATAATAATAATAATAATAATAATAATATATCATAATTCCAAGTAACTCTAAAAATAAAGATATGTGGATTGATGAGTTGTTCGTTAATAATTCATTTCAACGTTCGCAACTTGTCGGAACAAGAAATACTTATCGATGTTTTATTTGATAGAACAGCAAACTGAATAAAGTAGTTAAAAATATTTGATGAAATCTCAAGTAAATAGCTCACTTCGTGGGATCTAGTCATAGTTGTATCATTTTAAAACGCACCAATACAATTTATTATCCATGAGAGATAGGCTGTGTCAAAATTTTGACGTATTTTCGAACGATTTCAAGTTTACATCTGCAAAGCGTTCGGTGCAGTGCACGTATACTTTTGTTGAAGTAAAAGATTTGCAAAACATAAGATTTTTGTGCACAATTATAACTAAAAAAAAATTTATAAAGAACATCAGTTATGAGCACAACAAGCAACGATAATGAAAGACTTGTTCGTCCCTCGCGAGGAAATTCATTAAAGCCAATTGAAAAACTTTAGTCGTTTGCTACCTGACTTTGCAAACAAGACTTCCAAACGCGATGCTTCAGATTCGAGCTAATTGAATTAATTCTTCTATTTATCAATCGGCGATAATAGAACATCAAGCAGAAGTACCACTGTTGTTACTGCTACTTTAACAACTGAGATCTAAACAAATACTTTTAAGATTAATCCACACGAGAATTTTCTAATAGAAAATGGTGGGAATCAAGTTTCACCAAGATTTCAACGTCTGCTAACTATCTTCTTTTTAAAACTCATTTACTGAGCTTAGCTTGATCTGACACAAAGCAACGAAAGTGGGGGTATTTACTAAGCTTCTGATAGTCTAGCACAAAGCAACGATATTGGTGTACACAGAGGAGTATTTACTAAACTTGGTCTGACGATGATGGAGTATACAGGGAGGTATTTACTAAATTTGTATTAGTCTGACACAAGGCACCAATGATAAAGTATGTAAAGAGGTATTATCTAAACTAATGTTTATCTGAAATAGGGAGCCAATAATGGAACATACAGAGAGATATTTACTGAACTTACGCAAGTATGACACAAGGCAACAGAAATGGAGATATTTATTTGGCTCGTGATAGTCTGACACAGTAATAGTATAGCATAGGACAACAATAATGGAGTATACTCAGAGGTATTTACTATACTTTTCTCTCTTTATTATATCTTTATCCCCCCCTTCCATTTTTGGGTTTCAATGAGATTAAAATAAGACACACACACACACACACACACACACACATATATATGATCCTAACAAAAAAACAATTTATACATTGTACTTAAATAACAAAGTATACGTGTAACGGAAAAAAACACTTAGACATAATTACATAAATTACATTGACGGATATTGGGAGATAGGTGACTGACTTGACACAAAAGATCTTTCGAAAAAGTTTTTTAATGTTTAATGTTTCTAATATATACATACATAATTAAGTCGTCCACGGACAGCTGTTTCGTTGTATTACAACTCATCAATATGGCTGTGGACTATCTAATATCCCATCCGGTACCACGAGGTATGATCGAAACCCTTGCTTCAGACTCAAAAGCTGGCATTTTATCCCTACCGTACACAGTACTGGACGGTCAGTAAGTCTAAATTTAAGCAATATATTTACTTACGCACCATTTCCCATCCACCAGAGTGCTCCATTCCAGAGTTGGTAGAGCATTGCTATGTAGTTTATAATGAACGACTTGCCTTACTCAAAGAGTGTTCATACATCAATTTATAATGGATGTATATCCATGTTTATGAATTATATGTCCAAGAAAGATTCTAAAATAAACCGAATCGTTCGCCTAAAAAAGCTCAAACAGGGCGAAAACATAAACGTGTTTGTGTAGGAAATTCCTAATTCATCATATTTTAAGCTCTACACTATATCAACTTAATATTGAATGTATCGAGAACTTTATGAAATGAACCCATCACACATCGGATCATGTATTACAACATATTATATTGTATTCCTCATTTGGATAGTGTATATATATAATAAAAATCAGGAACGCAATATAATAGAGTATCCGATGATTATGATTTTGGGCCTTTGCATTACCGGCGGCAGTTCAGCCCAATGGTAAGAGCATCGCTACATTGAAGCACCAACTCTATCAGTCATAGATTCCGGCAGCAGCCCCATTTTCTTTCATTGTTTACCTTATTCACGTTTTTTAGGGTAGGTAATACATTAACCGTGTAATGACGGGAGAGCATCTCAAATGAGTTTCCATATAATATAACGAAATTTATAATCATTCTGTCGGATCATATAAGTCCATTTCATATATGCATATTGGACTAAAAGATTCGCTACACAAACACGTTTATGTTTCTGTCTTGTTTGGGCTTCCTCGAGCGAATGATCCGATTTATTTTTATCTCTATTTAAGACGTTTGGGGTGGGTTTTTTTTTCTATGGTGCAGGACCTTCCTATTATAATATTTATATATCTATTCTTTATGCATGAATGTATCGAGCACTTTATGAAAGAAACCCATCACACATCAGATATGGCATTGTATCAAATCATATTATTTTGTATTGTATTCCTGACTTGTATCATATATATATATATATATATATATATATGGTAAGTATTGAGAAATAGATATATGATCCGACAGAATCGTTATCAATTGCGTCATGTTATACTAAGACTCTTATCTGAAATGATCTCCCGTCAGTACATGGTTAATATATCACTTGGCGGAGATAGAATAAACAATTAGAAATAAATAAGTATTCATAACATAATGTAAGTAGATATAAGTTATATAAGTAATATGAGTATACACACACACACACACACACACACATATATATATATATATGTATATAGTGTCTTCCTCAGACACCTGTTTCGTATTACAACTCTTCAGTGTGGCTATAGACTATCCATTCTCCCATCCAGTACCATGTGGTAAGAGTGAACCTTCGCTTCAGACCTAGAGGCCGGTATCTCGCCTCTGCTCCGTTGAACTGGACGGCCAGTAAGGCTGAATTTAAGCGATATATTTATTCAGCTCATATTCCCCATCCACCAGAGTGCTCTATTCCTATGGAAGAGCAATGCATAAGCAATTTTTACACATATTCCTAATCATGTTTTGAATGATATATAAAGGTATGTGTGTGTGTTTCGGCGTGTGTCAATGTATGTGAGTATGCGTGTGTGTCTTCTGCCAACAGGTAGAAATCAGCTTGACAGGTTATCATACACCTGATCGTCGCTGCAAGTTTATTTTAACAAACATGGATTTTCAAGATTTATTTATGTACGTTCGGTTTAAACATTGCAGGTCGGAATTGAAAAAGAGGCTCTCGGTCGGGAATAAAATTTTTTTTCAATATTCGTGTTGTGTACGAAGAAATACATTAAAGAAGATATTTTCTAACGTGTTGTCACATTTAAAGTTATTTTTTCTCCGGGTATCTATGTCAGTATATATATATATATATATATATATATAGAGAGAGAGAGAGAGAGAGAGAGAGGGTGATGAAAAGGTGGATATCGATGATTTTATGTATATATTTGTGAGAGTGTGAATTTTTTTGTGAATGTATATGAGTGTAATCAAACTTAGAAATATAGATATGTATAAACAGATAAGTAAATATTATTATTATAGATAGCTAGATAATATCTATGTATATCCGGGAGTATCAATTTAAATGTTAACATTCGCTTTTGACTAACTCGATATCAGTATTCTGTGTTGAGGTGTCAGAAAGTAAAAATGTATTCCCTAATATCATTCGTCGTATTTATCAGACAAACACGACAGAACTTCATTCATTCTGATGATTGCACACAAAATCTGTCCTGGATGTATCCAGCCATTTTGAATACTTCAATGAGCGGTTGCATGGACGTTGTAACTTGGCAAGCAACCAATGCAGACCTTCCTTTCCAATGCATAAAGAGACACTCTCCCGTGAGATAACTCAGTCGGCAGCCATACGACTATTTTACAGTATGAGCATTGCATTTACAATGACTGAACTAAACATGAGTGAAACTAGGCATTTTTTTTTTGCCAAATATCATGTTATTATGCCCGACACGTACAGTCCAGATTTGAATCAATCCGACTTTTGGCTCTTCTTCCAAAGAGATTACCGTGGACGAGATTACTGTGGACGAGATTATCATGGACGAGATTACTGTGGACGAGATTAACGTGAATGCAACAGGAAAAAGGAATTTGTAGGCTGTTGAAAAGTGAACGAGACGCTTGTATAAGTTCTTGGGAGAAGTTCGAAGAGGTGTAAGGTCCCGCAGCCCGAATTAGGACATTTGTTTCATTAATGATAAATGGATAGATACTTTCTACTCTTATACAACAAGTGAACAATGTCAGAAAGTAAAATGGGAATAGAGACAGTAATCATGGTTGCATTTTAGTGCTGACTGCATTTGAACTTAGTATTTCCTAATTGTGGTCCACTGAATTTGACGTTATTCCGCTACTAATCCACTTAGCTCCAGTCATCTGTGGCTTGAACAAACTGAATATTCCTGACAGTGTCACCGACTGCATTTGAACCTGGTATATGTAGGCCATTTTGAGAAAAAAAATAATCGTTTGTTACTTTTTCTTTATCCACTTGTTTTATCACTATTCAAAGTCGTAAAATAAGTAACGATGAAGCATCTTTAACGGACAGTGCAACTGGAAACAATTTCACTATTTTGATAGAAGAGAGATATATAGAGAGAAAGAGATGGAAATTACTGCAAGTAGGCCAAGAACGTAAATATATACAGTTCGAAATGTTATCCGTTGTTGCTGATATTTAATCGGAGTGCTCAATATTCAATACAATCGATAGAGCTATTTATATATGAAAAAAAAAATTAGAACGGTACTCACCTGTTGAATGTCAACACTTCGTTCTTAACGTACTCATCCACGACCGGCAATATCTCGCTTCTTTCTAGTTATTTTCTGCACGAACAGCCAAAATGTTTATTCGATACAGGAAAATCTAATGCTTGAAGAACGAATTTTTCAACGTTCGTATGTAAAATCTGTTTGAGCAAGTTATGGCGCTCAGTAGGTATAGTGTACATTGGAAATCAGGAAAAGACGATTTCCAGGGGTCAGGAATTTTTAAAATCATCGGTGACAGGAACAGGGTTATTTGATAAATAATACTTCTGGAATCAAATCAAAGATAAGTACATTTGAGGAATGGCTATTTAGAAAGACTAACAGATAAGTCTGGCTAATCATTCAATAGAAACCGTTACGAGACCAACATCCTTTGGTAGCATGCCGTGTAGGGAGTGATCAGTTAAAAAGTCGGGACAAGAGATGATCAATCAAGTTACTTCTTTTGTCTTTTGTTGGGCAGGGATCCCTGGAAAAAATTCCGAATTTTCCAAAAAACAACAAAAAAAAGAAATGTTGACGTTGTTTGACATAAACTAAGGGGCCGATTACTCATGAAATTACATTGCATCGTCTCAAAAAAAATTGGGGGGGAAAAACATTTTTTCTAGACGTAATAGACAATGTTTGAATTTTCAGACCTCTAGCTCCATTGGTGTGAGCTGTACGCGTGTTACATACATAACCGACCAAACGGACAGACAACTAAACCAATTTGAAAACTCAAGAAATCAATGTTGACAGTTTTGGTGACAGTATTGGTTGACAGTTTTTAATTATTAAGATGTGCGTCACAATAAACAGTTGCCGCAGAAGCAGTCCCTAAAATCAATAACTTTTCCACAACATTCAATCTATTGATTGCCACAAGTACAAAATATAAAACTATGGACTGTGAGCGGAAGTTCAAATCATGAAACCGAATAAATAAATAAATAAATAAATAAAATGAATGATACCATTTTTTAATAAGAACAAGTATTAGAGAAAACGAAACGTGATTTTTCTTTGCTGTGACTGAAAATAGGGAAAGAAATATCGAAAATAATGCAAAAACAACCCAAAAGCTAAAGACATTATCAAAATAAACATGTAAAAACTTTTAATAAAAAAAAAGCAACTTCAAATTGGAAGTACAAGTGGCGCCACCTGTCGGGTTAGATCGGAACTAGAACAAGCCAGACTCCACTGTGGAGAGAGAGATGACTGGGGAAGATGAAGAATGGGAATCGAGTAGAAAAGGCGATATTTGAAAACAATTACAGAAATTTATCCGTCTTGAAAAGAATTGGAAAAAATAGATGTATCAGACGATAAGAAATGGTCGTTTGTGGCGGGAAAAACCACGCGTTGCTATATATTTGGTGGTGGTTGGCTGAGTGAACATGGTGGCCATTAATGTTAACTTTGCACTGTGACAAAATGGCAGTTGCTCCCTTAGTTGAAATATGTACATTCATAAATAGATGTACATGAGGATATTTATGTACGCATAGACACTGAGTCTACACTAGAAAGAAGAAGAAAATAAGTTGAAATATAATTTTAAATACAATATACTTTTGAAAAAAAATGAATGTATATATATCGGTTACATGAAAAGTTGAAAACATCAACTAATCAATCAGCCAGAATGTAGCAATACATATACATACATATATATATATATATATATATATATATATATATATATATATATATATATATATATATATATACATATACATATATATATATATATATATATATTTAAATGATACGTGTGTATGTATATACATATTTTTATGAATATTATATTTATAATTATTATACATATATATTTTCAAATAATATGCATATATATGTATTATCAATCAATCAATATATATATGTATATATATATATGTTTGTGTGTATGTCTGTGTGTGTGTATGTATATATATATATATATATATATATATATATATATATATATATATATATATATCAGCAGCAGCCATTATAAATTCTCTACTGGCCGAAGACTTTTGTCGTCAACGAATGATGGCGATAATTTTTACCATGTCGAACTGGCAAATTTTTCTAACTCATCTGTCAACGTTGTGCTTCCCTGTCTTTTCCTACTGAGTTTACTGTCAGACGGGCACCAATCAGTTAGCTTTTCGTTCCATGTGTTGTCCCGCCTTCGCTCTATGTCTTTTGCCAATCTCCATTTCTGTTGCCCCATAACTCGTACCATATATATCAGCCTTCTCCTCCCTCGAATCCACGTTGATTCCTTTTCTACCGTCCAGAGTTATGAATAACATTGCTCTCTCCACTCTGTGCTAATTTGAGTCGGTCTTTGAATGGTTTCCAGATATACCAGCTGCAATGTACGGGGGCAAATGTATAGTTGAATGATGAAAAAAAGATATTTGTTTTTACATAAGTATTCATTTTTTGATATAATCTCTTTCCTTGGCAAAACACTTAATTCAGCTATGAATAATAATCACATAGATCGAAAGTTATAAAGTATAGCAACAAGGACGGAGATTATGTCAGAAATCAATGTTTTTATGTAAAACAAATACTTTCTCTATCATTAGTCTACGAGCTTATTGATCTACATAGGTGTGTTCATATTGAAGGATTGACTACACATTCCATTATATATAAATTGTATTGTACATTTATGGCATCAGTACTTCATTTTTTGTACTAAAAATATCTTTCCGACCATTTGGGATTTTTATTTTAACAAATCAATTAATAACAACTAAATTCTCTAGAATGTAAATATTTCGAGATTTTTTTTACTTCAGAGGAAAACGACAGTCATAAATAGAATCTAATCTGACCATATCTATTCTACGATGGTATTTATTTCACATGACCTCAAATTCTGATGCTGCAGCCGTTCAATTATTGACTTTGATGGCGAGTATATGTGTATAGTTTATATGATTTAGGCACTCATGTAATGTAACAGGGCGGTAGTTGCCAAGGCCAGGATTATTTTCTTTCTTGTCAACTAGGACCACTATATCCACAGAAATGCTTACAAATAAATCAAAGGGTACTCTGGATGAACATTAGCCACGCAAATGGGCAGACTTCAGGAATGGCTATTCAACAATATACCAGCTACATATAATAAATCAACGGACCGAAAAGACATTAGAATACAACAAGCCTCATTTTTTGGCTTCTGTCGATAATGACGAAGCATTTGATTCGGTAGAACAAACGGCAGTCTTCAATTCAATGCAAAAATAAAGTGTTAGCGAAAATTAGATACAAGTCATTTGGCACGTATACATAAAGATATAGATAAGATAAAGATCGGGAATGAGTGGGACGAGAGGTTACAGAATTACCATAAATGTATACAGCGAGCCTTGAAAAACTGACCGGGAGTATGCATAGTTGGAGAGTTTTTGAACAGTTAAAGACTGACTCAAGATAATTCACTGACGTCAGAAACATCTGATGTAAAGCGAAATTTGTTGAGTGACCTGAATAGAGAAAGTAAAGAACTAGGATCAAAGATTAGCAGAACATATAAAAAAGTAATTTTCAACAATAACGTTCCGAGAAGACCATGAGAAAAGAGTACAAGGCTTCAGAAGATGTTAAGTAATACGTTTACCTGGGTCAGCTCATAAAGTTGGAAAATATGAAAGCGAAATGAAAGGAGGAATAACAATTGGCTAGAATGCATTTCTGTATGAATGAAGACAAATAGGAAATCGCTTTGCCAATGAGCTTAAAACGAATGCATAATGCTAACTATGGTGTATGATTACAAATTATGGAACATGATATAACGAACTGAAAAGCAACTTAGAATCGCACGGACAGTCGTGTAAAGTGCAATGCTAGGGATAACTTGGATGTAGAAATAAATTAACATAGATCCGTGATTGAACCTAGGGGGAGGATATTATACAAATGACTGAGCGACAAAAATGGAGATGGGCTGGACAGAGAATGGATCGAGCGGTTAACCCGATCGTTGCCCATGGGACAGTAAACGCAGTTGGAAAATACCAGACACTAGATGGAGAGATGAGATAGTGAGACATGGCAGAGGTTAGCGCATTCAAGGTCATCATGGAAGTAGATTAGAAAGGCCTTTTTCAGCAATGAACTTATAATGACTGCTGATTTTATACATATATATATATATATGTGTGTGTGTGTGTGTGTGTGTGTGTGTGTGTGTGTTTAGTTGAAAATAAGGAAAGAAGACAATAATTATATGTATCAAAATTTATTCTACTAACAGGTTTCGCCTTCGGGCATTATGAAAGTGGCAATTTCAAATGGAACAAGTTGAATGAATTTCAATTTACGTACAATTATTGTTTTCTTTCCACATTGTCAACTGAATTCATACTGCTGGATATATCGTAACCAAAAACTGATCCTATGTTTGTGAGTGTGTGTACGTGTCTATGTGTGTTTGTGTCTATCTGTCTATCTGTGCGCGTGCACGCGTGTGTAATTAGAAAAATGAAATTTCTCTTAACTGTTGACACCAACCTTGCATCTCCTACCCCCATCCGGAGATCTCTTCAATTATTTTCCCTCTGATTTATACGCCTCGTTTTCCCTATCAAATGTCGCCTAATTTTCGCTGCTAACTTTGACCCTCCATGTTTCTCCCTCTCTGCCCCATCATTTCGTTCAGACGCGAGCGTCCAACCAGCGTTTGCATCACACAATTTATAAGTTTTCGGCGCGTCTCGACAACGCATGCGCACAGCAGACGAGTCGTGTGTTATTCTCTCTGTCTGCTTTTCTCCTCTCTTACTTCTGCTTCTTCTACTTCTTTTCTTCTCAGTTTTTCCCCAACTCTTTCTCCTTTTCTAAACGTTGCTCCTCCGTCTTTTTCTCAAGTCCAACTCTAGTCCAAACCTGGCAAAATGAACAACAAGAATAATCCTCAACAAATTTAGGGGAAAGAAAAAATTAACATTTCTCTATCAGTGGTCCGTAGTCGCGTCTCTCACTGAGTGGGCTAAATTGACAAGTCGTACGTATTTATGTTATGAATATGCAAGGACAAATAAATACATTTATAAAATGAACACTTTCCAACCCTTGATTTGAAATCACGACAAAGTAAGAAGGGTTTATTTCCTCCTAATGAATAAATTTATACTAAAAGAGTGTGTTTCTATATTTGTCTTTGTTATATAAAAATACACGATACAAAAGTTACAGAAATCACCTTCAGTCGGAATAGAGGTTAGAGTGGATTTTGACCCTGAAGTAGCCTGGTTTGTCTCTCTTGTTTTGTTTTTTTGTTTTTTTTCTCAAGGAATTCATCTGAATTACCGACTGACTCACACTCTCTCTCTCTCTCTCTCTCTCTCTCTCTCTCTCTCTCTCTCTCTCTCTCTCTAGCTAGCTAGCTAGCTAATATAAAAGGTAACTTTTCTTCTATCTGCATCCCTTCTCATAAAGACCTGTTGAATTTCAAATATTTTGTATTAACGCATGTACATCTTTGGTTGCCTGCACCGGAAGGAAGGTTAGCAAGCAAGTGAAAATAGTATATCCAGCCATTAAAAATAATGATGAGACCTTGTGCCTGAGCTTACCTTAGTTTATCTACTCCAAAATTACATGTGGTCATGGGTGTGTGTGCTAGTAGTGAGTGTACAGGATCTCTCTCTCTCTCTCTCTCTCTCTCTCTCTCTCTCTCCATATATATATATATATATATATATATATATATATATATATATATATATATATTAATGTGTCATCCACAGACAGCTTTTTCGTTGTATTACAACTCTTCAGTGAGGCTATAGAGTATCCATTATCCCATCCAGTACCACGAAGGAGGATCAAAACCTTAGCTCCAGACTCAGAGGCTGGCATCTTACCTCAGCGTCACACAGAACTGGACGGTCAGTAAGGTTGAATTGAAGCGATATATTTATACACACATATATTCCCCATCCACCAGAGTGCTCTATTCCGAAGTTGGAAGAGCATTGCATATGTCTGTCGCTATCTATCTATCTAAACTAAATCTTCTTTCATCTTGTTTCTTTTATATATCCTCACGCTTTATATTTTTGCTGTTTTTGTATTTTGAGTTCCTTTTTTTTTTCCTTCTTTTTTCTTTTCATTTTCTTTCTTCTTAACTTCATCTTTCCCTTTCACCGGAAATCCCAATTCGTCCGAGGAAACTTTTGATAATTTCATTATACGGATATGTATTAATAACAACTCTCGACAATTTCGTCAGAACCTGCACCAGACTCCGTCCTTCAGGAAACAATTTAATCCGTCTATATAATAGTGTTACTTTTCTTGTTCTTCTGTCGATGACAATGGACTGTTCTTATTAAAAATAACAACTTTGCTGATGAAAATATCTCGTACCCTCCATTTTAAACAATGGACAGTTTCCAACTAAGTGAGTTCACTTACTTTTTGATGAAAACACAGATAAAATTTAACACACACACACACACATATATATATATATATACATATATATATATATATATATATATATATATATATATATATATATATATATATATATATATATATATATATATATATATATACAAAGAGCGTGTATATATGTATCAAGTTTATCTTTTTTTCCAAAAAGTCCTCGACACCATCGGTAGAGCGGTTATGAAATGAATGAAGATTTTTCAATGGTTCATAATGGTTCGTATTTTTCTCCTTTTACCAATTCAAAAATCCATAAACGTAATAAATTCAAAGGCAGACATACTGTGCAGTTGGATGATGGTTAACGAGCTAGTTGTTATATTCTGCAGATGAATTACCTTCATACAACCAATTGTTCTTGTCCATGCTACAGTTCTTGAACTGGTCAGTAATTCCGAAAAATTGACCGAATTATAAAATAATCGAATTATTCATCAGATTAGAAGCGGTGTTGTTCATTCATGATGGAATATACAATTTTGCTGAACGATGGCGTAAACTCATAGAAAGCTAGAGAAAATACGTTGATGACTGAATAATGACGCCAATATATGATTTTATGTGAATGAAAGATTTCGTCAAATAATTTCTTAGCACCAATCTAAAAGTATAGCTTAGTATGGTACAAAGCCGAAGATTCAAAGTTTTTTTTGGGGGGGGGGCGACTAAACTCATTCCGTGGTGTTATGACAACGTTTCAGCCGATCCATTCTACGACCTCCTCCAAGTCTACTATCCGAACGCGATGGTGGTAAACAAATTTTGCTTTCTCTCCAATGGTAGCATCGTTCATAATGTAGGAGTCGGGTGTTTTCATTTCCTTTTCTTGTTAGGCCTGGATTTCCATACCATGCACCTGTTGAGTAACGGGAAGCCCAAAATTGTCTGTCTTATACACTCAGACAACATGATGATGTGCAATAATCTGCTAAGTGGGGGGGTGTTGACCTGCCTTGAAAATCAGCATTCAATGTATTTTTTTCACACTTTCCAAGCAGTCACATTTAAAAGACAAGTGGGATGTAGAAGGTCTCTTTCTGTTGACAGTGAAACGTCACTGAAGCGCCATTTTCAATTACCCCTTGATAGATAGATAGGTACAAAAATACTGTTACATATATATATATATATATATATATATATATATATATATGTATATATATATATATATATATATATATATATATATATATATATATGAGAGAGAGTGAGGGAAAAAAATCAATGCTTTACAGTGACTCCGAATTTTAGGCAAGAAAAGCGTCTGACCGACTATTATCCCTGTTAAGGCATTTCCTATGAATAGGGTATTCAAAGGCTGATGGAATCCGTGAAAAATAAGTGAAATGATTAATCTTTTTCCGGTTGCTATATCGTTTGCAATTTTTTAATTCATAATGTTAATATTTTTATTTCAAAGAAATCTTATTCAAGATGATCATTGAGTCATTTTAGATTCATGATTAATGACTGCTGAATTGATAGGGGTTGTTAGATTGGCTCCGCGACGCCAATGATAGAGAAGTGTGGCGAATCCTCGGGAAAGTCTATGTCCAACGACGGACGTTAAAAGACTGATGATGACAGTTTCTTATGTTTTGGGGTTCTTTATTAACCAGCACTCTTTACCCATGGACAACTTGACCATCGAAAAAAAAATTACATACATACATACATATATATATATATATATATATATATATATATATAGAGAGAGAGAGAGAGAGAGAGAGAGAGAGAGAGGGGGGGGAGAGAGAGTGAGAGAGAGAAGACGGACTGGTTATGAAAGAAGGCTTAGATATCACAGACTTCACAGGTACTTGAATATACTAACCAATACGAAAATTATATGGGTCCAACATCTAAAACGAGAGCAGGTGGTCATCCTCAAAATCAGCATTCGAATTTTGACATTTATTTGAATTCAAACCCTGATTACCCTTTTAACTACTAAGGAAAACAAGTTCAATAGATAGATTTGGTGATGTATACGTATATACATTAGCGTAAAGTAATCGCGCGCCTTGGAGCTATGACGGAGTCTAAATTATTGACTTTTATTTACTTTGTTTTCTCATGACGTCATATATTCGTTGCTTGGACGCAGTCACAATCTGAGCAGATGAGATCAAAACATTACGCACAGATGATTGCATTCATTTCTCTCTCTCTCTCTCTCTCTCTCTCTCTCTCTCTCTCTCTCTCTCTCAATGTATATATGCGTGCGTGTGTGTGTGTTCATTTGTCTGTTTAATAATGTAGATTAATACGAGTTTGATAAAGGGCACAAACAATGAATGATATTTTTTTTTTACTTGAGACTACTTGTTTCCGTGTGAGTGAGAGTAGACCGCTGGATTATGTATGCAAGAACTGTCCACGAGTTGTTGATCGAGCGCTTTCAGCTATTAGTTTAGTCATTTTTTTTAGATCCAATATTTTAATAGTTTGGGACAAAAACCGTGATTACTGATGTTTTGTTTTTCTGTTAGATGCATGCGCACGTATCTCTATAAGAGGGTCTATAGGTCGGCCATTCAGTGTCGATTGGTCAGTCCCTTTTATGTACTGCCCATGATAGAAAGGATCTTTTCAGCCTGGAATCTTCACTGCGCTCTAACTTAAGGAGTAAAACAAAATCGGATAGTTTCCACCTATTATGCCATGTTTCAAAGGTGTGCTCAATTTACAATACAATAACTGTGCAGAATAGGACCCTGACTTTATAGCCACTTCAAATAACATTATTCAGAGAATAGAAAAAATGTCTGATGATGTCGTAAAAATTCGAAAAACAAAACGATCTGATTGACTTATTGCATCGGAGTAATGACAAGTAAAATCTGGACGGATCGTTGGACTAATGTCTTTGTTGTTCGTTCGATTAATACCTTTTTTTAAAATTTGGGTTTCACACTTGTAGTCTAGTACCAAACTGAGCTAAGTATAACAGAGGCGCCCTAATGTGAGGTAATGATTAAAAAGCTATTCTATCAGACTATCAAACTAAATGTCACATGGTAGAAGGCACCAATTAAAGATTGACAATTGTTACCTTTTCCGCGTTCAATTCAAAATGTTCGTGTTAGATCTGGCTATGTTTATCAGAGGACCTCAGAACGACATTTTTTTCTGCACAAATTTTGAAATATGCTCTTTCTTTTTCATCTTATTAACTTTATCGGTGAATTTATTTTTCAAAACATCCATTAAAAAAAACAGAGATTTTGACCACTCAAAACTATGCTGTATCAAATTTGACTACAAGGAATACAAATTAAGGTTAGTGTTAGGAATAGTGTTAGTTCCGCTACTAAAAAAATGTTTTGTGTTGTCCATATGTTTTGAACAATTGCCTAAGGCTAAAGTTAGTAGCAGTTAATCCCAAAGAGTGTACCATGACTCTCTGCAAGGTAAGAGAGAAAGAGAGAGATAGACAGTTGGGAAAGAGGGTTGGAAACAAATGAACTACACATAGACTGATTCGGACAGATCCTAATGAAATGATACTCAATACTCTACTCATCAGATAAAAATGTTGAGCTCTAAACTTTTGATTTAAAAACAATTTTCTTCCGTCTGATTTTATCCAATGCGCTGTCTATTCTTTTTTTTTCTTTGGTTTTATACACGTTTTCTCTTAGTTGTATCGATGTGTTTTATTTTATTAAAATGGTATTCCAGACAGACTTTTTCTTTTCTGTTTTTATTTTTTATTCTGAATACTTCTCCCTCTTCTTCTTCTTCTTCTTCTTCTTCTTCTTCTTCTTCTTCTTCTTCTTCTTCTCTTTTATTTTCAATCCCTCTTCTCCTTCTCTTTTCTGTTTCTTTTTTCATTTTTAATGCTTCTTCTTCTCCTTCTCTTTTCTGTTTCTTTTTTATTATTAATGCTTCTTCTTCTTTTTTCTGATTCTTTTTTATTTTAATTCTTCTTCTTCTTCTTCTTCTTCTTCTTCTTCTTCTTCTTCTTCTTCTTCTTCTTCTTGACAAGTGTGGATGCAACTTGCTATAAAAGAAAAGAAAAGTGAGAGAACTGCGCATGTGCAGTAAGTCATGTGGGAAGTCGTTGCAGTTTTAAAGATGATGTCTACGTCGACCGCACTTTGTAAACGCCGGAAGTGGGAAAATGTCGACATCGGTTGCAAAAACACGTTTTTTGTTGTGTTTTATTTGTTTGTTTGTTTGTTTTTTACAACAGAATCTCGCCAGCCACAACCTTAAACCAATAACAGAGAAACAGTTAAAGAGTTGTGAAAATAGTGTTATCACGTTGAGCCTCTGATGAATCATTCAAAGTTGTTGTTAACGTGTATGTATGGGGTAGGCACATTGGCTCATCTGGCAAAGCAGATGTTCTTTATTCTATTAAATGCCGATGACTGAAATTTCAGTCGTTGCAGTTCTATGGGACAACTTCAATGACAGATATTCCTATCAGTCGCAAAAAAGTCTGGGATATAAGGTTAGAAAATCTGAAAAGGAAGAACTTTGTTATGACACCCCTGCTGTAAAATTTCTGACTCATTGATCATTATTTTGAGGAGTAAGACATCAGAAGAGTGACTTTGCTAGAAATTCATAAGAGACGATTTTCCTTTACTTTAGCTGACAACAGCCAAAATATTTAAATATTAGGATGAAGGGAAATATTTTTGCCCATTTCTTATGGTTCACTGAACCAACAGTAAGTGAGATTGATAACCTTTCCTTGTAAAGCGTGTCACAGAAAAATCCTATTTTTCGAGATTTTCAAATGTTTATTTATCTACCCTAATGGGAAAAAAAGTTAGAGCTAGAAGTTGTATAACGTTTTAGTGGTTGTGGGTTCATGCAATCTCTTTCAAACTGATTACAAATGTTTCGAAATCATTGATTTTAATTATGGACAGAGGAAGAAAACAAAAAGATCACACTGTTTAACAAATAGATTTTTCATCAGTGATAGAAAATATCATGGACTGAAAAACAAACGGGAAAAAGTGATACGACTCTTCATTATATTAATAAATACATCAAAACTTTCATATACTCTGATGATCACACAAATAGTGACAGAAAACCTTTGTAATAAAGGGGGATATTCATGGGTGTATTTTAGTGTTGGACTACATTCGAACTTAGCACAAAGCTCTGGCTTTACTTATTACAACCCACTTACTTTACTATTACTCCATCACTCCTTGGCTTAACTTTATTCCTTTTTGTTCACAAACAAACTAAATTCTGTATTTCTTGTGATAGGATAAGAAATAATGATTAAATGCATTAGAGCACAGGATTTAAGCTCCAAAGCGTCCAGCACGTAAAAGACAGGGAAGCCGCTGTCTTTCACGTGCTCAACGACTCCGGAGCGGGGTGAAATTGTGTGGCTGCGATTGCAAGGGGTTAGTACAATCCACACTATCAAAAGGGTTTCACAGTTTAGAATTATAGATCTTGTCCCTTGTTTGACCTCTCTTTCACCTCGCAACCCTACGTTCGAATAGCACGTTGTGTCTTTCTACAACAAACAATAAAAAATCACTGTCGATCGTTAGAACCTGCTGAAAATATTACAAAAGTTACAATACAAGGATGGACAACCTACGATCTGGACCAGTCTTAGATTCTGGCAACATGGGTAGTAACCCACGGTGCCTGTCATGTGTCTGAAAAAGGAAAATAAGATTATAAATGAATTAAACAGAATTTAAAAAAAGAAAAAAAACCCAGTCCAAATAACGTCAATTTTTTTAGGATTATGACAGTTAAATATTCTCTGTTCTGTGCCAGAACTGTTTTCTCTTATCTGATTATTGCAATGAACTTTTTGTTCCTATATGCATATACTTACTCACTGCAAAACACAAATAAGTAAGATGATGGTCTACTTTAAAAGGAGTCAAAGTTCAGCTAGATATCCTAGGGCTGGTCCTGTCTAATATGTTGCAACAAAGTTTGCTCTGGGGTTATGTAAGGTTAAATTTTGTATAGTGTGATGCCTTGAAAATAATAGGATGAAGCTTGTTGACAGCAGTGATGTATACTTGTCAATTGTCGCAAGAAAATGAGAAGATAAAGTGAGAATATTGAGGAGGAAAACTAAACCGTGTTAGAAGCTAATTCCGCTATGATATGATTAGGATAGACGATAAACGTCTTCGTTGTACTGATTTTTATAGTCAATGAAGAAGACCTCAAGAATGATATGCTGCCTTTCAATTGTAACTTTGTATCGTACTTGAAATATCATCTAAGACGTCCTTTTGTAACTACCACCAAGCGAGGCTATTGTACCACCAATACTGTAGTGAGTTCCATTCTCCCTGGGTGACCCACACTTATAGATTTTTGCTCTACTAAGCCAAGCTTATTGAATATCATTTGAAACACCTTTGTACAAATCGAGAAGAAGTTATCAAATACCTTCGACCCTTTGTTCCTTAATAGGTGACCGACATTTGTAGCTTTGTGCTAAGTTCAGTAGCGACAGATAGATAAGTCTGGCTGCTGTAAGGTCAAACTACTTTCCTATTTCTATTCCGACTGAAGATGATTACTGTAATTTTTATATTGTATACATAATAATTTGAAGATCTTTAAAATATCTTTTTCATTTGATAGAGAGAAATGAGCCCCTTGCATATCTGTAAGATAAATTTCATAGATATGTAAGGCTTGATATTTGGACTCTATCGAGAAGAGTGCTAACTACCAAGCAATTGATTGTGATTTCAAACCACCCTAGGGAAATGTTCATTTTATAAATGTTTTTATTTATTAGATTGAAAAAAATGTTTATGTTTTTATAACGTAAATTTTGGTAGATATATAAGACTTGTCTATTTAGCTCAGTCGATAAGAGATACGACTACCATTTGGTTGTGATTCAAAATCAAATAACTTTTTACTCCTCTGAATTAGATGAGAATTTTTCTTGTTTTTCGTTGTTGTTGTTGTTTTTTGTTTTTTGTTGTTTTTTTTTGTTACTGTAGAAAAACAAAGTTAACTGCAGGTTTTGACTTGAATTTGACAATAGCTAAATTGCAAGCAAGCTTGCTAGATAAATAGATAGATTGAAATGGACGGACTGAAATAGCTACATAGATTTACTTTCCTGCGTGCCAATCTCGTTACCCTCTGTGGCAAACAATTATTTTCGACTCATGAGAGCAAGTCTGGAAAGAGACACAATCCATATATTTTCGGCCATTGCTCGCCAGTACACACACACACACACACACACACACACACACACACACACACACACACACATACATCAGATCACTACTGATACCTCTCTCCCCCACCCCGACCGTTTCTCTATCATCGATCATCATCTGTTAACCAATCAAACGTTCTTCCCAGAAGAAGAGGCAAGTCAAGGAACAATTAACAACTGCTTGGAAGTGTACTTCACTCGAGCACTCCTTCCCGTCCCATAACACCGTCTCTTCCCTTACCGGTACTGTCACCAACGTCAGGCTAATTGATTGTCTACAAGTGAGAGTCTATGTTGCGAGAGACTCATCATCGCTTGCCTTTCACGAGTCACGCGGCAAAATTTTTTTGATTAATTGCATCGTTATTTTGCTGAATAAAGATGGCGTTGGTTTACTTCTGGCAGGAAAACGGCAAAAGGATAGCGAGACCCGGAACGATATTGAATGAGATTAGATACAAGTGGCCATATCTGCTTTATGGCTTCTAACCTTTGGCCTATATTCATGTGTATTTACCTGACTCATCCATCCATGGCATTATTCGTACATCTATAGATCGCATCGTGCTAATCACTTAAGAGCGATTTTATGTAATAGCAATCGGTCATGAAAATTAGTCTCTTCCTCTCTTCCATTTTACTGTGGCAGACATTTTGATAGAGTTACCTTGGTCAATTAAAGCAATCACGAGTATTAAAGATGTACTTTCTTATCTACTCTTTGTTGAACATCACAGACAAGAGTATGGTCAAGATGACTGGTGGTAGGACTGATTATTTATTGTTGGATCTTACCCTAAGTCACGAAGGAGAAATAGATATTTATATTTACTAAGCTTAGTATATTGTTATAGCTATTTCTGTCTCTTTATCTTTCCCTCTCTTTTCCTCTCTCTCGACTCTGACTACGCCCACCTTAGAATGACATGAGGTCGTGAGGGAGGTCCCCCGAAATGGAGAAGTCCTGACTTGAAAATCAGCATTCGAAATCCTGTTCTCTCTGAGAGGGTTTACTTGGGCTCAAACACCAGTCTCCCTTGTGAGATACGTAACTATCTCAGCCATGTGATATTCTTTCCAGATTCTCTATCTCTTATGTTCACTTCAATGCCCTCCCCTTTTCTCTTCTTTATCTCAATCTCTTCCTGGCGTTTTCCTCTTTTCTCTCATCTTCACTTTCTTTGTTTCTTTAATTCCTCCGTCTTCTCCTTCTTTCTTCCATGTGCTTTTATTTCTTTTCATCTTCTTCCTTCTTTTTATTTCTCTCTTTCTTCTATTCCACTTTGATTTTTTCTCTTCTCCCCTTATCCTGTTATCACATATTTCTTATTTTTGTTTATTTCTTCGGTAAAAATGTTGATAATCTCCAGAATGGAATAACCAAATATGGAGCCATGTCAACACAATAAATTGAAGCCAATACAGAACGTCTTTCGCCTAGGAGGAAGTTGGTATTTGATCGATCCAATCGTTGTTTTATCGAATAATCATGCTTCCATACTTCGTGATCACTGTCAAGTAACTCTAACAACGGACCCGTCTTCAGATTGAAAGCATTGATTTAAAAAAAGAAAAAGAAAAGGTGCCAAAGGCTCGCTTTAGACGCCGTTTTTCATTTCATTTTCATGTGACGCCGAGATTTCTTCAAAAAGGGGCAGATATTTTCTAATTTTAATTTCTAACCACCATCTTTTTTCGTTTTATTTTCGCGCTATTTATCCGTTTTTTCTATCTTCAGGAAATTTGTTGTATCACATCTTGGCTGTTTATATCCGTTATTCTTCAGCTTTTGCTTTATCAGACCTCTGTTCAAGATGAGGCTTTAGAATTTTACTCACCATTATATTTGGTTGGCCAGAACGTTTGCTCTGTTTTTGTTACGAGCTATCGCTCGGGTTTACAGTCAACATTACGACGGATGAACCAGAAAAAAAAAAGTCTCCCATCTACGATGTCACAACTACGATCGGAAACAATACACTTGAGATCAGCTGCACCTGTCGCAGTCGACGATTTAAATTTTCGCACGAAAACGCGTCAGCTTGAGAGCAGCAGCAGCTGTCGTAGTTGACGATTTAAGAAAGTGAGCCAGTAATCGTAGGAACGTTTAACTTTGATCTGACTCCATCGAGAAAGATGGCTTTGATTGCATTGTGGCAGCTGTCATATTAGAATACATATAACAAAAAAATCAAAATTTTTCTTTATTGATTCGAGCATCGAGGATGGAATAAAGTGAGCAACATTTCCAATATATTTAGCTTCTTTGTTTTGAGGAAAAAGATTTGCGAAGACAATGACAAGTAGATATTATATAACAACATAGAATGCAATATGGAACAGTCGAAATGGACCATCATCAACTAAATCAAAGGGTGATCATAATCCCCGAAAAGTAATGCTGTATGGTTGGATAAAAAAGAAGTTTGCCACCGTGAGCTTATCCCTGATAAGCAAAAGATTGATTCAAACAAGTACGGCGCCTAATCAAACTAATTGAAGGCAGCAACCGGGAAAAAAACACCCACAATCAATTAATAGAAAGGGTATAATATTCTATCAGTATTAGATAAGACCGTATGATTGATAAAGGCTGACCGTCAAGTTTTCACCTATCCGACGTAATGAACAAATATTGCACCTTTGGATTACGGGTTATTCCGGCTTTTTCAGTATCATCTTAATGAAAAAATAGATAAATTCCCGAAAAACTGCAAAAAGCATCTACAGGAATACTCTGCCGAAAAAGATAGAAGGTTCTAGGAGAACGGCATTATTAAATTGCCTGATCGATGATAGACGATATTAGAAAAATGGTAAATATTTGTTCAATCAAGGCGGAATATTTTTTATTTTTAATCTATAAACCGAATGAACTTTTTTCATTGCTCAGAATTTACGTGAACGTTTTTTTTTAAATTTGAAACAAGAGATTATTTCTTGAGCAAAGGTTGTAAGTTAAGGACATTGTCGCCGAAATAGCTACGTATTTCAAAACAGTCGCGGAGGTCGGTTTTCGAGCGCAAGTACAAAGCCAATATTTCAGATTTTCATAGTGAAATTAGAGTAGTAAAAAATAATCTCTCTACGCTCCAACCCTCAATTTTGGCCTTATACCGTACTAATATAAACTCGGTTACTATCAAAAATACGTGTACGGCTCTTATATTTACAAACAGCACACTTCTGTGCGTGGTGCTACCGAAAACTTTTGGGTGTTTTATCGTAAAGAATTACTCACCTTAATACAAAGTTTTCGCCACCTCCTTCATGCAAGTCCCCCTGCCAGCTATTTGTTGATAATGGAGGGGGGGGTATTGTGCTTCGTCCCCCATTTCATTTCTTGGAATGATGGGTATATGCCCCAAGTAAATTCGATTTGCTAATCTGGACGACAGTTTGATATTGTAGTGAGTTCGTTCCTCATTTGATGTTAAACTGATGTAGTTTTGTTTAAGATGATTTTTACGACCTCCCAATTTTTTTTCTTTCCTTTCTTTTTTTTCCTCCTTTACCCTCTCTCTCTCTCTCTCTCTCTCTCTCTCTCTCTCTCTCTCTCTTTCTCTCTGCCTTTCTTTCTCTTCGTCGCTTCGTGTGATCCAATGTATTTCCATACATTCATTTGTTCTCTCATTTCCTCTCTTGTTCTCTTTCTTTCTTTCCCTTTTCTTTTTCTCTCTTTCCTTTTTCTCTTTCTTTCATTGCTTTTTTCCTTATTCTTTTATTTCCTTTATCTCTCTTTTTCTTTCTTTACTTTCCGTTCTTTCTACTCCCCTTTCTTTCTTTCGAAACTTTTCTCTTTCATTCTTTTCTTTCTTTTTTCTTTTTCTTTCTTTCCTTTTCATCATCTTTTTTTCCTTTTTCCTTTCATTGCCACACTCACTTTTCCTTCACAAAACTTGGCTATAAATGAATGAAAAATGAGCATGGGCGATAAAGGGAAAGAAAACAAAAATCTCTTGCACTTTAATCAAAACGGGATGCATTACTTCAAAGCCTTTCTATTCCATTGAATAATCCGTGTCAGTTTTGTGGGATCTCTCAATTTTTCAGACTCCATTGACAGGCTCCGTCGTGTCGTTGGCAAACGAGAGTTAATTGTTTGAAATCTCGCCTACAACGAGAAGTGACTCTCTCACCTCAAAAACACCTGCACGAAGGACGTTTTTCGTATTTGTGTACGTGAATAGAGGGCGGTCATCCTCGATTCCAGAGTCACGATATCCTATTTTCAGTTTTTCCTGGATGCAGAAAGACAATCGAGAGCACTAGGAGATTCAAACACACACAAACACGTTACTGTATATGCCCAAATACGCAAGAATGTTAAATGCACGTATATACACCAAAGAACTTACACTCAGATACGTTTAAGCGTTGACGCCAGCTGTAGAGCAATAGTTAGTAAGTAAACCCATTCCATGTGAGTTCATTTCGTACTGGAAGCCCCACATCATCATCATCATCATCATCAGTCTTTCAACGTCCGTCGTTGGACATAGATCTTCCCAAGGATTCGCCACACTTCTCTATCATGGGCATCGTGGAGCCCGTACTTTCTGAATTTGTCTACCTCGTCTCTCCATCTGATATTCTGCCAGCCTGGATTCTGCATTTGTTCTCGGGGGATCCATGTCGTGAGTCACGATGTCCATCGGTTGTCCGCCATTTTTGTAACATGGCCAGCCCACTGCTATTTAAGGTTTTTAATGGATCCTATGATGTCTCTGAGTCCTATCTTCTTCCGGATGTACTGTGCTGTCTTGTGGTCTCTCCATGTGAGGCCCAGCATAATTCTTTCATGTGCACGTTGCATGGTTCTCAATCTATGGATCTGTCTCTTAGTTTACACCCAAATTTTCAGGTTTGACCCTAAAAGAAATACGTACCTTAACACTTAGTCTCCTCCATCTCTTCAGAACTAGTCCTCTTGAGCATTTATATAGCTATTTCACAAAGGGTGCTCCTCTCAGAGGGTTAGTACTGCTAATGTTCAGGTTGTACCTCGCAGTATATATGGCTCTATACCATGGTTGACTGAACTTAATACTATTCGATATTAGAGTGTTCCTATCTTAAGTGGAAATGCCGTAAAGTGAAGAAACAATTACGATTTATCTGTATGGGAAATATTTTTCAGCGTTTCCAGATCCCTCAAAATAACTTTTTTCTATCCTTATCAGTTTTACGCCTTGTGTAATACTCTACCGAGCTCTAATATGCTTTTTTGATGCCTTAGCAAGTAAGATTCCGTAAAGCCAGGGACACACACACACACACACACACACACACACACACATGCACACTCGTATATATATTTTTCCATATAATAACTCTAGTCACTTAGCTCTCTAATTCATAAACCTCCTACCATCAATAACCTCACATCCACATCTACCCGCCTCCAGATACATCCAAAACTGGGAACTCCACTTTAGCCCGTCATATCGCTTGTTCAAATCATAGCCGACATATTTTTGATGACTTGTAAGGTTGAAAACTATGTAGTTCTTTAACCTCATCACCCCTTCCATTTACACTATCCCTAACATACCCACACAATTTAACACCACATCACTTCCCCCTACCCTGACACTTTTTGTCCTCTACAAGACCCACTGCTGCCGCTAAACCATAGACTTCATCACTGGCTGGATTTTCTCTCACACAACGGGATGCCCCCAGCAGCTAGGATACCATTTTTGGGCTCACTAAGCAAAGCTCCTGATTGTGGACTCAGGTTCCACATCAAACCTATAACCTTTAAAAGCACACACACACACACACACACACATCACTCACTACTGAAGATGTGAATACCTCCCGAAACATGTCTAGACCATTAATAAATGCATATACAGATAAATAAACCTAACTTCAAAACACTTTACTCCCGAGTCTGTCTCACTCTCTACAGATCATACCATATATATATATATATAGAGAGAGAGAGACAGACAGACAGACAGAGAGACAGACAGACATATTGATAGATAGATAGATAGATAGATAGATCTTATTTATATGTCTTAGTGCGTTCCGGTAGTACCTTGAATTTCTGCAGTCATCCTCTCCGACCCGTTCGGTAATCTCTTCCCGTCTCCTGACAAGAGATCGTTGCAAGCGAACATCGATCCTCAGGCGGATATAACGTGTCATGAGTGTTGGCGGCTCGTACACCCTTCCTCTGCTGCCCACCGCTTTCGAGGCTTCCAATTTCGCGACAGAGATCCATCAAAATCCTCCTCACTTTTCGAGGCCATATGACAGTCTTATTAGGCCGATCTGCGATCGCAAATACTTGATATTTTCAGTTCAAGTGGATCAACCATCTTGCCGCAATTAAAAAGATGACAGGACGCTGGTAAACCTACGAATTCTATACGTGGGAATTTAGAATATTTAAGCGTTATATATATACAGCTGGCAAAATAGATAGATAGATAGATAGATAGATAGATAGATGGCTTAGTCCTGTGGATGGAGATTCGGGTGGGCTCTTCACTTTTCAGGGCCTATGGAGTATTGAGGTAAAATGCAACGTTCACACGGTTGACTCCAGCCTTTAAACCAAATGTTTGCAAGTTATAGTGAAAGGAGATGCCGCAAATAACAGCAAAGCCCCTACGTCGTAGATTTGACAGGAGTTAAAATCCTGGCAGGCTTCATATACGACCATTTTGATTTTGTTAGCTATTTTTCAAGAGGTTGCGTAATTGTATGATAGAAAATTATGTATTGCTATAAAAAGACATTATTTGTAATGCATTTACTATATCAAGAATACAATATTAATAAAAACATTGATAGATAGGTTAAAGTTAAAAAAGTCACACTTTTTTTCACTTTGTTCAAAGAGTAGACTTCATCTCTTGAGGGAATTAAGTTAATGACCTATTCCTGGATTGATCTATCTATCTATAGCCTTGAATTTGTTCATTTTCTGATTCCCGTAGCCCCACAGATAGACTACCCAACCAACCATTTACAGATTCTTCTTTCTTTGCTTGATAGGGGAGTATTGTTCTCAAGAAGTCGATTGTGTGATATCCCTCGTACTCTCTAATGTTTTCAGTCTTTTATTCAATATCTAGTACTTCTTTTTCGATTTACTCAATTTCATCTTTGCTGCTGCCTTCTCATTTGTCAACTCTCAGTCCGACTTCATATTTTGCATAGGTCTGTATTGAAAGAAAGTTGTTCTATTCAGCCGAGTGTTCATTCGCTCATTTGTCAACTCGGCTGAATGTCCGTCAGTGTAATGTCCTTGGCAAAAATGTCTGACGGATAAGATACCAGGAGCGTTTTTCTCGGGATCTTTTCAGACTCCCGCACCACCATGATCCTTGCTAAAACCCCTAATTAGCATTACTATTTTGTGTCTCTACAACACAGACTTATGGCTGCAATCATTGTAAATAGAGTGGCAACCATTCCTCTCCAGTCTCTAACCCCTCTTCTCTTTGTTCCTGCCAACTTCTGCTGAGCTTTATTATGAATCAACTTAATTATTCATTGCATATTATTGTCGTTAAACTGACAGCTACCTAATAACGTGTAGCTCTCCCCTTCACATTCAGTCACATTCGCATGAATAACGGCGGCTACGTGACGTTGCACGGAGTCTTTGGATTGCTGGAGTCGTTGCATGACTTAACAAACATGTTGAGGACAAAGACACAAAAATCCAAATCGAAAACGCAGACCCGAGAGAAAGTAGACTACTACATTAACCTAGGGTAACGAATCTTTATGGCCCTGCAACCAGAAATCAAGCGAAGAATCACTTTAGAATTGCCAGCGTCACATGGAGAGATCACAAAACAACGCAGTATATTACAGGGGGAAAAAACAGGATTTAAGAATATCTTAGAGTCCATTAGAAAACTCAAATGGCTGGTCACATTGCAAGAGTATCAGACAACTGCTGAACATCACAGCTCGCAACGTTGATCTCCAGAGATCATATGCAAAACGGTGGCCGGCAAAACATAAGATAGCGTGACGAACTAAACAAATTCATGATAGAGAGGTTAGGCATTTTATCAAAACTGATATTTCCCCAAAGGTAACAGAGGTCTTACTGATTAGAGGCACGTAACTTTTTCTTTGGAAAACGAATTTTCAAAACAGTAGTCAAAATTATTAAGAATGGTTCATAGGACTTTACGAACTTTTTCCTTTCGCCACCTGTTTTTCAATAAAAGCAATAGGCACAAAAATATCATTAATCTCCAGTCATACTTCAATAGTAACAAAACATAGAAACAAATTAAAACAACTGAAATTGTCAAATATTGTAACATATTTACAATTTATGATAAGTTCTATGGCGTGTACTGTTTATGATGAAAAGAAAAGGCTTTCAAAAATAAAATAATAAGACATAGCAAAAACGAAATTTTCATGAATTTTTTTAAATAGCATTGAGTCATTTCACAATAAGCAACAATAGAAGTATATTTTTGTATAGATATTTAAAAAAAACTTTCGCTGCTATTCTACTAATATTTCTTTTGGTGCTTCCTCCTAAAAAAACCCAAAACTTGTACAAGAAAATAAATTTATAGTAAGAAACCTCAGTTATTTGGAAAGATAATGATCAGGGAACATTCTGATATAAAAAATAATTTTCCCAATGTTCAGAATCGGTGATTAGATATAAATGACCTCTGAGGTCGACCCCACACAGCCTGTGTCACAAGTTGATCTTTGTGAGTCCGCATACCAAATATTAGGTCAATAA
This sequence comes from Thysanoteuthis rhombus, assembly GCA_963457665.1. Classification (NCBI taxonomy): domain Eukaryota; kingdom Metazoa; phylum Mollusca; class Cephalopoda; order Oegopsida; family Thysanoteuthidae; genus Thysanoteuthis; species Thysanoteuthis major. Next base: position 27,849,322 of record OY735215.1, read on the forward strand.
GCCTTGTAGTTTTAGTGGTAAAGAAGCGCGCACAAACAAAAAGAAGGCTCAAATATTAGTATAGATTACTTAACTGAATCTGCGATTTAGTGTAACCGTTATTGGCACAGAAAACAGAATCAACGAATGCTGTCTATTTTCCCTTCGTTCTAATGCCTCTCGGAACGATATGAATCCTCTTATTCTGCCAGATATCCTGATAATGCCAAGACAGTTACAGGAGGAGAGGTTGGTTAGGTGAAGACTTGGACAAATGTAGCCAGGGTTGCCAAATTTGGATTCGGAACTCACCCAACTCAGGCATTGGAATAGCACCGATTTCAGAAGCGGGTCTAGTCTGAAGACAGAGGTTAAATACTAACCTCAGATCTTGTTTAACGAGTGAAGGCTAGCATTGAACCCTGTCTTCCAGACTCTGGTTTTCAAATTCGAAGCTGTTCCAGTATCGGTGTTATTATGGTGAAGTTTAGGATTATCTCCCTTTGTACCCAATCTTACAGCCCTTTAAGTTGTAGCCACAAAGAATACTAAGATATCATTGACAACATTGACAAGTCCTATCATTATCATAACCTTTGAGATGGTTATCATTATCCTTCTCGCCCGATAATAGCATTTTAACCATTTCTTTTTTACTTATGTAATTCATTGAATTTACCAAAACATCCGTTATGTCCGTGTCTTAAAATGAGGATAGGAGAATTAAAGATAGTAGAATGGAGTAGAGCCAAATGATAAACGTGCTGTTTGATAAAGTTATGATCGAAAATGAAAATTTGATTTTTATCTTTATCTAATAAACTGAGCGAGCTTTTTGGTCAATGTAACACTCATGGTATCGTTGATATTTCAACTTGATTGTTGCTATTTTCGTCTTCTTCCTATTCGTGGTATATAGGAAGAAAAGGGCAAGAAAACGGTCTCGTATTGGGAGCACGAAATCGTCGGACGTGCCCGAGATTATTTGATTGAAGCGATCTCGTGTATTCAGCAGCGTCTAGAGTGTTGGAGCTTTGCTCGGGCGATTATTATTCTTTAGTGGTTATCCAATCGGGAACAAAATAAATAAATAAATAGAAAAAGGGGCTTGGTGGGGAAATGTAAAAGCGCGAAGAGTGAGAGTGGATAGAGGAGTGAGAAGAGGTAATGAGGTTGGAAGAAAAGTGGAACAGAAAAATAAGGAAAGAAACAGACAGGGAGTGGAAGTGGCAGGGGGAGAAAGAGAAAGAAAAGTAAAGGATGGAAGGAGAGAGGAGGAGAGAGAGCGAGCAATCAGAAAAAAAACAAGAGAAAAAGGGAAGATCAAGTGAAAAATGAAGAAAAAAAAAGTTGATGGAACGGTAAATCACTAATAACCACGGGAAACAATGTTGGAGGTGATCAATTAAAACATTGGGGAAAATGGTGATCAAAGGATTATTTACTTCTCTCGTTTTTTGTTGGGAAGTGATCACCAAAAGAAAGTCTCTATTTTCAAAGAAAAGGCGTGAATGCAGCCGAACACAGAATAAAGGTCCATTTTACCATGAACTTACATTGCATATTGAACCCCTAAGTAAAGACCTACTTGGGATTGGTCAATACTTGATAGGGTTTCAATGTTTAAAGCCCTCTAGCTTCGTTGATGCGGCCAATACGCATAATACATACATACATACATACATACATACATACATACATACATACATAGCCTGCCAACCAGACCAACTTGAAAACCAAAAAAAATCTATGACGACAATTTTGGTAACAGTTTGGTTTCTAACAGTAGTGGAAGATATTTAAAGCAAAATTTGGAAATGTAAAAAAAGAAAAAGAAAGAAAACAAAAGATGAAGATAGAGAAAGAAGTAAAGGAATGAAGAGTGAGAGAGAGAAGAAAAAGAAGGACAAATAATTATAGATAGAATGCGGTAAAAGAACAGGAGTGGAAAGGCGAAACAAAGCGATAAAAAAAGACAAGACGAAGAGAGAGCGAGAGAAAGAAGATAAATCTTTAAAAAATGGAAAGTTATTAAAAAACTAAAATAATCGGACCAAGATTTTTAAAAAGCCCTGAACAGAAATAGGTAAACCAAATAGCAATAACACAAAAATACACTATTTAAAATAAATAAATAAAACAGATCCCCACTCTCCCTCCAAAATGTAAAACATTGGCCGCGAAGACAAAATGTCGGCTGATCCATCAAAAACTTTCGTCTCCTTCCGGAAGTGGGTCGCGTTTGGTTATCGATTGCCGAAAGGTGTCAGCGACTTCGACGATCAGTGACACATTTTTATTCCAAGCGGACTCTTTCGCACCGAAATGTCTGCCTGGCTCTATTTCCAACAGTTTTCAAACAAAAAAAAAAAACCATCAGAGAAAATGCAAAATATAAAGTCACAAGCATCCTCTTCATCCGTTGATGCAAACAAAAGAAAACCTTTATTCAACTGGACCCAGAGCAAGGCCGGTGCAAGGGTTTCCTGTGACTTGAGATTTGCACCTCCAGTTGCAAGATGTATTCTGACGATTTTCTCTTTTCAGTTTGGAGTGAGCCTCTACGACCGTGGTCCCCAAGGTGACCACCAAGGTTCGCCCCTTGCACGGGCTGGCCCTGCTCCAAAAAAACCTTACTTGTTCGTCTCACAAAAATGCATTTTTACTGACAAGATAGACCATGTTTTACCATTGAAAATGATTTTAAAGATTGGAGATAATGAAATACACTGCAAACTATTTTCTCAGGTTTTCTCGCTTCAATGTTTTTCAATCCTCAGATTATTCAAACAAGCATCCTTATCTTGGTTGTTTCGATCTCATCATTTTGCCGAACGTGATCTCTGTCCTTCCTCATAGATTGACAGATAGTGATCAAAGCAATAGAGATCTTTATCGTTTTTCGAGTTGCCTATGAGGAGAGTTTCTTAATGCTTCTTCCCGCTCATGGAAGATAGTAATGAAAATGTGTTTCCTTTTTCCCAAATACTCATTTTCCACACCCTACTTTGTCATAGTGGAATCCCAATGACGAGAGATTTAGCCACAATAACTTGTGACAAAAGATTAGAAAAAGATTCATGCCCTTTCCAGGGTGTATTTGATTCGCTGATTCTATTCTCCTTTCTATTAACCATTGCGCCATTCTGTGTCTTCAAATAACATGGCAACTAACTAAACTTGTGGAAATTCAATGGGTATTGACAACTAAGATATCACGAGTAGGGTTTATCAGAAAATGCGAGGAAATTCATACTCCCGCTAATAATTGCATATAAAAATATCTCCCAATTTTAGAAAGTACACTTTACGTCACTTTTTAGCTTTTATGAAAAGAGACGAAAAGTGAAAATAGCGTTCAGTATTTGTTTTGCTGTGAGCCTTAATACAGGCAACACGCATTTCCTTCCTCTCTTTCCAACACCCAGTCTACTGAACGTCGCAACACTTGACCGAGAAATCCATTGAAATTTGAAAGAGATGGATCGTCAAAGGTCGGGAATTAATGCAAATGATATTGACATGAGAGAACTGTTATATCTATGATTATTATTAGTAGTAGTATATCAATTAATTGAATGGAGAATATTTTTAACCGACAACCAAAGAAACAAAGGGCTTCTGACTCTCCAATATTTGGAAGATAGAAAAAATTTTATAGAAAAAAAAACAAGTTCTTTAATTGATTTGGCCGTTTCACAAGTAAGACATTTCTTCAACTATTATTACGGATTCTGACTACAAGGAATTAATTTTTAATGATAAGTTTTGAATGATACTCAAGAAAGTGATTTCAAAAAAATAGTCTACGGTCATCCACCGCCCCCCACAAAAAAACTCTTGATCCACCATTTTATCCCAAGCTGCATCTTCATCGTCTTAGAAGAACGTTGAGCGATTTGAATAGGTTCTTCAATGACTTTGATCATCACAGGTAGATGTTGGCGTAATGGTACGAAAAAAAAAAAGGAAGGAAAATCATTGGTTATGCCTAAAGAATTTTTCTTTTAATTTATAGGAAACGTTTGGCTTCAATTTCTTAAGCTTGGCGTTTGAACTTCGAATCTAAAAATTCTCATTTAATCATTTGAAAGGTAAAGAATATTTGCTTGTCTTGAAATATGGATAGCAAAATAAGGTTGAAGATTATTCGTTATATATATATATATATATATATATATATATATATATATATATATATATATATATATATATGGTTGTTTGACACGTTACATCAAAGCCGTGTAACCAAATATTCAAAATGGGATATGTTTATTCCAAATACATGGAATTAGAAAATCATAATACCACTTCGTATAGCCATTTTTGCAAATGAATGAATCGTAAAGTGTTTGCAAAGGGAAGCTTGTATAGCGCCATTTATCTGCCTTAGAAGCCAGTTTGCTTTGATACAAGCATCTGGAAAATGTTTCACCTAGATTCAAACACCGTCCACCGATGCCATAAGTAAACTAGATGTCGTCTCAACTACCAAACAGAATCGTAAATATAAAAAAACAGAGGCAGATAGATATTTACACTATCTAGGTATAGTAAATTTTACTAACACACGAAAGAACCGACAACTAAATAGGTAGAAGATTATGCAGTGCAAGTCAAGAGAACCCCTCTCTGTATAAAATCACTACTTGAAGACGGAACGGAGGTGACCAGTATGTGACTACCTCAGCCACAGAGTCAGATATAAACAATAGATATAAACAAACTAAGATAGATTGATAGATGGATGGAAATGGGCTGTTAGGTTCATGCCTGTGCGTGAGTAGATGCCACAACTCGCTGAAAGTCTAATCGCGATCGTACGGATTGAACCTGGAATCATTTTCTCTCTAAAAGGTGAATGTCTCCTATTTCAATGGCAAACTCAGTTTTTTTTATTTGTTTTTGTGATGACACTTAAACGCTTTTAGGTGTGCTATAGAAAAACGATCGGGAAATATACCTTTAATGTTGATAGGGCACACCATTAAAGTTGCAGAATACTACTTCAACGAGTAGAGCAGTGAGGAAGAATTTGGAAGTTCTATCAAAAAAAGATGCCTAACCCAGACTTACTATATTATATACACTTGTTTTCACACCAGTATATTATATGAAGTTGTTTTTCAGAGCTGTCGTCTAGATGGCCTCTATTCTCCTCCAGATTCCCAGTTCTTCTACCCTCGGTGCTCTTTGCTAAGCTCTTTGAAGCTGTTCTCAGGGCACAGGCAACGGTTGGCACTCCTCTCACCTCAGTGTTTTACCATTTCTTCAGTTTTCTGGCAAGGTCAAGATACTTATCCAGCTTTTAGCTTTGTTTTACAATGTGGTTTCCCCGTAACAGCGAAAAGGAAAACGTTTTTCTCTTTCCGTTCACAACGAGATCTGGTCTCCTGGCCTGGATTTGGCTGATCCATTTGAATCTCAAAGTCTTGGAGGATTTTATGTGTTCCGTACTCTAGGACAGATTCTTGTATGAGCATGTACCATTATCTGTATAGTCAAGAGACAGTGGCTTCTACCATTCCTAGTGGATCACCCTCTCTGCCAAGTCATGGCTGTTCTTGTACTCACTCCAGACTAATTTGCTGCAATAGCTTACTACGTGGTTGATTTTCTCATCTTTATCCCCGCATAGTCCAGATTTGCTATTATTTATCTTAACCGTTATATAATTGGTTCTTACAGCGCTGTTCTGGGTCGCTATTTTGAGCAAATCAATTTCTTTCTTGAAATTTCCTCTGTGTAGCTCTGTCTATGTCGATTCGTCTGCATTGCGTTGGTTCTGTCGTCTGAACTGCCTGCACAATTGTTTCTCTTCCAATTTTGGGATTCTTTTTGTGTGTGTACGTGTCTGTAAATGTGCATGTGTGTGTGTGTGCGTATGTGCGTGTGTATGTGTTCTTTCTTAGTTCACTATTCGTCCTCCTGTTGGTTCTATCGCAGCCTTCGAATGTTGCAATTACTCTTTCCTCACTCTGTCCCGTATAATCCACAAGGTCCCTGATTACAGAGTCGACGCAATCCTCAATGCAAACCAATTCCTTTTCCTCCTGCTTTTCTTGTTACATCATCATCATCATCATCATTATTATTATTATTATTATTGTTATTATCATTATTATTATTATTAGCTGTTGTAGGGTTGAATATCCGTGGCCACTACAGGTGGCAAAGGGTTGTATGCTTTTTTCATTTGTTCGAGTGTTTGTCTGTTCCTGCTCTCCTGGCTATACTGTTTTGTCTGCAAACGTTTCTAGATATTTTTTTAACTCTATTTTATGTTTTCCAGCGAGAAAAGCCAGTGATTTCATGAATAGATTTTTTTTTTGCCAGGTCCTGATATTTTCCTAGTTTTTTCACTCTTTCGTATTTACTATGTGGTCAGCATTATTATTATTATTATTATTATTATTATTATTATTATTATTATTATTATTGTTGTTGTTGTTGTTCGGAAGTTCCTTATTGTTTTTGTTTTTTTGTGTTTTTCTCCTCCGATTTTCCTCCGTTTTTCATTTCCGCCATCAACACAAAGATCACCTCTAATCACAGATCCTGACGTTACTCACCAAGGCAACCTTGGCTCTACTAACAAACTAAATGGCGTTTAGCGCTGAACAGGGTTTGGTTTATGGCCTCGATGCAATTAAATGCTTTTCATGTCATTAAGAAAACTCGAGAAATCAGAGAATTTTAACGACTTCAATCAAATCAGTAGATATCAAGCAGCGAACCAATTTCTCTTTTCTTCCGTTGCATAAGAATATAAAAGATGCAGAGGCGCGAAAGGTGCAGTTAGTATCGTATCTAAAAATGGAATTGCAAATAAATAAGAGAAACTACTCTACTATCATTATTTAATAAACCTGTAATTATCTCTCTTGAAAATCAGATCATTATGATGTAGAGTATTGGGATTAGTGTGAACGCAGACCCCATTTCATTATAAATGATGGAAATTTCTTCATTCTTCGAGTTAAACAATCGTAACCGTATTGCACTTACAAAATTCTTGCAACAATGTGCCGTTTTTACTGTGTTACGAAGATATATATACAAACAAGCCGGAATAGGTTCATCATGATAGATATACACATTCCATTTTGGCTCATGGACACATAGGTAGAGCTCTAAGTGACTAACCAAGCCCACTTTCAACGGCTGGTGCTTAACCTCAACTGATCGGCAAATCCTGAGATTGTAATATTGTTTTTAAAAATAAGTAATTATTTAAACATTTGCTTGAAAAACAGAAGTCTTCAAGGTACAGTATAAGATAACCGTGAAGAGGGTTCGAAACCACATCTCAAAAATGATATAAGAGTTGGGAAGTCGATATGTAAGAGGGGCTAGTAAAGGTTACTATTACTATTATTTCATGAACTATTTGGATTATTATCCTCATCTTTGTTGTGATCAATAGGTTTCGGCTGGTCGGCTCTCCTGCCGTCTTTCAGTGATCTTTGTTTACACTAAATTAGTCTCTCACTTTGTACCCGGCAGTTTCCATGTTTGTTTTGTTTTTTGTTTAGTTTTTTCTTTTGTTTTTTTTTTTCTATTCGGATTTTTTCTGTGATCACCGAACAAAAAAAGGCCGGAGAGGTAACTCATTCACTGATCACTCCTTTTTCCAACTTTTCAGTTGATGACCCCAAACACGGCATGCTGTGACAAGACGTCACGTGACGGTTTCTATTGAATGACTAACCAGACGTGTTCCTTTTTATTCGAATTATTAGTGTGCTGAAGATACTAATGATTCATTTTTACTCATTTTGTTCTTTTTCTCACTGTTCTTTATCCTCTCCTTTTTCTCCTGCTTGTTGTTGTCGTCATCGTCGTTGTTGTTGTCATTGATGATGATGATGATGATGATGATGATGATGATGATGATGATGTTATCTCTACCAACGAAGTTGAAGTGGTATATGTATTCGGTTGCGTCTTCCATCGTTCTGTCTTTACGTTTGTCTGTCCGCCTGCATGATATCTCCAAAAGTACCCGATGAATTCCAATCCAAGTAAATATTGTAGGAGGGTGGACAATTAGGTGAGAGATAATTGGTTGAATCTGGGGGCGGATCCAGGAATAAACTTTTGACTGAAAGATATTTTCCAACCTTTTCCATACATATATGTATACAGTCAAGTCTGTCCACGTCATATCGCCACCAATTAATTTCAATGAATTTGGGGGCGGGGGAATGGGCAATAGGACGCAAGCACATCTTTGGAGGGATCCATGCACCATCACCTTCCCTACTTCGTTGTCATATGACTGTCAAAATAGTTGCTTTTTCTTTTATCTCTTCTTTATTCTCCTCTCACTTTTCCTCGGCGTTTTTTGTCTCATTTTTAAGCTTATTAGTTTTTCCTCACCGTTCCCATCTTTCAACATCTTTTCGTTTTTCTTTCTTTCTTTTTCTTCTTTTCTCGTTTTTTTCCTGCATTCTTGTTTCTTCTGTTTTTAAAATTGGTCTTTATTTTTGTCATACTTATTCTTCAACTTTTTGCTGTTCTTTCCTTGCCTTTTCTTTTTTTCTTCTCTTTTTTATCTCGTTTTCTTTTTTCAATCGTTTCTTCGTCTTCTTTTTATTTTATTTTCGTCCTCTTTTCTTCTTCTTCTGCTGAAATGCATTCTCTCTTTCTTATCATTTTTCCATAAAAGTTCTTCTTCTTCTTCTTCTTCTTCTTCTTCTTCTTCTTCTTCTTCTTCTTCTTCTTCTTCTTCTTCTTTCTTTCTTTCTTTCTTTCTTTCTTTCTTCCTTTTTGGCTTTTCTTCACCTTCCTTATTCCTTTTCTTTCCTTTTCTTCGTCTGCTTCTTCTCCATATTTCTCCTCAGAGTTCCTTCTGGCTTTTTGGCTTTTTTTGTCTCTAATCTTTTCCTTTGCCGATCTCATCCTTCTCTTTTTCCTTCTTCTTTCTTTAATTCTCCTTTCTTTCTCTTCTTCCTTTCATCTTCTTCTTCCTTGCTATTCTTTTCATCCTGTTTGCACTATCTTTCCTTCCTTGTTTCTTTCTACCTCTTCGTTTTCATCTGAGCTTATGTCATTGTTTTATTGTTCCTGTTGTTGAGAATTTAAGAGTACAAACCTCTCCAACAAACAATTTTCCTGTGTACCAGCCACATGAACAAACACTTCATGTTATTAGCTCCACTACCGATAAGCTAAGTCCGCTTTTTTTTTCTAATGTTTCCAATCTTCCCGGTACAAATTACTCAATGGTTATTAATCCCCAATTAATTACAATGATTTCTGCCTTAGAAACCGCCCTGCATCCGTTTAACAAACGTGACGAGAGTTTTGACCAAAATTAAGACAGAAGAAATACAGTGAAATAAAATTACCATCATCATCGTCATGAGATCATCATCATCGTCGTCATTAGACTTTCAAAGTCCGTTATTAGATATCGGGTCTTCTCAAACATCCAGTTCTTTCACGTTCGAACGTCAAGGTGCCAAGTATCCCCACCCCTGAACTTATCTAAATCATCATGCCATCATAATTTTTGCGGATCACAACAAGGATCTCAAAAAAGCCAGATAGTAAGCCACGACGTCCACTGTTTGTCTGGCATTCTTGCCGTTTGAGCTCACGTAGTTTTCATTATATCTCTGACCCCCTTCTGCTTTTTAATGTAAAATGCTCTTGTATTCTATCCAAGTGATTGTGAAAATGGTATTATTCTGTGCACGTTACATGGATCTCAGTTTGAAAACAAATCTCTGTTCCTTATTTCAGCTCCATGGATGACTGTCGGGGGGATGCATTGACTGTAGACCCTTCTTTTTAATATCAACGGGGTGTTCACGGTACTAAATGTAGGGATTGCTCTGCCAAAAGCTTACCAATCTCCTCCTCCTCCTCATCATCATCATCAGTCTTTTAATGTCCGTCGTCGGACATAGACCTTCCCCAAGATCCGCCACATTTCTCTATCATGGTCGTCGCAGAGCCAGTATTTTCTGAATTCGTCTAGTTCATCTCACCATTTTGTATTCTGTCGGTCTCGGTTTCGCATGTGATCTCTGGGGATCCATGTTATGAGTCGTGATGTCCATCGGTTGTCTGTCATTCTTGAAACATGGCCTGCCCATTGCCATTTAAGTTTTTTGATAGATTCTATGATGTCTCTGACTCCCGTTTTCTTTCTTATATACTGCGCTGTCTTGTGATCTCTTCATGTAAGGTTGAGCATGATTCTCTCATGCGCACGTTGCATACTTCTCAGTTTGTTGGTCTGTCTCTTGGTTAGGCTCCATGTTTCAGTTGCTTGCTCTGCCGAAGACTCACCATCCTAGAGTGATTCTTCGCTTGATTTCCTCTTCTTTTGGGGATCTCACGGGGATAATTCCTTGTTTAATTTCGTTTTCTTTTGGGGATCTCACGGAGATTCGTTGTCCCAGGTAAATGTACTGATCTACTTTCTTTGGTTCTGTATTTTCAATTCTGATTGTCGTATTTTTTCTTCGATGTATGTGCTGTACATAACGTTTGTTTTATTGTAGTTCGTATAGAGACAAACTTTATTGCTTTCTTTATTTAGGGTGTCTAGCATTGTTTGGAGACCATAAAGGTTTTCGGCAAAAAAGACGATGTCGTCAGTAATGCTGAGTTCTCCTAGATTTTCACCATTTCGAAAGATGCTTCTCAAAGTTTGGGTAACATCATATATATATATATATATATGAGAAAAATGATAAATATACAATCAGTGTGTGCATATGCATTTAGTACATCTTATTTTGTAAAAAGAAAAGTAGTTGATACCATGGGTAGAGCATTTATAATATGAGTAGTTTTTTTTCTCACTGGCTCATTACAAATTGTACATCGTTTCACTTAAAAAAATTCATTTGAAAATCTCTTTTAAGAGAAACAGAATTTAGAATCTGTCATGAATCATTGAAAAATCTTCTTATATATATATATATTTATATGCGTGTGTGTGTGTATTGTTTGTTTTTGCAACAAAATAGGTATTTACTAAGCTTAGTTTAATCCACTTTATAGTTTACAAGATTATCTTGCTTTTCATAACTCTATAGCTGGTGACCTACAACTGTAGATTCTTATATATAAACAGACTATGATCAGTAGTTGGGAGAACTGCTATTAGTACGTGACTATTCATTAGGCTTACCCCAGCCGCAATTGTACAATAGTAAGTGATGCTAACTATCTAGAATAGTAAGAAGCTTGGCTGCACTAGTGTCAAATCCCCTTGCTTCATTAAATTTTAAAGTATAAACAAAATATAATTCATTTGTCCATACAATATGATTCGAAGACTACGTCTCATGTCAACTCTTTCATTAGTATTCTCCGTGAATGAGATTTGCAAACTTGAGCAAAAGAAGTCGTCTTGAGTTGAGAAAGTGAATTCGTCATCAGATTTTGCGTACGTGCCGTCACAGGTTTTAGGTGACGTCATTGTTATTGTTGTAATATATAAAAACGAAGTCAAAACCCAAGTAGGAGTTTAGCAGTGATCCTCGAAACATTTTTGCTGATGACTACTTCACGTATTTACTGTGATATGTATGAACAGATTGATAGACAGATAGATATGGCTAGTCACTCGAGCAGACACATGATCTGCGTCTTTTGGCGGCATACTATATTGGGGGATCAATTAAAAAAGTTGAAAAAGGGGTGATCGACGGAAGAGATACTTCTCCGGCTTTTTGTTGTGTGGTGATCACTCAAAAGAGTGTGAATTTTCATAAAACAAGCGTAAATGCTGCTTGTCACAAACTGAGGGATCAATTTGTCATTAACTCACAATGCAAACTGACCCCCCACATACACACTACAAACCAATTTAGCGTGGGAGTACAAAGACGTCATTTTTCTAGCCATAGTGAAGAGTAGAATTTTGAAATTTTAGCCTTCTAGCTCCATCGACACAGTCTGTATGCGTGATGAATAACAAATTAGCCGGACCAATAGATGGATAGATAGATAGATAGATAGATAGATTTGAAGAGACTATGAGAGAAGGCCTACGTTTTATCAAACTGTAACGACCACAACGGATTTGTTATGACATTTTTTGTTTTGTTTTGTTTTGTATTTGTTTTTTTTGTACGTTTCAATACAAACGTTCTTCTTTTAGTTGTAAATCAGTTGCTAAGGTTTTTGTGGCGATGTTAGTTTTGTCATATACTTCCGCTACCGGTCTCAGGATGACTGGAGACTAATTAAAAGAAAGACTCTCGTATAGGGAGAGGGAATGATAGGGAGAAAGAAACTAGCTAACAACAGAAAGAAAGAAGATAAAAATGATAGGGAAAATAAACAATGCACCAAGGGAGAAAAATCCTGCAGGAAAAAAAGAGACAAAAAAAAGTCCTACCCAAGGAATAGGAGAAGACAAGAAAGAAGAAACAAACAAGGCAATAAATAGGTTGGAAAGTGAAAAGAAACAAACGAACAAGCGAGCTAGGAAAAAAGGTAGTCTAAAAAGAAAGGAAAAAAGAAGGAGAGAAAGAAAGAAAGAAAGAAAGAAAGAAAGAAAGAAAGAAAGATAGGAAGAAAGAAAAAGAAGATTTCGTATTCGTCTTCTAGCTATATTCAATAAGTCAGTTGCTCAAATCGGTTGTGTTTTATCATCAAAATCAAACAAATACTTGAGTGATTTTCGATAAATGTGCTTCGCCGTTAATTTTCAGCAAACTAGTCTTCTTGATAATTAGTAAGTTCGATCCCCACAGGATACCTCTATTTCAGGCTTTGTGTTGCACTAAGCTAAGCTTGGTGAATATCAGCGAATATAATGCACACACACACACATACACACACACATATATATATATATATATATATATATATATATATTTATATGCATATATGTATATATATAAATATTTATATGCATATATATATATATATATATATACAATTAAAGTAATATGGGAAAGATATTCCAGTGATACTAATGTTTCATGTTTGGAACAATTTTCAAACAGGTACCATCATACGATTATTAGCTCTATTTTCTGTGTTGATATAGAGCACTTTACGTAAATATTATATACATCATTACATGTGTTTCTTGCAATTTTTGCATTTTACCAAGATTATATACATGGAGAGAACGTCAAGACAACTTTACAATATATATATATATATATATATATATATATATATATATATATATATATATATAATCATCAAAACTATATAATGATTGGAAAAAGAGCAAGACAAGGGATACAATATCGCCTAAACTATCTACAGCGAGCCTTGAGAGCATCTTCCGGAAATTGAACGAAAAGGAATGGGGATAAACATAAAAAATACAGCGATATATATACATATATATATATGTATATATATATATATATATATATATATATATATATATATATATATATATATATATATATATATATATATATATACATATATATATGTGTGTGTGTGTGTGTGTGCATATGAATATATAGATATTTATTAAGCCTGACCAAGTCTGCTACTCAATAAGGATCGAACTCACTACCATTGGAGCAGTGTACTAAACTAGCTTGCAAACCGTACTGATTACATATATATATATATATATATATATATATATAATTGTGTCATCCACAGACAGCTGTTTCGTTGTATTACAACTCTTCAGTGTGGCTATAGACTTTTCATCATCCCATCCAGTACCACGAGGCAGGATTGAAACCTTCGCTTCAGACCCGGAGGCCTTATATATATATATATATATATATATATATATTCAGTTTCATTTCCGGACGATCGCATGCTTTCTTAACGCGTGCACGTGCGCACATGCACACCATCATACAATCACATACGTATGCATACATATGCATATACTCACATGTAAACATCTCTATCAGAGCTTTTACTGATAAGCACGCACACTGGCCTACATACGCATGCACACGCCGTTTCCGGTGCTTTTGCATAAAACTGAGTTTAGTGCATTTGCATGTGATCACGTGCCCACGCATGTGCCAATAAATCTTGTCTTTTCGTCCTCTTCCTCTCCCTCCTTTTCACCTCCACCTTCCTCACTTTCCCCATTTCCTCCTCTACATCCTCTGGTTTGAATTCAAAATGGCGATGGTCCGACGACATATCATGTGCCCGACACAATAATATACGCTCTCTCTCTCTCTCTCTCTCTCTCTCTCTTGCGAGTTTACTCGCTCTCTATCTATCTCTATTTCTTTCTCTTCCTCCATTTCTCTTTTCTCCATTTCTCTCTCTCCATCAATCTATCTATCTATCTATCTATCAAACTATCTGTCTATCAATCTATCTCGGACGCTGCCGTCACTGTTGCAAGATCGATTCCACACCTCGCTGCTACACATATATTATCACTTGGGCCGGTTCGCAGATCGATATTCGATATCAAATTACCAGAAAACAATTAACGTGGCAATGCTTCGCTTTGGGATCAGGAGACCAAAATGAATAAATTATTTGGCCGGGCGTGAGTCACGGTGCTGCCACTGACATCCGGGTACTTGAGGCTGAGGCTGTTGGCGCACAGGTACACATGCCCGGAACTCTGTCATGGCAGGCGGAAGGAGAGACAAGCAGTCAAAATGGAGAGAGAGAGAGAGAGAGAAAGAGAGAGAGAGAGAGAGAGAGCAAAAATGTCCGACAAGACCCAGTAATGAGGGCTTTGGGCATTTTAGTTGTCATTTAGCTGGGTCTTCAATGTTTTAATTCGGTATATGCAGATGAGGAAGAAAGTATGAAAGAAAAAAAAAAGGTGAAGGAAAGAAGGGAGGTGGAAAAGTCAAAAGAACAATGATTGACAGAAAGAAAGAAGGGAAGGAAGGAGGGGAAAGAAATGAACGAAGAAGTGGAAAATATACTAAGTTTATACGAGAGAAAAATACAAGAATGAAAGAGAGGTAGGAATAGAGAAGGAGACGAACAAACGAACGAACAAATAGGGGAAAAGAGGAGAACCTGAATGACACGAAAGAGAAAACAATAGAAAGTAAAGATTGGGAAGATATTGAAGAGCAGGAGAGAAGAGATGAAGACAGGAGGAGAGGAAGTATGGAAAGAAAAAAGGAAGGAAAAATGAGAGACAAAATGAGAAGCAGGAATGAGAAGAAGGGAAAAATGCAATGGAAAAGAAAGAAAAGAAATAAAGTTTGCAAAGATACAAAAAAGAAAGACAGACAGAAAGAAAGGAAACAAGGAAGAAAATCAGGGAGAGGGAAAGAAAAAAGATTAGGAAAAGAAAAAGACGCAGAGAAAGGGGATAAACATGTGGAAAAGAAAGAGAAAAGGTTCCTAAAGAAAGAAAGAAAGAAAGAAAGAAAGAAAGAAAGAAAGAAAGAAAGAGAAGCAGGATTGGGATAGTTGGACATGGACTGAAAGGGGGAAAATACAAGTGAAAAAAAAAGAAAAGATCTAAGGTTCTCGATAAGAGGAGAGAAGAAAGACGAAAAGAAAGAAAGACAGAAAGAATGAAAGAAAGAAAGGAGAAGGGAAAGAAAAGATGCAAGGATGGGGTGGTTAGAGGTGGAGAAAAAGAGGAAAATGCGAGTGGAAAGAAAGGAAAGAAATAGAGTTCGCAAAGACAGAAAGATAGTCAGAAAGAAAAAAGAGAAAGAAAGAAAGACAAAAAGGAAAAGAAAAAGAAGCAGGAATGGGATAGTAAAAAGTGAGATTGAAAAGAAAGGAAAACAAATCATATTTTCAAAGACGAGACGGATGACAGAAAGGGAAAAAGTAAGGCAGAAAGAAAGGATAAAAGAAAGAAAGAAAGGAAGAAAAAGAGAAAAGGAAAAGGAGCATTCTCAATGAAAGAAAAAGAAAGGAAGGAAGGAAGGAAGAAAGAAAGAAAAAAGGAATAGAAAAAATTGTCAGAGATGAAAGAAAGGGGAAAATACAAATGAAAAGAAAGAAAAGATATTAGGTTACCAAAGGCAGAAAGGAAGAAAGAAAAAAAGACAGAAAAAGTAAAAGAAAAAGAAGGAAGAATGGGATCATCAGATGTTAGAGAAAAAGGGGGAAATACAAACAAAAAGGAAGAAAAAAATAAGATTCACAAATACAGAAAGGAAGAAAAGAAGACAGAGAGAAAGACAGAAAGACAGGAAGAAAAAAGGAAAAGAAAAAAGAGCAGAAAGTCAGAGGTGAGAGAAAGGGGAAAAACAACTGAAAAGGAAGAAAATAAATAAGGTTCTCAAAAACAGAAAGTAAGAAGGAAAGAAAGAAAATCAGAAAGAAAGACATGAAAAAGGAAAAGAAAGAGAAGCAGGGAAGAGAAAGGAGGAAAAACAACTGGAAAGAAAGAAGAGAAAAAAGATTCACAAAGACAGAAATGAAGACAAAGAGAATGAAAGTTAGAGAAAAAAGAAAAAAGAAAAAAGAAAAAGATAAATGAGCTGGAATAAGATAGTCAATGCTGTGAGAAAGGGGGGATTTAAATGAAAAGAAAGAAAAGAAATGAAGTTTTCAGAGATAGAAAGAAAGAAATAAAAGGATGAAAGAGAGAAAGAAAAAAGAAACAAGAAACAGGAACTGTATACTCAGAGGTAGCAGAAAGGGGAAAATACAATTGAAAAAAGAAACGAAGTAAGGTTCTCAAAGAAAGAAAGAAAGAAAGAAAGAAAGAAAGAAAGAAAGAAAGAAAGAAAGAAAAAAAAGGAAAAAGATAAGAAAAGGTGGAAGGAGAAGGAGTTGGAGAGCACAAGAGAAAAGAGTAGAAGGAGAGAAGCGAGAAAAAACATTGAAAAGAAAAAGTGAGAAAACTCAAAAAACAATGAATTAAAAGATGGAAGGAGAAGCGAAATAGTTCTTAGTCACTAAGAAATATGTTGAGAGAATTTTGCATTTATTTGCAGATATTGTGCAAATAGATAAACGTAATAATGTTTTCCATATATGTGTCTAGGTGCACGTTGGTGTTTGTTCTTTTCAACAATCTGTGAGCGCGCGTGTGTCTATAGGAATGGAGATGCAAATATCTGTGTTCTTTTATTTGAATACGAATGTGCGTGAATGTGTAAGTAAAGATTAATATATTTGAGTTTGCCTATTTGAACGCGGGTGCATTGATGAAATTGTAAGTATCTGTGAAATTGCTTCGGTGAGTGCGTAAGTGTGCGCACGTGTGTGCGTGTGTGTGTGTGTGTTTATGTGAGTGTGTTCTTATTTTTGTGTGTGTTTGAATGAAGGTGTGAGTATCTATGCTTCTGGCTTATTTGAATGCAAGTGTGTGTAGATCAAGGAATGGCCATATACGTGTTTGCTCATTTCAATGCAAGTGTGTGCGAGTGTGAATGAAGGTGTGAATTCATGTGTTTATTTATTTGAATATAAATCAAATACGACAATTGTGTATGTATGTGTTAGCGCGCATGTGTGTGTATGAGAGAGAGTGTGTGTGTATGTGTGAAGGTGTGAGCATCTTTGCGTTTGCTTTTTCGAATTCGCGTACGAGTGAAAAAGTTCGTGTATCTATATCTGCTTATATCAATGTTTGAGTGTGTGTGCACGCGCAGGCGATAATAATTACTTACTCTATCACAAGACCTATAACGGAACACCAATGAGGACTGTCCTTACGTGCAATGGTTCGCAAGGCAGGCTATCTCGTCTTGCAAACTTTCATTCTACGGCAATCGCCTGATAGTTGCCACCTTCTGCGTATTTGTAAACCCTTGGTTGATATCTAAAAACCTTTGGTTAGTATTTACGATTTCGAGATGAAGTATTCTTAGTATTGATTATTGACTCTTTTTTGCTTGTTTTATGCCAAAACCTTCTCGGTTGAATTGCCTCCGACCAAGACTCTTATGTTAGAAAGAAACCATAAGTTAAAGGAAAAATAGTTCAAAAACATATATGTATATAAGATACCTACCTCGAAGGCATATAGTAGGATTATTATTGCTGCTGCTGCTTTTGTTGCTGCTGCCGCTAATGCTATAAGTAGGTAGTAAGTAAACAATATGGAGTGAAGATTTTTCTGCAGAAGTGGCAATATTATTGGAGATTTGAGTCACGTTCAACCATGAACTTTTGTGACAGAGTTGGTTGAAGCGTTGTCCATTAAAGACGAGTCCTATACGTTTAGTGTACATAGAAAGGAAGTGCAACAAAAAACAAAGAAAAAGAATAAAGGAAACGAGAGGGAGTGGAAGAGCGCGAAGGAAACTGTAAAAAAAAAAGGAAGAGGAAAGTAAAATTAAACAAACTCCTATCTGATGCTACTTACTCTAAGAGTCGGAAGGTATTCGACGTATAAAATTGCGATAAAAGTTTAAAAAGTAAGATTAAGAAAAGAAGGACCCTTACACTGTAGAAAGATGTGATTTTCTGGGTTCAGATAATTACTAAGCTTACTAAACAATGGCGCAGATATTACACCTTCGGATTACCAATTTTTTCCGATCTTCGAAAAATTACCCGTACTGAAAAAAATCAGATCAGAAGGAGACGGCAAATGCCGACTGAAGCAGATGTTTTCTGAGAAAGATAAGAAGTTCTTGGTTAGAATTATAAGGTTGATTGAAAGATAACAGACGGTTGCGAAACAAAACGTTAAACACGTTGTTTAATAAAAATAAAAAAATTAACGTCGAAGAAAGAATTTTCACGTGATAAACTGAAGAAGCATTTTGGCCTCTCAATATTACTATAATAATCCATTCTATTTTTACTCTGGTTACGATCCTCGTACGTTATACAGGGATTGGTCAATTCGTCAAGAACTGAACAATCACGAGAAAGAGTATTTTTGAACGCAGAAATTTGAATGAAGCAGGCGACAGAGGCGTCCGTGTCTTTGTTACATTACAGAATTGCAAGTTTGTAGGAAAAATCTGGATTTAGATTCGGTTTAGCAAACCAGAGTATGTTTTTATCGAAATTAAACCAATGAAAATATTACTTTTTTATCAAGAAGTATTTATCCATTAAGATGAAAAATATATAAATTGAAATTTTTATCATTTTCTTTAAAACATTACCATTTCCGTTACTATGAATCAAAATTAATAAAATATTATCTATTCAAAGTATCCCTTATTTTATTTAGAAAGAAGTGAGAAAAGTATTTTAAGTAACTTCTTAAGAGGGTAGGGAAAGATAAGAAGAAAGAAAGAGTCGGAAGCAAGTAGGAATATCGTATAAATGTTTAAATTTTCAGCCCCTTAGATCCATTGATGAGGCCTGTACGCGTGGTTCATATGTACATATCCAGCCAGCCAGCCAAACTGACAGCCGACCAACCTCATCAAATTAAAAACTTGGGAAACTTATGTCGACAGTTTTGGCGCCAATTTCCGATAGATAGATCGATATATATATATATATATATATATATATATATATATATATATATATATATATATATATATATATACATATATATGTATATATATATATACATATATACACACATAGATAGATAGATGGATAGGTAGGTAGATAGATAGATAGATATGCACTCAATGACAGATAGCTTGATAAGGAATTACGGAAAATAATAAACTTAGAAGAGATAGACAGGCAGGCTGATACAAATTGAGTCAGTCACATACTTCTTGCCGAACGTAAGTGATCGGGTTTCCCACATTATTCGCGTGCATATCACTGAAAAATATTTATTAAAATCGTTGACAGTTTTTGTTAACAGTGTTTTGTTTTTTTTTGTCGGATTTTTTTTAGCGTGAAACCAGGAATTTTTTTTATTGTATCTGAAGAAAAAAAAGCATAATCATAAACTCTCTAAAAAAAAAAATATGAAAGAAAACAACACACACGCACGTATGCACGCACACACATACAGAAACATACACACACCGCACAAACGCACATTAACACTCACCCAAAGAAGGAAATAAAGAAAGAAAGAAAGACAACATATAAATTTCTTCATACACTTTCTATCCTCGTTTTTTTTCTCTCTCTCTACCGAATGTTTTTTTTTTGAGTGGGGGGCGTGATTGCTTCGGTGTTGTAGTGATTGTTGTTGTTACTGTTGTTGTTGTAATGATTGTTGTTGGTACTGTTATTGTTGTTGATTTCTTTCTTTACTGTTTGTTATTTCGTTTTCTACTGTTTCTACCGTCTGCCGTTTGTTTTATGGTTGTTTGCAACGTTTGTTAGTAATGCGTGCGAGTGCATTGTCAATTTTGAGTGATTTTAATTATCATGTTGTCTGCGAGTCGGCATAAAGATGGCTGCCGTGCGAACAATGCCTTATTCGTCGCTCAAGACTCATAAATCCTTCCTGCGAATGTCACCTGCTTTCTTTACCTTTCTTTCCTATTTTTTATTTTTTATTTCCAAATGACTCTGTCACTTCTATTTTTTTTGTTTATATATATTTATTTTGGTGGCTTCAGTCCAGAGTTCGGGTCGGGGCTCCGCGTTATCCCTATTTTGCAATTGTACTCTTTTCGCACACAATTTTCTTTTCTAGATTGCAATTTTATTAGATTAGAGAGACCCGTGGAAATCCCACGGTTATTTTATTTAAAAAAAAAGGCTGGAAGATATGACATATGCTGATTGAAACAGTTATTATTTCGAAGAGTATAAAATATAAAACTGCTTACGACGAAATATGGAATCACCACACTCAGAGGATGTTCTTCCAGCTTTTAAACTCCATTGCAGTTTTAAAAAACGAATCACAGATATGACTCAAAACAATTCTTGTTCAATAACTGAATATTCTGAATACATGAAATATAACTCAAACAAAGTAGATTAAATTATTTAAATTATTGGCATATTTTTCCCTGGTCAAGTAGAGGAAAAAATCTGGATTCACAATGAATGCTTTGTTGCTCCTCATCGAGCTTTTTATGACTGCCTGAATTTCTTAGAGGTATGAATTCCACTAACAAAAAAATATTCTCCGTGAAGCTGGTTCGTACTTTCTTGAATGGCGATTGACAGATCAGTTTTGGAGGATGGAGCCTTGTCATGGATTTTTTTCTTAAATTTCCAATATAAACTTTCAGTTCGATTGAGATTCTTCTGTTTGCTGGTCATATCAGTGAGTTGATATGCCTCTCCTGAAGAGAAGTTTCAACACTCTTTTCTATGTGTAATATCATCCTGAACAAATGACTTCATCATCACCAAACCTATTTTCTCTCGATGGAATGAGAAGTGTTCATAATTTCAATGCGCACCAATGAGGTACTGGCTGTAATCTCATCTAGTCCTTTACCGGACATGTAACCACATATCAAAAATGAGAAATTTGTTTTTTTCCTTCAGGTGGTCATGCTCATTTGTTCGATTGGAATGGCAACTAACAACAGTTGCAGCAGCCTCGCGTTGGTCAACGCAGATTTGTTATTCATCATTGAATATCACTTTCATCTAATCACTCGCACTCTGTGATTGTTTTCCTTCAACCCTTGATAACCTTTTTTTCTTCTTTTTGGTGTCAGTACTGGTTTCCATTTTGATTTTCTTCGTGGAAATTCTGTTTCATTCAACACTCTTTTACAGCCTTGTCACAGATACTAACTGCAGTTTCTGTCCATTCATTTTTCATTTGTTTTTTTGAGCAACTTCTATTCGTAAGGCATATTGCTTTGAGTTTTCTATCCTGATACCTTGACGTCTCCTGGGGTCTGCATGTATGCTTTCCCTTAAAATCCTACCATTTTTGCTTGCACCGAATTTCAGACACAGCTGACTGGGAACAACTTTTTCCACACTCTATGTTGGATTACCTCTTCGAAGGAGTTTTATAATCCTTCTCATTATATCAATCGAAAATTCTCTTGTCAAAGCCATATTTCCTTTCAATTAATCTAGTCCAACAATAAGTCCAACAGACATGCAAGTACTCTCTTTTAACGATAAACTAATTAGCATATTTAGACTTGTACCGGTATTTGTTTTAGAATCGCAAATTACAAGGTAGTCATCAGCATTGAATGATTCAATAATTTTCTCCTCTGCTTGATCTGGGAAAGTATGCCAATAATTTAAATCTTTTAATCTAATTTGTTTGAGTTATATTTTATGGAGTCAGAATACCAAGCTATTAAACAAAACTTGCTTTGTATCATATCCATGATTTGTGTGTTCGCTGCGAAGTAAAAAAGCTGGGTGAACATTCTCTCAGTGTCGTGATTCTATATGTTCTTGTTGTAAATAGTACTTCGTCAAAAATGAATAGAAAATAAGAAAAACAGATGTATAAATATGTAAACGATTACTTTCTAATTCTTTAATCGTAATTTTAAAAAAAATTTCATGTGCTATGTTTAAGTGGTTTGAACTTCGTTTATTATATAATTTTCGTCAGTAATGGATACCGGAAGTTACGGATAGATGAACAAAAAAAAACATATAAAGTCACACTGTTCGTTTTATAGATGGATAGTTATGCAGTAAGGCAATTCATTTTCTCTTCTTTTCTTTTTTAACTTAATTCATTTATTCATATATTCAATTTTCGTCGTAATGATATCCTCATCATCATTACTCACAAAATAATAACAATGGAGGAAAATGACCATGTCAACTGATTGTAATAGTAAATCAAGTAATAAAAGGATGAAGAATGTCGGAACTGTGAGAAAAGTAATACGGGAAAAACTCAACGGAGAATTTAAATGTCAGATAAAAACCATTGGAGACAAAAATTCATCGACATGGTTACGCAGAGGACATCTGAGAGGACAAATGAAATCTCCCCGGGAACAATTGCATCAGGACCAACATATCAAAGCAAAAAAAAAGACATAACACAGAGGCATAGCAGATGACACCTTTGTGGAAAAAACGACGTGAGATGAATTAATGTAATTATTCGTTTTTGACTATTATTTCCTATTAGAAAGTTGATAATGATTGACAATGCTCCATAAAAGAAAAATCAAAGTGATATTACCACTGTTGAATCGATCGAGAAAATAAGCCCAAAAATGAAATAAAAATGAGCCTGACTAGTTACATTGATACACTGGGATTAGCGCAAACAATTAAGCTTCGACCGTGTAAACAAATGGTATTAGGCACTGTTTTAAAAAATGAAAAAAGTAAAATAGTCTGGATCCAGGCCAACCATCTCATCCATGCAAGAAGACCGAATCTGATTGATCTGATCAAGAAAAAGTGAGCCTGCAAGATCATCGATGCGGTTTGTTAAGTGTGTAGGACAGTGGAAGCGATAAAAAAGAGTAACTACCAACATTTCCCCCAGGAACAGAGACAACGTTGGGGTTGTGTCCATAATATATGATGCACTGGATTCGTGTCCAAAACATTAGAACCGAGATTGGACCACTTTAAGATCAAGACTGACCAGACCAAGACAGTGCGGTG
Source organism: Thysanoteuthis rhombus (assembly GCA_963457665.1). Lineage (NCBI taxonomy): Eukaryota > Metazoa > Mollusca > Cephalopoda > Oegopsida > Thysanoteuthidae > Thysanoteuthis > Thysanoteuthis major. The sequence continues at coordinate 27,872,614 of OY735215.1, forward strand.
GTCTACGAGAATATGGAAGAAGCTGCTTAGGATTCAAGGATGTTTGCTGTCACTCAGCGACAACCAATTGGCATCTGGTGTGAAAATATAAACGCGTGAACTAGTAATGATATCATTATCAATGATAATTTTTATTGTCATTCATATAATATAATTATATACTGCTATACCTATCATTAATTTATCACGTAAAATTAATTACAGTGACAAAACTATCAAGTGTTGAATCGATTCAAAGACTGACTGATACATATAAGCATACGTATAATCATATATGAGATGGTAAATGATACATCAATTCTAAATTGATGTCAATGTTTGAAATAATAGAATTTGACATTTTATAAATCAATGTTTTTCATTTTTACTGTTGCCTTCACTTTTGCTCTTGAATAATAAATAATACCCAAGCGAGCTTTTCTTCCTTTCTTGTGTTATTATTCTTTCTTCTCTTTTTATATTGACTCTTCTCTTTTTCTTCTTCTTCTTCTTCTTCTTCTTCTCCCATCTCTCTCTTCTTCATCCACTTTCTCCCCGCCTCTAATTTTCCCTTTAAAACTCTTCTTCTTCTTCTTCTTCTTCTTCTTCTTCTTCTTCTTCTTCTTCTTCTTCTTCTTCTTCTTCTTCTTCTTCTTCTTCTTCTTCTTCTTCTTCTATTGCTACTTCTACAACTACATTTCTCCTTTTTCCATTTTCTCTTTTTTCATCTACTTTCTTCACTGCCTCTAATTTTCCTTTTAAAACTTGTCTTCTTTTTATCCTTCTTCCGCCTCTTTTTTTTTACTCTCCCTTCTTCATCTTCTTCTTCTTCTTCTTCTTCTTCTTCTTCTTTTCTTTCTCTTTTTTCCTTCTTCATTGTTCCTTCAATTATTGTTTTCATTGTTGTGGAATTATACAGATAATCAGGAACCTTCCTCTGCTGGACGAGAGGGGAGCTCATATCGATGGATCAACAGATCAGGAAATTAACGACGAAAGAGAAGGCCCTACATGCCAACAGACGTCTGGTGTGAATTATGCACTTGTATAAAATATTAATTATACCATTATTGATATCAATTTGTATTGGCATCCATGTAATACAAGTATATATAACTATATCTATCACTTATCAGCGGTATAAAATAATTACTGCAATCAAGTAATTAAGTAAGGGATTGATCCCAAGACAGACATATATATATATATATATATATATATATATATATATATATATATATATATATATATATGAGTATGAGTTCGTGTGTGTGTAATGTCATAATAGGAGCAGATAGATGCTGCGATAATTCTAGATATGAACGTTTGAGATAAAAACAGAAATCGACATACTGTCAATAGTTTAAAGAAGGGTCATTAACATTCAAAGAGTTTTTTCGGACGATTGGAATCCTTCGTGTTGTTTGTGTTCTCAACACAACGTGTCGGCTGATTTATTCTACGGCTTTCTTCAGGCTTTATACTATTCGATTGCAATGACGGTAAACATTTTTCCCAAGAATGGTAGCATTGCTTATAATGTAGGATTCGGGTGTTTTCTTCTCCTTTCCTTGTTGGACTTTGATCTCCATCCTTGTCCATGTTAAGTGATCCCGATGTGGCTCCCTCTACTCAACAGGGAGAAAGGATCCAGATATCAGGGCCCAACAAAGGGTTCAATGTACCACCATCACATTGGGATAGTACACCTGAAAAGGGCCGTAGAATGACACGTTTTATAGATTAACGTTTTCCACGTACTTCATCGCCGTTACTTTCACTCCTATAAAAATAAATATCAAAAAATCAAGCGACCCGCTATCAATGAATAAACTCAAAAGCAATAAAATGAGATTCAGATATGATTGATATTTTTAATCACCTTATTTGTGATCGGTTATTAAATACTCTTGCAGTTCTAGATCTGATAGAGTACAAATATCTTTGCTTAAGCCTTGTTATTATTATTGGTAGAAAGGAGTAAGACACGGTGATACCAGCTGACCTAAGCTCTTCACAGCCTGCCTTGAGATGATCTTCAGAAGACTACACTGGGTGAGTAAAGGAATTAAAATAGTCGGCGAGTATCTGAGCAATCTCAGATTTGCAGACGACATTGCCCTTTTCGCAGGGAACCTACATGACCTCCAACTAATGATAGATGAACTAAATGAAGAGAGCGAGAAAGTCGGCTTGCACATGAACTTCAGCAAGGCGAAGATCATATGCAACAACCAAATCGGAGATTAAAAAAAACACACTAAGATCAAAATCGAGGACATAGAACTGGAGGAAGTAGATCATTAAATCTACCTAGGACATCTAATCTCAATGAGACCCTCAAAAGAAGAAGAAATCAAGCGAAGAATCACACTAGGATGGCAAGCCTTTGGCAGAGCAAGCTCAACCTTCAAAAATAAGAAGATCCCATTAATCCTAAAAAGAAGGGTGTATAACCAATGCATTCTCCCAATTGTCACTTATGGAGCTGATACATGGAACCTAAAAAAGAGATAGATCCACAAATTGAGAACCATGCAACGTGCACATGAGAGAATTATGCTGGGCCTCACATAGAGACACCACAAGACAGCACATTACATCTGAGAAAAGACAAGAGTCAGGGACATCATAGAATCCATAAAAAATCTCAAATGGCGGTGGGCTGGCCATGTTGTAAGAATGGCGGACAACCGATGGACATCACAATTCACGACATGGATCCCCCGAGATCACATGCGCAACCGAGGCCTGCAGAATATTAGATGAAGAGACGAGCTAGACAGGTTCAGGAAGTACTGGCTCCGCGACGCCTCTGATAGACAAGTGTGGCAAATCCGAGGGAAGGTCTATGTCCAACGACGGACGTTAAAAGACTGGCAATGATGATGATGATGATGATGATGATATCTACTGCATCTATCGTGAATAATACACTTTTGAGAGATTGCGACTTAGAAGCAGTCGGAGAAATAAGGAATATAGCTATATAGCTTATGTGAGT
>OY735215.1:27880596-27953096 GCA_963457665.1 Thysanoteuthis rhombus
TATGAAAATGGCACCCCAGCAATATTGATCGAACACCGCCTTTATCATATATTTTATGCCATACAAGTATATTGTCATTTTATATAAGGTTTCATGTGTATTGTATATTGATATTATCTCATACTAATTTATATTTTGAAACAATGCTTAATTACGTAGGTTACTCTAAAAACCTTTTTAACAAGGGATCAATAAGTAAAACAATAGATATGACTCACTCTTCGTATAATTCCCGTCGAATCTTCAACCCTGTGAATATTAAATCTGTTGTGTCAATTTTGATTGCAGGCTGCATATAAACTGGCCCGTGATGTAATCTTTACGAATACCAATTACGCAGAAAAACGTCTTTGAGTCGATTCTCTACCAACATATTCAACAGAAAAAAATTGACAATTATTATCCACTAACCTTAAAGTTTATTTTTCCACTCCGTATAACATCAAGCTTCGATAAAGAAATTTTTTTCAAACATTTTTAATTATGAAGCAGAATATTCTTATACACATAGTTGGAACAAAACCACTTTCTAGCGGATAGTAATACCTCAATGGGCGATAATATATTCAAACAATTCGTTACATGGCATTCCATGATCGATCTCCAAACCCACCCAAATATCTATCAGTAGGACAAATGGATCAGAGCTAAATGTTTTCCCCTTTCCCTGTTTCCAGTCAATACAATTACAATTTTATATATATATATATATATATATATATATATATATATATATATATAGAGAGAGAGAGAGAGAGAGAGAGAGAGAGGGGGGGAGAGAGACAAGTTTTCGGCGACTATTTTCATATCCGAGCCTTCGTTTCTTTGGGCTTGGTGAATTATTTGTCTTTGTTTTTAGTCCTCTCAATTCTGCCGACGTTCTTTTTGAAACAGTTCTGCGGCTGACAACATGGTTTTACACCTCGGCCAACGATCACTCACTTGTTCTTCCCAAGTTTCCTGGTTGATGTTGGTCTTCTCCGTAATCTTCGCAAGTAAATTCGTTTTTACCTCTATTTGCACGGGTTTATAGTTACTCTCCCGAAATACGTCATTACTTTACGAGCAATTTATCGCAGATATACCCGGCTTTTTGAGAGTTTGCTTTCCGCCATTATTTCGGTTTTACGAAAAAACGAAAATAGCGTTAAGGCATCTGTTCTGCAACGAGTCTTTATAGGGGCAGCGTTGGCCTCTAATCTCTGTCTCTGTCTCTGTCTGTCTCTCTCTCTCTCCTACATCCCATACTTCTGTACCTTTCACCACCTGAACATCGGATGACTTGGCATAAAGTAAAATCATCATCATTTTGGCGATCTTGGAGCGCTCAAAGATTTTTCATGTATAGTCTAGTGGCAATTTACGCCATTTCAGTATGAGGAAGGCTTTTGTTATGCGAACGTTCTTCTTCTGGATAGCAGAGGACATGTATATATTGGCATTTCCGATTTAAATATTTATGTAATTCCCATCAGTGTCAGAGGTAAGTGTTTTTGTAACACTTAAACGGGTTTACAGTCATTGTGAGTGGATTAATAAGATTGTGTCAGGATTATCTCCACCTTACCTCACCACCACTGTATTCTTTGAGTTGCTGCCCTTTGTCCTAGTGACCTCTGTCAGGTTGAGATGATCTGACGAGCTCGAAAGTGAGAATGAGCATGCCTCACAGGAACTAGTTTCCACCTTCTAGGACGGCGGTATTTAAATTGTTTTCCACGGAACCCTAGGGTCCCGTGCAATCTTTCCAGGGGGTTCCTCAAAACAAAGTGATATTTTCACGATATACTTAATATTTCTTCATAACATGAACGATTCCTTCACGGCTTAAATATTTCGGTTTGTACACATTTGGATAATTCCATCAACAAGACCAAAAACCTAATCGTAACATAGCTTGCAATTTTTTTTTAAGGGGTTCCGCAGAAAATTTAATAACTGAGAGGGTTCTCCGGGTAGTTGAAGTTTGGAGATCACTGTTGGACAAACAGCACCCAAGAAAGGCTGGAAGGTAAAGGGTCGAAACGTTGTGAAAAGAATTAACAACAAAGACGCAGAAAACGACTAAACCACATACAATAATTAAAACTCCTCGTCTTACAAAATTCTAACAAAGGTTTATAGACATTCTCCTAAAATTCGATGATTTTTTTCCGAACAGTCTAATAATCATATACATTATGCACTTACCAAAATGTTGTTTTTTTTTCAACTTCGACGAAAGTCGACGGTTCTATGTATGCCAAAATGTATTTCCTTCAGAAAAAATTTGAATGAGTTCATAGCGTTTATAAGAAGAAAAAAAAAAGGATAGTGAGAGTGGGCAAAGAAATGGGAATATTGGGGAAAGGTTTACGTCATTCTACGTTATATAATTCTTTCTTTTAAATCAATACTCAAAATTTAAAAAGAAACAGACAAAAAGTTGTCTCAGTCTAATGTATTCATTCATTTTTAAAATCTTTCAAATATTTTTTCCAATGGTTGTTCCCGTTTCTAATGGTTTTGCATGCTTTAAATGTAAATACATCTTTTTTAGAGGCTTATTTACAGCAGAAGTCGGTATTAGCAGCAAAAGAAAAATCAAGAAACACAGCTTTTAGACTTTTACAGTGAGGGGGAGGGCAAGACCCAGGGTTCTCAGAGAGATGGCAGTAATAAAAATGATGTTGATTACATAGAAATGTTGTGTGGTCGTATGTACGCGTGTACGTGTGAGAGAAAGAAAGAAAGATAGAATCTCTCTAAACCAACATATTTTCGATCTTTCTCTCATAAGCTCCAGATAAACGATCAAGGTAACTCCCCCGCTCTTTGATTCTGGCTGTCCATTTTAAAATAGATTTCCTATTGTAAGTCGATCAACGCCCCCCGAAAAGAATTTTATTCTGGGTGGGGAGGCGATTTTCAAACTTGCCTTAGGATCGCAGGATTACCCGCAGAAAGGGGTTTTGTTGAGTAGTTCTCACAGTTGGCTATCACATGCGAACAGATGGCTGGACAATTGGAGAATTATTATAACAATATGGCGTAAGGTGTTCGTAATTTAAGAAGTTAAATGATTTTTTTAACACCTCACATTCTAAGCGTAGAATTATGACCCATAACTTATGGGGAACACAAATAGATACACGCTTCTTGGTTACAAATGAAAATGCACCAAAGCCCATGGAAGCCTATCTGTGGCCATTTTCAGAGAGTATTTTTTAATCTCTTCTCATTATTCCCTTTTAATCAATAGGAAACGACCAGTTTCATTACAGAAACAATTGTTGCCTAAGGCTGCCAGAAATTGTGTAAACAACGTTACAGGTTTTGGATGGAGTCTGCTATTTTTCTTGTTCAGATTGTATATTTTTTATTCACGTAATTTGGTTAGCATTATCCGATTTCTGTTTGCATACATCAAGGCATATTTTTTAAACCTTTTTTTAGAAGCCTCTTGCCGCTTTACTACACATCCGTCCGTGCTGTTTTATTCAGTTGAACAATTTGAAGATCCTTGTTGAGGAAATATTTTTCGAGGCTCTCTTGAGTGTTCATGTCTTCACGTAAACATGACATATGACAGATAATCATTTTCATTGCGGGCTCTTCAAAATGTGTGCTACCTTTTAGCACGTATCATATATTTAAACATAAAAAGCCACCATAAAGAAAATACACACACACACACACACACACACACACACACACATATATATATATATATATATAGAGAGAGAGAGAGAGAGAGAGATAAGCTCTCTGTGTATCATGCCTGTTATATCACGGATAGGATTCATTAAAAAATACATCAAAACTTTCACTCATTCTAATAGATATATATTATTTGTGACATGGCGAATTCCGGAGTTCTGATAAATGAAATAATTATCAAGCTCGTATTCTAGTGCCAACAACATTTGAACTTGGTATCTGTAAATTGTGAGATTTAAACTGTTCTTGTCGTTGCATACTAATTTCGCCTCTGCTCCATCACTGGATCATTAAACTTCAGTAATTTTAAGATCGATCGAACAAAACAAATAATCTTGATTGTAGGGAAAGAATTGAAGATTGAATACTGAATTTTGTAAATTTTTCACCTACGATTTATCATAGTAATATTTAGTACTCAATCTGTATGTTATTTGATGAACATGTTGAAAAGGGTACGATGCAAGCATTACTGACAAATATGCTTACTTTATTTATGAACTAATGCATCTTCCCGATAGTCACTTATGGAGCTGAAACGTGGAACCTTACCAAGAGACAAACCTGCATACTGAGAAGCATGCAGCGAGAGCATGGGGAAATCATGCATCAAACTCACATAGAGAGATCACAAGACAGCACAATATACCAAGATGAGAACAGGGGTCCGAGACATCGTAGAATCTATCAGAAAACTCAAATGGTAACGACAGGTTATGTTGCAAGAATGGCAGACAACCAATGGACATCATAACTCACAACATGGATCCCCAGAGATCACATGCAGAACTGAGGCCGACAAAATACAAGATGGACAGATGAAGTATACAAATTTTGAAAATACTGTCTCTGCAACGCCCATGATAAAGAAATGTGGAAGGTCTATGTCCAACGACGGGCGTTAAAAGATTGATGATGATGACGATGATGATGATGATGATGATCAGTGTTTTATTATCGAATCGAACTTTAGATTATTTTACAGTAAAAATGCATTGCAATTGAAGAGAAAACAGGGATTGTCAATGTTCAGGAATCAATGAGACTGTTATACGTATGGTTATAATTTTGTGGTCGTGTATTACTAAAGAAATGCGATGTAAAGGATTTTACAATAGAAATGCATTGTAAATTATTCTGAAACAATAAGGCCGTTATATCTATTCAAACTTGATATTTCATCTGTTCTCCCGATGCTCTTCTATCGTTTTGTTTCATGCACGTGTTTAAAGAATGGTTTCCAACATGACTTTGACGAGCGTTAGTTTGCTTTTCAATACCCAGGGATCAAAACTGTTTGGAAGGATGGAAGATACCCACAACCTTATGAAGGAGCTTTATGCCATTATATATAAAAGAGAATTATATCGAGAAAGGGATGGAGGAAGCCTTTGTCCAGCATTGAACTTATAACGGCTGATATATATATATATATATATATATATATATATATATATATATATATATATATATATACATATATATATATACGTGTGTGTGTCTGAGTGTCTGTGTAATACTTTGCATCTATGGACATCTATCTGTTTCTATCGTCTAAGTACATACTTATTTATCTCCGTTTTCATCTGGCTTAATTATCTATCTTTCAATAAGTTTCTCTCAATTCTCGTGTGTGAGTGTGTGCATGTGTGGAAATTATAAAAACATTTGCACAGGAACTATAATTCATTCGGCACCGGTGTTAAGCGAGTAGCAAATCGAAAAGCCTTGGCCTGCATAAATATATAAAGGAATAGAGCATCGTGCAGGACTCGAACTCAAATCCACAGAAGAAGCAGCCCCCAATATTGCTCTGCACTTACCATCTTAGACACTCCGGCAAGATTAGAAGACTGAGAATGCGCACATATTGATCATCTCTCCATTCTGCGATCGTAGGCATAGATATCTATACATGCATGTTCCCTATCAGTAAAATGGACAGTTTATATCAGACAGAATGTGATAACTATCGAGGCATTTGAGCAGGAACTATATTTTGTTCGGTACCGGTGCTAACCGAGTAGCAAATTGAACATCGTTAGACTGCATAAATGGTGGAAAGAAATTTTCGTGTGGGATTCGAACCTGTTTCCACCAAGCAAGCTTTCTAAATGTGAATTTGCATCATATTCTGTCGGACATAAGCTGTACATTCTACTGATATATATATATATATATATATATATATATATATATATATATATATATGTGTGTGTATATATATATATATATATATATATATATATATATATATATATATATATATATATATATATATATATATATATATATATATTTCTACTTATCTATTCATCTATCTATTTATCTGAGTCTTTGTATATCTATCTGTCTGTCCATCAAGCCTTGCCTGTCCCTATCTATGTACATATCTGTCTATCTCAGTTACTTCCTGTCTCCCACTATCCGACTATCCGTTCCGATCTTTTTATCCGTCCCTTTGTCTATCGCAATTTTCTAGTCACCATAATTGAACACGGATCCAACGTCAACGAAATTAGAATATCAAAGCCTTCTCTTCCCATTCATTTCAAACTCGTTTCGCCTGCCCTAATGCCCCCCCCCATCGCTTTCTTGTCCCGATAACTCACAGTTCATTCCTCCCAACCTAACCCCCACTCTCTCTCTCTCTCTTCCTCTCTCTTCCCCCACTCTCTCTCTCTCTCTCTCTCTCTCTCTCTCTCTCTTTCTCATACACACACACAAAGACACACACCAAACTGGACTCTTGTTCATCAGAATCCTTGATTAGTGTCCAACTGTTCCGACGGATTACAACTCATTAATATCCGATGAATATTAATTGGGGAGTCTCAGTGCTCAGCTCGGACCAAGCCGGGTCCCTTGATCCGAGAATCGACGGATGGATCAGGACACAGTTCAAATCGGCAGTTCAAAACGACTGTCCACCGTTTGACACAATAAGGTGATTTGACCTCACAATCTTTACGCTCTAATGAAGGGATATTCGGTGAAATTTGCCAACTGAGATCCCAGAAGGACATGAAATCCATTTATTTCTTTTTCTTTTTTTTTTGTGATCTGTTATTTAGAACAGATTATATTATCTATTTAATAGATGTTTCGGAACAATATTAACTCCACCTATATTTATACATATTGTTATACGCAATAAAACCAATGAGTTTGGGCTTTAATCTAAGCTAGTCAACGGTAATTATGATTAGTGCAAAGGGAAGGAAATCTATCAGTGAATCATGCCGAGAAGTCGTGTTCTAATTTGTCAAATTTCTAGATAAGAAAGATTTATAGGCATAAACACATACTACTACTTTTACTTATACTAGGTGTAAACAAGCAACAAAATGAGATGAAAGAGAAACAAGTCAAAATTGATTAAGAGAATGATTTATCTAAGAAATTTAGGCCACTTATAGATTATGACTTGTCATTTCATGGAGTGCCAATCTTTTTGTTATACCCATTCAAAATTTTCGTTGTTATGTCTCTCAAAATTTTCTTACAAATCAACAAATAAAATCTTTGCAATCAAATGTCTCAGATTTTCGCTGTTAGTGTAGAATGTTGCCCTCAGTAATAGCCAGTTTGCAACAAAAAAAACAAAAACAAAAACAACACATTTTGCAAAAAGGCGGCACAGTCCGTACGGATAAACATACGCCTGACGTCACAGGTCGCGTTGCCAGGCATAGTCTCGTCTCTCGAACGAGACTTTCAATCTGTGAGCGAGATGCCACGTTTAGAAATCAGACAAAACAGAAATTCATCATTTCGAACTTTACCACCCACTGCTGGATTAATGGTATTAACCGTTAAAACACGGCCATTATCCTGTTGCAACTTCTAAATTATATCCCTGCTTTTAGTCATCCGATGTTCCGTGTAATTTTTTTGTAGTCAGGATGTGCGAAGACATGTTGTGCAGATTTTTTCCTGTGACAAAAGTATGTGCGTACTGAATGCTTGAACCGATATAAACTTAAAATTGTTTCAATTTTGGTACAGTGTATCTCTCACGACTAATAAAACTGTATTGGCATGTTTCAATACAATACAAGTACGATTGCATCCATTTCATTAAGTACAAACGTATATTTGAGTGTACTCTAAGATGTTGAGAACTACTTATCACAGATCAGAAACAAAGACATATCAGGAATCACCAGGTCTCAAATAATCTAAAGTCGAATTTTGCTGTGTGACTCAGTTCGCGCTTACTGAAAACAAATCTGTCGAAAATATCTTTTCTGAGTGGTTTTTTTTTCCTTCTAAGATTTCATCATAAACTATTTGACTTATATCTACGAAATCAAATTGTACGTATATTTTGAATCAACTTCATCTTGGGAAGATTTTCCATTGTTTATTTGAACATGCTCACGTGTAAGGGGGTCAATGCTTGTTTGTTTTTTGTTTGTTTGTTTTTTTTTTCAAGTGGGGGGGGGGTAATTCGTCGTTCCAAGTCCAGGCAGTACAAAACGTCGAAAAAAAACCCAAAGAAAATAGGCATATAGTTTGTTCTGGTTTTTTTTTTCCTTTTAGAGCTAAAGTAATTTGGATGTGTATATGTTACATAAAGTACTAAATTTCAACGTTTTTTTTTAATTTCTTGTGCTTTCAATTCATTTAACCCTCAAACCTTTTGGAAATTTGTCGTGTTTGAGAAAAGAAGTATTTTGATTTTCTTCAAGACGGGATTCTATTTACATTGTAGCTATATTACTAAACTGCAACCTCAATTCCTATTCGTTATAAGTGACCATGGATGTGACTTTTTTTTCTCCGGTGAGGTATCACAGAGGAAAAACAAAGGCATATCCGGAATCAGCAGATCACGATTTACATACAATGTACCAATGAATGATGAATTTGATAAAAAATGAAAAGTCGCTTTTTTTTTCTTTTTTCTTTTTTTGTTTGTTTGGTGTTTTTTTGGGGGGGGGGGTGATGCTGCGTTCGGGTCTAAATGAAAACTAATTTTAGTCCTAAAGAAATCAGCGGGGGCAAGAATACACTAGTGTATAGAAATGCGGTAAATACAATCGGCGGACAAAGTTGGAGAAAAACTAGACCTTCAAATTTTCCAGTAATCAGTCAATTTTGAGAAAAGATGTATTTGACAGTTTTACAGTATAGCTATGATGCTGAACTGCACCATTTGCTTTCCGTTCATCATAGTTGACCAACGATGCGAATTTTTACTTCTATCAGGGCTAATATCAGTTTGGCAGAATCTTTTTAAGTATCTGATCTAATCCCAAAATGACGATAAAACATGTTTTTCTCAAAATAAAAATTATAATCTTAATCTGATCCCAATCCAGATCCAAACAACCATTAAACAAGGGCGAATTTTGAATCTCGTAGTCTGCTTTAACATGTGAACTACTAACATCAAAAGTGATTTCACAGTTTCAGAAAAATTGATCCTCAATCTATAAAATATCTAGAAATTTTTTCATCCGGGCAACGCCAGGTATCTCAGCTAGTTACAGGTTTATATTTGTTCAGTTTGTTGTTCGATTAAATAAAGCATTAATGGGTACATTTTATCTTTATGTGATGAATTGTCTGAGTAAATTAATAACAAATTGCCCATCAATTCCCAGATTATAATTTTTAAAGTTGCCAGAAACGGTTTAATCAAAACTCATTCGACTCCTTCATTAATACTGTATTTTAGAGAACTAAACTTTTGAGTACACATTGATTTCCCTTTTGCACTGCTTGAAAAGCATGTCTATGAGCATGCGCACCCGCGCACAGCTTAGACGGAACTATGTATTCTTGTAAAAATTGTGTCGTCAGGATTGCCTGTCGACTGACGCTTCACCCAAGGGTTCTATCATTTCAATAAGTCGATATTCGAATCTGCACGTCCATCTCAGAATTGTTTTTCAAGTCGTTTGGAGTGAGTTCAAACTCAACTAGAAACATCTAAAAACTTTTTTTTTGATTCTATTCTTTTTTCAATCTATTAAGCCATAAAACCTTCTAAATTTAGTCAATTGTGAGACAATTTTTTACGTTTTTTGTGGGGGTGCAGAGGTTCTATATACAATGTAACTATGATAATGAACCTCTACTTACCGTTCGTCTGTATGTGAACAAGTGAATTCAAAACAAAACAGGAGTATGTCTGTCAAAGAATGAATTATTTCATTTCTTTTTTTGTTCATTACCAGACTAGTTTCGGCTATTCTTACCCTCTTCAGTGTATTTTTTTCATTTCGAGAAAAACGTTGGTGCTGGATTTTATTCTAAAGTAATGTTCTGGTGTGTGGGTTGCTATTTGAACAATTGTTTACTACCCCTGACGTTAAGGAATTGGCGTCACTCACTGATAAGAGGGTCTGGATGTACATACTGTTTTTGATAGCTTGATCTTAAGTTGTTGGTGTACATGTGTTTGCACACGTGCGTACATGTGCGTATGTGTGTGTGCATATGAGTGTGTGCTAGAGTATGCGTGTGAGGACTAGTTAGTGTCTTCACACATTTTTCGGCCGTTTTTTTTTACTATATTAACGGTCTTGATAGTACTGATGTCTCGATGATTTTTCAATAAATTGTCTAGTGAAAATGATAACGACAGAAAAAAGTGTGTGCAGTGCGCGAGACATCCACATCTTGGGTTGACCAATTGTGCACGATGTTATGATGTCTTTTTCGTTGCTAGAGCGAGGGATTGTCAATTATTCTTTTCTCCATTTTTTAGAATTATTGTTATCATTATTATCATCATCATCATCATCATCATCATCATCATCATCATCATCTTAGAGTTGTAATATAGTCCCTTTGAAGTTTGTATACTCGAATTTAATTGGCAATAATTAGGTGTCAATCTAGTTGTTTCAATTTGAGAAATGGTTCAATTTCCAGTTGTCCGGAGGAGTGTTGGGAGAATGATTTTGCCGTGATATATATATATATATATATATATATATATATATATATGGAAATTTTAGGGTGTCTATCTTTCAGTATAATTATAAGAATATTGTATTCTAGTATATTCATATCAACATTGTGTGTACGTATTTGATATACATATACATATATATGAATGTGTCTGTGTCTGTGAGTGAAAGGTTATATCTTTATGAATTTGCCGTCATGTTAAATAATGGGTTTTCTTTAGCAAAATAACACTTTAAAGAGATTTTTTATTGGAGGTTGTTTCCACGTAAATTTGAATTAAGAATGATTTTTGTAAACAAATAAATTAAGTATAAGACATATGTTCTTCGATTGTTTATAACATTTACGTTGTCAAGGCCAAGTGATACATTAACTGTGTAATGACGGGAGGTCATTTCAAATAAGAGTTTCTGTATAATATAACGCACTTAATGAACATATATATATATAGAGAGAGATAGATATATATGGGGGTTGCTTGCTGTGATGTCGTCGTTATAGATCTTCCTTTTAAACATGCTATTTCCGATATATATTTTTATATTCTAATTACTTTTTTAGCTTGCTAGAGGATGCGTTGTTATGGCTTTTGTATTCCTCCATTTTTTACCTTTACTATCATTTCTTTCTTTTCTGTCCTTCTTTAGTTTCGTCTTCCATATTCCACGTCGCCATTTCGCTTTTTTGCAACTATTTCTAATTTTGTTCTTTTTCCGCTCTGCCATTTGCACCTTTGTTGACGCCATGTTCACCAAGGCTCTGAAATTTAGCTTCGTGTTCTCTTCTATTTTTTTTTCTTTCTTTTCTCTCGTCTCTTCCTCCTCCCTTCCATCCGCCTGTCTATTTCTCTTTTCTCTCCTTTCCGTCCATGTCTCAGAAATGCGTTTTCCTCATTTGTTTTCAGTCGTCTTCCTTTTTGTTTCTTTTTTTATTATTATTGACCCTTCCTTCTTGTTTCTGTATTCTTGACCCTCTTCCTTTCTTCTCTCTCTCTCTTTTCATCTTCTCTGTTATCTTTATCTTCTCCCTTTTCCTCTTTCCTCTCCTCACTCATTCGCCTTCGCATTTTCCGTCGCCGATACTTGCTTTTCGTTTGTTTTAGTCTCCCCCACTTCTTCCCTTCTCTTTTTTTTTCTTTCTTTTTCTCGTCGTAATCTCAGTTACTCATTCCATTTCTGGTTACGCGCTCCTTTTGGCGCCAACTCTCGCGCATCTGAGAAATTTGGGGCTACGAGGCGTCTCCTTAACACTCTGTTACGCTTCTTGAAAAAAGAAGGAGAAAAAAAAATCACTAAATGCGCCATCTTAATATCTGACGCGTTATAGACTCAATCCCATCATGCATCTTTTTACCTCTATCACTCTTTCCTGTTATTGTTTGATTTTTGTTTATCTTTCTTGTAAATGTCACAGGGCCAGCCATTTTAGTCACCTTATCGGTTTAGCAATTCTGTCTTCAGTCGCAGTTTTCTGAGTTTTCTTATTGTTTTTTGTTTGTTTATACCATCTTATCGCCTGCTTTTCTCTTTTTTCTTGCTTTTTAATTATTTGTATTATGTATATTATTAGTATTATAATCATTGTATTATCCTATTTTTTACGTTATCTTCTTTATTATTATTATTGCTATTACTATTACCATTATTATTATTATTATTATTATTTTTATTATTATCATTATTATTATTATTGTCATTTCATTCTTATTTTATCATCTTATTTTATTTATCTGATTGTTCTTATTCTGTTATTTGATTATCTTAATTTTATTATTATTTTATTACAATATTATTGTCATTCTTATTTTTTATATTCTCTAACTTTTATTTTTAATATTTGTATTTGTGTTTTTTTTTCGTTTTTTATGTCCTATTTTTATTATGTGCTTTATTTTTATTTTCATTATCATCATCATTCTTCTTTTTATCATTATTATTATAATTATTATTATTATTATCATTATTATTATTATTGTTATTGTTGTTGTTGTTGTTGTTGTTGTTGCTTGTTTGGGTTTTTTTTTTCCTAGCATTTCCCTTGTTTCCTTTCGTCATCCATCTTGGCGTATTCATCCTCTCTCCAGAAATACATCCTCACCAGCTTTGATCCCCATGCACGCCCATAACGCTCATCTCGCATTGCTTTCTCGTTTTCTTTCTCAAAGTGCAGCCGACAACTTCGCGCGAAAAAAAAGAAAAAGAAAAAGAATAACAGGCAATGATTGGTAAGCCTCGATCTTCAATCTTCAACCCAAAACAAAAAGATGCATTTTATAAAAAAAAATTTCTAGCTGTTTTTTCTTATCTTTTATATATATTCATTTTAAATATCTATTCACGATTTACTTATATCTTTGTAGTGCTTCTGCGTGTTTTTTTTTTAATTTTAGATCATTCCCTCTTCCTATCTTTTCCTAAACCACTCACTAAGTTTCCTCTCAACCTCATTTATTCATTAATTCAAGCTTCCTTTCTTTCTTCTCTTTTATTTTTCTCTTTCTCCATCTTGTTTCATCTCTTCCTTTTTCATCGTCGTTCCCGAATCTTAACTTTAATTTTACTCATCTCTTTATCCCCTCTTCCTCCCTCGCTCTCTCTCTCTCTCTCTCTCTCTCTCTCTCTCTCTCTCTCTCTCTCTCTCTCTCTCTCTCTCTCTCTCTCTCTCTCTCTCTCTCTTTTAAGTGAATAAGCCAAGATCGATGAATAGAGGGACATTGATACGAGCAGACCCAAATTTGCAAACTGATCAATCAATCAAACGATAGAATACAGTTCCTCATTGACTGTTCTACGTTTGTGGGCTTGTATCGTAGCAAAATAAGCTTAGTAAATATCACTATTTACTAAGCTTAATTTACGAGGACACAGCACCAAATCGCGAGAAAAGAAGTTAAGTGTGTTTTGTTACACCACTCTCAAAAATTGGAAAATATGCCTACCTTGAAAATAAGAATTTTTTTTGTTGTTGTTGTTTTATAATAGATTTTAACATCATTGGCTGGCTCAAAGTGGTCTTTGTTATTACCTGGATCTTTTAGAGGATTAAGCATCGTTCTTTTCGTTGAAAGTATAGAATTGAAAAATCAGCGTTGATAATAAATGTCCCGGTAGATAGATAGATAGATTGATGGATAGCTTTGGTTAGTCACTCAATAGAAACCGTCACGTTACCGACGTCTTTTGATCATCCGGCTGTGTTGGAAGTTTTCGAATAAAAAAAGGGTGATCAATGAATGTTACATCTCCTACATTTTGTTGGACATCGATCACTGAAATAGTCTGAATTTCAAAAAACAAAGAAGTGTGAATGCTACTGAATAAAAACTGAGGAAATATTTTAGCATAAACTTCCATTGCAAGTTGAGCACTCTTCACTGAAAACCTATTTAGGGGTGGAATTGAAAAAAAAAAGTTTTTCGAGGCATAGTAATGAATGTTTAATTTTTCAACGCTATAACTCCACTGGTGCAGTCTGATACGTAGCCAGAAGACCGAATGAAAAACTGAAGACACCTATGCCGACAGTTTGGGCTGACAGGTTCTGATATACACACACACGCATATATATATATATATATATATATATATATATATATATATATATATATAGAGAGAGAGAGAGAGAGAGAGAGAGAGAGAGAGAGATGGATAAATAGATAAATATACCTCACTGTGATACAATTCTTAGTCTGCTAGTCAACAGGCCATTAACACTGTAGTAAATTCGATCCCCACTCTGTGCCCCACACGTGATCAAGTGCAAGTCCAAGTAAAGCTCATTAAATGACTTCCCGTATGCCACCCACTATATATATATATATATCTATATATCTATATATATATATATCTATATATTCGCATGAATACACACACGTATATATATATATACGAGCGTGTGTATGTAGGTGTGAGTATTTATCATGGTAGTACTTTTTTAGTGTATTCTTATGTATGTGTGTGTTAATTTTACACTGTAAATGTGGGATATTTCGACCATGGACCGTTCTGCATTCCTTTGTACGTATGCACACCGTGGTGGCAGCAAGGGGGGGCGATAGATGCAAGACTCATGTCGGGATTAAAAATCGAAATCAATTTTTTCACTTTGGCCGACCGAAAATACATCAATAGTCTTCTCTAACAACCAGAAGAAGAGAGAACTTAATCATCCCTTCTACTGCCAGCGGCCAGGGATCGGCGGTCGCTACCTTAGTTCTCTCCCTTCTGCTCTTCTATTTTCTTCCTGCTTTCTTTCGTTTCTCACGTCTCTAAATTTACTATCTTTCTTCCTCTCACCATTAGAACTCTTATACACTGTCCCTTTTATCAACACCTTTTCACTTTCTTTCTCCAAATGTCTTTTTAATTAAGTGACTTTGACTGGCTATATATCTGTGGGAGTTCCAAGCCATCGCACTTTATCTTGTCACAATAAATCTACTTAAGATGTTTATATCATCCCTTTTTTTATCTGAAAAGGTTTATTCTGTAATGTATCTTATCTTCAAAGACTAAGCATGTTAGTATAGTTCACATGTACCCACACGAAAAGTATCTTTAACAGAAGTGTAATTCATAGATAAAATAAGATATTTAGGAATAAAAATGAAATATTCAATCAAACAGTCTCCATCAGCTCTCATATTGTAGCAATATGAATGTGTGAGTTCTTTGTTTTTAAATGTGTTGTGAGTGTTTGTGTCTGTATGTTGGAATGCATTCGTTTTTGGAGTTTTTTGTGAATGCTTGTGTTTGTGTGCATGTGTCTTTGGTATTCCTGAGGAGTCCTAGATATTATCGGACTCATAAGAAAACTTAAATTGCAAAGAGCTGGCCATGTTGCAAAAATGTTAGACAACTGATGGATATCACAACTTGCGGCGTGAATCCCCAGAGATCGTATGCGAAACTGTGACCGGAAAAATACAAGCTGGCGTGACGAGCTAGACAAGTTTGGAAAATATTGGTTCCGCAACGCCCATGAGAGAGAGAAAGAGAGATTGGGTGAATCCTTGGGAAAGTTTTTTTTTTCCAACGAAGGACGTTTAAAGGCTGATGGTGTGCATATGTCTGTGGATGAATGAAAATAAATGCTTGTGTGCGTCTGATTGATGCAAGATTACCAAGCACCATTGTTCGCACAATGCCAAGGGAATCTCAGAAGCGTAGGTGAAGTTTCCTACGGCTCATCATTCCCTGTTGCAATGCTCTTCTAAGTAGAAAAAGAGTTTTAGTTTTCTAAATAAAAGGTTTTATCCATATGGAAGAAATGCTGAAAACTCTAGCATATGTGTGTGTTGGTCTCCAAGCATTAAGCACGTACGTTTCTGCATGTACATGTGTGTGTGTGTGAGTGTGTGCGTGGGCTAAAACAGTTAGGGGAGCAGATGGGCCAATAGGTAGGTGCCTCCGATTTTAAGGAGGCCAATTCCCTCTGGTATGGGCAAATACTATTCTCGTTGCGATTCTGTGCTATTTTGTTCCGTATACATTTTGAATAAAATTGCTGGCCATCACACTTTTCCTCTCATAAATCGTTCTATTTCTTTAATCGTGCTCAATTATTTATACATACATCATAGACACTACATGTATATCTATGTAAAGATCATATATAATTATTCCTGGTTATAAAAAAATATCTAAAGAGCTGTTTGAAATAATAATTTTCCATCCGACCTGGGCCTATCACAATCCTTGCACGGGCCTGCGTCAGAGTGTTTTTGTATGTGTGTGTGTGTATGTGCGTGTTTGGGTGTGCATTTTTTTTTCCTTATACGAACGCATGCGCTCAATTTTGTAAACATTTTGACCCGTCCGTTATAAGATAGTGCGAAGTAATTATCCCAGTATCACTCAACTTGGATTAGCGATTTCGTCGCCCAGCCATCTTGTTTCCAAGCAAAAATTTCAAGCCCTACAACCAACAGACAAGGCAAGGCTAAACATTAAACGCCCTGTAATTTCCTTCCCTTTCTTCCTACCTGACCCTCCACCATCAACAACAACAACAACAACAACGACAACTGTGAAAACGTTGCCATGGTAACTCTCCAGGAGAAGGTCATCTTTTTCGCTTCCCTTTCTTTTAATTCTTCTCCGTCGACTCAGAGACAAATAGCAGAACAAAGTCGCTGTGTGTAGCGTCTGCGGTTGTAAATAATTGCAAATCTCGACAAATGACAGAAGTGAATTCCTGCAAGTGTCTTCGAGAGGCGGAAGTTCCGGCTCTGCACAGAGCGGAGCTCGCATGATTGTAACGCACAGCTTTTTTTTTTCTTCCTACCTTTTTTTTCTTTTTCATTTCATTTAAACCTTCTTCTTCTTCTTCCTCTTCTTCTTCTTCTTCTTCTTCTTCTTCTTCTTCTTCTCCTTCTTCTTCTTCTTCTTCTTCTTCTTCTTCTTCTACAATATAACCTAGAATTTCCTCTCTCTCTCCAACTCATATACCAAGAGAAAGAGAGGCTACTCTTACACAGTAGTAGTAGTAGTAGTAGTAGTAGTAGTTGTAGTAGTAGTAGTAGTAGTACAAAGAAACGTTTGAATAAAAAGATGCAACTACACATAGAGCAAACCTATCACAAAGATGTTACTGTTTTACGGCACGTTGATTCCTATATATTGGTCATATATTGCCAACACAGGCTCCTAGATATTCATAATTTTTATATGTATATTACTGATTCAATTAAGGTGATTTCATGGCACATTAACTCTAATATAATGGTCATGTAGATCTTCAGAGAGTTTAATTACAGGCCTGAGATGAATTTTATATATCTGTTCGTGTTGAGTTTCATTATTTCTCACTTGGTTAAGATTAGCGATACAAAGATCTTCAATAGCCCATAACTTGAAAACCGTCCAAGTGAGATATGGTTCTTAAGTGATTTGGGATCGGCTCCAAATTTCCTTCCAAACGGTATATAACATGACTATGTTTGAGGAAGAAAGATTCTGACTGGTGCATCTCGGCGCAAATCTAACCATCATGAAAAAATGAACCAAAAATACCGTTTTTTCTCGTCTTTCTATCCACGTGATATCTTGAAACGTTCTGAATGAATTTCAATCAAATTTTGAGGGAATATGGGCAATGGTTCACAGAAGACGTGATCACATTTTGAAGCAGATCCAAGGCATAATTATCAGTCCACACAGTTATTCAATTTCTGAAACTGAGGTTCATGCAAATAGCTTTAAATGAGTTACTCTAAGGTCTATGATTCTTTTGTCAACTTTACTCAGCATGAAATATTGTTTCCAACTATATGCAATACGCCAATATTTGACTTTCTTAAAATTATTTTTGACTCGGGCACCACGGCGAAAAGTAGCCATTATGAAAAATGCAACAGATCTGAAATGTCTGCTCAGGTCATTTTGACTCATTGAAGGTCCATCTAGCGCATCCAATTAGTTTCATTGGTCAACTTGAGAAATCCTCGGGAACCCTATTACAGCATCAGGACTAAGGAAAGAAACAACTGAAACGTGTGGTGAAAAAAAAAATGTGGTAGATTCCGATAGATAAACAGATCGAAAGATGAAACAGACGCTCTTGATTTCTCGATGGCTGAGATAGATGCGTATAACTCAATGGTACCGGAGATAACCTCCATTTAAAGTCAGGATTTTGAATGCTGATTTTCAAAACGAGTAAACCTTCGCTACTTGAAGTTTGGTGCGACACATTTTCCTAACCCCGCTTGTTATTATTGCGTTCTGCTGGGCCAAGCTTAGTTCAGATCAATAATATCAATATACATATACTTTCTCATTAACATACACTCCCGGTCCCTCAGAGTAAGGCGAACTTTGGTTATCAACTTTCTTTGCAATTAATATTTTATTCTAACGATTATAAATGAAATGTATCAGTGCACGCAGCTTTTGTGTAAGAGTACATTTTAGTATCATTAGCTTTTCTATTGTTTTTCTTCAGAAAACTGTGCCGTCTGGTCAAGTTTCCCCATAGTCGCTTACAGTGTGCTGAACAATGTTGTTCTATTCATATTTGACTGTTTTCTACGGATGGTCACTGTTCTCAAATTTTTCTAACAACTAGTTTTGCCTTGACATAGGCCTATACGTTCTTTATAATGTTGAGATATCTTATACGATGGAAAGTGCTTTGCTTTTTTTTTTTTTTGCTTTTTTTTTTCTCTCAGAGTGTACAAGAAAATCGAAAAAGATACGTTGGAATTTATAAAGTGAAATAGTAATAAGAGAGAAGCAGAAAGATAGAAGGAAATGCAGATGCTGATTTCTCTCTCCCAGGCGATTGTCGTGGCACAATGATCTTAACCCTGTATCCCCCACATCTGGCCATGAATGTATGCGCCTTTGTGCGTACCCTACAACCCAGTGCAGGGTTGTCTGAGTCTTTGGGGGCATTCATCATTGGTGTGTGTTGGGCGAGATAGCCCGGTGGAGCCCATTGAATACCATCTTTAAAGTCTTTGCTATGACACAGACTTTGATTGAATCACTTGGAGTGAGCACTTTACTATTAGGCTACGATGGTTGGTCTTATAGCGACGAACAATTATATAATGATGATTTTCAAAGTAGGCCTTTGTAGGATTGGCTTTGTACAATACTTCTAACCCCATACACCCATTTTAGGCAATAGAGCTGATTTTCAAGGCAAGCATGTGGGCCCTTCCCACTTAATAGATTGGCTCAATACAATATTCTCAATCCTGTATTCTAACTTTTGATCTTAGAGTTTGGGAGTGATGCTGATTTTCAAGTCTAACCAGTAGGTCCCCCTTTCTTACAAGATTGGCTTAACACAATGTTTCCGACTTTATATCCTGACTTTTAACCACGTGCGATAATATACTGAGTAAATATCAAGTGTGGGGAGGAATGCTGATTCTCAAAGTAAGCAGGTAGGCATTTCCTACTGGGAAGATTGGCTTACACAATATTCTAAATGTTATGTCACCACAACACTAGTTTTCAAGGTGAACAGGTAGGCCCTTCCCACCTTGGAGATCGACATAAAAATCTTCTCGGTAACACATTACCAGTACATAGTACTTCTATTGCGCATATGTATATTTCCGATTTTTGCCTTGTGTAGTACTAAGGTAAACTTGAAAATCAAAAGGTAGGAAAGTTTGGATGTGTTCTATCTGAACAAAGAAAATGGAGAGGAGAGACTCATTGTGAGATGTTGAGAAGGGAGAGACTGTAATAAATAAAAGAGAGACGTCCTCCGTGCTAGAATAGTCGTGCGAGGGAGAATGTTTACCTATTCGTAAATATATTATATCTATTTAGGTCGTAAAATCAACGCAATAATTGATTCCGCTGAGGGTTCGATCATTACCCTCAGACTCAAGCCACAATGATGGATATTCGATCTGTCCCTAAACGAGACTCGTGTGGAAGTGGATCGTTGCGTCCGGCTGCAATGATTTATCAACGACTATCAAGCTTGGCTTTTCAATTGTGGCTTGTGAAATGGCTTTTCATGTCGAGGGCTCTACGTCCGTACCTAATTTTTGCAGGCATCTTTCATGACCTGGGAGTAATTTCCTGCCGTGTCGACGTTTTATTAACCTTTGAGCGTTAATGGTTAATCTAATCACGGTGAGAGCGCACACAAATGAATAGGTGGTCGATGGTTGTTGGAAAGGGGGGGAGGGAACACCAAACGAGGCCATTGTTCGAAGGTCACTAATAAGGAAAGTGAAGGCAGATGCGGAATACGAATCAACGCAAAGTCACACGCACTGAAGAACAGCCAAGATGATCAAATCTGTGGACACATGTATGTATATATAAAAAAAATAGAGATCTATACACCCAATGATATATATATAAATGTATTGAGATAGAAAAAGAGAGAGAGAGAGATGTAATTAAAAAGACATAAATTCACCCAAAAACAGACATATATATATAGAGATAGAGAGAGAGAGGGAGAGAGACAGATAAATGAAAAGATTGAGCGTGATGCATATAGAGTGCAATGGATACAGAGAGAGGGGAAGGGGGGTGAAAGTTTGATAAGAACACGCCGGCGTCGTTAAATGAAATGACTGTGATAGATAGATATATAGATAGATATGAATAGACTCGGGTATGATTTTTACCGCAATTTAGAGACAGGCGATGTCGTGCAGCAAAATCACCTTGTTGATTCCTTCACTCCGAAAACGTCTTTTCACTTCCATTACGTCATCCAAAGGAGCCAATTGCTCACTATAATGTTGTTGAGTGACAGTTTGCCGATGCTTCAAACGTTTCTCAATAAACGTTACTGTTTGAATCTCACCAAATACACAGATTCCATACCCCATTACAGTAGATTCTGTTTGGCAACTGATGTTGAAGGCTAGCCTCAAACTGAACATGATTTTTTTCGTTTCGTAGTCTTGTAATAAATCCATTTTTATTGCTTTTGCCCACTTTTCCGTCGAGCAAGACAGGGAAAGCTTTAAAACGTTGACTGGTGTTCGTATCCACAAGTTTAAATGGAACTCATTATCCTAACTTCTGTATTTTCGCTAATGCTTGTAAAGAGCTCATTGAGAGATGAGTAAACTTTGAAGAGACATCTAAGGTTTCCCTAACAATCTGGAAAAGGTTGTCCTGGGTGACGGGCGGGGGTGGGGGTCTTTTCATTTGTTTCACACACACACGCACACATATATATATCTACATGTTTTTAAGAAATGTATACATGAACCGACAAAATGATTATGAATTGCATTATATTATACGGAAACTTTTTTTTTTCTGAAATGATCCCAGTAATTTGCTCTGTGAATGTATCATTTGTCGTAGACAACGTAAATAGAATAAACAATTGAAGAAAATGGGGCTGATGCAGGAATGTAACCTGCGACTGATAGGGCAGCCGCTTCATATATATAAATTCATATATATATACATATATAAGTGTATGTGCGCTGTTTATTTGAAAAAGTCCTCAGAGTCAAGTTAGCAGATATATGTATACACAGCAAATGTGCATATACAGTACGAATCAGGAATACAATATAATATAATACAATATCCTATGTTTGATGGGTTTCTTTCATAGAGAGCCTGATACATTTGACATTCAACATCAAGTTTATTCAGAGTAGAGATTAAGATATAATGAAGTGAGAATTCGCTAATGGTTTAACTGCATACTGATAACGAAAATGCCTACACCACATCCCCCAAATTTATGATTTATAACTACCAATAATCACAGCATCCTGCTGAATGGAACGAAAAAAGCAATGACCAGCCACAAAACAAAAATCAAAAACATATATATATATATATATATATATATATACATATATATATATATATATATATATAGAGAGAGAGAGAGAGAGAGAGAGAGAGAGAATGAAAGGAAGATCCAATCATCTAGAAAAATAGACATATCCCCCAAAAATGTCCTAAATAGGAATCTAATATAAACCAAATCATTTGGAAAGATACTTGAATGTGTTTGTGTAGCGAATCCTCACTTCATCATATATTTGTGAAGAGACCGCAGCGGGTATCGAACCTACCACGATTTCCTTGGATTGTTCATTCTATTTACGTTGTCTTCTTTGAACGATATATCAACCGTGTAACGACGGGAAATCATTTCAAATAAGTTTTGATATAGTATAACGTAATTCATGATTAATTCTGTCGGACCAAATATGTCCATTTCCTAAATACATAACTGTCTCACTTGAAGAGATGAATGGAACGAGAATAAACGAGATGAGAACTTGGGTTGGAAAGCGGTTATTTATGGTAAGAGCATATATACATATATGCCAACTTGACCCAGAAAACTTTTTTCAAATAAATAGCATTCACGCACACATTTATCCAAAGGATTGATAAAAAGAAAGAAAGAAAGAAAGAAATGAAAGAAACAAAGAATGTAGACACACGCGATTATACACAGACGTGGGCGTTGTATGTAAAATATCAGGGGTCGAGTGAGAGTAGTGTGCACGTGGAGGGCGGACGGGTGTCGATGATAACCTGATTTTCTACGTGAATATTAATAAATGGCATTAAAGAAGAGTCCGACAATGAAAACTGTTCTAAGACGGCGCTCGACCTACCATCGTTAATGGCATTATTGGAAGTACTACACGATGTCCAACTTTACTTTATGTTCATTGAAAATTATGACGATAACATTACCGATCTTTTTATTACGAAGTGGTGGGCCGCGTATACTGACCTTTATTCTATTTGACATCATTGGCATTCGGCCTTTTGGATTGTTCAGTGTCTTAATACAGTGACTGCCTTTAATAAAACATAATAATACGCCAGTTCAATAATAGGAATTATCATTATTTTATTAGTGCTGTCGACTACCGTTATTAAGGCAACAACGAACGGGATTAGTATTAAGAAACCAAAACGTACAGACCAAAATTACTCTTTATTACCCTTTCACAGTTTAATGCTCTGTGTTACTTTAGGCAGCGACTTTAAAGGCGTTCACAAATTTTAGGGTTTTTTTTCTAGATAGTGCACTTAATTCATGTGTTGTTGCAGCTAACTAATCTCCGACGATAGTCTTACAAGAATATGGAAAGAAATATGCCGTTAGAACGCGTGTGTCATCAATTAGAGCGAATGCATTTACAACGAGAGTTTACAGTATTTATATTTCAACTAGTTCATCCATGCCGTTAAAAATGACAGCGTATATGAAATATATGTATGTACCCATTGCATCTTATACACGTAGATAAAAGAGATTTACATTGCAGCGAGCGTTCTGTTGAGCACAAGTGAATTTTTTACTTTGTTTTTATTAAATCTTTTTATATTTATATATTATTCTTTAAATTCTGAATTTTCATTGTGCTGTTAGGATATGAATGGAATTCTATCTTACTACGTCAGTTACGTCTCTAAGGGTGACTGAAGACATCTGCACATTGGTAATTCTTATGTGTGGATGCTTGCATTTGCACAGACCCATAGACTCTTGCACCCTCTGGATCGTCTCAACTATTCATCGAATTCATCCAATCTCGATTCTAGTGTTCTTAGCACACTTCCGACTGCGCCAACTATCAAGGGCACAACCACTCCCTTCATGTTCTACGGTTTTTGGGGTTGTTTTTTTTTACTTACTGAGAGATGTCAATATATTTTTTCAAATTTTGAACCAACAGTTGTCCTCTGGCATAATAGTTACTATTCATTATTAATTGTACTCGTATATTTTGTTTTAACTATCTTACTCGATATCATATCAATATCATTTTTATTTTCATCATTATTAACTGTATGACAGTGCTGCTCAGGATGAGTGGTATCCTTTAACTTTTTATATAACCTTACAATATCTTCAGAAATTGAATGAAAATCTACCAAATTAGAATCATCATAATATCTTAATGGGATTTTAAAAGTAGTTTACATAAAATACATTACTTTTCTATTAACACGTAGTAATTTTAAAGAGGAAATAGAAAGTGTGTTCTGGACAGCAATATTGGTACCCTTCCTTAATAATTCGTTGTAATCCTTTGGTAATGATGGCTGACTTCACACGTTTCTTGTAACGATCTATAAACTTAGTCTCTCTCTTCCTTTCTTTGCAATTCGTTCAAGTTCTCGAGTGTTTGCAAGATTACTGTGGTGCATGGTACGTTTTGAAACTACAGCTCCAGAATCCCGTTCTTCCCAAAGATTTTCCATGGGACTGAGATTAGAGCTCATTGCTGGCCAGTCGAAAAAAGTACATTTTCTCTTCAGCAATCTTTTCAGTAATTATGTGAATTTTAATGGATTTTAGTAATGCTGTTGTCTAAAAAGTTCCAGTTTTCCACAAAGTTTCTTCTCAGTCTTTTTCCCAAGCGCTCAAAAATTTGGAGCATTATCTCCACCTTCATATTCT
This sequence comes from Thysanoteuthis rhombus, assembly GCA_963457665.1. NCBI lineage: Eukaryota > Metazoa > Mollusca > Cephalopoda > Oegopsida > Thysanoteuthidae > Thysanoteuthis > Thysanoteuthis major. Next base: position 27,905,113 of record OY735215.1, read on the forward strand.
GCAAAGTTTTAGTTGACTGAAAAGGTCAAGATACGTATCTAATTTGTTGAGCCACTTTCAAGTTCACTTCGTTGTTTGCTTGAAAAGCAACATCCATGATCCGATAGCTCTCTCTCTCCCTCTCTCTCTCTCTCTCTCTCTTTCTCTCTCTCTATCTATCTATCTATCTATCTATCAATCCATTTATCTATCTATCTATCTATCTTCCTCTCTCTCTTGTTGAGTAGCTTCAGTACCAAAATAATCAAATGACTGAAGTCATCATCAAACTTACCTTCCAGGAAAAGATCAAAATACAGATCCTTTTTATCTATAGTTCATGTATATCTATGTTGTTTTATATCATCCATGTGAAAGGGCTTGTTATCTTTTCTCAATTTTTCTTCCAGTACCATATCTTCATTTTCGGAACCATCTGGTTTTGTTTAGTATGAATCTGTGAAATCTGTGAAGTCTTGAAAAATAGAAAATGGCAACCCTGTCTCAGGCCTGCATTGGTTGGTACGATTCAAAGTTCCAAAATGTTACTTACTCTGTTCACTTGGACTGTTTTCGGTCTGCGCTATAACTATTTGTAAAAATGGTAAAATCTTCCCTTGGGAGATAAGCGATACGTTATTGCTTCCCCATTCCCCTCCCCAATAGTTTTGAAATCATAAATTGAAATAAGGATGCTGATTTTCTAGGTAATTAGATAGGCCCAACCGACTTGAGAGATTGACGTAACACAACATTTATACCCTGATACCCCGCTTTTCCTCTGGTGTCAATTATCATGAGTCAGTAATGGGTGCTCATTCTTAAGGTAGACTCGAAGGCTCATCCCAGTTGAACAATCCTCTCATACATATGCCCCCCTTTTTCGTCTCGTGCGATACTAAGCTAAGCTCACTCATTATCAGGAACGTGTCGTATTTGCTGATTCTCAAGGTAGGCAAGCAAGCTATTGGAAGGTTGGCGTAACACAAGTTTCCTGCCTTGTGCTATATTAATGCAAGCCTAGAAAATTATCAAGTGTTATTTAAGGATTCTGATCTTCAAAGTGGGTAGACATGATCTCGCTTGGAAGAATGAAACAACACAATCTTCCTGTCCTTGTATCTGTTTTTAACTTTTTAGTCGCACAAAGATAAACAAAGTGAGTTTGGAATAAGGATTTCCAAGGTAGACGGGCAAGCCCTCCCGTCTTAGAAGCCGTAACACAAGCTGCTTGCGTCGATATCCATTCTGGTGACCTTGTGCCATGCATAGGTAAACTTGGCAAATATCGTGACGCGTCTCATTTTGTTATAATAGGTAAGATACAGCATGCTCACTTTGATAAATAGAAAACAAAATTGTATGTAGCATTGTACTGTTATAGCAGTCAAATTCTGCTGGCTCAAAAATTTCCAAAGCCTCTTTTGAAAGACTCTTAAAGTACATTTTGAGGCCAAACTGCGCTCATGAATTCTGGTAGTAGCATAGAAAAACGATTTGAGACGAATAGGTGACACAGACACACTCTTCAACACGCAAAAACATGCCGTGCAATTGATATGAAACTGCTGTCTCATTGCTTTGAGAGTATCATCAGAATTCAAAAGACGAACACCCAAGTGACAGTGATCTCTGCTGCTTCTAGCGTAAATCAGTATCCTTTGAATTGTTGGTGATCAAACCCGATGCTCAGCCGAACGTAAGTGAAGAATGGGAATAGGCATATCTGCCCTCCCATTCGTCTATTTTCATTCATCGGGCGGCCTCGCCAGCGGCCATCATTCGCCTGAAGAACAGATCTATGAATGCAGTTCCCTATCAGAGGATCTATCTTTCTCTGTATCCATCTCAATCTGATCATATCTGCTGTACTTAGGAGCCAACCGGAGAGATGTATTAGGTGTGTGCAAAAGCTTCCAGTGCAAACTGGTTTTCGAGTTCAGACTATTTGAAAATAAATAGAGCGTTGGGATCTTTTGCAAACACATTATGAAATTCGGTTGATCCAGAAATCTCAGCTTCCATTCCAACAACTCACCATCATCACAATAACTTTTCTAAAATAAATCAATAGTAATTGATTCTTCGATTTTTGTGCTCTTTCGTATAGGATAGCTCTAGTTTAGGATAGTGCAAACATAAACACCCATCTATATATGTGCGTGTTTCTTACGTGGGTGTGAGGTGATCCGACAGAATGGTGGTAATTTGACGGTTGGAAGGTGGAGAGAAACTTTAGAGAAAAACAGGTTACATTTCAAAAGTTTTTATCATTATGTAGATGGGTTTTTATGCATTTCGTTGTTTGCCACCGACCTTTTCAAAAAGACTTACAGTGGTAGCGGCAAAATTGCATGATGTTCACATGTTTTTTGCTGAGGAATGAAACGAGGAGACCAGGCAGTTAAGTTGCATGTTTTCTGGTTGGAAGTAGGTTGATGAACGTAAAAATAGTCAGTGGGATTACGTATATAGACAGCATCTTTTCTTTTAAACACGTATTATTAGAAAGTACGGACATTTTTGTCTATTCATTTCTCTTGTTTTATTCCAGGTATTTGATGTCCCTACTTTTGAATGATAACACTGGCTTTTTATTCCAGTATACTTTGGGCGTTTATTTCTATGAATATAATTAAAATTCTGGAAACTTTAATTTGAAAAAAATTGAAAAATTAAAGTGATACCTGTATAGTTTTCTCTGGTCTTGATAATGGTTAGAAGCATGGTCGAAAGAACTAATCATTTAATCATTAATCAAACCCGTATAAATGAAAGATTCATACATCTCACCGGCGATTGTTCACTTCAATGGTAAGAGCAACGCTACGTTGAAGCGGCCACCCTTCTGGTTGCAGGTTTCGATATATATATATATATATATATATATATATATATATATAGATAGATAGATAGATAGATAGATAGATATAGATATAGATATAGTCAAACTCCAGTCCAACAGCAAGAACGCTCCTCATCAAATTTATGGGAGTAAAAATTCCCATATCGTCGTGACTTGCTGACTGAGCTGAATTGACGAGTCTTACATATCTACAAAATTTATTTACAAATGCGCAAGGGCCGATTTCATTCAAATAAATAAATAAATAAATATTTGTATTCAAAGAAATATGTTGTTTTTTTTTTATTATCATAAGTACAATACAAAGATGCAGTAATCGTTTTCCATCAGAATAGAAGGAGGGGAGTTCAACTCAACAGAAACCAGGCTTGTATGTATGTTTCTATTCTTTTTTTTTCTTTGTATTTTATCCTTTGCTCTCCTTCTTTCTTTTGTCTCTCTTTCTCTCTGTCAATTCTACCTCTTTTCTTCCTCTTTTGCTTTCTCTTTATCGTTATCCCCTTTTTCTTCTCCTTTATCGTTCGTTTCCTTTTTTCTCTTTTCTTTCTCATCTTTCATGATCATTCTCTCTCTCTCTCTCTCTCAAATTTTCTTCCCTTTTCTTCTCCTCTTCCACCTCCTCCTCCTCACTCTCTATTTCATATGTTTCGCTTTGCACACGAGAGAAATATGATTTTTTTCTTCTTCTTTCTTCTTCTTCCAATTTGGGAATCGTTGACATTTCTCATGAAGCCACAAATTATGTTCAGGTTTTGCGCGAATATTTCATCGCGCCTCACTTTGATGTCCATCCGGGTCTCGAGTTGAGCCAGGCGGTGTTGCATTTGGTGACAAGCTAATCAATCAACGGGGCGGATCAATTAAAACACAACCCTGCAACAACAACAACCACAGCAACAAAAAATGCAAAGCAAAAAAACGATAAGAAAATGACAATGTAAAAGCAAATACACCAGTAATAGTCGGAGAGGAAAAAATGGAGGAAGGAAGTTCTCATATCTCCCGCTGACGCCATTTTTCTCTTTAATAATAATAATAATAATAATAATAATAATAATAATAATAATAATAATAATAATAATAATAATAATAATGATGATAATAATAATAATGGAAACAACTACAGCAACAACAACGACGATAATGATGAAAAAATGTTATTATTATTATTATTATTATTATTATCATTATCGATATTATTATCATTGATGATAATAACAAGAATAATGATAAGAAGACGAGAAATAATAATAGCAATGATAGTAATAATAATAATAAGAAGAAGAAGAAGAAGAAGAAGAAGAAGAAGAAGATCATTTCATAAGATTTCATCTTCACACCAGTTGATTGGTGTTTGTAACAGGAAAATCAAGCCTCCTCTAATCCCCGGCACAATTTAGGCAGTTATTTGTTCATAATCATTTTTCCCTATATGTTTTAGTATTTATACTCGTTGAGTCTTCACAGCCTAGGAGTGACTGGTGGCCTCTTCTGGAAATCAAGTGACTGCATGTCTCCTTAATACCCATCCCAAGGACTCTCTTCAGTATTCTGGTTTATTTTTAGTAGTGCTGTTGTCTGGATGGTCTTGGTCATCCCCTTGATTTTCCAGTTTTCCTCCAACCCCTTTCTGAAACATTCCGAGAATGTTAACAGGACCCCGAACATCAGTCCAACGTTTGACGTTGGAAAATGGGGCTGTTGCAAGAACCGAACCTGCAACTGACAGGGTATGAACGTATATGTAAAGAAAAATATGTGTTGGAAATATTTAAATGAATCGATAGTAAAGAGTAAAAAAATACCCTCCGATTCTATGAAAAGATACATTTCTCCCATCCAGGTGGATACGAATAAAAAACGTTTACATTGATTAATTATTTTTTATAAGTATAACTTTTTGTTCCAAATCTTCAGTTTCATAATCATTTTGCATTTTTCGGTAAAAAAAATATTGTGAAATAACTTGATGAAAAATATGATCAAGTTCATCATCATCAGTCTTTTAGCGTCCGTCGTTAGACATAGACCTTTTCCAGGATTCGCTACATCTCTCTTTCATGGGCGTCGTGGAGTCAATATTTTCTGAACCTGTACAGTTCGTCTTACAATTTCATATTCTGCCAGCCTCGGTCGCGCGTTTGATCTCTGGGGATCCATGTTGTGAGTTGTGATGTCTATCAGTTGTTTGCCGTTTAGGGAAAATGACCTGCCCATTGCCATTTGAGTTCCCTATTGGTTTTTATGATGTCTCAGACTTCTGTCTTTTCTCTGATTAATTGCGCTGTCTTGTTATGTTAAGCATGATTCTCTCATGTACACGTTGCATGGTTCTCAGTTTGTGAGTCAGTCTTTTGGTTGGGTACCATGTTTCAGCTCCATAGGTGAACATCTGGAAGATGCATTGATTGCATACTCTTCTTTTTAGAACTAATGGAATTTTCTTGTTCTAGAAGGTTGAGCTTACTCTACTGAAGGCATGCATCCTAGAGTGATCTTTCGCTTGGTTTCTTCTTCTTTTGAGAATTTCGTGGAGATTCGTTGTCCGAGGTAGATGTAGTGGTCTATTTTCTCCAAATTTGCATCTTACATTTTGATCGTTGTGCGTTTATATCTGACCAAGTCATCTTCAAATTAAGAGAAATGTGACCAGGAAGAAAAGATGTATAAACGGGACAAGGAGACGGGGAAACTCCGAGAAAGTAAGGTGGTAGAGAAAATACACTTGCAAGGAAGAATGAATGTACAATAGCGAGCGAGATATTCTTTAACATTTAAGAAAAAACAAGTTTTCGTTGGCTGGTCTTTTCGGCATAAATGATTTCCTGAGATCCTGAGTGTTGTACGCTAATTTGTAATTGGTGGTTTCTTATTCATGAACAAATTTCACAGAACTATGATTTTATAACACACTAACACTTTATTTCCTATGTTCTCAAAAATTTTCACCACCCCATGGTTGCTTCGTCAAAGTGGTCATTTTCCCCAAGTAGAAACTGGGACGTGACCAACGTCTTTTGGCTTCATGACATGTTGGGGTGATCAATTAAAAATTTGGAAAACAGATGATCAATAAATAAGTAACTTCGCTCGCCCTTTGTTGGGCAATGATCACTGAAAAGTCTAAATTTAGAAAAAGCGTGAAAGCTGCAGGATACAAATTATGGACCAGTTTAGGCAAAACTTGCCAATTGAACCCGTTTTAAAATACATTCGGGACAGTAAAAGAAATGTTATTTTTGGACATGATAAGCAGGGATTTAAAATTTTTTTTAAATTTTCAGGCCTCTAGCTCCATTGGTACACTCTGAACGCGTGGTACATACATACAAGTATCAGTAGATGGTCAATTTACACCCGACATATTGTGATGATTATGAAGACGTTCTTGTAGGAACTACTGAGTAATACCGGTGCCGAACAAAGTACAGTTCCTATTAAAAGTGTCTTTATAATTATCGCATACATACATACATACACAGTCAGACAGCCAGACGAACTTTAAAAAAGAAGAAACCTTTGTTGACAGTTTTGGTTGACGGTTTCTAAAAATGAAAATCGCTGAAAGTTTGTTAGCGAAAAAGACAGGATAAAATTCTCTAATAATTTGGTTGGGAACGAAATCCAATGAAAGCCAAAGAATGAACGAAGAAGAAGAAGAAGAAGAAGAAGAAGAAGAAGAAGAAGAAGAAGAAGAAGAAGAAGAAGAAGAAGAAAAAGAAGAAGAAGAAGAAAGACGGATATTTGATGAGAAAAAAAAAGAAATAAATTGAAGATGAAAAAAACAGAAAAGGTAGGAAATAGGATGAGAAAGAGACAGAAAATGGAATACATATAATGAAAGAGATTGGGATGAAATTGAATAATATTTATAATAATAAAATAACTTCTTCCACTCATTTCCATCTCTCAGGACAACCCCCCCCTCTCTCTCTCTCTCTCTCTCCCTCACGCTCTCTCTCTCTCTCCCTCTCTCTCTCTGACAATGGCGTCACTGTTCCCCCGCTTTTCTGTCATTGACGTGTTTCATTGGCTGTCGGCATGAGTTATTAACGCCCTGGGCTGCCGGCACGACGCTTCTCACTGTCAAATAGATGTTTTAATCGGCCGGCCGTGTTGAGCCCCGACCTGACATTCATATTTGTCATCTGTTGCGAGATAATAGCGATCACAATTACTGACAATATCGATGTGTTTATTCTTGGACCTTTCTCCATATTTTAAACAAATACACACACACATACTGTAATATATATTCGTATACATAAATAAAAATACATACACGCACATGCACACGCACACATGTACGCACACACACACACACATACATATATATATATATATATTTATATATATATATATATATATATAGAGAGAGAGAGAGAGAGAGAGAGAGAGAGAAATCACCGAAATCGTTACATGGCAGACAACTGGTGATTCCTACGAGAAAAATTCACACAAAGTACCATAATATCAAATTCTGTGTAAAAACAAAAAACATTGCAGAAAATTATACATATATATATATATATATATATATATATATATATATATATAGATAGATAGATAGATAGATAGATAGATAGATAGATAGATAGATGAGGGAGAGTGAGAGGGAAAGCTTTACTGTTTTAAATGCTAAAGATGTTGCTGATTTTTTTTCTCTTCCTCCAGTCTTATAGCATTCAAGATATTATATATAAATTTCGACTAAAGATTTCCCATACAGAAATGTGTTTGTTTTTGTTTCTGTTTATTTCATCGATGTTATGCAGATCAATCATTCACTAATAACTGTCAGTCAAAAAATGTTTATTCAAGGATTTATTTTTCATTTCTTACGCAGGATTTGATCTGGTCGTAGCACAAGTAGAATTTTCTTGTCGAGACCATCAGTTGTGTACCATGGAACTGTTCCGGGATATATATATATATATATATATATATATATATATATATATATATATGTGTGTGTGTGTGTGTGTGTGTGTGTGTGTATGTATGTGTGTGTGTGTGTGCGTGTATATATATATATATATATATATATATATATATATATATATATATATAATCATAAATTTTACACTTTGGCTGAAAGAGATTTTTAGTTTGAAAATTTCGCAACTTTAATACACATAGTCCTCCAGATCATGTCATATCATGCCTATTAATGTGGTACGTTCAGATATTTTGCGTTGTACACTGAATATTGGATTTTATCATATTTATTTTGATTTGGTTTTTAATGTTGCACTTGAATATTATAGTGGGGATCATCAGCTGTTTTTTCACGGATCCGTTTCGGGGATTTAAGATAGCCCAGGATTTTACCATGGCCACCCCTGGCAGTGTTCATCGGGCAAATCCCCACCTGTACTCAACTTAATTATTCAATTTAGGATAATTATATTACTCTCTGCTTGTCATCCACTCGTTACAGTTATTTAGATACTTACTTTTGTTTTACCGTTATTTACTCAATAAATCAAATATCATGGATTGAATTGTTCGAGTCAATTTGATTCATGTGAACCATCTATCGGTAATCTATTTTGCTATCTATCTTTATTATATGTGAGTTGCTTATTTTGCTGATTCAATGTCATGGATTTTATTGTGAGAGTTTATTCAATCTATGTGGACCATCGATTGTCATATATAAGCGTTTAGAAGATAATGAACAGAAATTCTTATTAATCGGACACGACCTTCTAATATTTCTAACGGAAAATAACTAGATACATTCCCTGGAAAATAACTGGATACATCAAATTCACAAGGGAGAAATTTGTCCAGTGTATCATAGCTTTATCATTACATTGTGTAAAAAGATGTGTAAAATATATTTTGTAAGCGAAACATAACGAGAGAAATTAAAGGCATAAAACGAAAAGGCTTTACTGCGTTATCATCTTATCTTCACATCATATGTAAGATGTTTTTTTATTTGCAGACGAATAACGAGATGAACTAATTAGTTTATAATTAAAAATGAAAAAAATGTATAAACGATCAAATCAATGTGTTTTTAACATTATTGTCATTCTCGTCTGGTAAGGAAGAAAATCTTTCGACTCTCTTCTTTGACTGCTCCAAATGAACTGACCCTAGCACTTGGTTTTGGATTGTCATTTACCCGATTTTTATTTATTCATCTTTTAATTACTTCTCCTCTATCCTCATTCATTCTATATCAAGGATCGGCTCCTTTTCGAATGCTCCAAATGGACAGACCCTAGTTATTAATTAGTGTTCTCTTTTCTACCTCTTTAATATGGACTGGCATTAAAATCCATGTGGAAAATGATCCCTGTTTAAGTCAGCTCACCGTCACTGTTTTCCAGTATATTTTTTCCTCTTTATAATTATAATTTACCATTTAGATTATTTTACAACTAAATGAGCATTAACTTCTGTTATACAATTCTCATGTCATATATATATATACATATATATATATATATATATATATATATATATATATATATATATATATATATATATATATATATAATCATTTTTTTCAGCTGAAGCATAAAATTCAAGACTATATACATATATAATTACACATACATTCATACATACTGATTGGGTGAAAATTAGAAATTATGTTTAACTTCGCGAATGTTTCATTTTGGTCCTTATGGTGGTAGAATTCTGCTATTGAATGGTCCAAAGTAAAGCTAGTTTGACTACAATCGACCAATAAATGATAAAGTTATTACGAATATTCAAATAGAAGTTTTCTTTTCACCTAGCCTGTGCATGGATCCGAGACAGGGCCAGGGTGGAGGAGATCGTGCACGTAATCAAGCAACAGAATTGAAAATGAGCAGGGCATATAGCAAGAAGAAGAGACAACGGATAGGGATAAAGGCTAACAGATTTGTGCCCGTGGGACAGTAACCACAGTAGGAAAAGACCAGACACAAGACGGATAGACGAGATAAAAAAAAGTTTGCCGGTAAGACATTGTAGAGATTAGCGCAATCACGCTCGTCATAGAAGAAAATAGACTTTTAACGGCTCGTGACACATAGAAACTTTTCAAAAGATATTGAAAATGGCAGAACATGCTGCCGAAAGCGCTTTATCTTTTGGAATTGTATCTATTTACATTGAAACCAGAGATCCGTTCACTTGTGGGGGTGCTACTCGGAATTTCAGAAAACAATATACATTGATTTATATATTTATCCGTCAAGTTACTCAACGTTTCCCGATTCTTGATGGGCACACATCTTTTTGGTGGCACGTCGTATAATTAATTTTCCTTTCATTATTTCTTTCTACCTCCTTCTTGTATTTCCTTCCATTACTGCACTGTCTTTTGCAAGATGTTATGGAAGTCTTTCAAGTGTCTTTGAAGTTTATTCTGCGTCTTTGTTCAGTCGTTCACAAGCCTTAGGAAAAATTAGTCTTTCTCCCCTTGCTTAACACAGTAAAAGTCATTTTGGACAAGATAGTCATTAACGTTGAAAACTGGATTCAATAAGAAAATTAAAAATGGAGGTAAATCTTGACAAGATGCAGAACACCTTTCGGCAACTCAACTTAAAAAGAATCTCCTGTGAGAGATCTTTCTTCGGTTTGAAGAGATTTAAAAAAAAAACTCTTCATCATGAATTGCAAAACCTGGTTAAACTGTTTCTGTGCAATACTACAGTTCTTTCACATACAGCTTATTCTTCAGACAAATAGGAAACTTTTTAGATGAAAGGTGGCATAAGATCATGGAAAACCAAAGAAAACACTCCGTTGGCTGAATAATGTTGTTTTGAGGCATCTCGTTTATAAGAGACACGAGTTAAATCCCTTGACTCGGCTATAACGGATAACACCGACTCGATGGACAAGAACTTCAGTACCTAAACAAAAGTTACAAAAGTTGTCAGTTGCGCATTCATTCCCTTTGATGGGACACTAGATGTGACAAAAAGTAAGGAACGAGAATATATTCCCTGGATAAAACGAAGGGCCCCGTACAGATTTTCTCAAAATTAGCTGACAGGACATACAATAGGTAAGCGCACAAACCAGAGCTTGTCCTTAGGAAATCTTGAAAACAAGAACCTTAATGTCATGTCCCTAATAGTTAGCGTACTTGAAACAGAGTTGAAACATTACAATTGGGATAAAATCAATTAGACAAGCCTGGTTTACTGCAAGGTTCAACCCCATCCTTACTTCTATTCTGACTGAAGATGGTTGCCACAACTTTTGTATTTCAAATCTGTCTGGTTTAACGTAACACGACAGGCAAACAGTGGAGGGTTTACACCCATAAATTTGGCAAGGATTGTTATTATTAATGTCAGTGGTGGTGGTGGTGGTGGTATAATAGAGAAACAAAGTCGACTAGAATTAGCCCGGGTTTGACGAAATTCATCTGTTTAGACGACAGTATTTTCTTGGATCTGCAAGGATACGGTGTAAAATACTAGAGATCCAAGGGGACTTGCTGTCCCTCAATCTCCAGCAATAACCACCTGACATCTGGTGAGCATAAAATGCAACAACAACAACAACAACAACAACAACAATAATAATAATAATAATAATGATAATAATAATAATAATAATAATAATAATTCTCTGGTTTTCTTTTCTCATAAATATACGTGCGCATGCCCAAATTCACTTGCATATAAATAATAATTTTACGTCAGGCCAAGCGAGGATTTGAAAGGCTTTTTGCCTTCTAAATGGTTCGCTTTATAAATGATCTGTGCAGCTTTAAAAGCAAAGTAAAATTTATTGCTTCATCGCTTGTCAGACTTGTGGAATCTTCCGAGCTGCCCAGCAGAAACTATCCACACAAGAAAATCACTTAAATCCTGCTTTATTGGCTATGTGTATTCATTTCAAGTTGAGGCACGACCGAGATGAAGGTTTTACCCGCTCCTCGGAGAGAAATTCAATAGAGGGTTTGTTACACCAAGTCCCCATCTTGACAGTATGTAACATTCCGAGTAAACAGGGGGATGCAAAATAAGGACGCAAGCAATTTTCCCACGACGTCACTGGTTGATAAATAAAACACTGATATCCAATAACGGTTCCCCCACTTAAAAAAAAACAAACCTTTTCCGCGCATTGCATTGTGGTACTTGTAGTTGAACCGCCTAATTAAACAGAAGAGTTATTACGTTTTACTCGAAAAAAAAAACATGGATGAAATCCAGTCATTTATTTGATAAGAAGTGGAAATTTCACAGAAATACAATAAATGCTGGATGTTTTGTCATTCAAATTATCAGTTGAACTACAAGTACTTCGACGCAACACATCGAAGATTGTAAAGCAACTGGTTCACCACGTCGTCAAAAAATAACATGATTGAAGAATTTTGCAACCGAATTCCAACTTGAAAGATATCAAAAACGTTTTGTTGCTTAGCGTTCTCGTTTATATACAACCAGAATGAATCCAGATTTCTCATGCATTTGCAAAAAAGGTTGACTACTCTATTGTATAGTTATCTCCCGTGGCAAATGTTACTGATAAAAAAATACACATACATGTGAAGTATAATGTGAGTAGATAACAATATTCAAATTGCCAAAGAGTAATGATTGGTAAGCTTGTTTATCATATCATTGCAACTGTTGAGAATTCGACCCTCATTGACAGCACCAATCTTGTGGCCTTGTGCCAGACTAACTACCTTACTAACTTGAAGATTATAAAACAAAAAAGGGCGTCCCGTCGTGGACTAGTGATTCGAAAGCTAGACTATCAGATAATTACGATTGGAGAGCATTCGATCTTCGTTAAGGGCATCCCATTTGTGGCCTTGTACCAGACTAAGTAACTTACTACCAAAGTTTGTTGAGCATTTTGGAGTGCTGATTACCCAGCTGGGCTAAAAGATCATTGCAACTGCAGAGATTTCGATCTTCATGAATGCATAACTCTTGTGGCCTTGTGCCAGAATGAGATTTTGATATATCCAATTTGTGCTGATGATTAACAAATAAAGGGAGCCCTCTCACCATGGAGTAGTGATTAGCCAGCCATCCTGACAGACCTTTACGACTATATTGTGATCGATCCTCATAGTGCCCAACATTTGTGACCATGGGCTAGACTAAGCAACTCGATATCCAATCTACCCTGGTTAAAGAGGGTCTCACCTTGGAATAGTGGCTAGCTAGCAAGTCCGTACTGATTGCTCTTTATTTGCAGCCATCAGCCAGACTATTCAAGTTATTACCTTGAAAATTTCCAAACCGAAAAGCGCAACTCACTGTGGAGGATTGGTTATCAATCTAATAAAACACTACCGATGTGAGGTGTTTGATACTTACGTGTTATCCCGTTATGACAGGTTTTTGCAAGATTAAACCAAATTTAGAAAATGCTTATATATATATATATATATATATATATATATATATATATATATATATATATATATATATATATATATATATATATTATATATATACATATATATATATATATATATATATATATAGGTTGCGAACTTACTGATGCATTCTCGTACACACACAAGTACATACACATGTGTGGGTATGTGTGTATGTGTGTATTCACGAGAGTGTATCAGTAAGTCTGCAACCTGACACATGGTCATTGGTTGAATTTTTAGCAAAAGATATCGCTGTATATTTGATCAATGCGATCAATCTTCATTGCTATATCAAGTACATTGATAAGGTCGTCGATTATTCAGAGAAAATAGATATTTGTTGTTTAAAACAAATGCCTTTTTAGGAATTTTATCCCGGAACAGGCGTAAATTTATGTTCCTATATATACGTGCACACACACACACACACACTCACATATATATAACCACATACGCAAACACATATGTATGAACCCCATAATTATAATGCAAAAATGACACAATATCATAGTAATTATATTCTTTCAATCACTGTTCAATTCTTCGATCTACCAGATACTTGTTTTATAAGGATACTTGAGGGATCACAACTTACCACATTTCTAGCCCTCCATGATAAATGCCCCCCCCCTCATATCAATTCGTATCATCAGCACCCTGGTGTCATTTATGGATAATTTTTGACTGAAAAAAAAATTGTCTCTTATACATCGTCAAGTAAGATATCTCGTAGTCTGGGAAATGTGGATATCTTTTAATCTTTAGATTTTCATTTTGAAATTTTAAGTTTTGCAAAATCTCACGGTGTTGATTTTTTCGGTTATTTCCAAGATTTGAGGTCAGTTTGCAGATTGAAAATGGACTTCACACATTTGATGTTATCTAAAAGGTCAATACAAAGGTTGGCAACTCCATCTTTTGATGAAATATTAGGGAAATCTACAAAGTATCTTTGAAGTTCACTCAATCTTTTATTGCATGTGCAACTTTAAAAACCTTAGACAGAATCAGAATGTAGGAAAATCGGTTCCGCATGAATTTCCAGTAAGGAACATCGGTGAATATTCAGTTGTCTTTCTCTTCTTATTTGACACAGAAAAAAATCATTTTTGGACGAGATAGAATCCAAAACGAACAAAAGGGAGGTAAGATCCTGTACAAACTTCACTATCTCCATGGTAAACGGATTCTACAGGGAAAAGATCTCTGCATTTGGTGAGATTCAATGGAAATTCTTTATTATAAATGCTGGAACCTGGACAAACTGTTACCACACAATGCTATGAAGGGAATTTTTTCCGGTTGTACGAGACAGGGGAAGAGAAAACTAATTTTTCTCTGAGCAAGATAGTCGAACGGCAATTCGATAACACTTGTTTTTATGTTGCATGACAACACCCGTCCTAACGTTGCAAACGCGACAGTGATATCTAAATGGCTACAATATTTTTTATATATTTGGCCTAATGTTATCAGCCAGTTATTGTTAACTAAAAGACCCAGTCCGAGAGTGATTGCAATTAAGTTTTCTCTAGATCGTGCAGATAGAATGTGTATCAGCTTTCACTTCATTCTGTTGTTGTTCTCTCTCTCTCTCTCTCTCTCTCTCTCTATATATATATATATATATATATATATATATATATATATATATATATATATATATATATAAAAATATATATATATATATATATATAAAAATATATATATATATATATATATGTATCTATATATATCATTCTTTTTCTCTCCATTACAGTATTTTCCCTATCCATTTCCCTTTATCTCCCTATCTTTTCTCTCTCTCTCTCTCTCTCTCTCTCTCTCTCTCTCTCTCTCTCTCTCTCTCTCTCGTTATTGTCTTCCTATCTGTTGGGCCTTTTTCTTTGTCTTTCTCCCTTTTCTCGTCTCGCCCTCTTTCTCTCTTTTATTCTTTTTCCTTCCTTATTTTCACTTTCTACCTTTTTCTCTTTTCCTCTAGAATATCCTGCTTTCTGTCCCCCACTCCTTTCCTCTCTCTTTTTTTCGTACACTTTCTCTCTCTTTTCTCCTTTTTTCTTTTCTTTTCGCTCTCTCTTTCTTCATCTTTCTCTGTTTTTCTTTACTTTCTCTATATCTCTTTCTCTTTTTGTCTTACTTTCCCCTCTTTCCACCACTTTCTCTCTTTTTCTTCCTCTATCCATCTTTCATACCCTCTCTCCTTCTCTCATATACTCTCTACATATGTGTATATCTCTCTGAATCTCTCTCTCTCTCTCTCTCCACCTCTCTTTCTCTCTACATCTCTAGATCTCTCACTGTTATAGCAGTTACTACCTGTCCATCCCTATATTACTAATGTTACCGACGATTAATTTACACCGCTAAATCCATCCCCGTTCGTAATTATTCGTGTGAAATTCTATATTTTCGATAATTACAAAGAAGAAACAATACAGGCCGTCTTGAAATCCCTACGCTCCGCAGCAAATACTGAACACGGGGACAAATTGGGTATGATACGAAGAATGTTGACCGGACAAGAAGAAAATGCAGTTTTTTTTTTTTTTCAAAAAAGAGTTTACCTTCTTTTTTTCCTTTTCTAATCTTTTCTTTTCACTTTTTTTCCTGCTACGTCGTTTTGTTTTACACAGACAAATATTTTGATCGATGTGTATTTGGTTCCCCTGTTGTCAGAATTTTTTTCCCACTTTAATTAATTTACTTTCTTTATTTAATTAGAATAAATTGTTACCTGAAAGCAAATGCATTCGTTTAGCAATATTGCAGCCAATCAAAATTCAGTAAACTCCCGGTGTAATGGCACTCGTTCTAACAGCATAGTTTAATGACACACGCATTCTAATGGCACGTTTGTTATCACATTCTTGCAGGAATATTGTCGGAGATCATACCTTTTCCCAAGAAAATTAAAAAATGAATAATTTGCTTTCTGCTTTTTTTATGATTTGCACGACGTATTTCTTTAATCTGCCCATTGTGATAGAAATTGTTCTTTACGGCGGCACTCCCCATGGGTACCATAATAACGAGAGCCTGTATTATCTTGATTCAATAGCTTTCAGCGTCATCTTTTTAAATATTATTCGGGAAATCTTACAAGATTTTTTTTTCGATTTGTTCAGCTTTTTATTGTTTGCACACTCAGACAACTGTGGCGTGTGGTTTTAAAGCCCTAGGAAAGATTCTGAAGCTTGCAAAAATTGGTTCCACATAAAGTTATGGAATTGAACATCGGTTTTTTTTCCTTGTTCACAGTGAGCGCGTCCGGTTTTCTCGTTTCGATTGAATGGTCAGTCAGGATATCAAAGTCACAGAGTATCTAATTCAGTTTTAATTTTCCACCACAGTCACTGAATGATGCTGATACCATTTGTTTACATGGTCAAACCCAATTCGTTTGTATATTTTTTTTGTGTATGGTTGATCTTAACCCATCACGTTTGTTTTTGTATCCATCATCAACAGTAACCTTTTGGCGTCTGTTGTTGGACAGAACCTTCCCTAGGATTTGCCAGACTTCTCTATCATAGGTGTCGCAGAGCCAGTACTTTCTGAACTTGTTCATCCTGTATTCTACCGGCCTCGGTTTCACATGTGATCTTTGGGTATTCTTGTTGTGAGTCGTTAGTTTTTGTAATGGATTTTATGATATTCCTGACTCCTGTTTTCTTTCTAAATACTCTGTGCTGTTTTGTGATCTATCCTTGTGATGTTGATTACGATTCTTTCCTGTACACGTTGCATGGTTATTGAGAGCTAACGATGCAACTTTTGCCTTTCCTCTGGGTTTGTCCATTTTTGCGTTGGTCCCGATGCAATTGTTCTAGACTCTAACGATAAGAGGGTTCGTTTCTCTTTTCGGGTGTCCTTGTTGCTGTTGTTGGTAGCGGTGGTGATGATATGAATCTCTACACCAATTATATTCGGAGATTCTTAATATGGATCAAGTGGAGCGAAATCCTCTCAATACTCCAAACGTTAACGTTTAATTCTTTATCAACTAAGCTCACTTTATGTGAAATCAATCATAAAGTTAATGACAGCACTATTATACGATTATGAATAAAATCATTTGAAGACATTATACAAGTAATAAATCTTTTGATAAGATGGAAAAAAAAACGACGCAACTTCTTGGTTTATTATTAGCCGATTAGTGACTTAATTATTATTCACTTTTGACGAGGATTTATTTCTCTTATGTTCTGTTGCTTTTCATTGCATTACCAAGATCGTCATTCTACGGCCGTTATTAAGTAGCGCTGATCTGAATAAAGAGCAAGTCCCCGGTAAGCCACAAACTCTCATCTCTTCACCTTAAGATCCTACTTTTCCCCATGGCAACTACTTCACCAAAAGCCAAATCTACAGATATCGCTATATTCCTTTCCCCTCCGACTATCAATACGCCGCTATCTTTGTTTACATTTCTAATAAAGATCGTAGAATGACGATCTTGAAGTTGCAATAAAAAGCAACGGTGAATAAATGGAAAGAAATACTAGTAATAAAAAAAAACAGTTATAACTGCCAATGCTACTTCGAAGAAGTTAATATTGATAATATTACGTGTATCATTATTATTATTATTATTATTATTATTATCATTGTTGTTGTGATTATTATTATTATTATTGTTGTTGTTGTTGTTGTGATTATTATTATTATTATTGTTGTTGTGATTATTATTATTATTGTTGTTGTTGTTGTGATTATTATTATCATTGTTGTTGTTGTTGTTGTGATTATTATTATTATCATTATTATTATTATTATTATTATTAGGCTGGAGGAGGAGGAAGCAACAGGATAAGATAGAAGGAAAATTACTAAAAAATGGTAATAACTGAAAGATTTATCCATGAAATTTGGACACTCTACGACTATTACGTCTACTACTACTATTACTACTACTACTACTATTACTACTTCTACTAAAACTACTACTACTACTGATACTAACGCTAATACTACTACTACTTCTAGGTCGGAAAAATCAAAAGAACAAGACAGAAGAAAAACGATGAACATTGATAATAGTTGACAGAGCTTCATCTATGATGTTTGAATTGCGTCTAACACTGCTGGGGTTTATTTGCATTTGATTTTACCTTATTAAACAATTTGAAATATTTCATGAATATAAACAAACACTCAACGTCGGAAACATAGCTAACTTGAATAAATTTGGTACATAATCTTGCTATTAATCATATTTGCTGAAAGACGGTTGCTACGCGATGAGAAATATATTAGATTTGACTCTGTAGCACAGATCATCGCAGTGGCCTCAGATGAAAAAATCATCAATTTCTTTTTCTAAGCTTTGACATTTCAGCATAGTGAAATCACATTATAATTCATTGGTAATTCTTTATGACGTATTCATATTGACTTTTAGAAAGAGCCAGCAGAATGAATGCTTTAATACATACTCCATCAGGTCTTGGCATGAAGAGTTAGGCAAAAATCAATTGATTCGTCTTGCCACCAGGGACCCGTTCCCAGACACCACCTCCCATTGAAATGAAAAAGGAGGGTTATGACGTTCCCGGATGTCTGCAGTATTACTGTGTTCGTTCATGCATTTGTTTTTAATTTCTATGTCAGGAAAGGTCGTGTTACAATATTGCACGGATATAAATTCTTCAGGGCTTGCTGAGACTTCTAAACCGAGGAAAATCTATGAACGTAAAAAAAATAGTATTATGGCGGTAAAATGAATTTCATGTCGGGAAAAGCATTTCTTTTTTTGTTGTTGTTGTAAAAACCTTAAAAATACTTTGATTCATTTTGAAGACTTCCAGAACTGATTCTATTCACACCCCTCTTCTAGGAGTCATTTTCTGCTTAATTTCTATAAAAGACAAATAATTTCATCATGTGTAACATTTTAATACGTGCCTTCTATAAAAACAAAACGAGACGCGTTAGTAAACATCAACCATTCGTGATAATGCATACAGTAAAGACTTGAAAAGTATTAACACAACAGGAATGACTCCTTTGCTGGAGTCAAAATTGATATCTAGGCAGCTATGTTTCCTTCAGTCGCATCCAACATTTGGTGCGTACGCGTCGATTTCTCAATGCAATGAAAAGACAACAATATTTTGGAAATCATGGTAGATGCTAAACGAGTCATGCTTAACGATAAGGCATCTGTCTTTGAATAAGGGCTCGAAATGTAGGCAGTAAGCCACTATCAAGACATTCCTCTTATAAAAACATGTATGCCGACCGCAACAGAATAAATAGCGAACAAACAAGTCTATTTTTGAATGCCAGAAATGTCATTAATTCAATACATTTCTCATCTGTTACTAAGAGCGTTTGATCTCGCTTTTTGTACATGTGGGAGAGATGACTTTATAGCTTTACGGAGCTTTGTTTGAAACTAGCATGATGTCCGTCAAAAATGACAGGATTATTTATGTATGGATCGGCACTTCTTTCTACAATCGGAGTAACTGTTCGCTCTGCCTAAGATCGAAGCATCTCTACCAGACCCCCACCCCCTGCTTAGGATGAGGGTGTAGTATCTGTGTGCTCCAGTGGAAAATTTAAAAAATATAAGAACAGGTCTACTTCGGCACTCAATAGAAAAAAAAACTGTGTGGCGACCAACGTATTTTGACAGCATGGTGTGTTGGTGGTGATCAGTTAAAAAATGAGAAAAGGGGTGATCAATGAAAGTTATTTCTCTTGCCTTTTGTTGGCAAAAGTCCGAATTTTCAACAAAAAAACCCCCCAAAAAACAAACATGAATATACCTGGGGGACAAACAAACTGTGGACCAATTTAGCATAAACTTACACTGCGAATTAACCCCATTCTATAAAACCTATTTTTGTGAGGAGTAGAATTTTGAAAACACGAAAAACATTTTTTTTCTAGACATAAAAATTTGTAAAGGTTTAATTGGTCAGCCTTGTAGCTCTATTGGTATGACCTGTTCGTCATTCATCTATAAAGAGCCAGCTGGAAAAAAAAAACCTATGGCGACTGTTTTGATGACTGTTTTTGATTGGTGGTTTTTGAAAAAAAACAAAAACAAGCAGGAAAAATCACACTGTTAATTGTATAGGTAGATTATTCCTGCAAAAGAGAAAAATAAATATTACACGGCAATGCAAATTGTGGCGTGTGCCGGCCTTTTTGATTTATAAATTTGAAAAAACAAAATCAAAACCCTGGAGATATCATTGGTCAGAAGATATTAAACGGGGGTCATTAAAATGTCGTTAGTCCACGCGTCTTTTTTTCCAGGTGCCACGCCCTGCTTAATTACTAATAATGACAAAAACCTCAGAGATTCGAGATAGCCGAGGTAATAACGGCTTGGAGGGAGAATGGACTCATTGAGCCGAGTTCAGGCAGTTGTGTGCACTTTGCAGTGATGTAAAAGTCATGGATCCATCTCACCACTCAGCTATGGTTAGAATTATCTAAGATGAAGTAAGTGATGTTACTTCGAGTGATTATCGGCTCTGGGTCTATTTCATATATCAAACGGGTCGGGTATGCAGTAATGTGATGTGTTGAGCTCAATCAGGGACAGATGAAGCCGAAACCAGCGTAAGGATGCTACTCACTTTTACAACATCCCAGCACACATCCGAACCACATACACATGTGAAGAGAGTCCCAAGGCTTTATTTTGCAACACAACCAAGAAATATTTCCTCTGGCGCTGGTTATTCTCCCTTAAGAATGTCGATTCCGCACAGCAGCAATTTCCAATCTGTATCCACTTAAATAGATACCATAGTCATCGTGTTGATTTGTTTGTTTGTCTGTTCAACTTAAAATGTCACGCTGATGTCATTCGTAAACATCCAGTCATTTTTGACGGGTAGTATGCCAGTTATTATAATGTTACAGAGAAAGTGAAATATGTTTCATTTGCCAAAAAGACCTTTTAATTAAAAAAAAGGGTTCCAAAATCAGACCCTTGGCCAGTTGCATACAGTAATTTAAACAATCTTATATATCAATCAAAATAGAGAAGTACAAAAATCTAAATTTTCCAATGACCAAGAACATCGTCGGGGTAACAACTGGGCCCTCAATGACATTTCTCAAGTCGATGGAAGTTACTTTCCAATGCCTGTCCCCTCTTCAAGTAACTTATGACAGGTTGAACTATGCTATATAATTCCTGAAGCAGGGGATAATCTCTGACCTAATGTATTGGAATATATAAATTTATGCCTTTCCCAAGTGCATTAGTGTGAAGTGAACATACAATTACTTCAGTAAGAATTTGATGTTCTGTGCAACAACATTCTCCTAATAACATACGACAGGTAATACCTGGTTACGTAGAAAGCAGCAACAGGAAGTAATCCCTGAGCTGATCTACTGGGAGATATGTATTTATGCTTTTCCCAAGGATATTTGGGCGGAGTGAATACAAACTAGCATCAATTACAGAGCAAGAATACGGTTAGCTATGAAATGGCTACTTCTTGTTAATTTTAGCAATAAAAATGGCCATTTCCAATTGTAACCAAGCAGACAAAATATTGCTCTTTTGAAGGGTGTACGATTGTGGTTATGAGTAATTTTTAGAAGATATCTACAAGGTACAATCATGCAATTCTGCAAGGTCCTAGACCAAGAGAGTGTCTTGTTGCGCTGACACGTAATCCCATTGAAAAAACGTTTTCATAATTTCCAAAAATAAAAGAATAAAAAGTTTTTAGATGTCTAGTGGAGTATTCGTGAAAATTCACAAGGTTCTTGGGAAAGTGGTGCGCCTGGTTGCATTGGTAAAATATTTTGTTGATAGAACGTTTTGAGAAGATGAGTCACGAATTTTAAAGGCTCAAGGTTAAAGGCTATTCCCGTAAAGCTAGTAGAAGATTTTTGTTCAAGTTTTTCAAAAAATCCAATTCTTTCTTTTTTTAATTTCAAAAAATTTAAAAAAACTATTTTTAAATATGTGTAGCAGAGTACTCATGCAAATTTACAAGGTTCTAGGCAAATAGTGCGTTCGATAGCGCTGACACCAGAGTTATTTTTAAGTAAAAAAAAACCAAAACAATACAATTTTTAGATTTACTAAGAGTCCCTTAAACCCCTAGAATTTCATAATAAATATTTTTTCAATTCCCCCAAATCCAAAAGTTCTTTGATGTTTAGAAGAGAACTCATGCGAATTTCCAATGTCCTAGGCCAAACGGTGTGTTAAGCGGGGCCTGACACAAGATTTTTGATATGAAATATTCTTTCAAATCCCTTGAATTTTCTTTCCCTTTATTTCCAAAAATCCCCAAACTATTTACAGATTCTAATAGAGTAGTCATGCGAATTTGCCAAGTTATAGGCCACTGATTTCGAAACTGGAATACGCGAATCCTGAGAGTTCTTGTGGAAAACCAACATAATTCCATTAGTTGCATCGTACTTTCCTGGAATAAAACGATTCTTGCTTTCTCCTGTATTGCCTCCTCCATCTAAGTCGACAGCACGTATGAAGTCGATTCCGTTGCTGCGAATAAAATGATAGATGAACTGATTTTGACTGCATTATTTTGTTTTTGTATGTTCCGTACATTGTGAAAGTTTTCTTTTTAAAAAAACGCTATTTATTGCTTATATGCGATTTTTTGATTCGTATGTAGTTCCAAGTACAAGACTCCATTGCATAAAATATGCAAGTATTATGCAGAGTACTCCAAATATGGATTTACAAGTATTTGTGTTGGTAATGTGGATAATAAACCAATGGAACCAGTTTGAAGGTCACCTGTACTTGAACAGGAACAATACACAGGTGGAACGATTAAATCTTTTTCAAATGAAATTGAAAGAAGCAAATCAGACATTTAAAAAGAAAACCACGAGTTGTAACAATAATGAACAAACCGTTACGTATAAAGAGTTTCTCTTAGTAGCAAAATCATAAGCTTCAAACAATAGCCGAAAATTTTATTCTATCTGCTGCAAAGATAGAAAAATAGATTGAGGAAGATGAAGCAGTAAAAGACTTATATTTGATTTCGTTGTTAGACACTACCATTGGAAATCGAATCAGAGTGATGGTTGGCAATATTGTAAATCAACTGATCGAACCCATATGAAAGAGTATTTTTCACTATGAGTTAAAGAGAGAATAGATATCTCCAACAAAGCTCATTTGTTTGCTTTCATTCGATACAAATACGACGGCAAAAATCCAGAAATTCCTTTTTAAAAAGAGCAGAAATTCAATTTGAAAAAATTCAGAATTTTTTTAAAATCCTGAAATCATTTTTTTAAACTTGAAAATTCTTTTAAAAAATTCAGATATTCAGAAAATCAGTTGAATTTCCGAAAAAGTTCTAAAATTTATAAATAGATCGAAAACACTTGAAAAACTTCTAAAATTTCAAGAATGTTTTAAGCTTGATATGTTCAAATATGAACAAGTTTGAAAATTAAAAAAGAAAGTTTAGAGTTTCACGAAAATTTCGAAGATTTTCTGAAATATCGGAAATTCTATTTCAAAAAGTCGAAATTTCGAAAAAAATATGCTCAAACATTTCCGGAAAAATTTGAAAATTACGAAAAAAAGAACTAAAATTTGAATACCGAAAATTGTCAAGAATTATGTCGATTTGCCAGATATTCCAAGAATTGCCGAGAATTTCCTGGATAGCCAGAAAAAAAATAAATACCAAAAAATTGGAATTCTTCAAAAAGTTTGAGAATAGGAGAAAAAATTCAGAAATTCTTTAAAAAAAGATTCAAAATAGAAGGGGTCAAGGATTCTGAAATAATTCTGGAGAAAGGTTCTAAAATTCTAAAATATGAATTGAGATCCCTTGAAATTATGGAGGATTGTCGGAGATTGCCGATAGTTACCAAAAATTACGAAGCATCACCGGAAATTACCAAGAATTGCCGAAATGAGCTACAGCTGAATATAAACTTACTTCTAATGAATATAAGAATTTTTTTTAATGTTTAAAAGGAGCTTCGCTTAACCTGAATATAAAAAAAAACTCTGGATCTTTCTCAATTTGCAAAAACATCAATGAATTGACAATGTCTGAATAGAATAGTTTGACAGAGCTATCTTATCTTTAGAAAACTCAAACAATTGAGTTCCACTGATACTTGGTTATCATTGAGAAAAAACTTATCCAAAATGATCAGGAAAAGTCCTTCAGAAATCATTCCCTTTTTTTACAACTTACCTTTTGTTGATAGACTTTATCTGTGTTTCCCCAAATCAAACAACGACCGAGAGTAAAGGGGGGAATACCTCTCTTGTTGTTTGGTCAGGTCAATAATCAGGGTTACGGCGATTCAATAAGATTATTTCATGAATACTTAGTCAATTTTTTCCTTTCTTTTTTTGTTATACTCATTTTTAGGTTTTTCTTTTAATTAATCAGTAGTTTAGTTGATTTCCAATGCAACCTTCAATTAGCAGCGACGGATCAGTAATAAAGGATGAGCTCCTGGTTGGACTCGATCTCACATCCCTTTGGCCACAGGATAACTGGTTATTGCGATCCAGCTGTCTCGTTGTTTGGGCTTCAAGAGCTTTTACGGCTGGCAAAAGATCAAATCTAACCATTTAAACTTCAGTGCCATATCGGATCACCCATAGCCCCACAAATAGTCAGCCCGAATAACCAGCCCGGTGGACTACAGATCCTCTGTCTGCATGGATATCTGTGTATGTGTGTGCATGTGTGTGCGTGTCTTCGGGCGTGCATAGTCACATTTTGGTGCCTCCTATTTTGCACAGATGATTTTATAGAAAAGATATGCGAATTGTTTTTTTTGTTTTTTTTTGGCGGGGGGGGTTAATTCAAAATGATGTTCTAAAGATCATTAGTTATAGTGCACGCACGGGCTATGGTGATTCACTCATTTGAGTTACGGATATTTGTTGCGGTTTTTAATTACACTAGTAGTATAAGTTGCTTCAAGTCTACTTACGTTCCATAGCGTTCACAATCGGCCGTTGACTGATAATCGTTGCGTTGAATAATTGACGTATAGAATTGGTAACAATCACGTCGGAAATAAGAACACAACGATCAAAATCCAAGACGTGAATCTGGAGAGAGTAGGCCATTACATCTACCTGGGACAAAGAATCTCCATGAAATTCTCAACAGAAGAAGAAATCGAGTGATGGATCGATCTAGGATGTCAAAGCTTCGGCAGGGCAAGACCAACCTTCAGACACAAGAAAATCCCATTAGTTCTAAAAAGAAGGGTATACAACCAATGCATCCTCCAGATAATCACCTGTGAAGCTGGAACATGGAATCTGACCAAGTGACTGGCCTGCAAACTGAAAATCATGCAACGAGTACATGAAAGAATCTCAACGTCACATGGAGAGATTACAAGACGGCACAATATATCAGGGAGAAAACGGGAATCAAAGGCATCATAGAATCCATTAGAAAACCCAAATGGCAATGGGCTGATCATGTTGCAAGAATGGCAGATAACTGATGGACATCACGACTCACAACATGGATCCTCAGAGATCACATGCGAACCGAAGCCAGCAGAATTCAAGCTGGAGAGACGAACTAGATAAATTTTAAAAATATTGGCACCGCGACGCCCACGATAGAGAATTGTGGCGAATCCTAAGAAAGGTCTATGTTTAACTTTCAGCGTTAAAAAACTGATGATAATGATGATGGGACAGGGTCCATGAAGGCGCAAGTGGCGTAGTGGTTAACGGCTGATTGCATTTACCGCACACTAGTACCCTTGGAAAAAGCTTGATTGCAACTCTTCTTTCCCTCTAGCCCTCTAACTTATGAATACAATAACAGGGCAGACTTTTACTGTAATGATTATAATCTAGTATTTTTCTGAATACAAAATGACTGCACTTCCCAGACACCAGCGTTATAGTAACGTTTCAGATAGCAGCAGCTGGGAATCCCGCTCATTCTGGAAAAAACAAACATAAAAATACTTTTTTCATTTAACTATATGCGTAGGAAGTATTTTAAAAAAATCAAATATATTTCCTCATATGAGAAACGCTACTTTAGATAATGCATATTCTTCTCATATCAATTTTAAAGAAACCTTGTCTGCAAAGTTGCGAGGGCATTGTGGGAATCTTACAAAGGAATATTGCAGGCACGTTGAAGTGCTTCTACAAAGGAACGTTACAAGAAGTCTATACAATATATATATATATATATATATATATATATATATATATATATATATATATATATATATATATATATATAGTAGAATGTGGATTCGCTACTATCTATTTCCAGCTCTACTCTAAAACAACTTAATTTCCATAGTAAAAAGTTGTATGTATCGAACACTCTATGAAATAAATCTATTACATATCAGAAGTTGCTTTATACTATTGATATATTATCATATTTTGTTATAATGCTAGCCTGATCTGTACCATATATATATATATATATATATATATATATATATATATATATATATATATATATATATATATATATATATATATGGTACCAGCATCATTCCAGCAGCTCCTGCAATCAAGCAGATACCAAAACTATCGCACCCCATTTCTCTTTGGACTACATCTCTATGTGCTTTGCCCAGACTTGCACCCTGGAGACGTCACTTCAGTGTTGTTCCATTGTTTATGGAGACAAAAAGAGGCCTTCACGAATCTATTCGTTTTCTCTTGATATCCTCTACAACTGTCAACATTTAGCCCATATTTTTCTTGTGCCATCATTTTTCTTCTTTCAGTTATGGCTAATGAAATTATTTTCCCTAGTTTGAATTATCCAGGTTTTTTTCACCTAAATAGGTTGTCTCTGCAGAATAACGCAAACGTTAACCTCTTCCTGACGGATGTTGAAAAAAAAGGCTACATTTAAAATGCAATTGAAAAAGTCATTATTTTTCTGTCTTTTTCTCTTGAATTATCTCTCCTTCCCTTGTGCGTTTAACATGAACGACGCAGGATGGTAACCTTGAAAACTAAACAGTTTTCGCCCTAATTAACAAGACAAAACTTAACATTTGATTAAGAAGATGGAAATCCAATCCACTGAGATGGAACCTTAAGAACGTTTTCAAATGCTCTCGATTTAATTTTTTCTCACGTCATGCCAAATAATTAAATGCGAAGAACAATGGACTGAAAAATGGCTAAAACCAGTTATATTCAAAATTGAACGCATTTATGTACACAAACCTTAATGATAAGCGTCACATAAATGAGCATGGAGGTGTGGGTGATCGAGTGATTGAAGGTACGGAGAATGGGATCGGCGGTTCGAGTTCAAATACTGGCTGTGCTAGTTTGCGTTCACTTTGCACTGATTTCATACCATTACGTCATTGGATAATGTGGCATGGCGGGTCCCATCATACCCCTATGTCTAATAACTTCGTAAAGGGAAGCTTATATACCTTTGAGGGGCCTAGTAAGCCGGAAGTGGATTGTGGTAGATTGCTAAAATAAAATCAAGGAGAGTGTAGAGGATGAACGGAAGTGATGCAACGTCTGTTTCCATCCCAACTACACGTCGAGCATAAGTGGAAGATTGAGGGGGGGGAAAATGTAACGTTCTTGCTTAATCTTTGACGCATTTAAATATACCGTAATACGGTAGTATCGATACTGAAAGCCAAATAATAACAGAGCATGTTTGAGTAAAAAAATATATGAACGTCTTCCAAATTCGAACATGATAATAGCTATGGTCAAGTTCATCATCAGTCTTTTAACGTCCGTCGTTGAACATAGACCTTCCCTAGGATTCACTATTCTCTATCAGGAGCGTTGGGGAGCCAGTATTTTCTGAATTTGTCTAGCTCATCTCTCCATCTTGTACTCTGTTGGCCTCGGTTTCACATGTGATCTCTAGGGATCCATGTTGAGAGTCTTGATGTCCACCGGTTGTCTTTCATTCTTGGGGAGAGGAATTTTTGTCAGAGGAGGGATATCAGTTAGGGAGGAACGTAAGCTGATTGAAAAAAATTACTTGATGACAATTCGAAATGGGGTAGAAATCGTGAAAAAAAAACTGGTATCGAAAAGCTGGAATATGTGACCTCAGATTTAGGGAACTGTTGGGTTAGTTTTTAGATTTAAGTATTACGGTCTCAATAAACTGGTCCTAGAAAGTTGATTAATGGAACATAGAAATCGTGAAAATAGACGTCAGGATCAGAAAGAGTTGAATAAACAGACAAGGGTTCCCAAATTGATCTGAGAGAGACCATCTGATTCGCCTAGGGCTGTTTAGGCAATTTCCGATAAACAAGAGATAAGTGGGATCGTAAAACTATTTAGTTCGTGAGTGTCATGATTTTATTAATTACTTCGGAAATAGTGATACTGAGATAGCCAGAGTATTGGCAAGTTTCCCCGGGAAAAGGTACGGGATAAAATTAATTAACAAAAAAAAAAGGTTCTATTTATCAGTCCGCGGTCTGATTATCGGCTTCCCGAGAAGTAAGGGGTTTGTGGAACCCAACCATGTGGATGACTGATTTATGACATATGGTCCCCATAAATTTGACACAAGCTTTAAAGGACTCTTTGGACGACGCCTTTGCGTGCTAAACGAAAGCGGACAGACCCTACGAGGTAAAACAAGGGATGTGGATTCCTGACCCCAACTTTCGATAGACAGCACATGGCATCGCAAGCAATAAGGGTTAGTTTTTGTATCATAACACGAATTTAATCGATATTTTCTCTCTTGGACTAATATTAATTCAGCCGTCAACATTTTGATAACGCCACCTTTTCGCTATTATGAAAAAAATGATAAGCAAAAAACCGTTAATCATTTGTTTTGCAGTGATCAGCTAACGAAGCAGTGTGCACCCTTTTCCTCTTCCTCCTCTCTCTCTCCTCTCTCTCTCTCTCTCTCTCTCACACCCGAGTCTTTTGTTCTTCCTATCATCCTAACCTCCGACGACACAGCTTAGCATACCATCATTACCATTTTGGTGGGTCTAGAAACGCTCAAAATTTTTCCTATATAGATTAATGGCTATTTCTTCTTCGCTTTGCGCCATTTTGGCTCTCTATTTTTTTTGTTTTTTTTTTTTTCATCGAAACGCTATATTTTCGGATAGGAAAGTTTGTTTTTTATTTTTAGTTAGCTTTTTCTTGTTCACGTACAAGAGAATGCATCTCAGGATAATAGCCGGAAGTATGGTTAAAAGAGCTAAATCGCAAATGTTTCGACAATACTTACTTATATTAGGTTTAGACATGCGTTCTTTTGTACCTAAACAGAAAAGTTCAACTATAAAATTTGAAAATGTGTATATACGTAAAAAATATGTATATATACATGTATGTGTATATGTGTGTGCATAAGTATCATTGAGAAATAATTATAAATGCGTTATATTACTTTGAAACTCTTTTTGAAATGACGTCCAATTATAAGTGTCTTCGCCTTTCCGTCGGACTGTTGGGCTCAATGGTAAGAGCAACGCTACATTCCCCTCCTGCATAGCTGGGGAGGTTCTATGTATATTTTTATGCTATCCATGAAGCAATGACTAGAAAACTGACTTAACTTTACCTTCGTTCAGTCCGAATATTTAATTCAGAGAAATATCATGAAAAGCGAAATAAAATGACATAATGATCGTCTGGAAATCATTTGTTATGAATAGACATATTATAGACCACCTTGTAAATGCACTTGAGGCATGAAGTATACAATGAATGCATAATACCTGCTACGATGCAAAACCTATTAATTAATTAAACGAACCGAGAATCAACTTAGAATCACATAGAGAGCCTTGGGAAGAGCAATGCAAGGGATAACTTTGACAGATAGAAAATGATCAACATGGTTCGGAGAGAGAACTAGAGTGAAGGATATCATACAAATGATTAATCAAAAAATGGAGATGAATTGGACACTTGACAAGGAGAGATGACAACGATGGAACAAGAGACTAAGCGATTAGACATATGATGGAAGGGTGACATAGAAAGATTTGCCCGTAAGACATGGCAAAAGTTAGCGAAATCGCAGTCGTCATGGACGGAGATTTGAAAAGCTTTTGTCTAGCAGTGGACTTACTATGGTCAATGCTGATATATTTTTCTATTATCAATGATGCCCCTTTCTTTACTTCATTTTCCTCTCCTTCTTCTCATTTCTTCTTTGTCTAATTATCTTTCTTCAATTTTTTTCTCCTTCTCAGTTCTTCCTCTCTCTCTTTGTTATTATATTTTCTTCTTTCCAACCTCTCTGTTTCTCTTCTTTTTATTTTTCCTCTTATTGTCTCTTTGTCTCTTACTCTCATTTTTTTGTTTCTTTCTTTTCCTCATAACTGCTTAGTTCTTTTTTAAAATATTTTTCGTTTTTCCTTCACTCTTTGTTTTCATCGCCCCCTCACTTTATCTGTTACTCTTTCTCTTTTATCTCCCCTTTTTTTTCTTCTGATATCCCTTTAACCATGTCTTCTCCGTATATTGTCATATGTTCCCTCTCTCTCTTTCTCTTTTTTTCTCCTCCCCTTTCTCTTTCTGTTTATATAACTATCTTTCTCTCTCTTCTTCTGTTTTTCTCTCTTTTCCCTCACTTTTTTATATCTCACTTCATCCCTCAGTCTAGTTTTCTCTTGGTTTCTCCCATTCCTCCGTTACTTCCCTTTTACATTTTTTGTTCGTTTATGTTTCTTTATTTATTTATATCGATTCTTTTCTCCGTCTCTATTACTCGCTCTTTTCCTATCTTTTTTCTTTTTCTTTTACCTCTCTATACTCCATATATATCCTCTATTTCTCTCTTTCTTTTTCTCTCTCTCTCTCTCTCTCTCTCTCTCTCTCTCTCTCGTCATCTCGTTTTTCCTACCTCTCCCCTCTTTCTCTCGCTGTTTTCCTTTCGCCCTTTCCATTTTCTCTTTGTTGCTTTTTGTATTTCTCCCTACTTGTCTTTTGATTTTTTCCCGCCTATTTTCCTTCCATTTTCTCTCCTACCTTTATTTTTTCTATTCTTCCTCTTCAATTCAACTTTTTCCTTTTGTTTCTTTTACTCTCTTTATCTCTCCGTGAATTCTATGCCCTCTTTTCTTTTCCATTTTTCTTTATTCCTCTTCTTTTTTCTTTCCCCTCTCACTTTGTCTCTTTCTCTCTTTCCTTTGTTTCTCTCCCTTCTTCTTCTTCTTCTTCTTCTTCTTCTTCTTCTTCTTCTTCTTCTTCTTCTTCTTCTTCTTCTTCTTCTTCTTCTTCTTCTCGTTCCTCTTATTTGATTATTCAATCTCTCCCGACCCTAAATCAATATCCGTATTGTTAGTGGACAAACTAATTACATTTTGCCACCTCTTAATTAGACATGCTTGTTCGGGAAAAGTTGTTTTATTTTTCATTTGTCGAGTATTCAGTAGAAATTAGAAGTTACGAATCAAGGACATCCAATACAATGCTGTCCTATAGATGGTAAAAGACTTTACTTTCTGTAGGGTCTAAAGCCAAATGAAAAAAAAATTCAAAGTTTTCCATATTTCACAATTCGCTTACCTCAAAAATCCAGGATATTAAGCCCCCATTCTTGTTTGGTATTCAAATATTGAACCCCTGAAACAGGCTTAGCCAAACATGCTTAATGTAAGAGACACATGATGTTTCACTTCAGATGTTTGAGAGCTGCGTGAAATAACACGTTTTCATTGTGACATACACTTGAAAATTATATAAACTTTCTAGTGGGCAAGTCAACAATTATACTTTTCATGGACGGGGGCGGGACATTGGGTGTTGATAGCTGGCAACCATACCAAATCACTTGGTCACAGGATTGAGCAAAAGATGAGGGGGGCACCCTGGATTCCAATTTCAAGGTCAAAAGGGCAAAAAAATGTCGAAAATTTCAAAAATGATCATTTTCATCTATTTTGGCAGTTGAATCAAACCATAGTCGGTGCTTATATCTTTAGAATAATTCTGTTTCAAGTTTCCATACACAAACAACAGAAATATCGTGTAGACTTTTGATTTCACAATAATGCACAACAAGATATAACATCGAACTGCAGTCCCAAAGCATTGCAGCCATTGATTTAATGCACCAAGTGCGTCAGTGTAGAATGTCTATTGCCAAGCTGGGTCACATCATTCTACTGCATCAAAGCCACAAAGCAAGTGCAACGAGCAGTCATTCATTTACACCACAGGTTATCAGATGAAGACAGGCATCTGGAATTAAAGACGGTCTTGTCCAGGTAGGTACCAATCTTGGCCAAATAGTTGGTACGTTTACCGTGTAGATCCAAAGGCTCTCAGTTCGGAGGTAACACATTGAAGCTTCTATTAGCCTGAGCAAACAGACTGGTTTGATCCCCTTCTATCAACCAATCTGTGTCGCTACAGAACAATGGCGATGTTGTCTGGGATATAGACATAACCATTCTTAACAAACATATCTAGAACGCCATAAGCTATTCTTGTGTCAAACCTTCGAGCAATATCTATCCCGATGGTATGTTTTGCTGCATGGAACAGGTCAACAAGAGCCTCAAAGCAGGTGTTCTGGTGTATAGCTAGCCAAAGACCAAGTGTTTTGCAGACGTGTCCCTGTGTGTTGAGCAAATTGTGCCTGACTCTGAGAGCAACATGAACACTCCCTGTGAAGATGTGACGTGAAGTTTCCATGCTCCATGGATTTGATCAATGTTCAGTGGATTTATATATACGACTTGTCACCAAGGTACCACGGGAGTAATCCCATGGATAGAGGTTTCACATAACTGGTCCTTGACCAAATAAGCTCTTGAACCACTTCATAGAAAGTTATTCTCCTGGACTGATATTTCGATGGTATACGCTTGCTCATGTTATCGCTCGTCCTCTCATATCTGCTAAATTTGTCACATATACTTCTATCAACAAAATCAACCTACCCAAATCTTTACATAGTTTTATCTCATCATTCGCTACCTGCAGTGATTCCCTGGCTGATCCTGGTCTCTTAAATGATACTAAGCAAACGAAGTTATAGCAACCTTCAGTTGCAATCAGATTGCTGACCCCTGACACTCTTGTACTCATCATGGAAGACCTTTCCTGAGTTCCCCCTAGTGAACATTTCTATTACCTTTTCCTTGGCAGAACGTGCACAGAAACCAATTCATTGTTCGCTGGGTAGGTAATCTTGTGGGTTATGGGGTAGTGCCGAAGCATTGATCAGCATCACGATGTGGTTCTAGCCCTACTGATTCTTTAATCTGCTTAAATTGCTTTGGGGGCGAATGTGGAGTAGCAAGCTTTGTGCCACTTAAGTTCCAATGCATCAAATTCTACGTCTCTAATGGATATCTACATGGACGTTATCGCCCAGTATTCACCTCTGATTGGCATTTGTTCTTGGTCTTGTTTTTCCTTCTGTGGTTGGTATGCAGAAGTGAACTGAACTACTCCGAAAAAAAAAGGCAAGAGAGATCGTGTAAACTTTTACGTCTCTTTTGCACTTGAGATTTAAAACCCAATCCATGACTGGCGGCACATATAGCCAGAGAAAACAGAACAACATGAACATAATGGGGAACAAAACGGCAACGTTTGCCTTAAATTATCTCAAAATCTTTCAGTTGATATTTCGTGTCGTTTTGGTCATTTGCAATGCAAAAGATATCATCATCATCATCATCATCATCATCATCATCAGTCTTTCAACGTCCGTAGTCGGACATAGACCTTCCCCAGGATTCGCCACACATGGGCGTCGCGGAGTCAGTACTTTCTGAGTTTGTCTAGCTCATCTCTCCATCTGATATTCTGCTGGCCTCGGTTCCGCATGTGATCTCTAGGGATCCATGTCGTGAGTTGTGATGTCCATCGATTGTCCGCCATTCGTGCAACACAGCCAGCCCATTGCCATTTTTAGATTTTAATGGGTTCTATGATGTGTACTTGTTCGTTAAAGACTTTGATTTTCATTTAAAAATCGAAAAAAAGTGTTGGTTTTCTCAAGATTGGCTAAACCCCTAATTATTGACATGTGGTCACCTTGATGACTTTCAAAATTACCTTGAAATTGAAATTTGGTGATGACATCCATTTACATTTTTCTTTTACCTTGCACACTGAAATAAACCAATGTGGATGCCTACAATGAACGAACCTTTTTTCTGGCGTGTTTGGCATGGATTAAAGTGTAGAATCTGTTTCACGGTATAGCCTGAGGCGTCAGAACTGACGCTTGCCCATCAAATGGATCGGAGATTGTGTGATGGTGAGCATCAAAGACCGAGTGCGCAGGTGTAATGCGTTAGCCAATGAGGGGACTTTGAGGTTGCGCATTGCTAAGCGCATTGGGAACCTTTGGATACGTCCTTGGATTCTCTTTCTATTACTCGGCCCAGTTGGTTGGGATTAAAGTGTAGTACCTCTTCTTTGCTTTAACATCCACAGTTGCGTTGGCTGGAGCAAATTTCCCACGTTAAGCTTGATCTTATACCACATTTGGCTCCGGTAGGAGTGGGGATAAATAAGCCCAGGGCCGGTGCTGTCCCATTGCACTAAAAGGGACAGGTCGGACGAGTCCTGACTCTTTCACGACCTCGGTTGCTTTAGTAACCTCAGTTGCGTCGGCTGGAGCTATTTTTCATGGGGTGCTCCTCTTTCCCACGTTAAACTTGACCTTGTGCCGCATTTTGCTCGCCGTGAGAGAGCGAATAAAAAAGTGCTACGAATGCACAATGCCGGAAAAATACTTTTTCTGTTTCTAACTTGTCTACTATAAACAAATACATGAACGCAGCAATGTCTATTCAGATATGTAGTTTGTTGAATTGTTAATTTGTATAAGTTTCTGTGATCACAAAATACATATACATATATATATATACTCCTACTCATTGCTTCAGTACTCTGAAATTCCTCTATAACCTTGGCTGACCAGAAATTTCCCCAATACCTCTTCTTCCCGATATTCTTTCCTCAGCAGTGAAAAACAATGCCTCGCTAGAATCTAGAATCAAAATTAGGATTTGAATTATTAAATGTTTTTATATATTCATGAACATTAAACTTATGTTTTAATCCAGTGGGTTACAGTTCATACCCGGTAAATAGAGCTTGAGTTAATTTCTTTTTAATTACCGTTACCCATAACATACAGATATAATCACTGTTGCTGGATTTAGATCATTCGCGTGTTCTGACAAAATCTCTTACCCATAGTAAAAAATTTAACATTTTGCACACACACTTCTCTCAATGAGTAGGGAAAAAGGTTCGTTACAACCACCCATCCGTAAATAGGTTTTTATTAAGGGGCTCAATTCACAGAGAAAGTTCGTGCCAAATTAGTCCCTTTGTGTCTAGTAGCACCCACGCTTTCTGTTCGAAAAAACTGATTTTTCAGTGATCACAGCTCGAAAAGGCAAGAACAGTAACTTATTCATTGATCCCCACTTTTTATCAATTTTTTAATTGGCCATCTCTTCGAGTGACTAACCTGCTATTTTTTTTTAAATTGTAAGTTTAAGATTCGAATCATACTGGAAGTATTGGATTTTTGTGACCACCACTGCTTGAATTGTGAGGTAAAAAGCACCATATATGAGTTGTGATGATTCATAATTTCCCTTGGAGTACTAGTTCACCTTTCATATTAACTTTAATGCGGAAAGAACACAGCGAACATATTTTCACGAGTTGCACATAGAATGTTAAAGAGCTGTATGTGGCTCAAAAGCCGCGATTTAGCCAGAGCTACTTACAAAGTGAACTTAAATGCCTGTTGACCTTTCTTCCGGTCCATGACGTTTATTTGAAATAGTATCGTCACTTTTGCTATTTGAATAAAGGTCCCAAGGAGAGTGCTCCGAAAACAAGTCCCAAAGGGAGTATTCTGAAGATAGGTCCCAAGAGGAGTACTCTTAAGATAACTAAGGCGCCAATGCTCTAGGTAGGCCTTTCTTTTTTCGTTAATAATAAATGGCTGTGTAATTTCCGGACGGATCTCGTATTTCCAAAAAAAAAAAAAAACTCACGCATCAGAAGAAGCAAATTAGAGTTAAGCACCCCGTTGGCTTCATGATCAGAATTACTATTGAACTTCATCATTTTCCTATTGACCCTGAAAGTACGCTTCTCATTGTTCTCTGGCAGTCAACGATTTCACGGTCTATTGTCAACCCGAATATATTGACCAGTATATTATGATAATTATCAAGCCAAGGCAAGCCTGCTTGCTAATGGGTCAAACGCCTCTCCCATTTCTATTCCGACTAAAGATGGTTACTTTTTGTATTGTATATATAATAAATGAAGATTATTAAAAAAAAATATTTCTAGTATAAATGAATATATTCATTAGGTATTAACGAAATAGACAAAAATTTTCAGCGTGAAAACGACGCCTGGGGAATTTTAAAATTCGGCAAAAATCAGAATATCATTCGATTTTAGTCAAATTTTCGAAGATTATTCATTAAAGGACAAATGTTTTTGTTTTCTTTTAATAATTTCTCATTCCATGTTTTGGAGAATTTTTTTTTCTTTTCATGTGATTTCTACTCAACCTTTTATTGATTCAATGATTTATTTTATTTTTATATTCATGCGTCCGTTGATTTTTTTCACACAATTTACAGATAAACCCCTCGAGATATGAATTTTATTCACCTTTTTTATCTATTTAAAAATATTATAACAAGGACGAATAATTAGATATAGAGAAATGATGAAAAATATACATGTATATTTTTTATGTATTTCATACATCACTTGTTCATGTAAATTGGCTGCTATTTTAGATTATGGGAGCTGCACATCATGGACGCAGAAGATAACGCACAGCACAGATAGAGATGGGTTTTAATCTTGTCTATCTTTCTCACTCATACACTTATCCACTGCATTCTGGATTATGTCCCCTTTGTCTTACCGTACGTTTGAAAAGACGGCATAAACTGACCTGCCTGTCAACGCTCAGTTATAAATATCGATATACACATTTGAGACGCGCTGGTTGATAATGGTGAAAATGTATTTTTCAAAGCAAAATATAGGACATTTTTAGTGCAGTTTAGTTTACTGACGAAGTTTTTTCTCTAATATTATCTGTATTTGACAATAATCATATTTCGGGGGGGGGGGTATTTACAGAATTTTGAAATAATTCTTTTTCACTGACATCGAGAATGACATCATAATTGATTATTTTTTCTTTTGCTGACTATAGGAAACATTGACTTATAACAGATAAATTCCACGTTATAAGTGATGAAAACATGTTTTCTTTTTCGTTCAAATTTGGGCTGATTCATTTCAAGAAAAACATTTAAAAAATTGAGAACAGAATTTTGAAAAAATTCAGTTACGGTCTAGATTTCATGCTGGAAACTTTGGTTCAATTTTACCTAATTTATTAGAATGAATGAGTCCTTGCATATTTCTGACATGCATTTTTGTAGATACGTAAGCCTTGCCAGTTCGGCTCACTCATTAAGAGAGTCGCCTCCGAGTCACTTTATCATGATCTCAAATCACCTTTTTGTCAATTTTATCAATGTATTTATTTATTAGAATGGAAGCACTCAAGTATTTCTAACAAAAGTTTTCGTACATACCTAATTTATTCGAATGAATGAGTCTTTGCATATTCCCAGCAAACAATTTCGCATATATGTAACACTTGTCAGTTTAGATCAGTCGGTAATAAATCCGTCTGCAGATCGCTTGATTATTAATCAAATCATGGTAAGGAAACGTTAATTTTAGATATAAGTTTGGTTTGACAGGCAAACTGTGACCAGTTTACTCTCCTAAATCTGACGATGATTTTTTTCTTTTGTTGTTACAGATGGAAAACAAAGTCAACTTCAGAACTGAATATTTTGGTGAAGATTGTTGTTAACGTTGTTGTTGTTGCTGCTGCTGCTGCTGTTGTTTTTGTTCTTGTTATGGTAAAAGAAAAAAGGGTATTTTTCAGCATTTCTGACCAGAAGGAGTGGGGTGACTAAGAGGATGACCAAACGAAGAATGGACTGAGTGAACCGAGTTCAAAATCCAGTGTTCACTTTGCACTAATGCCCTTGGGACAGGTATGAATCTATCTCATGGGAAAATAACGCAGGGTCGGGTGAATGACGTCACTTCTTGTGATTGTCGTTTCTAAGTCTAATTCAAACATGTAGAGCACAAGCAGGGACAGCTGAAGCTATAACCAGCATAATGACACTAATTACTTTAGAAGAGAGGTTAAAGAAAGCAGAATTTAAATCTAATAAATCTTCCACCAGGGACGGAAATGTGAAAAATGTTTTTTCGCCAATTTGTATGTGTCAACCCTCAATAGAAGTGATATCACTGTGGTATTTTTTTCTGTTTAGCCTTTTTCCTACTAAAACGCATGATTCTCAATAAACACAGATACATTTATGATAATGAATATCTGAAAAAAAGACTCTAGTCAAATGGGTAGATAAATATTCAGCTTAGCACTTGGCATGAACACTTCAACAGTAAGACACTTAGCGAGGACTGAACTTGCTGACGATGAATTATTTGTTCTGCTTTACATAAAGTATCTTAATTTTTTTGCCATGGATGTATAGAGGCAACGACTTTGAACAGCGCGTCTGAACAGATTATAGTATGGACTTTTGTTGCAACACATAGTGTTAAAAAAAGACGGCAACGACTGAAGCTAGGTGTTAAGGAAGTAATATGCATACATATGGCACTTATGCTTCAATAATAGTTGAGATAATCTCACCACTCATTATTACTCCATTAGAACCTCAATGAGTGTGCAACGTTTGTGGCTTTGTGTCAAACTAAGTTAGGCTTAATATATATATACACACATACATACACACACACACACACATATATATATATATATATATATATATATATATATATATATATATATATCCGTCTGTTTGTCTGTTTGTCTGTTCCACTCTGTGAGCCACAATCTTGCATGTAAAGAGCTGAAATTTGGCATTTCGTTATATCTTTCCAAGGCGAAAAACATACGATGTGGGAGATTTTTAAAGTTTTACAGGTCAATTCGATTTTCCATAAGACTATAAGTTTAAACTGGATCCCGACTTTTAATTTCAGAAGTTTTCATCTCAAGGGCTTCACTCCATTCACTTCTGACACAGAATTAAATGGGCCAACACTGCACTACCAGTTTGAATCAGCAGTCACCCAAGATTTCTACTTACGATCAATGCTTCCT
The DNA here is from genome assembly GCA_963457665.1 of Thysanoteuthis rhombus. NCBI lineage: Eukaryota > Metazoa > Mollusca > Cephalopoda > Oegopsida > Thysanoteuthidae > Thysanoteuthis > Thysanoteuthis major. Next base: position 27,944,510 of record OY735215.1, read on the forward strand.
CCCGATAATCACCTATGGAGCTGTAACATGGAACCTAACCATAAGATTGACCTTCAGACTGAGAAGCGTGCGATTTGCACATGAGAGGATCATGTTCAACATCACCTAGATAGATCACTAAGCAGCACAGTAAGACCTAATAGCAACATCTGATGTTATAAACTGAGGGCTTAAATTAATTTGGAGCAATATTGAACTGACTCTGGATATTGCTTCATTACTTAATCTACCCGTTTACATTTAATGTTAAATAATTATCTAGTTATGATTAGCAATTAAAAAATGTAAAAATGCAATGTTCGTCTTTATCAGACGAACCAATAGTAGTAGTGGTGCATATTTTAACTTATACGCTAGGCGTAGCTCCGCTGAAGACAGCTGATTAGAAAAGAGAGAGAGACCGTGGGAGTCTATATGAGAGCAAGCGATATTCCTTGTTTCTTTCACCAAAATTGCCAGCTTAGAAGGTCATAACAAAAGCATCAAAACAGTAAATGCAGTTTGAATGTATATTCGAAAATATGCAATTATCAATGCGCATGTAAAAATAACATAAGAAACAATGATCCAAACAAAAAAATGTATTTATTGAGATAAATATAATAAAGATTGAGTATAATTGTAGCTCTCATGGAGAAGAAAATCTGTGAATACATTTTTTCTTTAAAAAACAAAACAACATTCACGCATAATTTATAAAAGAAATATGTTTGAATAAATTTTATGGCTGCGTCTGTGAATGTTTCTCCCAACCACGTGTAACAAACCCGAAAAGTCTTTAGACTAACAAAGTTAAAAAAAATGTGAGAACATTGAAAGGAATCGATTATTGTTTTTTCTTTAATCAAATTTATCCTCTGCGTCTATGATGAAAATATACTTTTGAAAATTTATTACATTTTGTTCAAAATTACTTAATGAAAAATATAATTTACTTGCACGTGCGTAGAAATTTTGAGCACGTACATTTGCTTTATCTGACTCCTCCCGATAGTGCAATGTCGGATCAATTTGAATTTTAGCCGGAAGTGAATCAATTGAAGAAGAGATCTCGAAGTCTAAATTCTGGGATGGAAAAATCAGGGTTCAGTTTAAATGTATGGTTTCATCAAATAATCCTGTAAAATCTTTCAAAATGGGATATAAAGGCGCTGCATATCGAGGAGTTGTGAATTTTCTTGATGTGATGGGCTAGTTGAAAGCTGAAGTATTGGCTGTGTGTATTCCTATGTTCGACTAGTGCATTAATATCCCAATGCAATACAGTAACACAAAGGTATGGTCACTTTTAGATCGCAACCCCCTAGATACTCTGATTTTAAAATAGAACCACATAGACCCAATACATTAAAACACCAATATACAAGATGTTGCCAATCAATCAACAGTCAATTCGAAAAAAAAACCCAAGCACACATACAGCATGCCTTAAGGAAGAGTAAAAAAAATCTAACCCACCATCAATCAAAGATACTAGATAAAAGCAAATACCTACTTCCACCGTGCCATACGTATAACAACACCTGTCCATTGGATGCTTGATGTCACCTCTCTATCCTATCATAAAATCCACAAAATCCATCCTTCCCAGGTAAATGACCATCCTAGCCCTTCACTGGCTTTCTCGTCTAAGACAAACTAAACACCCTCAGAGACTGGAAACATACACCTCTGACTCCGCCTCTGACAGACCAATCTTATTTTAAACCAAAGTTTAACCTATTTTATTCAGATACAAACACCTCCCCACTGCTCCTACTAATCATCCAAACATAGAAATATTCTCATTCTCTTCTTGAACATCGAACTTGTAAACAGCAATATTTCTCTCTGAGAAAGATGGCTGACTCCCATCGAAATGCATCGGACTACGTCCTCAGAATAATGAAAAAAAAATTGAGATGTAACACTCAATCCCTTCAGTTATTCCTCTTCAACTTCAAATTGTCATTTCCATCTATATATATGTATATATGTGTGTATAGGTGTGTGTGTATGTGTGTGTGTGTATGTGTGTGTGTTTGCACGTCTTTCAGCCTTATGCCAAATTTGATTTAGTTTTGTAGATATTCCATTGAAAAACATTTAGTGACCTGGAAATATCAACTACGATAATGTCATTATATATACTTTATATACAATATAAAAAAGAATACAATTTTCAACTCTGACTGGAAGCCGTAAAACCAATGTCTACAAGTTGAGAATCATGTTCGCCTATTTGACTTGTATACGAGTTTGTTGCTTGCAAGTATCATTCGGGAGTTTTTGTAAACATACAACAAATTCGTCAAGAGAATTTTTTTTTTTAGTCATTTATGCTTGAATGTTCTTCAGTTCTTTGATTTCTCCTTTCTTTTTTCTCCTTCCCCTATCACTCCCTGTCTCTTATTCTCTTTTTCTCTTTGCCTCTCTCCTCTCTCTTTCTCACTCTCATCCAGAATTTTCTCTTTTCTTTCTCTATTACCCTTCTTTTTTTTATTTCTTTCTTTTTCTTTCTTCTATGATTTTTTTCTTTTGTCTTCTTTCTATAAATACGAATATTTTATTCCTCTTACTTCTCTCCCTTCGTTCTACACCCTTCCGTTTACTCTTTTCTTTCATTTTTCTTTCTTTCTTCATTTCTTTATTCTATTTGTTTTTCCTCTTCATGATATTCACTTCATTCCTCTGGTTTTTCTCTCCATTTAAATTCTCTCCTTTGCTCGTTATTTCTCTGGCTTCTCCCCGCTTTCTATACCTTCTCAAACCGTTTCCCTCTCTCTCTCTACTGCCCCAATATACACCCCCTCCCACTTTCATATCCTCTTTCTCTGTCTCTCTATCGTCTGCCTATTTTTCAGTGTCTATGTCGAGACGAGCCTGTGCAACTAGTTTTTCCAATCTACTCCGAGCGCACCTCAAGTACTTCATGGTTTACAATCTCATTGATTGAACAAACGACAATCGAACTTCATTATGTTTTTCGTGTACTGAGGGTAGCGGTGGCTGAGTGCAAAGCCGCCGATCGAAAGGTCTGCGCGTTGTTGAATGTTTAACTGCCCAACGATCGGACATAACATCCTGGCCCAGAAAAAAAGCTCGGCCACGATAGTGGATCACTCGACCAATGAATTGATCGGACATCACTATATTTTGAGTGCGTGGATAGGGGTGCAGACACGATTCGCCGGGGAAATTTTCAAAGGAGCGAGAGGGAACTGGAAAGTAAGAGAAGACGAGATAAACTTTCAAAAAGAAAACCGGTGGAGAATTTTTTTTCTTCCTTCTCAAAAGAATCAGAAAAAACGATAAGAAAAGGAATATCAAAAAAAAACAGATGAGATCGAGGTAAAAGAAAATCCACAAAATAAGATGGCGCTGACAAAGATTGCTGCGGAACAATTCGCGCCATTTCATTTCTTGCCTTTTCGACGGGGGCGAGAGCTACATTTTTTTTTTATTCTTCCAATTTATTTTTTTTTTCATCCTCCTTCGTTTTTGTCTGTTAAACTTCAGGACACTCTAAATAAAGTCAGAATAAACTAAAAATCCAGACAGGAGTGAGACATAGAGAGGAACAGAAGAATAATGACAAGCATGAAGGCAGAGGTACTAACAAGTTAGGAGAGATAGAAACTAATGAAAAATGGTGGGCCTGTCACTTTTTTTTTCATAAACAAAAGATTCAATTGATTTCTCGCTTGAATAATTCTAGGACACCCATGGATGGTTAAGATGTCTGAGAAAACAAAAACTATATTACGTCTTTGAAGTGTTTGGAAGCGTAATAAAAATAACTGGCGCCCATTCTACCAGCTGCTAACTATAGAGAACAAATTTAAGTTATGGAAATTCACACGAAACGGCATCCTCACCCTCTCCCTCCCTCTCTCTCTCTCTTTCAATATATATATATACATATATATATATATATATATATATATAAGGCTTGATCAATAAGTCGTAGCTTGACACTTACTTATTACCTGAATTTTTATCTCAAATATATATTATATAATGTTCGATCTCTGTGATATGTGATATCTATCATTGAAATATGTACATTGAGAAGGTGAGGGATGATGTTGAAAAATTTGCTGAGTAAAATAAATGCTTTTTTCAATACTGGGCTGCGAACATATTGGTATAAATATGTAGATAGATATGAAACGAACCGATGCACTGGTTTTGATCTATCTCTACACACAGAAAAAAAACATTTTTCATTTATTCCCACTCTATGAGAAAAACATGAGAATTTTTTCGGTAGCACCAGCAACATAATGTCTAGAAATATTCATTTTTTCTTATGATTTATATATCCTCAAAGCTTTCTGCTCACAACACGATGGGAGAAAATTTTCCTAAAGCATTGTGTACTGAGACCATATTCCTCCTTCTCTCTCTCTCTCTCTCTCTCTCTCTCTCTCTCTCTCTCTCTCTCTCTCTCACTCTATCTCTCTCTCTATCTCTCAATAAATATATATATATATATGTACATATATATATATATATATATATATATATATATATATATATATATATATATATATATTCTCATTATATGTATATATACATATATGTATATATTGATGAAGTGGTGTCAATAGAGTACCAATATATTGGTCAATAATTGAACTGTGAATGACTCATCACTCCATGGACATTTTTACATTTCCACGAAAGTTTCAGTCGGAAAGTTATTATCGATTTTCAAGGGGCAAATTTCATCAATTGATGATCTAATAAAACGTGTATATATTTTTGGACGACATTGTACATCTAGTTGGCTATATATATATAACAAATACTCCACATATATGGTTGTGTGTGTATGTATGTATGTGTGTATGTATACATCTATGTGTGTGTGTGTGTCGGTGAATGTGTGTGTGTGTGTAGAGTTGAGTATGATTTCATCATTTTTATTTTGTTGCCTAGAAAATAAATCGTAAAAACCATGATTGATTTGTTTATTGATAAAATGCTATGAATGCAGATAAGGTATATATATATATATATATATATATATATATATATATATATATATATATATATATATGTCTTCCTCCTCCTCTCTCTCTCTCTCTCTCTCTCCCCCTCTCAATACAGATACACACACACATGCCCGTATATATATTAAGAGAGAGATAGAGAGGGAGATATAGAGAAGAGAGAGAAGGACGGAGAAAGAAAAAGATATATATATATATATATACACATATATATATATATGTATACATACATACATATATATATATATATATATATATATATATATATATATATATATATATATATATATATATATAGTGAAAGAACCCTTCCCAATCCAACCATGTACACAATATCACTTTCTTTAAGCAAAGACTGGCATTTGGTACGGTTGCTGTTGGTTCATTTGGTTTGTCCCACGATCTCTTGCATTTAACATTGTCATAAAATATCCACTTTTCATCACCCATCACAATTTGTCCCGTTACGTGGAAGCAACTCACCAAAGCGACTATCACAACCAAACTAGCGCAAATGATTTTCAACGCTAGATTTGAATATTTTGAGTATTTGGGATATCTCCTGCATTGTAAAACGTAGATCATTCACAAGTGATTTTATTTGATCCCTATTAATCTTGACTAGTAAATCCGACCCCGTAGTGTTGTTGAACGATAAATCTCTCGTATGAAACATACCAAATTACCTTTGACTCGTTCAATCATTCACAGTATCTCTCCTTAAAAAATACAAATCCTTTTTGGCGTTTGTATCTAGATATAAAAATCATTTGTCAAAAATATTGCTTTTTTTCCTTCATTTCACTGTTTGGAACCAGAGAAAAAAAATTTGCGAATTTCGATAATTAAAAAAAATCCATACTGACATTTTGAACATTACAATCAAAAGTAATCTTTTGAATGCAGTTGCTTAAAACTAAACACCACTAATTCAATCAAACAACGAATGAAATTTCTGGCCTATCTAATGGAGCCGACATATCAAATACAAGGCTGCATTTCTTTTCTATCTGAAGTTATGTATGCCTGAAAAAGTAAAAAGATGTACCGGTCAATAATCTCAATGGTTTCCCAGTGTTCAAGTTCCAATTAAACTACTAGGGCAGTCGTCCCAAAAATGCATCTTTGGAAGGGGCCAGACTACCTACTGTATGGAGCACACTATCATTATTGTCATGTAAAATGAATTCCCGCGCATCGTACGAAATTACGACTCCCAAGTATTAAGCTCACTTCTCTTCACTGTTTAGGCATTTTGTACCTAAATCTACGTAATTCTAAAGAACTTTGAAGAAAGATCTATAATCTGAAATACTTCATTTATTTACATTAAATTTCTCGAGAACCGTTAATCCAAACAACTTCAAACCCGGAACTGTACTGCTTTGTGTGCTGAATAATTGCGCTGCAAATACTCTTTCAGAGACTCACCCAGACAGGTTTTCTTCAATTGTTGTTAGATTTTGTGAATCATGTGTTGCTATACTGTATACCAAATGCTCGCCTGTTATCCAAGTAGGCAGTGAACAACGCTAGTATTTTTGTTAAATACATCATTATTGTCATTGTGTATGAAATACTAGTTTCCTCGTCTAAAAAAAGCCTACGTCGGGTGTTCCCACTTCTAGAACGTGGAATCACTTCCCAGAGCGCATGCTTGGTTGGACTGAACATTTCTCTTCCGTTTGATGTATATACGTTCCTATACATTGGGTTTGGTTCGGTGTCAAATTCTGAATAGATGAATATAAATACAAGGAAAATAGTCCGACCATATAACACGCTATGATTAATACGCCTTATCTAACAAAATGCATACAAAATTTGATCATAATTCTCTATTTGTCACATTTTAAGGACGTTTTAAAGATATTTTATTAATCTTTTCAATATCCATAAATATTCATATGAGATAAGTAATCTTTTATTGAATCTTCAGGTTTCCCCGCTATCCGGAAGTGGAGCGTTTCAACAAAATCCTTTCCTAAGCTGGAATGGCATAGAACGAAGAAGCAGTTACCAATAATTTTTATCGGAAAATTTTTTGAGCGGTTTCAGTACTCTAAAAATAGTGGTGAAGGTTTGTAAGGCTGAGTCATTGAAAGGTTGGAGTAGTTGGAACTACAGGAAACTTGGGTGTTAGTGGGGAAACGAGAGGGTGCGCTGCTTCTATAATAATGGCTTGCTGCAAAACGAATGCTATTTTCGCTTTCCATCTTTTCTTTTCCGTAAAAGTGGAAAAGTGGCGTAAAGCGAAGTTTCGAAAAGCTCCATCGAGAAATAGACTGGCAAAATCTATTTCAGCGTAATCTTGTTTTATAAGCTTTTGTTTTTTTGTTCTCCTTCTGGCAAAGACTTGTTAAATTTCGATTTGTACTTATTCCCCGGGTTTATCTTAAGGCCTTCCATAAATTACAATACTAGCAGATATTGTCAGTCCACTCAACTACATTATTTTTTTTGTTCAATCTCGTCGTCTACAACTATGCAATCGATAGTTAACGCAGTTATTTTAGTCTATTGATTAAAATAATATCCGTTTTATTGTTCGAAAAACCGATCAGTTTGTACCGAGAATCCCAAAGGGTTTTTCTATCTATTGATTGTCTATTTCCAACCCTGCTGTTATGATCACTACTCTTGTTCTTTTCAAGTGTGGTCCAAGTAATAAATAGAATTAGCACTACTAATGGTATTGGTACGAAATGCTGTTGTAGGCGTTCTTTCTATTATTGTTAATCGCCATCGTGTTATGGCCGCTCTCGACAATTTCTTTTGTCCTTGTTCAAATCTTATTTGTTCTCATTGCTAAGATTCCAATGAACATTCCGATTCATTTTCTCTCTTTTTCTTACACTTGGTCAGATTTTTTTTTAATCACGTTGAGACATAAATATTTTTCTTCCTTTCTTCTGCCATTTTTTTTCTCGGCCATTCTTTCATCTTTGGGGCTTTGAGGTTTTATGCTTATTAAAATAAGGAACACGAAGCTATAGTCATAGCAATGAGCCAAACCTGACAGTAAAAACTATAATCAGCCAATTTTGAACCCCCTTTGAATCATTGCTTGTCTGCAGTCAAGAATGAGCTTTGTTGTTATGAAAATAATAAGCCTACAAGCTGTAGGGTTAAATTCTATTCTCACTTCTATTCCGACAGAAGATTGTTAGTGCACGTCTCGCATTAATACAATGAATAGAAAATTATTGAAAAAGTTTGTTTTTTTTAATTCAAATGTATTTATTTACGACAATGAAATAAGCCCATCGGAATCTTTTACATAAATTTTCGTAGATTCGTAAAACTTGTCTGTTTAGCTCAATAGGTGAGACAGTCGACCGCTGACCATTCGCTCGTGATTTCAAATATCTATATATGTATATCTGTTTGTTTGAACGTAACGGGGACAGGCAAATAGTGAAGTGTTTACTCCCTTACATTGGGTGAAAATTGTTAGTCGTTATTGTCGTTACGGAGAAAGTCAAAAGACTTGAACAGGAGCTTGACAATAATAGACACTGACTACGTTTCCCCCGCTATCTACATGTAGAATAAATCTTTTCGTAAGCTGAAATAGCGTAAAGCGAAGA